>OX101752.1:41722285-42954115 GCA_944452675.1 Tachina lurida
TGTCATTCATCAGTTCTCGTTGTACCTTCATAGTGAACAGACATATTAGCGGATTTTTTTTACATACATAATAAAAAAAATCATACAAAAAAATATTTGTAGTACATAATATTCGTTGTACATTAACTTTGATAAATAAGCTTTTTTTGCTTTGCTAATATTTTTTTACATAGACAGTAATAACTAAAACAAAAATAAAACAAAAACAACCGTAAACAAAATAACTCAAAGTGCCCTTGAGGAATACACTAACAAAGTGCCCTTGAGGAATACTCTATATGAGTACCTCAAAAACAAATAACTGTGAAGTGAGTGATAACGGCAGAAATGCCTATCTTACTGTGAGCTCTGATGATCTTAATGATAACAATAAAAAATCTGATGATATACTTACTGTGAGTTCTGATGCTCTTAATATAAACAAAATAAATAAAAAACCTGATGACAGACTTTTTTTAACGGCTAAGCCAATTTTTCGTCAGCGATCAACTTCGCTTTGTCCAATGTCAACTAGTGATTTGTTAACATTACAGTTGCCTACTACTTCGTCATTTAAATCAGCGATATCATCCGATTCAGGCTCGTGTTCATCACTTACCCAAATTGTCAATATAAATAAGAGTAGCCCAAAACCCAAGGTCCAAGTCGGAATGGACCGATATATAATGGTGGGAAAGCGCGGGCGAAGCCCAAATTCTAATAAAATTGCATCTGCTTCAAAGGTATCTAGGGATAACAGCGCATCCTCCACTAATCGTTTTCAAATATTGCAAGATGATAACGACACACCTGATATATCTGAGAAAAAAACCTCCAAGCCGCCACCAATATATTTGAGAGAAAAAAATTCAAACGCTCTTATTAAGAAATTAATTTCGGTCATTGGTGAGAAAAAATTTCACATTGTTCCAATAAAACGTGGCAATATCGATGAAACGAAAATTCAAATTTATGACGAAACAGATTTCCGTAAAATGGTTTCTGAATTTGAAAAAAATAAAACAAGTTTCTACACATACCAGCTCAAGAGTGCTAAAGGCCTGCAGATCGTATTGAAGGGCATAGATTCTTATGTTGTTCCCGAAGAAATAAAAGACGCACTCGTCCTCCAGGGATTCAAGGTAAAAAATGTTTCAAATATAATAAATAGGGAGAAGATCCCCCAGCCTCTATTTCGCGTTGAACTTGAGCCGAATGATATAAAATTGAGAAAAAATGAGACGCACCCAATTTATAATTTAAAATATCTTTTATACCGAAAAATAACAGTTGAAGAACCACACAAGCGTTCTGGACCCGTACAGTGCCATAATTGTCAAGAATATGGCCACACAAAAACTTACTGCAAATTACCTACAGTCTGTGTTATTTGCGGTGAATTGCACGGTACTGCTAGTTGCAATAAACCGAAAGATCAAAGTAACAAAAAATGCAGTAATTGTGGAGAAAATCACACTGCTAACTACAGAGGTTGTCGTGTATATTCTTTCGTTAAAAAGACAATGGGGCAAAAACCTAAAGTAGCTCCAGCACAAACAGCAAACACTTACTCCGCCACTCTTGCCCAAGTGAGCCAACCAGTTAATTCACGTGTATCGTATGCCGATGCTGCAAAAACAAGCTCTATTCCCACACAAAATGTTTCACGGCCAAATACTTCAATAAATACAAACTCAGGCTTTAATTTTAATCGCCTTGAAGCTACTATTGAAAATCTGGTGCAAACTATAAACAATTTTACAACAAGTATGACTAGCATGATGCAAGAAATGCTGTGAATGCAGAATACTCTGCTTCAAGCAATACTTAATAAGCCATGAACACGTTAACAATATGTTTCTGGAACGCAAACGGCATTCGCCAACATAAAAATGAACTTGAGCACTTCCTCACGGAAAAAAATATTGATATAATGTTGGTCTCTGAGACTCATTTGACTTCGAGAAGCCTTTTTAAAATTTATGGCTACACCTTATATGATTCAAAGGACCCGAGAGGAAGAGCATGCGGTGGATCAGCAATTTTAATAAAGTCAAGACTCAAGCATTATATTATTGACAACATTTGCGAAGAACATTTACAAGCAACGAATATTTGTATCGAAAATTTTTGCACTAATTTTGTCATATCATCAATTTACTCCCCTCCTAGGTTCGCAATTACTGAGGACCAATACGAGAATTTCTACAAATCCCTTGGCCCTTGCTTCGTAGCAGCTGGCGACTACAATGCAAAACATACGTTCTGGGGTTCGCGTCTTATTACACCTAGAGGTCGGGCATTGTTCAACACAATTTCAAAAATGGGCTTGGACGTCATTTCGAGTGGGGAGCCCACTTACTGGCCTACGGACATACAAAAAATTCCGGATGTTATAGATTTTGGAGTCATGAAAAATATTTCTAGGGAATTAGTTCATGTTGAAGCGTCTCAAGATCTTTCCTCCGATCACTCTCCCACGATCGTTACAATTTGTAGCCCACTAAGTAGTGACTTACCTCACCCGTATGTGAAGACGATCAACCGTGTTAATTGGCTGGGGTTCAGAAAATATCTCAGTACTCATTGTACGGAAAACATTATACTAAGAACATCCGAAGATATTGAATTTAACATTGGCAATCTTATCAAAAATATAAAACAGGCTGCTGAACATGCGACTACCTCCTACCCGCAGACTGGATTTAATAGAATTTATTCTACGGATATTGAACGTCTTGTAAGTGAAAAAAGAAGAGCTAGAAGGGAATGGCAACAGCACAGATCACCACAACATAAAATCAGATTTAAAGAGTGCACTAAACGACTCCAAGACTTGCTTGCATTTGAAAAAACTGCATCTTTTAAAAACTATCTGGAAGGTCTTGATGCCACACCAGCATCTAATTACTCCTTGTGGCGCGCTGCTAGAAAGCTTAAAACACCTGTTGCGTTTAAACCACCTCTGCGTACATCTACAGGGGGTTGGGCAAGAAGCGATACTGAAAAAGGTAAACTATTTGCTGAGCATTTAAAATCAGTATTTACCCCTAACTCGTGTACTGGTGTTATTGATTTGCCGAATGTAGTGGCGCTACCCCCTCGACCCATAAAATTTAGAACGTGTGATGTACAAAAAGTAATTGCTGAATTTAACCCGAAGAAAGCTCCGGGTATTGATGGAATTAGTAACCAGATGCTAATAAAGTTGCCTCGTATTGCAATTAGAATCCTATTATTTATTTTTAACGCCATTTTACGACTGGAGTATTTTCCAAATAGCTGGAAGCTTGCCAAAGTTAAAATGATTCCAAAGCCGGGCAAAGACCTTACCAAGGCTGAGTCATACAGGCCAATAAGTCTGCTATCAACAATGTCAAAACTTTTCGAAAAACTGTTCATGACAAAATTGTCCCCAATTCTAGTTAGTAATGGGTGCATACCGGACCATCAATTTGGTTTTAGAAGTCAGCATAGCACCATCGAACAAACTCATAGATTGGTTCAATTTATAAGAAGAACATTTGAAGAAAAGAAGTATTGTTCTGCGCTGTTTATCGACGTTTCTCAGGCATTTGATAAAGTGTGGCATGAAGGTCTTATTTTAAAATTGAAATCATATTTACCAATAAATTTTCTGAAGCTATTAGAAAGTTATATTACTACCCGGAAGTTTACGGTTGTGGAAGGAGACTTCATGAGTGTGCCCGAATCTATATCATCCGGTGTGCCACAGGGGAGCATACTGGGGCCAGTTTTGTATTTGATTTACACTTGTGATATGCCTTTGAGCAGCAATATTCATACATCTACGTTTGCCGATGATACAGCCTGCCTTAGTATGCACGAAAACCCTCACGAGGCTTCCCGATATCTACAAGAACATATTACACAACTGGAACTATGGTTAAATTTATGGAGAATCAAAGTAAACGAGCAAAAGTGTGTCCAGGTAACATTTACCCTGCGAAGAGATACTTGTTCCCCTATTCGAATCAACAATCAAGTTGTTCTTCAACATTCACACGTAAAATACCTTGGTATACACCTTGATCGACGGCTTACATGGAAGCCCCATATTGACTCAAAGCTAACACAAATGAAACTGAAATTAACTCAGCTACATTGGCTGATTGGTAGAAATTCTTCACTCAGTCTAGATTGTAAACTTTTAATATACAAGACGATTTTGAAACCAATATGGTGCTACGGAATACAGTTATGGGGCACTGCTTCAGCTTCTAATGTCGAGAGAATCCAACGAAGGCAAAACAAAATTTTACGCTTAATAACATTGGCTCCATGGTATATAAAAAATTCAAATATACATCGTGATTTAAATATGCCACTAGTGACTGAAGAAATTGCAAAATACGCTGGCAAATATTTAACAAAACTCGAGTCACATCCTAATCCGCTTGCCCGTAATATTTTGAACTTTACTGGACACATCCGCCTAAAAAAGAGGGACACATGGGCTCTTATTCATAGCACTCCAGATGGGACTTCTTGAAAATACTTTATTTTTTTCCTTTTGACTATCACTACTTATGTATTATATATAACTATTACTAAGCTTATGTCCGACACTGGTCGGGCCTAATTATATTTTTAGATTTAAGATTTGAATACTTATTGTTAGTTCATATATGAAGATACAATAAATAAAAAATCATGCATTCAAAAAAAAAAAAAAAAAAAAAAAAAAAAAAAAACGAATAGTCATTAAATTGTTAAAAAAGCGCTTATAAAAATTATAAAACTAAAGAAATCCCAAGATTTAATTCTACTAATCCCGGGATTCAGGATTTTCGAATCCTGTGAAATCCCGGGATTCAGGATTTTCGAATCCTGTGAAATCCTGGGATTCAGGATTTTCGAATCCTGTGAAATCCCAGGATTTCAGGATTCGGTATTTGCCGTTTGGCATCCCTAGTATCCACCAAATTATAAAATTTTTATACCATTTGCCAAAAATGGAAAAGGGTATATATAGGTTTCTCATTCCGTGTGTAATTTCCATAATATTCATATGCGACCCATAAAATGTTTATATTCTGGGTCCTTATGAATAGGGAAGACGAATAAGCGATGTCCGTCTGTCCATCCGTCCGTCTGGTGTACGTGAAATCGGTTTTCCGAAGCTCCCAGAAAAGCTAGAGAGTTCGTTCTTGGATTGGTGTGTCAGAAATGGACCAACTTAGATTGGTATTGAAAATCAGCAAAATCGAGCAGACGGTTTCAGAGCTGGAAAACTGAAACTTGATTTTGTCATATAAAAGTAACTAGATAACACAATTTTTTTAATTTTTTTTTTAAATAAACTTATTTTATATTTCAGTACAAATTAAATTTGTATTAAAAATATGAAAAAAAATTAAAAATATCAAAAAGGCGTTTCCACGGTTGGGAACTTTAACTTTTTTGTTATATAAAAATAACCTACTAAAACAAATTTGTCCCTTTTATCTATAAATTTAAAATATCTTAAATTCTTAAAAGAAAAAGATTGGTGTAAGAAATCAGAAAAATTTTAAGTTATGATTCCGGGGGTTGGGAAACGTACACTTTCTCTGATATACAAAATTAACTAGGTGTAATAACATTTTTTTATATTTTTATTTATAAATATATTTTATGTTTTGGAAAGAAAAGTTGGGTATAGAAAATTTGAAAAATAAAAACCACAGCTCCACAGCTGAAAAATTTAACCTTTTTAGGGTTCCGTACACCAAAGGAGAAAAGGAACCCTATTATTTTCGGTACGCTGTCCGTCTGTCTACCACAGGGTATTTTCTCGAGAGCCGTAAGAGATACGGACCTGAAATTTTGACACAGTGTGTAGACCTTTAGCCGCTACAGCAACAAATACATGAGAGTTAAAAATTAAAGGGTGTTCCAAAACGACCAACGAAAAGTTTTAAAATCCCGTGTAATATACATGTAATTGTATGTATATACACTTGAAATTTGTAAGGTTAGTGTATTTTTATACAGAATACAACAATTAACACTAAAATTTCAAAAAATTTAAATTAAAGGGTGTTCCATCATTTTATGCAATTTTGACTATGTAATTTTGACAACTTGCTGTATCTTGGAAACCGTAAGAGCAAAACTCTTGAAATTTTCAAAAACGGTAAAACTAAAAAATCAAAAAACTATAAAATCGCCAAACCGAAAAAAATCGCCAAAAACAAAAAAAAAATGCCAAAACAAAAAAAGCACCAAATTAAAATAAATTCTAATACTAAAATAAATGTCGAGAAACCGGAAAAATCGCCAAAATGAAAAAAAATCACCAAAAGGAAAAAAATCACCAAAATGAAAAAAACCCCAAAAACAGAAAAAAACCACCAGATGAAAAAAAAATCCGTAAAAACAGAAAAAATTGCCAAAACGAGAAAAAAGCGACAAAACTAAAAAAATCGTTTTAGCTGAAAAATAAAATTTAAAAAAGTCGCAATTTACTGAATTTATTTAATATTTTAAGTAATTTTTTTTTGTAAGTTTTCCACTTTTTTACTTTTTGGGTAAGTTTTTCATTGCTTCCAGGCATGCTCAAAAAGTTTTGACAAAACTCTACTACGAAGGAGCGTTATAAGGCTTCCATACACACGGACACTAGATATGTATGTATGTAATACTATGCGAGCTTTAGCCTATACATACTTATGGCGATATTTTTTTTTTTTGTTTTTGGCTATTTTTTTGGGTTTGGCGATTTTATAATTTTGTTAGTTTTTAGTTTTTAGCGTTTTTGAAAATTTCAAGAGTTTGCAAGATACAGCAACATGCCAAAATTACATAGACAAAATTACATTAACTGATAGAACATCCTTTAATTTAAATTTTTTTTTAATTTTATTGTTAATTGTTGTAGTCTGCATAAAAATTCACTAACTTTCAAAGGTCTATTTACATATATGTAATTCGTTATTTTGGAACACCCTTTAATTTTTAACTGTCATATATTTGTGGTACTCGGTCTAAATTTCAGGCCCGTAGCTCTTACGATTCTCGAGAAAACAGCGTGTGACGGACAGACGGACAGCGTAGCAAAAACAATAGGGTTCCTTTTCACCTTTGGTGTACGGAACCGTAAAAATTACCTAAAAACTTACTCAGAAAGTAAAAAGGTGGAAAAATGACCAACCAATTGCTTCAAATAAAATGTGCAAAAAATTACCAAAACACTTTTCATTTTTTAAAAGAAAGTCGTTTATACGGCATTTCTTAATGTATGTACATCATATATAAAAACAACTGCAAAAAAATATGACTTTATCGAAATCCGATTTTAAGTTACTCACCTGATAAATTCGTATACATTTGCTAAGGCCAATCTCTGTTTATTTATTTTTTAACGCCCGAACCGAAAACCGTTTTATTTAAAATATTAAATATGCCATGGTTGGCATCTCTAGCACGCACTATACATTTTGCATTAAAAAAACACTTTATGCTCTTTATAGCTAAACTAGCCATTCTCAAACAGCATCCCGCATACAGAATTGCTTTTTTACTATTTCCCAATATTGCGTACAAAATACACGTTAAGTTGAGAATTGATAAAAAATGGTCACTCACGTTTGCAGTGGTTTGAGAATGACTGCTGTAAGCAAAACATAAAAAGAAAAGATTTGCTACTCACAATTGAACTCTTATTATTATTTTAATTTTTGTGTATTCTTTTTTGCATTTTTTTCTTTTCTTTTTTGGCCACCCAAAAACAAAACACAATTGATATGTATTGTGCACAAAACACACTTTGATAATACACATGCACGCACATAAACACAAACTAACATGTTGTTGTTGGTTGAGCATCGACAAGTGTTTTAAGAAAAAAACACTTGCACTAAAACTACCGCTATTCACAACAACAAAGCAATAACTTTTGCATTTAATTTGAGTGATTTATTAACTTTTTAATAAAACAAAACATATTTTACCTTCTTTTCAACACAATATGAATAGATATATTATTAAATTTTCCTACTTTAATTAATGCTTAATACTTTTGGAATTTATTTATTTATTTTACTTATTTTAGTATGCAATATTAACGAACGACATCCACGTGCGGCCGACTTTGGCGAAGATTGTATGGGAACTAATCTTTTTGGTTGCTGAAGCAGGGTTGCCAGGTATTACTGGTTTATCTTGCATAAAAGAGTTCAACATAATGCCTGATAAAGTTTAAGGGAAATAGAAAATTTGTGCAAATACATACATATAAGACGCTTAGTGCAAAAACTCTGTAAGCCACATGGAATAAAAAATTGAATTTTCAATGTATTGCTAGTTACCATTTCTTTATACCTATGCTAAAAAGATTTTAAGTAAATTCGATTAATTTAGCGGCATTATTTTAAAATCAACTTATTCCAAAATGATATATTTTTATTTTGTTTTCCTCAATAACTCTGTAAGCCACACTAATTATACCCTTTACCAACAAAAATGGTAAAAGGGTATATATAGGTTTGTCATTCCGTTTGTAATTTCTATAATATCAATAAGCGATCCATAAAATATATATATTCTGGATCCTTATGCATAGGGAAGACGAATAAGCGATGTCCGTCTGTCCGTCTGTCCGTCTGTCTGTACGTGAAATCGGTTTTCCGAAGCTCCCAGAAGAGCTAGAGACTTCGTTCTTGGACTGGTGTGTCAGAAATTTTCCAAAATAGATTGGTATTGAAATTCAGCAAAATCGGGCAGACGATTGCAGAGCTGGAAAACTTAAACTTCATTTTGCCATATAAAAGTAACTACTGAAAACAAATTTTTATTTTTTTTTTAATAAATAAACTTATTTTACACTTCAGTACGACTAAAATTGGAATTTTAAATTAAAAAAATATAAAAAAATTAAAAAGACGTTTCCAGGGTTGGAAAACTTTAACTTTTTGTGTTATGTAAAATTAACTATGTCTAAAACTATATTAGTATTTTCTAGAGAACCGTAAGAGCTAGAGACCTGAAATTTGGACACAGTGTGTAGACCTTTGGCGGCTACAACAGCAAATACATGAGAATTGGAAATTAAAGGGTGTTCCAAAACGAGCAACGAAAATTGTTAAAATCCCATGTAATATACATACAATTGTATGTATGTATGTATATATACTTGAAATTTGTAAGGTTAGTGTATTTTTATACAGACTACAAAAATTAACACTAAAATTTCAAAAATTTAAATTAAAGGGTGTTCCATCAGTTAATGCAATTTTGACTATGCAATTCTGACAACTTGCTGTATCTTGGAAACCGTAAGAACAAAACTCTTGAAATTTTCAAAAACGTTAAAACTAAAAAATCAAAAAATTATAAAATCGCCAAACCGAAAAAAATCGCCAAAAATCAAAAAATCGCCAAAACGAAAAAAAGCACCAAATTACAAAAAAAAATGACTAAGACTAATAAAATAAATCGCGAATAACCGGAAAAATTGCTAAAATAAAAAAAACCGCCAAAATGAAAAAAAAATCGCTAAAATGAAAAAAAAACGCCAAAATGAAAAAAAAATCGCCAAAACGAAAATAAACCCCCAAAAACAGAAAAAAATTGCCAAAATGAAAAAAATCGCCAAAATAAAAAAAAATCGCCAAAACGTAAAAAACCCCAAAAAACAGAAAAAATTCGCCAAACGAAAAAAAATCGCCAATATAAAATAAAACCCTAAAATGAAAAAAAAACGCCAAAATGAAAAAAATCGCCAAAATGAAAATAAACCCCCAAAAAACAGGAAAAAATCGCCAAAATAAAAAAAATCGTCAAAATGAAAAAAAATCGCTAAAATGAAAAAAAAACGCCAAAATGAAAAAAAATCGCCAAAATTAAAATAAACCCCCAAAAACAGGAAAAAATCGCCAAAATGAAAAAAAATCGCCAAAATGAAAAAAAAATCTCCAAAATAAAAAAAGCCCTAAAAACAGAAAAAAATCGCCCAGAAGAACAAAAATCGCCAAAATGAAAATAAACGCCAATATGAAAAAAAAATTGTCAAAATGAAAATAAACCCCAAAAATGAAAAAAAAAATCGCCAAAATGAAAAAAAAATCTCCTAAACGAAAAAAACCCAAAAAACAGAAAAAAATCGCCAAAATGAAAAAAGACACCAAAATGAAAAAAAATCGCAAAAATGAAAATAAACCCCCAAAAACAAAAAAAAGTCGCCAAAATGTAAAAAAATCGCCAAAATGAAAAAAAAAATCGTCAAAATGAAAAAAATCTCCAAATCGAAAAAAACCCTAAAAAACAGAAAAAAATCGCCAAAATGGAAAAAAATCGCCAAAATGAAAAAAAAATCTCCAAAACGAAAAAAATCGCCAAACTGAAAAAAAATTGCCAAAATGAAAAAAAATCGCCAAAACGAAAGAAACCCCAAAAATCAGAAATAAATCGCCAAAATGAAAAAAAAATCGCCAAAATGAAAAAAATCGCCAAACTGAAAAAAAATTGCCAAAATGAAAAAAAATCGCCAAAACGAAAGAAACCCCAAAAAGCAGAAAAAAATCGCCAAATGAAAAAAAATCGCCAAAATGAAAAAAATCGCCAAAATGAAAAAAAATCTCCAAAATAAAAAAAAGCCCAAAAACAGAAAAAAATCTCCAAGAAGAACAAAAATCGCCAAAATGAAAAAAAACGCCAAAATGAAAAAAAAATCGCCAAAATTAAAATAAACCCCCAAAGTGAAAAAAAAATCGCCAAAATGAAAAAAAATCGCCAAGATGAAATAAAATCGCCAAAACGAAAAAAGCCCCAAAAACAGGAAAAAAATCGCCAAAATGAAAAAATAGCCAAAATGAAAAAAAACCTTAAAATAAGAAAAAATCGCAAATAGAAAAAGATTCCCCAAAATGAAAAAAATCTTCATAAGCGTCCGAAAAACATAAAAAAAATCGCCAAAATGAAAAAAACCGAAAAAAACAGAAAAAAATCGCCAAAAATGAGAAAAAAGCGAAAAAACTGATAAAATCGTTTAAACTGAAAAAAAAACTTCAAAAAAGCAAAAAAGGCACATTAAAAAGTGCTCAGAACCGAATGTACGGAACCCTTCGTGTGCGAGTCAAAGTCGCACTTTACTGAATTTTTTAATAATAAAGGAATTAAATTAAACTAGGTTTTTTCTTAATTCGTTTTTGCTTCGTTCACTTAACATATTTTAGGTATTTTTAAAAAAACTAGATTGGTATCAACAATCAGAAAAATCCAAAATTATGACTCCAGGGTTGGAAAACTTACACTTTTTGTGCTATGTAAAATTAAATAGGTCTAAATAATTCATTTTTCCTTTATAAATTAAATATATTTTATGCTTCTGAAAGAAAAAATTGGCCTATAAAATTATAAAAATGAAAACCAAGGCTCCAGAGATGGAAACTTTGAAATATTTTTGATAATAGAGTAAATAAATAAAATTAAGTTTTTTCTTTTTTCCTTTTTGCTTTGTTCACTTAACATATTTTATGTATTTTTTAAAGAACTAGATTGGTATAAGGAATTAGAAAAATCCTAAACTATGATTCCAGGGTTGGAAAACTTACACTTTTTGTGTTATGTAAAACTAAATAGTTCTAAAAATTTTTTTCTTTTGCTTTATAAATTGAATATATTTTATGCTTCTTTAAGAAAAGTTTGGCGTATAAAATTTGAAAAATGAAAATGACAGCTCCAAAGATAGAAACTTTGATTTTTTTTTATATTAAAGTATAAAATTAATTTTTTTATTTCTTTGTTCACTTAACACACTTTATTAATTTTTTAAATCAGAAAAATCTAAAAGGATGATTCCAGGGTTGGTAAATTTATTGCTTTTTACAAAAGTAACTAGGTCAAGATAGTTTTTTTCTTTTTGTTTACAAGTTTTATACACTTTATGACTTAGAATGAAATAGTTTGGCATACAAATTAGAAAAATAAACGACATGGCTCCAGAGCTGGAAAACTTAAATTTTTTCCGGTATATAAAACTAATTATTTGTTTGGTAATCAAATATATTCTTTATTTTATAAAGAAATAAATTAGTATTATAAACTCAGAAATATGGTTCCAGGGTTGGATATTGAAAAAAGTTTCGGTAAAAAAATAACAAAAAATATTTTTTTCCATTTATTTCATGTTTTAGGAAAATCATTACTCAAGATTTTTTATACATATTTAATTTTTATGGATATCTTGCAGTATAAACGAAGGTTTGTGCTTATTGTGCTCTCAGCACAATAACTATTAATTTTTAGTAAATAGAGATCAAAATAAAATTTGTCGCTAAAGATAAATTAAAGGACATGCTCAGTTTCATTTTCCTGATACCTTTCCTTTCTGCTGAACAAATTTCAAAAGAATCCTGTAGGAATAAAATGTTTAGATAATACCACAATGTATACCATTTGCAGTGGGAACTTTAAATTAAGACACTAAGCAGTTTTGCAACATCAATGATTATTAAATACGGGAAAATATAAAACAAGTTAGTTTACTTGGTATAGAGGTGCAATACTAACAATATTTTAGAGTTATTAAATAGCAGCACGGTTTTTGAACATCTCGAGAGCGAGAAAACAAGCCCCAATATTTTGGTAATGTATTGACGTGACGTCGATGTTGACTGAAATAAGTGTGAATGTAAAATATATCTTAACCACAGAGTGTAGAGTAAAATATTAAACTATTGCTAATATCGAAAATAAAATAATTGAATCAAATTCTTTAATCGAAAAATACTGAAAGGTCACTTACTATTAATTGCTTTGAAGAAAAAAAATATAAATTTTTTCACTAAACAAATATGTATGTATGTGTCTGTATACTATATATATGTACGCACGTTGGTAAAGGGTATATAAGATTCGGCACAGCCGAATATAGCACTCTTACTTGTTTTACTTGTTCTTTTTTCATTGATGGATTTTGGTGAAACTGGAAGCTTTTTTTCAAGTTCTTCTGATGTTTCTGTTAAGCGGCCCATACACTACAACAGCATGCACGCGCAATCAAGCTATTGAGCAATCATGTTCGAACCACATAACATACCAGCAAGCTGGTACAATATTCGCTTTTTTAAAAAATTCGAGAAAGGAGGTTATAAATAGTGACACAGTTTTTGCTGCAATTTTTATTGATATTTTGTTAATATTAGCAGCTATGCATAGCTAAAGTGCTCAAATTCCATTTTCCATTGAAACAAATTATTTTTCAACAAATTACGATTTTTAAATGCATATTTACTTCTTGATAACTTTACTCAACTGAGCAATTTCACCATACACAATACCAGCAAGCTGTTACCATCAGCAAAATATCAAACTCTGTATGACATCACTACAGCAAAACGTACAATCACACAAAATGACAATAAACGACTCAACCGCTGGCACACAAACACTTGATTGCGCATGCATGCTGTTGTAGTGTATGGGCCCCTTTAGATCAATAGGTATTAAAGGACTTTTCTCAAGAGACATGAAATTTATATCAGGAACTAACGCGGTATGATTTTTTTAAGTTTTTGTGGCATACGTAGTTATTGCACAAAGTGTATAATTATTTTTCTTACATAGTTGTTGCTGTTTATAAAAAGAAGAATTTTTTTATTACGTTATTAGAAAATATTTGATTAGCGTTTCGTAATGTGTTTCTACTGAACATATTTAAAAAAAACATGTAAATACATGTATTGATTGTTTAGGGTGGTCATAATAGTAATTTTTTTTTAATTATTTAAGCGCAGCAAATTAACTTCAAAAACAACAAAAAATTTTACAGAATGGATAGCGATTTGGAAGAAATTGTGGAAAGTTGTGATGACTCATTAAAAGATAAAGATTTCGTACCAATGGATGAGGAATATATATGTATATCCGAAACAAGCGAGTTATATTTTAAATTTATCTTTATGGATAAAATTATTAATTTGCATAATTTGGACTTTTGTGTTTAGAAATTATTTAGATATTCTTATCATTATTAGCATTTGCTTTTTTGTATAATTTTTAAAATCTTTGCATTAATAGTTTTGATAAATATTTGAAAATAAGATAATGAGGAATTTTTTATTGCAGTAACTTTGTAAGCCACAGAAAAATATTAGAAATGTTGTTTTTGAAATAAAAAAATTTTGCAAATAAATTTAGGCAGTAACAATGTAAGCCACAATTTTTTATTAAAAATGGTACTTCCAATGGGTTTTAAGCATTCATAGATAGACACGTCATAGTTGTCCTCCTAAAATGCTTCTTAAAGGTGTTTAAAGTAGAAAATATTAAAACCCCGATTTTTTAGATTTATTTTAAACTTAAAAGTCGATTTATTCAATATTTTGGTTTTGTGGCTTACAGAGTTATTGCATTAAGCGTCTTAATTTCTTTATATATTTTTTTAATCGAATACAAATATCTAGAAATGGCAAAATATTTAGGAATTCGAATACGCATCAGTAATACATACATACAGTTTAGGAATGAATAACCTCACCATAAAACCGTAATTTTGGAGTTTGATGACACTTGGGAAGAAATTTAAAAAATAGTTTTGCCAATATGTGGAGTACGTTCATAAGTAAGCTTATTTAATTTCTGCCTACGCACTGTGCTAGTCTAACAAATAAATTTAATACAATGAATTAAATATATTTTTTTTAATAAAAACTTTTTAAAGTATTTAATTTGTTTTTAACTTATTGCTTCGTTATTCCCCTGGTGAAGGCGGTTCATAGTTTTATTACGTGCTTTTTTTTAATGATCTTTAAGATCACATGCGATTTCGAGAATCAAAAACACTTAAAATGAGCCGACAGTTGATGGGCAAAAAATATTTTTGCCAGCACTGTGCATCATATTAAATTTAATAAACTATTTGATTTATGCTGTGAACAGAGATCGAGAGGTATTTAAATATGTTAAAAAGATATTTCCACGTGTAGGTGAGACAGAATCGAAGAAATACGTATTTGTGGGTCTCCAAATACCTATAAGAAATCTTAAAAAATTGTTAAATTTTTTTTTTACTTTTATTAAATTAATTTTTTTGACATTTCATTCAAATTGACTTAACTGTTTGCACAAAAATGTAAAAGGGCACAAATGGCAATAATAGTTTTCATCAATAGATCTCATGAAAACCCTTATTGAAATATAAAATATGTAGATAATTAAACATTGAAAACATAATTTATGTACAAAGAAAATTAATTTTCTGTTTTTAATAAGGAAAAATTGGCATGAAGTTAGCATGAGTGACAAAATTGAACTAATTTCACATTTAAAATCCGCGCATAATGTCTTTTTAACCCAAAACTATTTAATCAAAACTCGTAAAAACATGTTAAATTTTGACACTTATGCTAGCTTGCTAGTTATTGGAAGAAATGTTTTAACTAGTTTAATTCAGATTTTTAACCTGGTAATAAGGATCCATTAGCTGAGATATTTATACAGCCTGATATTTTGTCAAATGAATCTTGAAATTTTAAAATCTTTTATAAAAAATCTGTTTTTTTATAACTTAACTTACCAATTTAAAAATGTTTCCTTTAATTTATGAAGGTATTTTTATTTTATTTAGTCTCATAAATTTCATGGGATATCTTTATGTATATAAACTTAAGCAATATTTCTTTGTTATTTGTTTGTCACATTTTTGGACACCAAAGCATTATATCTATCTCCGTGCCAGGACACACCACAGCAAGCGGTTTTGTAATTTTCTTGAATAAGAATGCAGTATATGTTACAAAAATTTTACAATTAAGGAATATCCTTAATGAAACCCCCAAACCGTATCTTGATATTTTCATACTTTTTTACCATATAAATTCCCCATGTTTTGAATGAGAACCTCTGATATGGCAGCCCTAGCACAATTAATGTTTCTGTTTTCTTGCTTCTTCTTTTATATATTTTTCTCATGCAGTCCGTGACTTTTCTGAGTTGATCTTTATGCAAGGAAAACAACTGGGACGAAAGAAGAAATACGCCCAGCACACCGGATTTACATACGGAATTCTTACCGAAGGATTCATCGTGGTGGGCAAAATTCGTCGATTAGCCCAGTTGTGTTTTGGCATTACATCCGATCAATTTTTTTTTAGTATGTGGTGAACTTTTCCAACAACACAAGCAACAAGTACGAAATCACATTGAATAGCAAAAAATCTTTTTTTTTATTTAAAGATGTAGATATACCTATTATCTATGCATGCTTTTATGTTATATGCCTCATTTGTGCAGTATCAACTGTTTGTTACCCCTCCTGCAAATCTGGGATTTTTTGGATGGTCACGGTTTATGATTTAATGTGCGACAGGTACGAAATACCCGTCATTACGGGTATTTATATATATATATATATCTGGCAACTCTACATTAATTGCTATAAAAACTAGTTCTCACGTGTTCGCCCTTAAGTTCACTGCATGCAAATTACCGCTCGCAGCAAAGTGCATTTTATATTAAATTTAAGTGATTAATTAAATCTAAAATCATATTTATTATAATACCCACCTATAATTTAATAAAATAAATGCTTTAAAAAGTGTTAAATTGGTCGTGTGAAACAAATTCAGTGCAATTTACATACATATGTTTGTATGTATGTATGTATAAATTTTATGCTATAAAACAATTCTTAAATAAAAGTAAACATGTGGGTACAAAAGTTCGTGTGTGATGTTATTGTGAATAGTGTATTTTTGTTTTATATTGCGGCTACGTGTGCATATACATATATACATATGTATGTATGCATGCATATATGTATGTGCATACATTTGTAGGTGCATATGCAGATATATATGTATGTATGTATGTTGCTTAGCAAAAATAAACGAAAAAAGCATTGCTAATATGAGTGGAGTGGAAGTTTGGTTTGCAAAAACAAAACATCAACAAGTATTTTATTTCCATTTTGAGTGAAAATTTATGCGTTTTTAATAGAGTTGCCAAAATATAAATATTATAAATTAAACGGATATCGGTACGGGCGTTTAATAATAAATTCCTATTTAAATTAAAGTAAATTTGAGTGAATTTAGGAGGTAAGTAACTTACATAGGTATAACTTATAATTGGATATCTGTTCCGTTTCCTATATTTTTGTTTTATAAATTGCACAGTGGAAAAGCGGCTATATTGTTTAAATAAAAGTAGCCGAAACTTATGTATTTCTATCTGTTGATTACGATGGCATCATTAGTTTTTTTTCTTCTAGCAAATGTAGTTTTAAAGAAATGGTAACATTTAGCATTTGCATAATTTACAACACTTTTCTGTCTAAATTCCCTTAATATTTCACGAATGGTCCGCCATACATTAAAATACTTTCTTCATTGTTAATCTATATAAAATTCTCTTTCATTTGAGTAGAAGAACAGGAAGAACGTACTGTTATTACAAGGATGTTAATAATCGTGTATTTTTGGTTTAGTCCTTAACATTTTTTATAGCTATGGTCTTTATGACAAGACACAGGAGCTAGGAGCAATCATATTGCATCATTAAGATTTTTTAACATTTATGCATTTCATGTGTGCATATTATTGACCTGCACAAGACCATTTATAAGACCTTTCAAGACATGCGACATTTTTCAAACGCTTTACTACAGCGAAATATTCTAGAATAAACGCTAAACAACACTGCTGGCAATATTTTTTTTTGAGTTCTTTGTCTTGCCAACAGTGTTTTTTAGCGTTTGTTTTATAATATTTCGCTGTAGTAAAGCGTTTAAAAAATTTCACATGTCTTGAAAGGTCTTATAAATAGTATTGTGCAGGACTTTAGTGCATATGCATTTACATATATGATTTAACTTTATATGTATTTCTTTAATAAAATATTAAATGGAAGTTTTCAAATTTAACCAAGTCCTTTATTTGGGGTTCCAAACATAGCAACATGAGAATTTTCTTTGTGTACCATTTTACGTGTGAGCCAGCTTTAAGTATGTACATACATATGTATATATCTGTGTCATTAAATAATAATGGCTAAGTCGAAATTTCTTGTTTTGAGTTATTAAGGGTTTTGTTTAAAATAAATTGTGTCTAGTTTTTATACAAAATTTTTAGCCACCGACAAAGATGCACACTTATTTAGAACAAAAAAAAAAAAAACGTTTTAATAGTTAATATTCATTGTTTTTACTTACGATGTTATGAAAAAATCCATTGGCAGAAAAATAAAAACTAAAGTGAACTTAAGGCAAAATATTGTTTTTTGATAGTAAGTCGAGATAAGTGCTTTAGGTTAAATGGACAAATGCGGAAAACCTGATATAAGATTTTTTTAAAAGCTTTAAAAAAGCATTAAAAAAATATTAAGTTGTGTTAAGATGTTATGGCTTATGTATTATTTTCCAAGAAGACTTAAATTAAAATATAAATGCGTAGGTATAGTTTTATTAATAATGACATTTTAAAATTTAAATTTAGCTGAGTGATAGATCTTGAAGAAGAGAATAAGAATATGTAATAAAATGAAAAAGCTCTTATGTCAACTTAAGCCATTAATATTTATTGCCACAGATATATACTCATATTTAAAAAACTATTATGGCAACATAAAGCAAAATGAAAATAATAATAAAAAAAATAAAAATAATTTAATATTTTACTTATTTCGCAGTTACACCTAGCGTTCAGAAATAGTCATAATATATAAGTGGAATGTAAGGCAGTTAACTCATCATATCATTAATTATAATTATTAGGAAAAAAGTAATTTTACGATATCATTTTAAAGTTGAAATAAATTTGTTTATTTTATGGCCAAATCGCACCCCATTGAATATATGATAATATATATGAATAGAAGGTATCTATACCTAATTAATTTTTTTAAGAAGTGGACTTGCACCACTTTCGAAAATAACAGCTCATTTAACACATGCAATTTGTTATATAGCTAAGTAGCATAGCTCTAACCGGGAGTCCTTAGACACCTCTCTTATATTATTTTATTTATGTATGTAACTTAAAATTGCATATACTGATTTAAATTCAATGAATATTATTTTTTTTTAGTCCAAGACACGAAAGAGTATTTTTCTTATTTAGTTTACTTTGAGTTTTTAATATGTGATGTAGATCAATCATTCCGTATGTACTAAAAATTGATAAATCATAACATGTTTTTTCATAACCCTCTGCTATGTCAAATTTTTAAATGGAAACCATTAATCATAAATAGATGAATAGATACAACTAAAACCATTTTATCAGCCTTGTCAACTTTTTATAACCAAAACGCGCTATTTCTTTTCTCAAAACGCGCTAGAAGGCGATAAATTGCAGTATTGTTAATTATTTATTAATTATTTATAACCAGAATTTGTAATATTGCTTCTTCGAAACTAAATCCTAAATAACTAAAATCATTTAATGCAGAATCAGAAGGTGATGCGTCTTCCCAATAATCAAAACGGCTGGCTATTCCGTTCAACTATGTGTTGTCAGAATATTTACAACTAACTTTGATGTTATTTGTTCATTAATATTTATCACAAGGCGGCGATACGAACATTAGCCTGTTTCGTAAAAAGATAGAAACAAATGCAGATCGAACAATAATAATTAAATTAACCAAAATAATTATTATTAAATTATACGGCCTGTCCCTGGATGTCGCCAGAAATCGTTCTATCGAATACTTATATTGAAAACAACAAAAAATTTTCTAATGTTATTGTTGTTTGCAATACAAGTTGTCGATCGAATGATTTCTGGTGACATAATTTTATTTATCAAACTTTGTAACATCTTATATAAATTCTCGAAAATTTTTGCGATTAAATTCAATATTAACTTTTTGTACTTCGGCTAGAATAGATGCTTAATCAGCCATGTAAAGAAAATTTTAAAGTTTATTATACGAGTGTATATTTGTTCAATTTGGGAGGTTTCAAAAGATTTGCCATTTACAATACCAAAATTAATTTTTAACTCTAGCCACATATCCATTATTCTTCTTACTGGAATGTAAATTTATATAATTGTTATAGCCAAAAAAATTTTATTTGGGACAGCTGAATCGTCATTAATTTATTTAAATATTTTATCAAAAGTTTTTGGCTACTACAAGTAATTAAATTTATGTCAACAAATTAAAAATGTTGAACTGATATGTTTGTTTTTTTTTTAAACGCGTTCGTTTGGCATAGTTAAAACGCACAAAACCTGGAGCAAAACCCGCTAAATTGGCATGGCTGCTTTTTAAAAAAGATACTCATAAGAGCTCAGCTCTTATTCATATTGAAAAATACACACATCCCACCTAGCAGTTGTAACATTGTTTTGAAAAAATTCATCTATGTAAGTGAGTCTTCTTTAAATACACCTCATGCCTGAATTTAAGAAGGAACTTATTGTACAATAAAAAATTCCTACAAAATTAGTTAAAATTTATCTAAAAAGAGGGCAATAAAAAACTCTTTAGAGTAGTAAAAAGTTTCTTTCAGGAGCATTTCTGATTGTTTTAATCACGTATGTACATTACATAAAAAACAGGGTAGGGAAAAATTCGGCTCGCGAGCACAATTTTTATTAACTCGCTCGTTTTAAAATATGTGCTCGCGAGTTTAAAATTAGAACTCGCGAGAACAAATTTTATAAGACTCGTACTCTATTTGTGCTCGACTCGTAAGCATTAAATTACTCGCCTTAAAATTTGTACTCGCGAGTTTTATTTTAAAACTCGTAAGCACAAATTTTAAAAGAGTGCAAAACGAGCATAAACGAATTCAAAACGAGTAGTTATTACAAAAAAATTTTTTTTTGTTTATTCGAAAAAGTATATGTATTTATATGCGAATTTGAAAAGTATAGTACTTACAAATGCATATACATATATAAAAATATTTGTTCTTACTTTCATGTCATGAGGTATTTTTCAAATGTTTTAAGGCTTCTGCTTCATGAAAAGTTATGCAAATGCTTACCTGTCAGTAATAAAATATAATTTCAATATTTCGACCTATAGCGAACAGAAGTTGAGCAAACAAAATTGATAAAACTCGCGAATAATTCTTTTTAACTCGACTCGCGAGTCGAGTTTTATTTTTGACTCTTAAAATTTGAATTCTTCTCGCGAGTCCTATTTTCGATTCTCAAAAATTAAATGCGCTCGCGAGTTTTATTTTTTTAACTCGTGAGCAGACAAGAGTAGCTCGTTTCAATACAAAAAATGAAACTCGCTCGAATTGAATTCGTTTGCGAGCGAGTTTAATTCGAGCACTCTCCTCACCCTGATAAAAAAGAATAGAATATGATAAAAAATTTCATAAAATGCTAGCTGGGATGATATACATACATACAGGGTGGCACAAAATTAATCATCCTATCGCATGATGTTGTAATTTTTGAGTGATGAAAAAGACTAAAATCATTTTCGAAACA
The DNA here is from genome assembly GCA_944452675.1 of Tachina lurida. Lineage (NCBI taxonomy): Eukaryota > Metazoa > Arthropoda > Insecta > Diptera > Tachinidae > Tachina > Tachina lurida. Next base: position 41,743,663 of record OX101752.1, read on the forward strand.
GGATCCGCGAGAAGGGGACAACTGTGGTATATCTGTTATTAAGTTGTTAAAAAATATAATCAAAACAAACAAGAGAAAATGTGCACTTTGTGAACCGAACAGAGAGAATTTTCACAAAATTAATTGAAAGAATTTGCTGTATTGAAGTAAAAAACAGAATGCGAGAAAGGTTATTTGTATTGAAAAGTGATTATGATTTGTCTTCATATGACTCCAGATTTATCTTTAAGCATTTTTATTCATACATAAATATAAATGTTAACCTTTTACTTATATAAATCGCACAGCGAATGAGGCCACAAAGTGTTAAATGAAAATACTTCAAATCAATATCACTACGAAAGAAACATTAAAGAAGAGACTGATACTGAGCAGCGATGCCAATTTAGCGCGTTTTAACTATGTCTAAGCGCGTTTTGAATAAAGTTTATAACATCATATCAGTATTTATTTACATATATACACCAATACAGTTCAAGGAGCTTGGTGTGCGTGGCTGCCTACTACATGGAGGAATTCAAGTAGAATCTAGAAGATTCCTTTTGGAAAAGATTAAATTTCACAGGATCATTTCGGAAGTGAGTCTTCATTTATTTGTATATTTTATTTTAACGTATTTAATTCCCACCACTGTTTTGAGAACAGCTGTTTCTTTTTCTATAAGTGCACAAACGTGCTAACAGTACGATATGGTACAGTACGGCAACAGTAACGTTCTGCTAACCCAGCCTTAAGAGCGTGGAATAATTTCGTAGATTTGTTTTTTATACCAATCGTCGCAGCGTGAATATTAATGTCGATTTCGCAATCGCGTTGTGGCAACTGGAAAAACATACCGCCACTAAGCTGCTAGACTCTAACATCCTAGAACCACAACAGACTTTAAAGAACGTGGGCGCCACAGGATATATTGACCGTTATATCGGATATATTGCGACTATGACTGCCGCTGTCACTGAGAATGAAGAAACATCAACCAGATAACGTGCCACCCAAAAAAAATTAGACAGGAATGCGAAAATTGATCACAGCAAATCTTGCGGAAAGTCATGGACAATTCGATAAAAATTGCACAAATGTGTGTCAACACTGGCGCTAGCCACTTGTTTAGGGTTTGCAAATAATCGCTGATTTTCATAATCGCGATTACGATTAAAAAATATGCGATTATCGGTTAATCGGTATTAAGCAAGAGTATATTTTCACACCTGTCGTGAATAACAAGTAGAATTTTTGTTCATGTGAAATTTTCTTTCCCCTCGAAGGGAAAAATGCTATCGTGAATCTCCTGTGAATTTTTTGCCCGCTATCAGTCAGAAGATTTTTAAAGCTTACAAATTAATTAAAAATCAGACAAGTACACAAATTTTAGATTACAAATTAATATTTTTTTAACTTTAAAGTTGTGTTTTTTAAATAATCCAGGTGCAGTAGAAAACTAAATCTTAGGTATACCACCGCGGTCCATCACCATGAAATTTACCGCGTGTGAACCAAAGAGATTCATACTCCGTCAAACAAGCTGCTGCAGGTAATTATTGTTAAGAATCGTGAACTGTACTTTACTGATTTAGACCTAATATTGTCCTAAAAATAAATATTTATAACTTTTAATATATAATTCAAAGGAAACTATTGAAATTATTCGGTGCAATAATTCAGTTCGCCTGCAAAAATAAAGTGAACAAAGTCAAAGAAAAAGGGAAAAAATTTCACGATTGCAATTTGGTGAAAAGTGGAAATCTTTCCACAATTTGTTAAAACAGTTGAAGTCTTGTTTTTCCAGTTTTTTATTTTTTTTTATTATATTACGTATTTTTATTGATTTCATTATATACTATTTTTTGTATATATTCTATAATTTATGTAATAATTTTAGGTCTCACAATGGGACAAACTGCATCTATCGGCCAACCAAGTGAAAAAATATATATATCTTATTATATATAATACAAAAACACGTTTATTTGTTATGGGTACACTCTTCAATGCCCCAACAGATTTTCGACTTCCACCCCGCAAAATATTCGTAAAAGACCTGTGCGTGCTTATATATATATTCTATCCCGGTAAATGCTACGCCCCTTTCAGAAATAGTGATTCGTCCGACAGATGGCACAATTTTTAATTTTTTTGTGTTTTTGCACCGTAACTCAAGAACTACTGAACCGATTTTGACCAAACTTCATATACATGCTCTATGGGGCGTAAGTAGTGTTTCTGTGTAGTTTGAAGTTCGTCCGACAGATGGCGCCATATTTAGTTTTTTTGTGTTTTTGCACCGTAACTCAAGAACTACTGCACCGATGTTGACAAAACTTTATATATATGCTCAATGAGGCGTGAGGAGTGTTTATGTGTAGTTTGAAGTTCGTCCGACAGATGGCGCCATATTTAGTTTTTTTTGTGATTTTGCACCGTAACTCAAGAACTACTGCACCGATTTAGACCAAACTTTATATACATGCTCTATGGGGCGTAAGGAGCGTTTCTGTGTAGTTTGAAGTTCGTACGGCAGATGGCGCAATATTTAGTTTATTCGTGGGCAAAATCCAATTTTCATATTGTACCACCAATGCCATATACAACACTAATGTTTGCTTAGGGCCAGCAACGCGGACAGGGGTCAGCTAGTATGTATACATATTGTAGCAAATAAGCGTGATGATATAGGTTATTTACTCAAAGAACGTAATGACTAAAAAAATGCCAGAAAACGCGTTTGCAGTTTTTAATTTAACTACACACAACTTAATGGAAAAATAAAATTTTATTTCGCTTTCAAAAGTTGAATATACAAGATATTTGCATGAAATTTTTACACAAATGAGGATTAATTCTGCATCATTAACTAAAAAAAATCAAAATTTTGAGTTACGACGTTTCTTGAGTAAATGAGCGATATATATAGGCATCTGTAAGAAAACTTATATTCTCAACCTACCTACATTTTTAAAATATAGAAACGCCTTAAAATCAACACTATTTTAATTACATTTGATTAATTTTGTTTGGCCACCAATTCAGTGAAAAACTAAGAACAAGTTGGACATAATAGATTTAATTAGTGAACGACAGAATCTAATTGTCTAAGGTCGTTTTATAAGTGATACAAACGATCTTCTAAGTGGTTTGCAGACGATAAGACTTTGTCTTACATAGTATCTTAGACTATGAGCAGTTTAATTTCATTGCAATATGTTCTGAATAGTTCGACGATATAAGTTTATATATTTTATATATAATCTTCAGATTCAAAATTTTTATGAGTTAAACTTGTATTGCGTGAAAATTTAAATAGTTTAAATGAAACTTATATTATAAAAAGTTAATTAGTGAAGGCGTTAGACATAAATCATATGCTTGAAAAACTGTACAGCTTTTAATCGTAATCGAGAGATTAATGGGTTCAATTAAGATTACGATTAAAAGGTGTAATCAATCACGATTACCACTACAATCGAAGTGAAAACTCTACGCTGGATGAACATCATCTTTTCCGGTAAAAAAAAAATTTTGAAGGTCTAAATAAAGATTTTCAGCAGTCAAAATAATTCAAAAACAAAATTGATTGATTAATTTTGCGCCACCCTGTACATAAACATACATTTATTTTTCCAAATATTCCTTTTATATTTTGATATTGCAAAAAATATCAACACCAGCACCTAACATGCACCGAAAATCATTTATTATTGTCATCTCCAGATACACAGCAGACAAAATGATGTAAAAATATATAATCGATAATAAAATTGTGCATGAAATAATACGACAGTTCGAAGGAAATTTATTCAAAACATATCTGTACATATGCACATATATCTATATATGTAATAATATACATACATACATACATAGATGTAAATATCATGAAAATACGATAGTTCCATCTAATAATGCAATTACAATAAAACAAATGTTATTGAACATTTCCCAAAGCAATAAATGCACACATACAATTATTTTTCAATAAAATAAAATTATTCATGTAAAAATTATCAACATAAATATATTGCTGATATTGTCATTTTATTGGAAAAAGGGATGCAAGTATAGAATTGAATTTAGCAATATATCAATTAATTTCACATAAAACAAGGACAACAGCCATATTCGGCTACACCGAATTTTATGCATCCTACCCCAATGTGCGTTTGTATGTATGTATTTATGTATGGCTAAAAATGCTCGTTTAGGTTAAAAATAATGCAATTAACACACAAAAACTAAGAGCAAATAGAATTTGCTTTTGAGTTCCCTACAATTCCCAAAATAAATACGTAAAATCCCAAAAATGGGATTTTTTCAGTATTTTTGCTGTATTTTTCTGGAAATATTTAAAAACATATTATGCCTTAAGGTGACATGATGATTTTTTTTTTGTTTAAAGCTTTGGAATTTGAGAAATTTGGTTCCTTCAATAACGAAAATTTTTGAACAACAAATTTCTTTGTAATATTAGATATAGTATTACCTTTTGAATAAGTAAAAATATAGGGTTGGTATTTTTGCAAAAAAAAAAAAATGTATGATAAAAAAATAATGAATCCATTTTTTCTGCGAAAAACGGCGCAAAATCGACTTTTCAATATTTTAATTTAAAATGCGTATACCTTGTGACTTAATTGTGCTTGTTATACAAAATTTATTTTTCAATGCTTTCGCTCTTAATTCATAATTAGTTTCCTTTTCCAAATCGAACAAGATTTGACTTCTCCATTAGCAGAACAGTTGTCCAAGGTTGCTAAAAATAAAAAAATTTATTTTTTTTCGAATATTTCCTAAAATGTAAGCGAAAACCCATAAATGTAGTAGATTTCTTTTACTTCTTGGATTAAAAAAAATCCACTTCCAAAAAATCTTTTTTATTAAATCAAAAACATCAGCTTGTCATTGGTTCTAATTTTTCATTAACCCTAGGTTGCCCACTTTGAGGCTTTGTGTCCCCTCCCTCTTTTAAGATACATAGTCCAAAAGTCCAGACTTAAGTTTTATGACACTTCTTCAAATGATATATGAAATTTCATAACAATCGGACGGATTGTTAATAAATTTATTTCCATTTTTTTTACAAAGTCCCCATTGTGTATCAGGCACTTTAGGCTCGACTAGGCACCAGAAGGCACCGTCGGAGTGAGCTAAAAAATTAAGACCGCACTTATAGCCCCAAACCTCAGATTTAGACAGCGCACATACTAAAAATTAAAAAATAATGCCATACCAGCAACCACCAGTCTAATGTACATATACATATATGTATATCGTTACCTTAATATGGAAAGGCCTTAACTCCTTATTTCTTTGAAATCGTGTTTTTAGTATATTTCGATAGAAGAACGTTTAATGTATCCAAAAATGCAAAAATCTCGATTTCAAAAAAAAATGAGTTAGGGCCTTTCTATGTTAAGGTAACAATATGTATGTATCAGAGAATGACAAAAGTATATTTTTAAATAGTCTTTGAGTATTGGCCGTCAACCAACTATGAATGCGTACAGCTAAAAATAAACAAATACACTCATAAATTTTAAACTCAAGACTTGTATAACCATAAACATGTAACAACTATACTTATACATATTTTTTTTTAATTACGCAGCACAAGCATATGTATAACTAAAATTTATAGTTTATGTAAGCTTTAATCATATGCATGAGTATAAAAATACTCTAAGTATTACTCGGCTATGATTGCGTAAATGCAGGGCTTTTTTATTTACAGCATGTTTTCAAACAGCCAGAATACATTTTCCTTTCCATTTTGCGTACACAAATGTATGTTTGTATACTGTGGAAAATGCTGAATAAATATCCCGTGTATCATGCGTATACTAATTTTTGTACATGTAAATATCCATAGTCTGAGCATAAGCATACTACGCGTATAAATATGACAGAGACTCAATACGCTTGATATGCATGTACCTTTTAATTAAGAGTTGTAGCGTATTTTAGTTTTTCTTGTATGTTGGAATCGGCTATAGTCATAGCTGGTTGAGAGGAAATATGTGAGCGCGCGAATTGTTTACGCTACAATTATGATTATGCGAATTTACTAAAGTTAAGACTATTTACTTAAGTACATTTTTTTGAGTACTCATAGTCATTTTTATGTATATACATACATACATACATACTTGTTTTCGGAGAGAAAAAGTATTCGATTCTAAGATTTTATTTTCGATATTAGCAATAATTGAATATGTTATTATACATCATTTATTTGCCTTCCGTGCTCATAAGGACCCACAATATAAATTCCTCTTGAAGTCGCATATAAATATTGTGGAAATTACACACCCAATGTCAAACCTATATATACCCTTACAATTTTTGGTGAAGGGCATACAAATATATGTGTTTTTTTTTGCAATTAAAAAGATATGTAAATTAATTTATACATAAAAATTTTTTATGCGACATAGTTTTGTAAATATTTAAAAGTGTCAATTTACACTTTTTTATACATTTTTTGTTCAAGGTTCAATTTATGTAGTTAGGGTCTCACACTATCGCTTAAGAATCGATTAAAAATGAGAAACAACCTCGCAGTATATGTAGGAGTTTTTTTTTCAAAAAGGATTTAAAAAATGGCAGGACTACAGTAGTGGCTAAACGCTAAATGTAACAACCGGCTGAATATTTTAATATGCAAATTAGGGTCAATACGGTCAACCATACAAACATTCAACTACAGCGAATTGTACAAAAATTTAGTTATGTATTTACATATATAAAAAAAAATTCAAAAAATATAAAACAGTAATAATAATAAATATGCGCTATTTAAAAAAGAGTTAACATTAAAACAGATATATATTAAAAAAATATTTGTACACGAATGCAAATAAAAATTTAAAACGAGATAAACTTTAATGAAACACTAACCAATAATTATTGAATAATTAAATTTTTAGTTTTTAGTCATTAAATAAATTTTGAAAAATAAACAAAACAAATATTTATTGCTTAAACGAAGCAATCATTACACTGTACCACAAGAGCAAGGTTTTAAAAAACGATACTGGCATAGAAATTATAAAAAAAAAATTTAAGCAAAATCTGAGTTCTTTTTATAGAGAAATTGAAATTCCTGTATGTCCGCTTCGCCGTAAGAGAGACTATCCCGTAAGATTTTTCTTAAAAAGGAGAAAGGAAAACATTTCTAAACAGCTGTAGCCACATCCTTAGCATAAGCATCGAGTTTGCACTCACGCGATTATAGAAATAACAGCACGGTACTAAGAGTCAGATTGCACTAAAATGGGTCAAACTAGAACATCTTAGAACCCACAAGAAATGTTGTTAAAAACCTCCTCAATATCTCTAACACCAGCTAGGTGCATATCATTACCTTAATATAAAAATGCCCTAACTCATTATTTCTTTAAATCGAATTTTCTTTTGTATATTTCGATAGAATAACATATACATAATGTATCGAAAAATGCTGAAATCTCAATTTCAAAAAAATTATGACTAAGGGCCTTTCTTTATTAAGGTAACTATAAATTCACAGAAAAAAATATTCTTATTCTTATGTTCGTCTGTATGTACGTTTTAAATATGCAAAAAAAAAATCAATTATAAAACAAAAATATTTTTAATACAAAGACGCACATTTGTGCACAATGTTTTCGTGATTTTGTTAGCCTCGAAAATCCCGAGGTCCCGGTTCGGGATTTCAAGACTCCATCACTAAGTCCCGAGGCCCGGGATTTCAAAAAAAAACTGTTCCGATTAGCATGTCTAATTGCGATGTCCTAGGCGGTAGTCAATTGTCTCACTCTGCACTACTTTTCAACTAACTTAAAGTTGATTTTTTTTAAGTCGCCTTATAGTCAGTAAATTTACAAAAAAATTTGCTGGGGCTTGGTGATACATAGGACCACACGTTGCATAGTCAACGCGGTACTACCCAGTTAAGGTACCATCTAAAATAATAACAGCAAAATGTTAATATAAAATTGAAATGAGTTTCAAAGTAGCTGAGAGCACATTCTTTGGATCTCACCAAATCTGAAGACGTACTCAACTTAAGAATTGATTTTGGGTCAGTTACGGATAACAATGTAGCTAGATTTTATTTAGTCTAAGTAAAGTTACACACATTCTACGACAGGATATTTGCAGTCTTAATAATTCATTTACACACAACCTGCTTGACACCGACTGGAAATAGTTAAGTAGTTAACGCATACAATAATACTTTTGTTATTTTTATACCCTTTACCAAAAAATGGTAAAAGATTTTGTCATTCCGTTTGGCCGTTTGTCGTGTCCGTCTATCATTCCGTTCGAACCATAAAGTATATATATTCTGGATCCTTATGCATAGGGAAGACGAATAAGCGATGTACGTCTGTCTGTACGTGAAATTGGTTTTCCGAAGCTCCCAGAAAAGCTGGAGACTTGGACTTGTGTGTCAGAATTTTTCTAAAATAGATTGGTATTGAAATTCAGCAAAATCGAGCAGACGATTGCAGAGCTGGAAAACTTAAACTTTATTTTGCCATATAAAAGTAACTACAGAAAACGAAATTTTTATTTTTTTTAATAAATAAAGTTATTTTATACTTCAATATGAAAAAAATGGTATTTCAAATTTGAAAAATATAAAAAAATTAAAAAGACGTTTCCATGGTTGGAAAACTTTAACTTTTTTTGTTATATAAAAGTAACTTACTAAAACTAATTTGTAATTTTTTTCTATGAATTAAACATATCTTATATTCTTAAAAGTAAGAGATCAGGGAAATAAAAAAGTGTGATTCCAGGGTTGGGAAACTTACACTTTTTGTGATATAAAAAAGTAACTAGGTCTAACTAATTTTTTTCTTTTTCTTTATAAATTTTTTACGTTTTGGAAAGAAAAATTTGGTGTAGAAAGTTATAAAAATAAAAACTAAAGCTCCAGAGCTGGAAACTGTTAACTTTTTTTCTGGATATTAAAGCAACTAAATAAATTTTTTTTTAAATTTATTTTTTTCTATGTTCACTTAACATACATTATAAATATTTTTAAAAACTACTAGATAGGTATAAGGAATCAGAAAAAATCTAAAAGGATTATTCCAGGGTTGGAAAATTATTTTTTTGTATATAAAAGTAACTTGGTCTAATTAATTTTTTTTTATAATTTAACTATATTTTATGTTTCTGAAAAACAAGTTTGGCATGTGAAATTAGATAAATGAAAACCACAGTTCCAGAGATGGAAACTTTGAACTTTTTTGATTTTAAAGTAACTAAATAAAACTAAGTTTATTCTTATTTCCTTTTTGCTTTGTTCACTTAAAATATTTTATATATTATGTAAAGAACTAGATTAGTATAAGGAATCAGCAAAATCCAAAACTATGGTTCCAGGGTTGGCAAACTTACACTTTTTGTGTCAAAAAAAATTTTTTCTTTTTCTTTATAAATTAAATATATTTTATGCTTGTGAAATAAAAGTTTGACATATAAAATTAGAAAAATGAAAACCACAGTTCCAGAGATGGAAACTTTGAACTTTTTTATATTAAAGAAACTAAATAAAACTAATTTTTTTTCTTTGTTCGCTTAATACACTTTATGTATTTTTTCCATCAGAAAAAACTAAAAGACGATTGATTCTAGGGTTGGAAAATTAATTTTTTTTATAAAAGTAACTAAATCAATTTATTTTTTGGAAAATTAATTTTTTTTATAAAAGTAACTAAATCAATTTATTTATTTTCTTTTTGTTAACAAATTCTATATACCTTATGACTTAGAATGAAATAATTTGGCATAGAAATTTTAAAAATAAAAGACATAGCTCCAGAGCTGGAAAACTTAAACTTTTTTTGGTATATAAAACTAATTATTTCTTTGGTAATTAAATAAATTTTATATTTTAGAAAGAAATACATTAGTATTAAGAAACAGAAAAATCAAAAGTATGGTGCCAGGGTTGGAAATTAAAAAAAAGGTTCGGTAAAAAATAACCAAAAATAATTTTATTTTCAGTTTTCTGCTGAACAAAATTCAAAAAATTGTGTAGGAATCAACCGTTTACATAATACCACGATGTATACCATTTGCAATGGAAACTTTAAATCAAGACACTAAGCACTTTTGCAACTTCAATAATTATTTAATACGGGAAAATATAAAACATGTTAGTTTACTTGGTATGGAGGTGCAATACTAAGAGTATTTTAGAGTTATTAATTAGCAGCACAGCACGGTTTTTGAACATCTCGAGAGCGTGTAAACAATCCCCAATTATTTGGTATTGTATTGACGTGACGTCGATGTTGACTGGAATAAGAGTGAATGTAAAATATTTTTTAACCACAGAGTGTAAAATAAAATATTCAACTATTGCTAATATCGAAAATAAAATATTTGAATCAAATTCTTTAATCGAAAAATACTGAGAGGTCACTTACTTAAAATTGCACTAGTGCAAAAAAATTAAAAATTTTTTCATAAAACACATATGTATGTATGTGTCTGTACACTATATACATACATATATGTATGTACGTACTTTGGTGAAGGGTATATAAGATTCGGCACAGCTGAATATAGCACCCTTAATTGTTATTTATTGTATCTTCAAAAAGGAACTTAAAATAAGTATTCAAATCTTAAATCTAGATATAATATTTAGTTAGGCCCAACCAGTGTCGGACATAAACTTAGTAATAGTAATTAATAATACATAATCGTCGTTTGACATAATTTTCGAACATAAGTTTTTGAACTAAATCGATTATATATTTGCGATTGTTAATAGTCGATTTTCATAAAAAAAACAACGGGGTCCAAAAATGTGTCGGTTAAGCTTTTTTTTGGCGGTTACGGCTCGATTTGTATACATTAATATGTCTCAGTGTTATATCATTGAAACACCACTAGCTTTACCTTATATATCAGTTTACTTTGGCTAAGTCCTTGCAAAATCATAAAAATATTAAACCGACAAAAAATTTAAACGATATTTTTTTTTTGCATTTTAACAATAAATGACAATGTTTGTAGCTTAAAAGTTCAAATGAGTGTAAGTAAATCAATATAAATGTTTACCATAACAAAATGTTTCATAGCAATTCTCCTTTTAATGGGTGTTTTTTATTGAGGTATAGAACTTTAAGTTGGCATCACTTTTTTAACTGGCGGCCATTTTGTCAGCTGTCAAGTGATTAATATTTAGTTTGGTTTGCCATTTCATCATGAACAGGTTGACAAAAAAACAACGCTTGCAAATCGTGCAAATTTATTTCGAAAATAATGGTTCAGTTCGCGAAGTTTACCGCAAGCTCCGTCCATTTTATGGTCGACATAATCGTCCATCAGAGCAATTAATTCGGTTCGGATCGTTTTCGCACTACGTTTACTCTATGTGATAATACGCATCCGCAGAGACGTCGAACAGTGCGCACCGAAGAAACAATTGCCGCTGTAGAGCAAAGTGTTGAAGAGGACCCGAATGAATCGATTCGCCACCGTGCACAGCAATTGGAGCTTTGTCCATCAACTTTATGGAAGATTTTGCGCAAAGATCTTGGCTTGCGACCTTACAAGATCCAGCTTGTGCAAGAATTAAAGCCGCGAGACCATGCAATGCGTCGTGATTTTGGTGTATGGGCCGAAAATGAGATTGATCTCGATGCTGATTTTCATCGCAAAATTTTGTTCAGTGATGAGGCTCATTTTTGGTTGAATGGCTACGTCAACAAGCAAAATTGCCGCATTTGGAGTAAAGAGAATCCACGTGAGACCCTTGAGACGCCATTACATCCACAAAAACTGACTGTTTGGTGTGCTCTATGGGCTGGTGGAGTCATTGGGCCATACTTCTTCCGAAATAATGCTGGAGAGTCAGTTACCGTTAATGGAGACCGGTATAGAGCCATGATAACCGACTATTTTGTTCCCGAATTGGATGGCATGAATGTGGATGAGTTGTGGTTCCAACAAGACGGCGCTACATGCCACACAGCGCACGTCACAATCGATTTATTGAAGGAAACATTCGATGAGCGCATAATTTCGCGGAATGGACCTGTCAATTGGCCACCAAGATCGTGTGATTTGACACCATTGGATTATTTTCTTTGGGGATATGTGAAGTCGCTCGTCTACGCCAACAAACCAGAAACGTTAGGGGACTTGGAAGCCAACATTCGTGGCGTTATTGCCAACATACGGCCCCATATGCTCGAAAAAGTGGTTGAAAATTGGACCTGTAGAATTGGCTTTATTCGAGCCAGCCGCGGCGGCCACATGCCCGAAATCATATTTAAACATTAATGGCATAAAATTATCCTTCCAATAAAGCCAAATTGATGGACATTAAAACGATTTTCTTGTGTTTTATTTCAATTCGAAGTTCTATACCTCTAAAAAAACACCCTGTATATTATTGTTACAAAAGAGCGTAAAATAGAAAACTATAAAAAGTACAAACACCAATTTAAATAACTGGAGCATAAAAGTACACAACATGTTCTCATTGTATTGTATTAAATGTGTAACAACAATTTCTGATATAAAACAAGAAAATCAAGAAAATCCTTTTAACATTTTGGCAACATCAATAACATGATATTTGGTTTTGTTCTTAGTTTGTGCTTGTAAATGATTATGATGCAAAAATGTAAGAAAAAATAAGAAAACAGAAGTGGTCAAGCCTGAAAAGAATAGCATACCCCTACTACTGTTGTTGGCATGTTCGGTTTAAGGCATTAGTTTGCAGTAAATCGAAAGAAATTTTAAAATATATATAAATACATAAGTATTAGTAATTTTTATTGAAGTTATATACGAGTATTACTTCCGCAATTACTTTCAATTTATAATTTTACTGAAGGTCATTCTTTCTATTTTTGGGGCTCCTAGATGTTATATTTTCTTTTTTTAGGGTTAAGTAAAGCGATAATGGTTATACTGATAGCAAAACAATATCAGCCCGCTGTAGGGTAATAATAGGTAGTTGTGAATCTTGCTATATTTTTCAAACACTATTGAATATAATTATCTCTTTCCTTGGAATACTTACATGGACGTGATGCAATATTTTATGAAAGCTATTTATTTATGATATGAAATTTCATAAAACTTTCTCTACTGTGCCACGTTTGGTATACTCATGATAAACAAAAGTGATTTGTAAACCATAAAAATAAACGGAAAGATATAAAAACTAAAATAAAACAAAATCTTGCAAAATTTGTTGCCGGTTTTGTGGTTCAACTAACAACAGTTTAAATCATATTTATTTCTTTTTTTTATAAATAAAATGTTTATCTTTTATAGTTTCATTTTACAATAATAAAAAAAATGAGAAAATAAAAAAAAATAAATATAAAAATTAGTTGTTTATTAAAAGTGCAGTGTAAAATATTTTTGAAAAGCAGCAAAATAATCTGTACTATTGTTTCATTTTCATTTATAATATTTTTTTAATAGACCAAAAATCCCATGCTATCTGTATACACATCGTCGGGTGGTTACTGGTTTGCTCCACAGTATAATAAAAATACATTATTACTGCGGCAAATCAATAACCATCCGATGACATATGAGGCTTTCCATACTATTTGAAGTTTTTGAATATTTCCCCAATTGTGGGATCATTTTTAAAATACACCAAAAAGGCGTTAATGGTAAAACAAAACTTTTATGATCACTCACTTCTGACAATCATTTTTTTTTTCATTTTTGTTCTTCACTTTCCAAATTGAAATTTTCTCTTTTATATTTTTACATGAAAAGAATGGGAAAAAAATATTTCAAGTGTTTTTGATGAATACCTTAGGTTAAGAAGGGTGGTGCTATACCGCACCCCCACTCGGAGACCCAATTGGGTCCATTGTGATGAATACTTTAAATCGTGCTAAAATTTTAAATTGCTTTTTTGAAAATGAGCGTATACTATATTTTTTTATTTGATACCCACCCCAACGACTTCAAAGACCATTCCAATAGTAGGTCTCTCCATAATTTAAAAACCCATAAAAAATAATTGCGAAATAGTATACGTACATAAGTATGTACATAAGACTGGTCACACAATTTTTTTGTAGCTATGCTATTTATTGCGCGATACATGAGTTAGGACGTGATTTTCGTAACAAAAATAATCCACACTATTACAGTTATAATTTTATTTTTGTTTTGATTTCTTTGTACTTAAAAGCAGAGTACGTTTCGTTCTTTGAAGTGAGTGAAACAAAAACAAAACAAAAACAATGAGAATGTTTGCTCAATTTGTTTTTGTTTTGTTTTTTTCACATAACTACAAGCCAGAGCAATGGAGTATTTCCTTTGTCATTGTCCAGCTTTCTCCCAGCCGACATCCCATTTATTTTGGGATAACATCTTACCGGACATAACCAGCTTAGAGGTATTGCCTGGAAAATTTTGAGGTATTACGTGAACGGTACGTAGTTGCTATAAAGGTTGGGTTCGTATGTTAATTTACATGAGAGTACACAACTGGCCTGTACTGGCTTATGCTGTATGTCCCCGGACATGAGTGTAATGGCTCCTCTTTTCAACCTGACCTAACCTAACCTAACCAAACCTTTCTAGTAGTGTATCAAAATAATGGAAATTAAAAGAATAATAAAAGTTATGTGTTAAAATTTAATTACGAATAATAAATTAATTAGTTTAAAATGTGTTTGATTACTGGCTGGTATCTCCCATAAGAAGTAAATATTTTCATCGTAATAGTGACAACTTTGGCATTTTTTTTTATAAATTTCAATTTCTAGTGCGTGCAACTGTACTGAAAATAAAATGCGGTTGGAAAACTCATTGGTCTTTTTAGTTCACTACTTGTAACTTATCTTTTCTGCAGTCGTATTATGGATTATTCTAATTAGTTTAATAATTAATTTTTGAATATACGAGTATTAAATTTTATTTGAATAATAAAACATAAAGTAATATTTTCCTTTACATCTACGTCTTACATCTATTAAAAAAAATTTTCCAGCGTTTGCTTAGCTTTTTAAAATTGGCATCACTGTCAGCATAAATAAAGTGAGTTTTAGTGGTTCGCATGAAAGTATATTCCCTGCAGGAAATGGAACTGACACAAGACTAGTCACGTGACCGGTCCCCAAGTGATAGGGACCAGTCCGAGTTCTAACACTTCCTATGAAGCGGACCAGTCACTTTTACATGGGGATGGCCTAGGATGGGGTTAATTGATACTTTGTATGGACCTTGTGACTTGTCACTGAACTATTCCATAGGGACCTATTCGATGTATAATAATATAAATTATTTATAAATAAAATTTCGACATTTAACTATAACAATTAACGCTTATATATTTTTTTATTGTTACAAATGCAATGACATTTTTTTTTAATTTTATTTTTAATCAGAAAATTTTTTGAGATTCGAACCGACAACCTCGTGCATGACAGGCTGGCACGCTACCCACTCGACCAAAGGGCCACTCATATTTCAAAGTATAAATACCATTTAAGCTTAGGTTAATATCTAAGTATAGTTACGGGACTGATCCCAGAGTCACATTGAAGGGAGCAATTAACATTATATTTACACTATTTCATAGGTCCTGTGTTCGACCACATCGAACATGTTCATGTGCAGTTTACTGCAATACTAGACCGAGTCCGAATTAAATTGGCTCAAGATTAATACGATACACCACGAAAATGGTCAATATGCCATCATTTAAACGATATGACTTTTTTCACCATACACTACTACGTACTTTTGATAACACCCACATTATCTCCAGTTATAGGACAAGTACATTTGGATCAATTGTCACCAAATTTTCTGCAGGGTTGGTATACTTTTCGTAACGTTAACATACATATGTATGTACATCTAGAAATAGTTTTTCATGATTTATCACTTTTTGCTAAAACTTTATGATGAATTATATCACAACAAGTTTCTCATTGTACATATGGAAGTTTGTGGTGATAACTGCTTTATCAACATTAACTAATTTCTTATATTGTCACCATGTCAAATTAACTTAACTAAAATTGATGGACATTTATTATGTGCTTGTTAAGGGCATACGCAAAACATAACCTACATACCTACTTATATATATATATATATATATAAACAGTAATTTAAAAGAATTATTATATTCTTAACACTAAACATATACATAGTAAAAAGCCAAGGAGGAGATTACTATTCATTTTAAATTTTTATGAGCAAAACATTTTGAAATCTACCTTAGGCTAAAGTTCGTATCGCTTTGTAAGCCAAATTACATGTGATAATTATTAATGAACAAATAACACCAAAGTTAGTTGTAAATATTCTGACAAACACAAAGTTGAACGGAACAACTAGCTGTTTTCGGGGGTCACTAAACCTTCATCATCAGCGTTCTTTTGTGTTCGGTCCAATGTGTGGTGTCAGTTGATCTAGATTTCTGCTTTATATACTCAGCCATCATTGCAAATGGAATATGAGAATTGTTTTGATCCATTCTATTTCAATTTTGCTGAAAGCTTTTTTGTAATAAAAGCTTGATTTTACCAACTCTAAATTCATGTCATTTTCTAAAAACAACTACCTTATTTGAATTATTACTATGTAATAAAAAGTATGTGATATGACATCACAGAAATAAAAATGAGACTTTTGTAAAACTAAAATAAAATTGTCGTAAATTTTAAATATTATTCTTCGAACTTCATTTGTTTCTATATTTATGTTTTGATCAGGCTAAAGTTCGTATCGCTTTGTAAATCAAATTACATATGATAATTATTAATGAACAAATAACACCAAAGTTAATTGTAAATATTCTGACAAACACATAGTTGAACGGAACAACTAGCTGTTTTCAAAGGCCACTAAACCTTCATCATCAACCTCAATTTTACCATCTCTAAATTTACAACAGTTTTGATATTGTCGTTATTTTAGTCGTCCACCTCAATTTAGTTATCTTATTATTATTTGCTCTAATTTATTGGCTCATAAATAAAGTTTTCGTTCTTAATTAATCTCATTTCTTAAAACACACTTGCAGAAAAATTCATATTGAAATCCACAAAAAAGGGTAATTTAAAATTTTTCGGTAGTGATTTTGCTTCATATATAACATTTCTTGTTATTTTAACCTTCAACAAATTTTTTTTTTGCTTTTGAAATAAGTTTATTTCATGTTGATTTAATATTTCAGTACATACTGTTAAATAAAAATAAAGATTATTGTTAAATCAAAGTTATTTTAAGTTGAAACAACGTGAGTTGAATACGGAAACAACACTAATAATCATGTTGCATCACGGTTATTTCCAGTTAAAACAACATGAATTTATTTTAATATAGTCAGCCAGTGTGTATTGGCACAGGCATGGGGAAAATGTGCGTTATAGTTGGCTACCCCAGCAAAGATTTAAACTAGAAATTATTGCGTGGAAATCAACTCGCTAAGCGCTGCAGCCAAACAGCCTTAAATATTCCTTAGATACAGAAATGAATATCATCATGACTTAAATTTTAACTAAACATGATTTCTTTGATGATTTAACATAAAATTTATTTGAAATTAAAGCTATAGTTTTTTTTTAACAAACACAAACTGTCAGTAGAAGAATTTAGAGTCTTCGCTAGGAATCCAACCGGCGACCGCCGACTATAAGACAAGTACATTGCCTGCCAGCCGGCAGCAGTAAGTTTTTGCTGGTAATGAGAAGTTTTTTGAGTATTTAAACAAAAGGAACACCAAAACAAACCACAATAAAAAAAAAAAACAAGTCACGCAGCTGAACACAAAGGAGCATTATAGGTGATAACAAGCAGCTGTTTTGTAATCAAAATCTTAGCATGTTGATTTTACATGATTTTCTTTTCTGGGTGCAAGAAAAGTAAAGAAAAGTTAAGTAAAGGAAAAGTAAAGTAAAGTAAAGTTAGGAAATTATGGCATTTTCTGTGCCACTACATACTTCAGTAGCACTCATGGCTATTTACTTCACAGAAAAAAAATAGACGCAATTTATATTCGACAACTACGTGTCGGTGGCTACGGAGATAAACTTTTACAACTTTATTCTTTAATTCAATAATAATATTTATCAATACAGCGACTTTTTACAGTACAACTCAAAAAAACTATTTGACAAATAAATTATCATTATCATTATTGAAACTGAAAAATATTATTCAGGGTGTAGAGTGGTTACTGGTTACGAACATCAGCTATTACATGAACTTTTAATGAAATGGAATACAAGAAGTAGTTTCATTTAATACACAATTATTGACTTATGTGCAGTTTCCACAATACAAGCAAGCGACTTGTCTAGAAAAAATATATGAAAAGCACTCAAATTTTTGAGTGATTCCCATACAAATTTTCTAGACAAGTCGCTTGCTTGCATTGTGGAAACTACACGTTAATTTCGGTAAGTGAATTTTTAAGTTTGAGTGATTTCTTCTTTATTTATGTTTGTTTTGTTATTTTTCTTACAGATATGCTATTTATGTTCATGGCTAAAAATAACTTTAACTTTAAAAAAAATTTAATTGAAATAAATATTATCTAAGGGAGGACATACATATATAAATACGGAGTCAAAATTTTATAGCTATGCTATTTATTGCGCGATACAGGAGTTAGGAAGTGATTTTCGTAACAAAAGTAATCGACACTATTACAGTTATAAATTTAATTTTGTTTTGATTTTTTTGTACTTAAAACCAGGGTACGAAAATAAACAAAACAAATTGTTTGTTGATTTGGGTTTGTTTCGTTCTTTGAAGTGAGCAAGCTTTTCCTTTCCCTTTTTAATATTAAAATAAATAGCGATTCTTCTTACTAAAAATATTTTATATAATTAAAAAAAATTTCAAATCTAAATGCAAAGTTAAAACGAAGAGAAAAATATTTACATACATACGTGCATTAGCTTCAATCACAGAATACCAAGAAAATATAACAAATTCTTAAGAGATATAAAAGTTTGATGCATATTTAGGATAGTTTGTGATTATTTTTAAGTATTTTGCCTTGCAAACTTACGAAAAATCATCATCTTTTATTTAGGCAACGTAGGAAGACAACTGAAGAACAGAGTAACTGTGGCAACAACCTAAATCTAAAGGCTTGTGTAATATAAAAACTTTTGCTGAAAATTAGGTCGATTATAGTAATCAGCAACACATCACTAAATATTTCTTACTGATAATTACAAAAATACTAATTTTTTTTTTTAACTGAGAAGGACCCCTATTGTTTTCGCTAAGATGTCTGTCTGTCACAGGCTATCAAAGGCTATTTTTTGGAGAGCCGTAAGAGCTATGAACCTGGATCTATCACTCAATATGTAAAACTTTTGCCACTACTGCAGATACTTAAAAATTAAAGGATGTTCTAAAGCGAGTAACTAAAGATGATGAAATCCTAATGTAATATACGGAGAATTATATATGTGGCAAAAAAGAAAAAGTTCTAAAGTCGAAATAAGCTGATTTTAAGTTAATGGTACCTCCATACTCTCCAATAATTCGTGAGATTTTTCCTTATTCTAATTGTCGATATCGACGTTACTTTAACACAACACCAAAAAATTAAGGCTTATGTATCCGTTGGCGAAAACAACTGACTCCTGTTGGCAGGTTTATGCTATTTTCTAGACCTTACAGAACGGAAATAGATTGCCATTAGCACAAAATTTTTCTCGAGAGCGAGTAAACAAGGCCCAATTTTTTTTTGGTATTGTGTTAAACTGACGTCGATGTCGACAATCAGAATAAGGGTGAATATTATTCAGGAGGTTCGTATTTATTTCGACATGCGTTAAATAAAAATAAGAAATCACGATAGATAATTGTAAATTTTTCAACAAACAGTTTTTAATTTTTAACAAACTATGTCTAATTATTTTACTCAAATTGTGTCTAATTATTCCCCTTTTAGGCTAAGTATGATTAATTTTCCAAGTCTTTCCCTTATATAACAATGCTTAGAAAACTTAATGTTAATTAATTACACACAGACATATGTATGTATGTATGTATGTATGTATCTTAAAACCAAAACGTCGTGAAAAAATAAACGATAAACAATCAATCAAATGAGTGTCTTGCTAAACAGTTAACTGTAGATACACAGAGAAAACAGTGCCTACTAAATACCTCATAAAATAGAACAAAATTAATAAGAAACCTGTATGGTTTTTTTTCAATAAGGAAATCTTATTAATTTCATAGAGAAAACCTTTTTGAAAAAATCAAGAAGAAATCTTGTACTTTTTATGAGGTTATCTTATTGATTTTTTCAACAAAACAATAAAAAAAATTGCGCCTTTATTCTCTGTACTTATATATTTTCATTTAAATTCTATACCATATACATATGTATGTATGTATGTATTATATTGTAGATGTTATTTATATACATACACATTATGTTATATTCTTAACCAACTTACTCACCAAGTATTGAACCAGCAAACTTCTACCTGATAGACAAGCACTCTACCCAATATGCTAACAACCAGCCTGAATAACCATTGAAATTATTGTGCAAACAAATTATTATACAAAAAATGAAAAGGATCATGAAAAAATTGTCTCAATGTCTATTTATAAATATGAAATAGCAGGACACCTCATAAAATCAAGAGGATTTCCTTATTAAAAAAATCAATAAGATGCTGTACACATACTCATATAGGAACCTACTAAAATCAAGAAGAAAACCTTATTGAACAAATCAATAAGATAATAAAATCAAGAAGAAAACCTTTTTAAAAAAATTAATAAGGCAACCTAATAAAATTAATAAGAAATCCCTATAGTTTACAAATTATAAGAAAACCAAATAGAATCAAGACTTTTTCTCTATGGATTTTTTTTGTGCCAAAAATAACGGAAATTGAGTATAAAAAGTTGTAAATAATAAGATTTCTTCTTGATTTTATGTGGTTTTCTTCTTAATAAAATTAATAAGATTTACCACATAAAAACAATAAGGAATCTCTATGAAAAAATCTTCGCTTCTTTCTGCTGGGATACCCCTTAGCCTAAAAAGGTTTCATAGAGAAAATCTTCTTGATTCTATGAGGCAGTTTTGTCTATGTGTAGTCTTTAATAAATGCTTTTCAGTTGCTGTTTTTGACCTCAATATCTTGAAGAGTAAAAGATACCTATTCGGTTAAATTTTAACTTATATTACAATATATTAGCTGTCAAGTTCATGTGGCTCAGAAGTAAATGTGTTAGCTATTTAGGTGATTAATAATCTATGAAACGTAAAACATTTGTAGAAAATCATGTATCATCACCAAAAATCATTTACTCTAAAGGGCTGCACAGAACATAAATTTTTAAGGCTTTGCTGCACTGAAATCATTCATATATTCAAAGTTGGATAAAATAAATAAAGTAATGAATTATTAAGCCTGCTTTTGCTCCATATGTTTATAAAATAAAAATAAATTATAAAAAAAATTGCTGTTTAGTTATATCCAAACTATTGCGATAAATTTGAAGTTAATATGAAGTAAAATCACATTTAAAAATTATCCAAAAAGTGAAGAGCAAACATAGCCATGGTGCTAGTTTTTCTTTTTCGCCATAAGCTCGCCTAGAATTTGCAATATTTTGTGAAAAAAAAAATTTCTGTTTGGTTTCTCTGATTGCTAGAGTAATGTTTTAATTTCGGTTTCGATAAGTTGCATTTTTTTTAAGTATAACTGATTTATACATGAAATACCGAAGTATATTTATTTCACATTAAGTCTTTATTTATTTAATTTGAAAACTTAGCTTGTTTTTATGGTTAAGCAATTGTCTATATGTCAGCTAAATTCAAAAATTTTTTTGGCTGAAGTCTACTGACGAGTTCCAAAAGCGGAAACGAAATGCGTCTAGACAATTGCTTAACCATAAAAAGAAAGCTAAATTTTCAAATTTTATAACTGATTTATTAACTTTCTTCTAACACATAATGAAAAACAAAATGTTTTTATATTGTAAAATGTGAATAATACCATGCAGTTAAATTACAAGAAAATATGTATCTCCAAATGTCTTTCAAAGCATTAAGTGCAGATGTTTAGTTTAAATCATTAATAAAAATCAACACTTTTCCAATGACATAATTATTTAATGTTTAAGAAGCATTTCAGTTTGTATTTAAGACTTTGACATATTTTTAATAATTATTAGTATGGAAAATTTTAGTTGATCTTATTGATTCCAGTAGATATAATTTATCTGCTATCAAGTCCTAACTTTTTATCATGGCATAAGAAAACAGGTAAGCCTGTAATAATAATAAAAATAACAAAAATTAACAGTTTTAAAAATCCCCGATATATCTAGAAAAGATATTATATTGGACCGATTTTCTTCAAACATAGCTAAGAACCATCTCGATCAAGTCACCTATCAAACAGAAAAAACTAAATCAAAATCGGTCCAGCCGTTTGGTCTGTACGTGGACACGGGCAGACACACAGATACACAGATACACAGACACACACTACAAACTTATAACACCCCTTTTTTGGTCGGGGGTTAATAAAGAAAAGCTAAGTTTCTACATTTGAACAACAAAAAAAACACACACACACACGCAAACAAATGTATTTTGTATTCAATTACTAAATTAAAAAAATCAAACAATATTTTTACTGAAATAGGATACGTAAAACTAAAGATCAAAATTCGTAAAATAAAAAAAAAATTTCTTTATTAAAATAACTTAAGTTATGGATCGTGTGATCCATATTTTGAATCGCATGATCCATTCCCGGATTGCATGATCCGTACCTCGCATCACGTAATCAATATTTTGAACCGCGTCAAGTATACCTTAGATCGCGTAATCCATATTTTAGATCATGTAAGCCATATCTTGTTTCATGTAATCCAAATTTTGGACAGCGTGATAAATAACTTAGATCTCGTGAACCATATTAAGGATCGCGTGATCTATATCTTCAATCTCGTGATCCATATTTTAGATCCCGTGAGCCATATCTGTAATCGCGTGATCTTTAGTTTGGATCAAGTGATTTATATTTTAGATTGCTTTAACTATATCTTGGATCGCGTGGGCCATATTTTGAATTACGTGATTCATATCTTGGATCGTGTTTGCTTTAATTAAAGTCACACGGTTTAATCACTGGAGCCCGTTTCTCAAAAATACAAATTACAAATTTACAAGTAAAATACACACAAAACAACAATAAAATTTGTAAAAGTGTTGTTGTTTTGTGTGTATTTTACTTGTAGATTTGTTATTTGTATTTTTGAGAAACGGGCCCCTGGTCTTTCGCGCAGTTAATTTATTACACTCTTAGGGCACTGCCACACGTTCAATATATATTGAGCGCGATCCACTATCACGATATTAATTGAACGTGTACCATGCGGTATTGATGGATAGCGATCCATATCGCAAAATGGCCTAAATTATAGAATCCAGATCGCGAATCGCGTTAGTTTTTTGGCGACATTTTTTTAATAAACGATCTGCGCAGCATAAAAATAACGTAAGTACTGACGCGATAAATATTGAACATGTAGCATATGCTCGTGATCCATCAATCCATTAAAGTGATATTTGGATCGCGATCCATTTTCATGGATTCATGGATCATGCTACACGTTCAATATTTATCACGCAATCCGCGATAACCAATCTGGATTCTATAATTTAGGCCATTCTGAGATATAGATCGCGATACATCAATACTGCATGCTATACGTTCAATAAATATCGCGATACTGGATCGCGTTCAATATATATTGAACGTGTAGTAGTGCCCTAAGAATTTGTTTTCACGAATACGTAAAAAAAACACACATGCCTTCGCCAGGGTTCGAACATCAAAACATCGGAAAGATAAGCTGACGCTCAACTACTGCACCAGAATAATTTATTTCGTTTTTTTTTACTTTGCATTCATTATATAACTGCCGTATAGTAATGCAGACTGTACGTACTTAGTTTGTGTGGAAAATTAAATTGTGCTTAAGAAGTTATTATTAATTTTTTGCTGAACAGTATTTGTTGTGTAGAGAGCTACCGAATGCAATAAAACCAAAAAATAAACATAATAAAAGGCATGTTTTGATATCGTTAAGGGTGATGTAAATTTAATTATAAACAAGTAAGAGTGCTATATTCGGCTGTGCCGAATCTTATATACCCTTTACCAACGTACGTACATATATATAGTATACAGACACATACATACATATTTATTTTGTGAAAAAATTTATCATTTTTTTAAAGTTTCCATCTTTGGAGCTGTAATTTTCATTTTTCAAATTTTATACGCCAAACTTTTCTTTCAAAAGCATAAATATAATCAATTTATAAAGAAAAAGAAAAAATTTTTAGACCTATTTAATTTTACATAACACAAAAAGTGTAAGTTTTCCAACCCTGGAATCATAATTAAGGATTTTTCTAATTCCTTGTACCAATCTAGTTCTTTAAAAAATACATAAAATATGTTAAGTGAACGAAGCAAAAACGAAATAAGAAAAAACTTAGTTTCATTTAATTCCTTTAATATAAAAAAATTCAGTAAAGTGCGACTTTGACTCGCGCACGAAGGTTCCGTACATTCGGTTCTGAGCACTTTTTAATGTGGCTTTTTTGCTTTTTTGAAGTTTTTTTCAGTTTAAAAGATTTTTTCAGTTTTGTCGCTTTTTTCTCATTTTGGCGATTTTTTCTGTTTTTCTCGGTTTTTTTCATTTTGGCGATTTTTTCTGTTTTTGGGGCTTATTTTCATTTTGAAGATTTTTTTCATTTTGGCGATTCTTTTTCCATTTTGGCGATTTTTTCCTATTTTGGGGGTTTTTTCATTTTGGCGATTTTTTTTTCATTTTGGCGATTTTTTTCCTGTTTTTGGGTTTTTTTTTCATTTTGGCGATTTTTTTCTGTTTTTTGGGGTTTTTTTTCGTTTTGGCGATTTTTTTTCCATTCTGGCGATTTTTTTTCATCTTGGCGATTTTTTTCTGTTTTGGGGTTTTTTTATTTTGGAGATTTTTTTCTGTTTTTTAAGGTTTTTTTTCGTTTTGGCGATTTTTTTTCATTTTGGCGATTTTTTTTTCATTTTGGCGTTTTTTTTTTTCATTTTGACTATTTTTTCCTGTTTTGGGCTTTTTTCATTTTGGCGATTTTTTTCTGTTTTTCTCGGTTTTTTTCATTTTGGCGATTTTTTTTAATTTTGGCGATTTTTTTTTATTTTGGCGATTTTTTTCTGTTTTTGGGGCTTTTTTTTAATTTTGGAGATTTTTTTCATTTTGGCGATTTTTTTCATTTTGGCGATTTTTTTCATTTTGGCGATTTTTGCCTGTTTTGGGGTTTTTTCATTTTGGTTATTTTTTTCTGTTTTTGGGGCTTTTTTTTCATTTTGGATTTTTTCTGTTTTTGTGGGGTTTTTTTCGTTTTGGCGATTTTTTTTAATTTTGGCGATTTTTTTCTGTTTTTGGGGGCTTATTTTCATTTTGGAGTTTTTTTTTCAATTTGGCGACTTTTTTTTTCATTTTGGCGTTTTTTTTCATTTTGGCGATTTTTTTTCTGTTTTTGGCGCTTTTTTTCATTTTGGAGATTTTTTTTCATTTTGGCAATTTTTTCCTGTTTTGGGGTTTTTTTTTCATTTTGCGATTTTTTTCTGTTTTTGGTGCTTTTTTTTCATTTTGGATTTTTTTCTGTTTTTGTGGGGTTTTTTTCGTTTTGGCGATTTTTTTTCATTTTGACGATTTTTTTCCATTTTAGCAATTTTTCCGGTTATTCGCCATTTATTTTAGTCTTAGACATTTTTTTTGTAATTTGGTGCTTTTTTTCGCTTTGGCGATTTTTTTTGTTTTTGGCGATTTTTTTCGGTTTAGCGATTTTATAATTTTTTGATTTTTTAGTTTTACCGTTTTTGAAAATTTCAAGAGTTTTGCTTTCACGGTTTCCAAGATACAGCAAGTTGTCAAAATTGCATTAACTGATGGAACACCCTTTAATTTAAATTTTTTGAAATTTTAGTGTTAATTTTTGTAGTCTGTATAAAAATACACTAACCTTACAAATTTCAAGTGTATATACATACATACATACAATTGTATGTATATTACATGGGATTTTTAAATTGTTCGTTGCTCGTTTTGGAACACCCTTTAATTTCCAATTCTCATATATTTGTTGTTGTAGCGGCCAAAGGTCTACACACTGTGTCCAAATTTCAGGTCTGTAGCTCTTACGGTTCTCGAGAAAATACTAATATAGTTTTAGACATAGTTAATTTTACATAACACAAAAAGTTAAAGTTTTCCAACCCTGGAAACGACTTTTTAATTTTTTTATATTTTTTTAATTTAAAATTCCAATTTTAGTCGTACTGAAGTGTAAAATATGTTCATTTATTAAAAAAAAATAAAAATTTGTTTTTGGTAGTTACTTTTATATGGCAAAATGAAGTTTAAGTTTTCCAGCTCTGCAATCGTCTGCCCGATTTTGCTGAATTTCAATACCAATCTATTTTGGAAAATTTCTGACACACCAGTCCAAGAACGAAGTCTCTAGCTCTTCTGGGAGCTTCGGAAAACCGATTTCACGTACAGACAGACGGACAGACGGACAGACGGACAGACGGACAGACGGACAGACGGACAGACGGACAGACGGACAGACGGACAGACGGACATCGCTTATTCGTCTTCCCTATGCATAAGGATCCAGAATATATATATTTTATGGGTCGCTTATTGATATTATAGAAATTACAAACGGAATGACAAACCTATATATACCCTTTTACCATTTTTGTTGGTAAAGGGTATAAAAATCTGTCAACAGATTATTCTACGATAAATTTAAATAATTCTCGTATTCCATTTGCATTGAAAGTTTTGTACATAAGGCTTAACTGACACCACTCACAGTTAAACACAACTACAATGAACTTTGTTGCAGTTTTTTCCTTAACTTGTAACTTCTCTTCAGTATTATAAAGGAAGTCATATCGGGCAAAAATAAAAAAGTGATCGGACAATTAAGTGTTGTCTCAAGGAATTTTGTACTTTTACTATTTTTGCAAGTTGTATGTATGTAATTCCAACACTTTAAGAATATTTTTGTGTTTTAAAATTTAGTTTTTTTGTACTACGAGTAGATTTATGTGTATAGTTTCAATAGAATTTTATTTCATGTCCTTAAAATTTTACACATTAACATTCAAAGTACTTATAGGAAAGAATTCCTTTAATCTAAAGTTTTTCAACACAAAAGTTTCAAAGATAAAATTTAAAATAATACTAGAGAGCGACAATAAAACTACATACATATACATATATCTCAATTCTTTCGTTTGTTATATTTTATAGAAGTCTATACCACATGCTTAAGCTTTAACTTTACTCTTAGGCAAAGTTAAAGATTTAGTTTTAAAAACTTTTTACGATTGTGTAACTATTTGCTCGCAGCACTGATGCAGAATAATTTATCGCTTCTTTTGAAATCCCCACAAGTGGTTTGGTTATAACTTAAATCCAGCAGCGACAAATTGTTGTGTTCTAGTTGTGAATAATATGAACTGTGATTTAAACTGCAGTATTAAAAGTATTCGAGATACAATCGGCAGTTATACATACGAGTACATACTAGCAGACATATTTAAGTTTAATTTTTTTTTAATATTGAAATAAAGTTTGACGTAAAGCACAATGAAAAAAACGCCATTTTTTATCTAAATTTTAGTTCATATAAACAGTTGACAAGTATTGTGTATCTGTGTTAGAGTAGGAGGCACAAATTTCTAAAAACTTTTTTAAGAGTTTTGCCTTTAACACGACCACTAGAGTGGTTAAAAATCTTTTAAAACTTTTAAGTAATATTATTCAAATATTAGTTACTCAATAAGGATTAAGAAATGCTTAATCTTTCTAAGCAAGGAAGGGCTTTCAATGCTTAAAACTGAGATGGGAAATTTAGATAAGTATGTCAGGAAAATGTACGGTATTTTAAGATAAACTTCAATAAGACTCTTCTTCTCAGTAAATGATAACTTTGTTAGTCCAGACCTTTAAGGCAGTGAACCGCACTCTTTCATTTAGTCGTCAGTGAGGAAGCGACGAATGAAGCAAAAAATAAATAAAAAATGAAACCTAAAAAATATTTCGTGATAAAAAATGCTATTTCCAAAAATGGAGATAGTCTAAAAAGGCATTTTAATAGTGTTGCAAATAAAATTAATTTAGAATTTATAGACTACATTATTGAATGGATTATTAGATTTTTGATTTTTACTTATGTTTTTACAAAAATTAAGTAAACAATTCATAATCACAGCATGTATTTTAAATTATTAAACTTTCTTCAAGTGTAAATTTATTTTACTCACAAATTAGTTTTTTCTTTATTCTTTTATTTTATTTCACTTTGCAGTACCAGGCATAAAACACATTCGCGACTGCAGCCTACCGACTACAACCTGTTAAAAATAAAATACTTTTTCAACTGCAAGATTATGTAATTTTTAGAGCTCAGGGTGTGTGCCGAGTTTCGTGTTAATAATCGGTTAAGTAGAAGCACATAAAATATACGAGTAACATTGAATTTTAATGGGCGTTGCTCCGCCCATTTTTTAGGGTTCCGTACACAAAAGGTGAAAAGGAACCCTATTGTTTTCAAAACGGTAAAACTAAAAAATCAAAAAATTATAAAATCGCAAAACCGAAAAAAATCACCAAAAACAAATAAAAAAAACGCCAAAACGAAAAAAGCACCAAGTTAAAAAATAATTTTAAGACTAAAATAAATCGCAAAAAACCGGAAAAATCGCCAAAATAAAAAAATCCTCAAAATTAAAAAAATCGCCAAAATGCAAAAACCCCAAAAACAGGAAAAAAATCGCAAAGACGAAAAAATTCGCCAAAACGAAAAAAATCGCCAAAATAATAAAAAATTCGCCAAAATAAAAAAATAAATCGCCAAAATGAAAAAAATAGCCAAAATAAAAAGAAGTTCCAAAAACAGAAAAAAATCGCCAAAACGAGAAAAAGCAACAAAACTGAAAAAAATCGTTTAAAGTGAAAAAAGACTTCAAAAAAGCCACATTAACAAAAATGCTAGACACCGAATGTACGGAACCGTTCGTGAGCGAGTCAAAGTCGAACTTTACTGAATTTATTTAGTTTGTGCTTTTGTCATTACGAGAGCCCAATGTGTGTCCCAAGTAACATAAAAATGGGTTATGCAAAATTACATAGATTCCATAGAAAAATATTGATGGGTGTGTCTCTGCCCAATTTTTTTGCAATAAGAGCAAATGAAAGCTGTACATTTTCAGAGGGAAAAAAATTTTAGATCGGTCTTAAAATTACTTGTAAAAAAAAAACTTAAAAAAAGAACAATTGCTTGAAATTGTTTTTGATCTACTACTTATTTTTCCCAGCAAACATAAGTACTGCAGAAGATACTTCCGTCAAAGAGACGTTCCTCGTTGGCAATACGAAAGCGTTTCTTCTAAATGATAAACTGAAGAAAATAAAATATTATACTTTTATTATTTTCTGCTAGATGACAATTTGGGGATATTTGCTAAGGTAATTAATGCCTTCTAATATCTTCCGTTTGTTTGCAGGGTGATCTAGAAATATTTTTTAGGTACCTTCAAACCGTTTCAAAAGTATTTTTGTTGAATTCGTCCTTATAAAGCATTTCAACTTATGTACATGGACATTCATACATAATTGTGCAAGTCGCAAAATTTTGAAAAATTATACACATTTACATGTAGCAAAAATGTTATAAATCAGTATGAAATAGTAAGTAATAAAGTAAACGTGCCATTGTTTCTCAGCAAAGGCTTTCCTCCCCCTATTCATATGGAACAAAAGCTCTTGAAGCTTGCATTTATTTATTTTGTGCCAAGAGATACATTCTTATTAAAGTTGAATAAATATTTTGCAATCGTGATTCAGAAAGTAGCAAAGAGCATAGGTAATGATTTTATATTAAAATGAAAAAATTGCAAAATATGCAGTATCACGTTTTCATTGTCAAGTAGAAATAAAAGTATATTTTTATATTTTTTTGTAAACTTAATAAAATATATCTATGACCATGAACTTTTATTACGTCTATCTATGCACATTGAAAAGCGAAAGGCAAACTGTACACAACATGATTGGACTCTATTCTACCAATTTTTGAAGTGGTTAAATCTATATTTAACCTCTTTATACGCTCTACTTAGCACAAACAAAAAGTATGAATAATACCGAGCAGCATACAAAATAAAAAAATGGCTCGCGCTTTTAATTCTTTGGAGCATTTACTCACCCACATGAAATGAAAGAATAGCAATAATTTTTTGGGGGGTTTTAGATAAATAAGGGACACACCTAAATACATATCGAAACATATTACGTCGCACCCATCTTGCGGAGAGCTTTGTCATATGCAAGTGATTATTCAAAATCGAAACCACTGAGCCATGTCAGATACTTATCATTTTCACTCTTTCTCTCGCTTTCAATCACCGCACGTCCAGCACCGTATGGTGAATTTCTAAAAAAGTTTTGAATATAGAGTCCTCAACTGAGCGTCGAGAGCGTTCGGCGTATGCCGCGCTTGTACGGCAGAGCTGGCCACCGAGAGAAACACCAGAGAAATGTATTCGCGTATGTGTACTCATTTGTATAAGAAGCCGATTGATGTTCGGCACTCTGATGCTACTTCGGGCAGCTCAGTTTGGCCACAATGAAATTCAGTAAACTACTTTTTTATACCCTTCCCCAAAAATGGGAGCGGGTATTTGTCATTCTGTGTACGACCTGATAAAATATACATATCGCTCATTTAATTCAATAGCGTCACAACTAAAAAAAACAGTTTTGCAAAAAACGCGTTTTAAGTTTTTAATTTGCATACAACTCAATGAAGACATGAAATAACATTCTCCTGGTACAAGATATTTATATGAAATTCTTACACAAGATAAAATACGAAATGCCGCATTATTAACTCAAAAAATGCGGTTTTTGAGTTATGACACTATTGAAAAGTATATACATACATATATAATAAACTAATGATTGGAACGTATAAGCAAAATCGTTTCAAAGCTCTTATGTCACTGAGTAAAAACAATCTAAGTATGCTCACAGGCTTTCTCACAGGCCATTGTGAACTGAGAAAATACCTCAACAGACTTGGCATTGAGAGTAACAGCCGGTGGAGATTCCGTGATTACGACGATGAAACTCCAGAGCATATTCTGAAAGACTGTGAAGCGTTATGCCTCAGAAGATATAGCCAGTGCACCTATTGGCGGATTGGAAACTGCCAACACTAGACCCACTGGCAGTCCTGAAATTTATCAGCAGAGTAGGTCTAGATGAGGTGCTCTAGCACCTGACAAGGGCTACAATAGATCTACTTTGCTCGCAGTGTCCTAAGTTGCACGTTTGACTTAATTCATTCATTCCTATATAATAATTTTATTATGATTAAATAGATTTTCTATTTTGAAAACATCTTTAATTATATAATGTGTATATAATATATTTAAAAAATTCAAAGCAGCTATGTTTCAAATCGATGACTATGCGTTGAAACTCCTTGCTGAGTTCGTATAAATTTTTAGTAAATGAAAATAACATTTAATATATACATATATTGCTAAAGAACATTCCGAACTATAAAATAAACAAGTAAGAGTGCTATATTCGGCTGTGCCGAATCTTATATACCCTTTACCAACGTACGTACATATATATAGTATACAGACACGTACATACATATTTGTTTTGTGAAAAAATTTATAATTTTTTAAAGTTTCCATCTTTGGAGCTATAATTTTCATTTTTAAAATTTCATACACCAAACTTTTCTTTCAGAAGCATAAAATATATTCAATTTATAAAGAAAAAGAAAAAAATTTTTAGACCTATTTAATTTTACATAACACAAAAAGTGTAAGTTTTCCAACCCTGGAGTCATAATTTTGGATTTTTCTGATTATTGATACCAATCTAGTTCTTTAAAAAATGCATAAAATATGTTAAGTGAAAAAAGCAAGAACGAAATAAGTAAAAACTTAGTTTCATTTAATTCCTTTAATATTAAAAAAAATCAGTTAAGTGCGACTTTGAATCGCGCACGAAAGGAAGGTTTTTTGCTTTTTTGAAGTTTTTTTCAGTTAAAACGATTTTTTCAGTTTTGTCGCTTTTTTCTCGTTTTGGCGATTTTGTCTGTTTTTGGAGGTTTTTTTCATTTTGGCGATTTTTTTCTGTTGTTGGGCTTTTCTTCATTTTGGAGATTTTTCTCATTTTGACGATTTTTTCTGTTTTTTGGGTTTTTTCGCGATTTTTTTGGCGATTTTTTTGTTTTTTTTTTCGTTTTGGTGATTTTTTTCATTTTGGCGATTTTTTTTTCATTTTGGCGATTTTTTTTCATTTTGGCGATTTTTTTCTGTTTTTAATTTTTTTTTTCGTTTTGGCGATTTTTTTTCTTTTTTTGGCGATTTTTTTTCATTTTGGCGATTTTTTTCTGTTTTTTAGGTTTTTTTTTCGTTTTGGCGATATTTTTCATTTTGGCGATTTTTTTCATTTTAGCAATTTTTTCGTTTTTTTGCGATTTATTTTAGTCTTAGAAATTTTCTTTTAATTTAGTGCTTTTTTTCATTTTGGCGATTTTTTTCTGTTTTTTGGGGTTTTTTTCGTTTTGGTGATTTTTTTTCATTTTGGCGATTTTTTTTATAATTTTTGCGATTTTTTTCTGTTTTTTAGGTTTTTTTTTCGTTTTGGTGATTTTTTTCATTTTGGCGATTTTTTTTTTCATTTTGGCGATTTTCTTTCATTTTGGCGATTTTTGTTTTCATTTTAGCAATTTTTCCGTTTTTTTGCGATTTATTTTAGTCTTAGAAATTTTTTTTTAATTTGGTGTTTTTTTTCGTTTTGGCGATTTTTTTTCTGTTATTTAGGTTTTTTCTTTTTTTGGCGATTTTTTTCATTTTGGCGATTTTTTTCTGTTTTTAAGGGGTTTTTTCGTTTTGGCGATTTTTTTTTCATTTTGACGATTTTTTTCTGTTTTTTAGGGTTTTTTTTCGTTTTGGTGATTTTTCCATTTTGGCGATTTTTTTTCATTTTGGCGATTTTTTTCTGTTTTTTAGGTTTTTTTTCGTTTTGGCGATTTTTTTTCATTTTAGCAATTTTTCCGTTTTTTGCGATTTATTTTAGTTTTAAAATTTTTTTTTAATTTGGTGCTTTTTTTCGTTTTGGCGATTTTTTTTTCTGTTTTTGGCTTTTTTTCATTTTGGCGATTTTTTGTTTTTTGGGGTTTTTTTCGTTTTGGCGATTTTTTTCATTTTGACGATTTTTTTTTTCATTTTGGCGATTTTTTCTGTTTTTTTAGGGTTTTTTTCGTTTTGGTGATTTTTTTCATTATGGCGATTTTCATTTTGGCGATTTTCTTTCATTTTGGCGATTTTTGTTTTCATTTTAGCAATTTTTCCGTTTGTTTTTGCGATTTATTTTAGTCTTAGACATTTTTTTTGTAATTTGGTGCTTTTTTTCGCTTTGGCGATTTTTTTTGTTTTTGGCGATTTTTTTCGGTTTAGCGATTTTATAATTTTTTGATTTTTTAGTTTTACCGTTTTTGAAAATTTCAAGAGTTTTGCTCCTATGGTTTCCAAGATACAGCAGTTGTCAAAATTACATAGTCAAAATTGCATTAACTGATGGAACACCCTTTAATTTAAATTTTTTTAAATTTTAGTGTTAATTTTTGTAGTCTGAATAAAAATACACTAACCTTACACATTTCAAGTGTATATACATACATACATACAATTGTATGTATATTACATGGGATTTTAACATTTTTCGTTGCTCGTTTTGGAACACCCTTTAATTTCCAATTCTCATGTATTTGTTGTTGTAGCGGCCAAAGGTCTACATGCTGTGTCCAAATTTCAGGTCTGTAGCTCTTACGGTTCTCGAGAAAATACTAATATAGTTTTAGACATAGTTAATTTTACATAACACAAAAAGTTAAAGTTTTCCAACCCTGGAAACGTCTTTTTAATTTTTTTGTATTTTTTTAATTTAAAATTCCAATTTTAGTCGTACTGAAGTGTAAAATATGTACATTTATTAAAAAAAAATAAAAATTTGTTTTCGGGAGTTACTTTTATATGGCAAAATGAAGTTTAAGTTTTCCAGCTCTGCAATCGTCTGCGCGATTTTGCTGAATTTCAATACCAATCTATTTTGGAAAATTTCTGACACACCAGTCCAAGAACGAAGTCTCTAGCTCTTCTGGGAGCTTCGGAAAACCGATTTCACGTACAGACAGACGGACAGACGGACAGACGGACAGACGGACAGACGGACAGACGGACAGACGGACAGACGGACAGACGGACATCGCTTATTCGTCTTCCCTATGCATAAGGATCCAGAATATATATATTTTATGGATCGCTTATTGATATTATAGAAATTACAAACGGAATGACAAACCTATATATACCCTTTTACCATTTTTTTGGTAAAGGGTATAATTAATGGACATATTCCTTTTCTTATAACGCAAAGAGGAAATATGGTTGAGGTAACCATAATCAAACAGCAACATACTATGATTGAATTATATGGTTGCAGTCAAATCATATCAATGGAAAAGGAAAGTTTAAATAATATTATTTTCTGAGTTAATAATAATATTCTCTACAAAAACAATTAACCTTGTTATACCTAATCTTATTATTGCAACACTATTGTTAGATGTGACTAAAATATAATTGAGACTTACCATACCATGTTCTAATATTATAATGATATTGTTAAATACGACCATAGTATTATTTTATGTAATAATAATATTTTATTTTTTAATCATATATTTATTGGCAAATCTTTTGTTTAAAACAGCTGTGCGGTAAATCCGAAATAAAAATAAATTAATATTGTTGAACGAAAACGTATGTATGTATGTATGTATGTATGTATAGAAATGTATAGTTATATATATGTATATACACGAAATACTGACATATATGTATAAAGACATATACATACATACATATGTACATATTATTTTTATTTATCTACCTTTTATTTATACTTTTTTTATTTATTTAACACTACGCGTCGTGCACTACCGATAGCTTACAAACGAAACACTGAACTGACAGAAGGTGTTTCTGAAAAAGATTTTTTTGAAAACTTAACATAGTATGGTTTTGGATAACATTATACGGTTATTTACATCATATTATTTTTACACAATAATACAAATTATATTGTAGTCATAAATTTTTAACAAAACTATATATTTTTAAACTCTAACCATATCACACTTTCTATGAATATAATAATGTAATTATTAAATTCAAACATTATTGTGTTTATCGTAACGAAATTAAAGTTTAAAATAACAATAACTTGTTTTCAACGACCACACACTTGTTTCAGAGAACATAATATTGTTTTCTCAACCATCTTACAACCATATATTTTCTTTGCGTGATCCCTGAAACTGTTGCTTCCTGCTGAACAAAATTTAACAATTCTGTGTGTGTTTACTTTATATCGCTATATAAATGCAAGTGCAATTCTAGCAATACAGTACTTGATCCGAGATTTTAAGCAGTTATTTATTATTAAATTTTATTATATTTTATTATAGTCTTTTGAACATCATATGCTATCACCAAACTTACGATAGTATTAAATTTTCCAACCCTGCAATTGTTTATGTTGTTTTTGCTAAAAACCAGATAGACAGATTTCACTTGTATCAGGTTTTGTTGTTA
This sequence comes from Tachina lurida, assembly GCA_944452675.1. Lineage (NCBI taxonomy): Eukaryota > Metazoa > Arthropoda > Insecta > Diptera > Tachinidae > Tachina > Tachina lurida. Next base: position 41,779,443 of record OX101752.1, read on the forward strand.
AAATTTTTATTTTTTTAAGGAGAAATAAAAGGACGGGTATAGATAAAATATGCAGATATTATATTCAATCTCAAACAAAATCTAAACATGATATATATGTAAAATGGCGTACTGTGAGCCGTTTTCGTAAATTAAGCGGCCAAAATATGAATCAAATTCTTTAATCGAAAAGTAACCTTAAGTCACTATAAATTGCAATGGAGCAAAAAAAAACCAAACTTATATGTACGTCCGTCGGTGAAGGGTAGATAAGATTCGGCACTGCCGAATCCGTTTCTTGAAAAAACCATTCATGTTGTAATGACTTGAACATTTGACATTAATTCAAAATTACTGTTTTAATTTTTGTTTTCAACATGAAAACAATAAAATTAACTTGAAAATTTTGCAAATTCAGTTATTTCTTTTAACAAATTGCAAATTCAATATTAAATTTTTATTAAAGTAAATTTTACTCCACATATGAAAGTATGTTTTTACACGTTATAGATGTTTAATTGAATATACAAATAAAAATCATATATAATCAACAATTTTCAAAACATTATTTCTTTTTGTAAATTTTAATGGACTTTTAGAATATTTGTGTCAAGCTTCACTTGGTGGTGTCCTTTGGTTTGAGGTATGAAAATGTAAAAGAAAGAAAATTACTTTTTGCGGCGTAGACCATTATACTATTGTGTTCTTGTTTATTTCGTGCTTTATTCTGTTTATTATCCAATAAGTTTTAAAATTGGGTTTACTTTTTTGCCCCTTCAAAAAAAAAAAAAAAAAATACAGCATAAGTATTTGAAGCAAACAAGATTATATCAATCTTTTTCTAACAAAAACTAATTTCATTTTGCAAATTGAATAAAAAGAACTGACAAAATTATTTATTTTATTTGTTTCGTTTTTCATTGCACACAACAAGTTTATTAAGTTTTTGTTTGTAATATGTTTTACACTCTTACTGGTTACAAGATTAAATTTATTGTTGTATAATTTATTTTTCATATCTTTATATTATATTTTTTTTGTGTAAAATAAATCAAAACTGTGTCAGCTTTGGGTTTTAAAGTTTTTTCTTTGAAAACAGCAAGAGTTCTATCAAAGAATATGAGGTTTTTGTGTGAATTAAATAAATCTGTTTTTTGTTTTTGGATTGAAATTAAATAAAAAAGTTATGTTTTGTAGCTTTATCTTTGATGAACACGATGATAAAAATTAATAGCAATTTGAAAGAAGAAAACTTTATATCTTAAAAATTACTGTTCTGTAGAAATTTATTAAATAAATAAACTTATTTATATTGGTTATTGGTAATAGAAAGAAAAGAATGGCCCCCTGCTGCTTAACTTAATTATTTATTCATTCAACTTTGATAATAAAATATTTCTTACCTTACATTCAATTGGAAAGGGTTTGTTTGAAATTCTTTAACTTATTACGTGAAATAGATTTAATTAAATTAAACGACAATGGAACTTATCAAAACGAAGGATACATAAGCACACCTGGAAAAGTATACTTCAAAATATCGTTTTCCTACAGAAAAACTACTTGTCAATTGACTAGTCATTTGACCAGTAGCCATAACTGACATCTCAGTTAAAGTGCCTAGTTAGGTTTCTACGGGCAGGGTGACCGATGACATTTTTCAAAAAGTGGCACCAAATGGGGGATTGATTCGAAAAAAGGGGCAAAATTAAAAAAAAAAACGAGAAAACTACACTTAACTTTATATTTTTAATGTATTTTTATATAATTCACTCAAAAAAGAGGGGGACAAAAAATGGCAAGGCAGACGAAAAAGTGGCAATTTGCCACTTTAGTCGGTCAAATGGTCACGCTGTCTACGGGCTTGGTGAAAAAAAATGACCAAACAATATGTGTACGTGTGATTTTGTATCTCTCCCTAACTAATTAATTTCACTTAACTAAAACACATACATATATCTGATCTGCTTACTCTGCTTCTTTTTGCCAATCATTGATTACATAAACATTGGTCAACTATAACTAGTCAATTAGTGTTTTTTTATGAAATAATAATAATCCTAAACTACTATTTTACTTGTCCAGTAAAATTTTTTTTATTAAAAATACATTATCATTGATTATTGAAGGGTTTAGCTGGATCCTGTGCGCATTTCACGCTTGCTAATGCAGATCATCAGGGAGCCTTTACCCAAACTATTCAATGTTTACATAGATATTGGCCATTTATTACTAGTCAAGGTTTACACAGATACTGGTCAAATGCAACTATTAAATAAATAAACAAAATTTTGATATTATTTTAATTGTTTTTTATTGTAAATAGTAAAGAAATAAGTAACATACATATTTAAAAACAAAAGCAAAAAATGAAATCAAAAATACACAATAACGTAGGCGATCTTGTTTTCCTCACGCTTTTTTCAGCTCCAACACACCTTGCTTTTTATAAATATCTTAAAGTTTAAAAAGAAATACATAAATGTATAAATTAAATTAAACTTTTAAATATCTTGTATGCAGCTTTGTTGTGACTTTAAGTTTTCAACACTTCTATAAGTTTTAATTTCGATGTCCTTAGTAGCTAGTGCTTCTACCCCTCTTATATTGTTATTGTATTTATCTATAATATCAATATTAATAAATAAACAAGTAAGAGTGCTATATTCGGCTGTGCCGAATCTTATATACCCTTTACCAACGTACGTACATATATATAGTATACAGACACATACATACATATTTATTTTGTGAAAAAATTTATCATTTTTTTAAAGTTTCCATCTTTGGAGCTGTAATTTTCATTTTTCAAATTTTATACGCCAAACTTTTCTTTCAGAAGCATAAATATAATCAATTTATAAAGAAAAAGAAAAAATTTTTAGACCTATTTAATTTTACATAACACAAAAAGTGTAAGTTTTCCAACCCTGGAATCATAATTAAGGATTTTTCTAATTCCTTGTACCAATCTAGTTCTTTAAAAAATACATAAAATATGTTAAGTGAACGAAGCAAAAACGAAATAAGGAAAAACTTAGTTTCATTTAATTCCTTTAACATAAAAAAATTCAGTAAAGTGCGACTTTGACTCGCGCACGAAGGTTCCGTACATTCGGTTCTGAGCACTTTTTAATGTGGCTTTTTTGCTTTTTTGAAGTTTTTTTCAGTTTAAAAGATTTTTTCAGTTTTGTCGCTTTTTTCTCATTTTGGCGATTTTTTCTGTTTTTCTCGGTTTTTTTCATTTTGGCGATTTTTTCTGTTTTTGGGGCTTATTTTCATTTTGAAGATTTTTTTCATTTTGGCGATTCTTTTTCCATTTTGGCGATTTTTTCCTATTTTGGGGGTTTTTTCATTTTGGCGATTTTTTTTCATTTTGGCGATTTTTTTCCTGTTTTTGGGTTTTTTTTTCATTTTGGCGATTTTTTTCTGTTTTTTGGGGTTTTTTTTCGTTTTGGCGATTTTTTTTCCATTCTGGCGATTTTTTTCCATCTTGGCGATTTTTTTCTGTTTTGGGGTTTTTTTATTTTGGAGATTTTTTTCTGTTTTTTAAGGTTTTTTTTCGTTTTGGCGATTTTTTTTCATTTTGGCGATTTTTTTTTCATTTTGGCGTTTTTTTTTCATTTTGGCGATTTTTTCCTGTTCTGGGCTTTTTTTCATTTTGGCGATTTTTTTTTATTTTGGCGATTTTTTTCTGTTTTTGGGGCTTTTTTTTAATTTTGGAGATTTTTTTCATTTTGGCGATTTTTGCCTGTTTTGGGGTTTTTTCATTTTGGTTATTTTTTTCTGTTTTTGGGGCTTTTTTTTCATTTTGGATTTTTTCTGTTTTTGTGGGGTTTTTTTCGTTTTGGCGATTTTTTTTAATTTTGGCGATTTTTTTCTGTTTTTGGGGGCTTATTTTCATTTTGGAGTTTTTTTTCAATTTGGCGACTTTTTTTCATTTTGGCGTTTTTTTTCATTTTGGCGATTTTTTTTCTGTTTTTGGAGATTTTTTTTCATTTTGGCAATTTTTTCCTGTTTTGGGGTTTTTTTTCATTTTGCGATTTTTTTCTGTTTTTGGTGCTTTTTTTTCATTTTGGATTTTTTTCTGTTTTTGTGGGGTTTTTTTCGTTTTGGCGATTTTTTTTCATTTTGACGATTTTTTTCCATTTTAGCAATTTTTCCGGTTATTCGCCATTTATTTTAGTCTTAGACATTTTTTTTTGTAATTTGGTGCTTTTTTTCGCTTTGGCGATTTTTTTTGTTTTTGGCGATTTTTTTCGGTTTAGCGATTTTATAATTTTTTGATTTTTTAGTTTTACCGTTTTTGAAAATTTCAAGAGTTTTGCTTTCACGGTTTCCAAGATACAGCAAGTTGTCAAAATTGCATAGTCAAAATTGCATTAACTGATGGAACACCCTTTAATTTAAATTTTTTGAAATTTTAGTGTTAATTTTTGTAGTCTGTATAAAAATACACTAACCTTACAAATTTCAAGTGTATATACATACATACATACAATTGTATGTATATTACATGGGATTTTTAAATTTTTCGTTGCTCGTTTTGGAACACCCTTTAATTTCCAATTCTCATATATTTGTTGTTGTAGCGGCCAAAGGTGTACACAATGTGTCCAAATTTCAGGTCTGTAGCTCTTACGGTTCTCGAGAAAATACTAATATAGTTTTAGACATAGTTAATTTTACATAACACAAAAAGTTAAAGTTTTCCAACCCTGGAAACGACTTTTTAATTTTTTTATATTTTTTTAATTTAAAATTCCAATTTTAGTCGTACTGAAGTGTAAAATATGTTCATTTATTAAAAAAAAATAAAAATTTGTTTTTGGTAGTTACTTTTATATGGCAAAATGAAGTTTAAGTTTTCCAGCTCTGCAATCGTCTGCCCGATTTTGCTGAATTTCAATACCAATCTATTTTGGAAAATTTCTGACACACCAGTCCAAGAACGAAGTCTCTAGCTCTTCTGGGAGCTTCGGAAAACCGATTTCACGTACAGACAGACGGACAGACGGACAGACGGACAGACGGACATCGCTTATTCGTCTTCCCTATGCATAAGGATCCAGAATATATATATTTTATGGGTCGCTTATTGTTATACCCTTTACCAACAAAAATGGTAAAAGGGTATATATAGGTTTGTCATTCCGTTTGTAATTGATATTATAGAAATTACAAACGGAATGACAAACCTATATATACCCTTTTACCATTTTTGTTGGTAAAGGGTATAATAAATAAAATAAATAATAATAATTTCACTTAACATTTTTAACATTTCTATAAATTTTAATTTCACATAGCGAACGAATTGTATATTTTACAATAAAACGCATGTCTTAAAAGTTTTGACAAATATACATACATATGTACATGTTAGAGAGAAGCAACTATAGTTGATGAATGTATCGGTAATCACTACCGGCATAATGACCACTCAATAGACTGTCACTCTTAAATTCAATGGAAAATTATTGCAAATATGTTAGTGAAAAAATTTCGTTTGTTTTATGCTGATTACACATCTGGCATTTCTTGTTGTGTTGTCATTTTTAAAATGTGTGCGATGCCGTTCAAATTATGTTTTTTATATGGAAATCAATGGCACACAACGAAAAATATCGCAAATGACAAACATTGCAACTAGGACACACTATTGTAATGTCACAAAATGTCATAGTGTGTACTCGACATTAGCTTCAGTCATTCATTTCTTATAGGATTGTGGCTTGCTGTTGCTGCCACATGTTGTCTCGCCACAATTCATTCATTTTATATAAAAAGTTTATAAGTGTATCTTACCTTTCGTTCTCTAACGACAATAGTGGTGCGCCATGCTGTTACTTTGTTCTAAGGAAGCCAAATAACATGTAAAAAGTTTTAATGAACAACTAGCACAACGGAACAACTAGTACAACGGCACAACCAGCACAACGGAACAACTTGTTGTTTTCGAACACTGCTACCCCTTTACTCTTCATTTTTCATGTACTTGATTAATGCAAAATTCGGGCTTTTGTAAAAATGTTTCAGTGTAAATGGAATACGTGAAATATTTACATTTATTGTATCACAATTTCCTGCCAATTTTTTTTTTTTTGTAATTTTTTTTTAGCAATTTTGTCAGTGTAATTTGTACTTTATTAATCAAAAAAGAACCTGCTTTCTTTATTTTTACTTCTACTTAAAATAAACGTTTTCAATTTATAACTTTAAATATATATTTATGTACGTACGAGTATATGTATACATTTTTATTTTTCTACATGCCACTAGCTATTTTTTTTAAGCAATTGTGCTTGCAAGAGCCTCATGTACATTCTTACTACTATACAAAACTTTTTTTACACAACAATGATAAACTTTATACTCATAAATAAGTTCTTGTATACGAGTATCATGATTTATTAAGTCGTTTTTGTGTCTTTTCGATAACAAGTTTCCTTCCGCGTTGTCTGCAACAGACAATAAAATAAGCTTGGAAGTATTTTGACCACGGAAATTGCATAATAATAATAGTAATACTAAGGGCAAGTTGTTAATAAAAAGGCTAAATAATGTACATATATGCCATAATTTCATTGCAATTTATTATTCATATGTATGTACATTTTTAAGGCAGTGAAAAAGATTCTGCGAAAATTAAGTTTATATTGTGTTTGCACAGCAACACGAAATTTATTGTTGCGAAACCTTAAGACAAAATCATTATTATTGCACTGAAAATTGCTGGAAGAGGAAGGTGCAGTGGAAACCCAATAGCTTGTTTTCCATTTAATTGATATTTTCAACTGCTCGTAACAAAATCTTGGCTTTGGAAGTATACCTGTGCCATTCATGTTGTTTCAACAGGAAATAACTTTGATTCAACATGATTTTCCCTTTTAATTAAACACTACTGGAGTGTTAAATCAACATGAAATAAAGTCATTTCAATAGCTATAATTTTTTTTAAAGATTTAATACAACATGAAATACATACGAAGCAAAATCATTGCCGAACTCTAATTATTCCGTGGGTAGATACTTTTATTTTAATGCATGAAATGTAAACACGATTTCTGTAGTTACCTTGTGCCATCAGTAAATCCTAATTTACACTATGCAAGTCTTATTGCTAGGCTGATTAGTGTTCTTAGAAGAGAGAGAGACGAGGGAAAAAGAAACAGTCCTATTTTCCTCGTCTCTTTCTTTCCTACAAACTAATCAGCTTAGCAATAAGACTTGCATAGTGTAAATTAAGACTAAGTAGCACAATTATAAAAATAATATATAGACCAGAATCTTTTTGTAGAGATCGTAGATTACTATTTTTGAAGTATTGATATCTGTATTTTTGAAGCACCTTATTATTATTATTGCTGTTTTAAGGCCGGTACTCTGTTCGAAGTTGTGAAAGTTTTTCAGTACCATTGATTATTTTGCGTGAAAAATTTGACATGCACTAAATGTAGCCCAACTTGCGGTTTTTTATATAAATTTCTCGCTTTTAATGCTTGAAAGTATGCAACATTGTTAAAATTCCGTACGAAAAAAGCACTGCTTATGTTGTTTCGCAGCTGCAACTGAAATGATGCCAGATTAATTCTGCATGGAAAAACATGCTGACAGATAGATTTTTCGTGTTTTTCGCAACAAGAACAGAGTAGTACTTTTGCGAATTTATTTCGCAAATATTTCATACCAAATACTTTTATATGTAGTTTGACAGCGTTTCCCACGAAATTGTGAACATAGTATCAGGCTTTAGCAGCCAAAAATTAACTTCATAAATACAATGAATTTTTCGTGATTATTCCAATGAAGGGCATCATTAGCTGACTTTCAATGAACAATGAAGAATTTCATTATCTGAATGAACCCTTTTTTTCAGTGTATTTAGCATAAATGTAAAGAATATTTAAGGTTGTTGTTGCTGCAGCGGTAAGTGCGTTCGTCCTTAAATCTTGGACCCGGTACAAACACGTCAATTTTTGTTGATCAACTTTTAATTCAGCTGGTGGAAAAAAAGGCCTGTTTGTATTTCCTTCTCCGTCTTTCTTACAGCTGAATAACGAGTTGATCAACACAAGTTGAAGTGTGTGAACCGAAATTTTACACTTGAAATTTTTCGAAATAAACAAACTGTCTTTATATTATTTTGTAGATAAAAAATATTTTCTGTCCAAAATATAAAACTACTGTTTTATAATGTACTATATTCTGAAGATTCCCTGAAAATTTCATCGAAATCGGCCCAGCCGTTTTGGAGTCCATACGTTACATACATACATACACACATCCTGTTTTATATATATAGAAGATGTACGAATTTACGTGAACCAAATAAATGTTCTTTGTAGATAAATGCATACAAATGTACATATACTTACATGTATGTACATATCGCACACTAAATCATAAACAGTCACAACTCAAAATGATCAAAGTGGTTTCGTTTTTTTAATTATTTATTGATAAAATGTCTTACGACCACAACAATTTCTTTTGCAATATAGTCTTCTTGAATTATATACATACTCGTAAATTACCATTATGCTTATTTTTATGTTACATATTTGCTCCATTTGTATAGTATCAACAGTTGTTTGCCAATACTCAGCATCTACAAATTTGATTTGAGTTGTGACTGTGAATGATTTTATGTGCGATATGTTTGTATATACGCATACATTAAAATTTTGTGTGAAATTGCTAATACTTTTTTGTATACCCGCCTAAGAAAAGCACCATAAACGAACTAAAATTTGCAAAACATATAAATTTTATTTCCTCTATTTAAAGCCGCTTTATTGTTTGTTCTTCTTCAACGCCTTTTAATTAAGGGAGTTTCCTGTGTTATGTTCGTACTGCGGCATATGTTTAAGATTTTTATCCTTCACAAAGATAAGAAGAAATTTTATTACCTTCATGCCTACAAATTATATATTACTTTGCGCATTTTTGTTACCGAACAAGACTGTAGCTAACAATGCACAGTGGGTATTTTCGTACCACAAAAATTAAGCCGACGAGCGGCTGTTAGTGTATGATGTGTAAATAAATATCAAATAATTTTTATTACCATTTTAATTAAGAATATTTTGCATCCGCCATTTTTAAAATAATAGTCAGCTGGGCTATTGAGTTTACTTGAAAGTTAATATTCGTTGCAAACTGCTTGTGCAAATATTGCAGACGTATCAAATCAAGGACGTGCATATGGTAAATTCTGCAATAACACAACAACAAATCATATCGTCGCCTTAGAGTAAAAACCTGCTAAATCCACTTTTTATAATATATGACATTTTAATGCTGTTTGAAAGGGAAAGAAACGCCTCATCGACTTGGTAAAATATTTATTTAAATTTGAAGCTCTATATGTCGAAGAAACTTAATGTATTAGGCTAATACCTTAAGCTTTGTATAGAAACCGTTAACAGTATTTTGTGTCTCCAGTAAAATTTGCTGGAAGTGAGTTAGCAGGTTTACACTCTAGCCGACGATATGAAATCCAAAACAGCAGTGCATTTTGTTTTGTTTATAAAATCAACTGCTAAACTGCTAAAATTTATAAAAGGTTAAAATTTAAATTGCAATTGTAGTAATTTATTTAAATTTAAAAAAAAAATTAGTAAAAAGTTGAACTCTTTTCTCATAGCTGCGGCTTAGCTTAAGTCGGCTTTACATATTTACTTATTTATTTATTGTGTACTTTAAGATTTTAAAAGTCAACTGTTACAATAAGTTTGTTGAAGAGTAGCTCTCACAAAATTTCATATTAAAATCTATGACGCCAAGGGTTCTTTAATATTTTTCGTTAATAATTTTGCTTTACATGAGTTTCATGTTAATTCAACATGATTTACAGCAACTCTTAACGAAAATGTTTCCTTTTGAAATAACTTCATGTCATGTTGATTTAATATTCAATAATAATATTTAAATCAACATAAGAAATATTGACTCAAAGTTATTTCAAGTTGAAACAAAGTGAATTTTATACTTAAATAATGTAAACAACCATGTTGTATCAAATTTATTTAAATTTGAAACGACGGGAATTTAATTTAATGTAGTCAGTCATTATTTTATTAATTTTTGAACTAACGCGATTGTGTGTTGGCACAGGGATCAGAAAAATATTTTTCATAGAGATTCCTTATTGTTTTTATGTGGTAAATCTTATTAATTTTATCAAGAAGAAAACCACATAAAATCAAGAAGAAATCTTATTATTCACAACTTTTTTTACTTAATTTCCGTTATTTTTGCCACTAAAAAAGAATCCATAGAGAAAAACTTCTTGATTCTATTAGGTTTTCTTATAAATTGTAAACTATAAGGATTTCTTATTGATTTTATTAGGTTGCCTTATTAATTTTCTTAAAAAGGTTTTCTTCTTGATTTTATTAGGCTATCTTATTGATTTTTTTAATAAGGTTTTCTTCTTGATTTTAGTAGGTTCCTATATGATTATGTGTAAAGCATCTTATTGATTTTTTTTAATAAGGAAATAATTTTGATTTTCTGAGGTGTCTTGTTATTTCGTTTCTATAAATAGACAGAGAGACAATTTTTTTCATGATCTTTTTCATTTTTGTATAAGAATGTTTGCACAATATTTTAAATGTTTAGTCTATCAGGTAGAAATTTGTTGGTTCAATACTTGGTGAGTAAGTTACCCTGCAGAAAATGCAAGTAGTGAAATTGTAGTGATTTACTAGTGACGTTGTCAGTAGTACTACTGACCAGGTGTACCCCAGCCAATGTAATCATCTATTGACATTTAACATTAGCTTGTCATTGAAAATCCACCACTAGACTGTAGAACTACTGACTAAGTAGTTCTTTTGGGACCACATGGAGACATTGGCACCAAAGATTCACTAGTAAATTTTAGGGGCTCTAGGCTACAATATCGATATTTTCTCGCTCGATGTCAATAGTAAAATTGTAGTGATTTGCTAGTGACATTGTCAATAGTATAACTGAATAGGTGTACCGCAGCCAATGTAATCGCCTATTGACATATAACATAGGGTTGTCATTGAAAATCTACCAGTAGACTTTAGCAGTATTCTTTTACGACCATATGGAGACATTTGAACTAAAAATTCACTAGTACATTTTAGTGACCCTCATCTACAATTTTATAAGGGTTGGGATAACAAACTTAAATACATACATATGTACGTAAGTTTTTAACATTATTGCATAGCATAATAAAAAATAATAACAAATTATTGACGCGTTCATTAACAATGTCACCAGAAATACAATAGAACTGTTGTCTCTAACGTATCTCTACTCGCGCATAAAAGGAAAGTTGTTGAGATTTCAACTAGTGCAATTGTCGCTAGAAAAAAGAGTGTTGACATAGACTCATATGGTTCTAGGCTGCCTAGAGGGTAGTTAATAAATAACATAATGTGTATGTAAGTATGTATGTATAAATAAATAATATCTACAATATACTACATACATACATACATATGTTTATGGCATAGAATTTAAATGAAAATACATAAGTACAGAGAATAAAGACGCAATTTTTTTTATTGAAAAAATAAATAAGATAACCACATAAAAACTACAAGATTTCTTCTTGATTTTTTCAAAAAGGTTTTTTTCTATGAAATTAATACGATTTCCTTATTGAGGAACCCTATAACACTTAACACCACCGTTTCAATCCCTCAATTATTTCTAATAAATTTCATATGATTTCCAATCAAAAATTTTTCATGTTGATTTTACATTGGTATTTTTTTTTCTGTATGCAACAAACAGTGATTATCGCTGTTATTTCATATTCTCACTGTACTATTTATTCAATACACTCGAGTTTGCAAAAAAAAATTGCTGTTTTCGTTTTCGTAAGGGCCCACCGTGTATTAGTAAAGTATATTTTTTCCCTTCAATAATTTGAATTGTGTTTATGCATTTACTTTTTTTCCTTTAAGGCGAAATATAGTTGTTAGGTTATCTTGGAGGTATTTAGTTTGTTAAGTTTTCAAACGAAATTGTTTTTTATGCAAAAAAATCCTTTTTCTTAAATAATGAAAACATGTCAATAAATTTGTTTATAAGTAAAGCATTAAGTATAAGCGTAAAGGAATAAAATCGGGTAGTACCTTATTTGCTAAAAAAAAAGGTTAAAGAATGTCCTAAAGTTCCAGCAACATTTGAATTCAGGGACATTTTGCCTTAAGAGATGAGTAAGATAAGAGTTTTTCAAATAACAATTTAGAATTATAAAAAGCGGAAAACGTTTTCGTAGCGGATACTGATAAAAGCGTTGAATACATGTCATCGAAATATTCATACATTATGTTGTTGGTATAACGATTAAAGATATTTATGTAGAACATAAAAATTCTTTCATAGTATAATTTTTATGCATATAAGTAAGTTTTGAGTATTTAAAAAAAAATTATGTATAGTTTCTGCATTACAAGCAGTAAAGTTGTCTAAACAATCCCCACAACGCAGACGATTGATTTGAGTAGAAAATTTATATGAAAATCACTCATTATTTTAAGTAAGTTTTCATACAAACTTTTTACACTAATCGACTGGCTGGGATGTAGAAACAGGTTGCAATTTATATGAAAAACACCTAAGTGTGATTTTCATACACAATTTCTAGAGGACTTGACTTCTAACAATGTGTTTTGTTCATTTTCGTACTCTGGTTTTGAGTACAAGGAAATCAAAACAAAAATAAATTTATAACTGTAATAGAGTCGATTATTTTTGTTACAAAAATCACCTGTGTTGTGATATAAATAGCATAGCTATAAAGTTAACAGAGGTCCAATTGATGCGAATGGCGCCAAATAGATAATTCACGGTCATCAACAACACTGGCGGATACAACTGCGATATTTTCCTCTGTCCACACGATATATGCGTGTTGGTGATTTAATGTTTAATACAGTGATGCCAATTTAGCGCGTTTCGCGCTAGATTTAGCGCTTTTTAACCATGCCAAACGCACTGTTTTTCGTCTTAGCGCGTTTAATAAAAAAGGCGCTAACTTAGCGCGTTTTGGATAAAGTCAATAACATCCTTTCAGTTATTTTTTTTTCTTTTTATGTATAAATTTACCAATTTTCTAGTATCCAAAACTCTGATAATTTTTTTTTTGAATTGGTTAATGATTCAGCTGTTGCAAATAAAATTCCCTTGTCTGTGATTAGAATTAAAAACGCATTTCAATACTATAAATTACAAATATTTTTAAATTTCACAACTACAAATATGTACTCGTGACCAAAAAAAAAAATGTATGTAACTTATCAAGCATATATTATAGCTGAAGTACAAAAATCATTTCAATCGTAAAACTATTCGACATTTTATACGAGTATGTTGTTACTCGTACAAAGTTTGTTATAGAAAATTAATATAAAAACTACGGATTTCGATTATTTGGTGATTCTGATTCTGTATTAAACTATTTTAGTTATTTAGGATATAATTTCGAAGAAGCAATATTTCAAAATCGGAAAAAGAGTTGCATCGACTTTTATTAAAATTTAATTTAGCGCGCAGGAATATAGCGCGTTTTGGCTATAAATAGTTCACAATGCTGTAACTCAGCGCGTTCTAGCGCGTTTTGAGAAGGGGAATAGCGCGTTTGAGTTGTAAATAGTTGGCATCACTGGTTTAATAATGTAATTTTTATTGCGAAATTTAATCGCAAGATTCTAAATAGCCGATTTAGAAGGTCGTCCAAACTGGCCATAAAATGGAAGAAGTGCACGATGCACTTTCTTAACTGAGCATAAATTTAGATAATAAAATTTAAGAATCTGCAAGCGTTGTTCATTTGTAAGTCGATTGATGGTTAAATTGTAGACCAAACTGAACATGTTTAACAGTAACATGATACACAAAATCAGCTGAGTTGCCAAAAACAATGTTGCCAAAAAGAAAGTTGCTAAAAAAATCACCCATTACAATAATGATGTTCGAATTATAGCAAAAATAATAAATATTTTAAATCAATTCTAATTGTTTAATTTTTTTTTTAAATAAAATTTTTAATAGAACTTAGAGCATGCACTTGCTCTAATATATGAGCTACAATCATGAGTATAAAAATACTTTGACTATTAGTTGGCTGCGCATCCGTATATACAGGGCTATTTTATATACGCAGACACATATAGCATACTTTAAACAGCCACACACTAACTAACACATTTTCCATTCCATTTTATATGCACAAATGTATGCATACGGTGCCGAATGATGAATAAATATCCCGAGTATTATGCGTATTTTTTGCCTGTTCGATTATATAACCTGACTAAATAGCCTGAATATTTTTTTATTTTTTGTTGTAGCGTATTTTATTGTTTTGCATAAACGAAGTAGAGATGCTCTTTTATGTTGGAATCGGCTATAGTCGTAGTTGCTTGAGAGAAAATATATGAGCGTACGAATTTTTTGTGCTACAATTACAAGACTATTTACTGTGGATACGTTTTTGCTCCTAGTTCTAATAACATTTGCCAGAATATTTTAATCTCTTCTATGATAAATATTTAGAGACCCAATGAGCCATTCGGGTAATTTTTTGGCAAATTAAAAAAAATTTACACAAACATACTTCTTTTTAAACAAAAACTATTTTTATAAAAAAAAATTGGTATAAAATTATAAAGAAACTTATTTTGCTGAGTTTTCATAATTCAAATATAAATGCAAATAAAATCAGCCTCACCCTTTTGCCCACACACACACACACACACACACACACACACACACACACACACACATACATAAATACACATATACAGAACATTAAACAGACTCAATTTAAATATTTGTCCTATAAAAGAAAGCATAAAAATAATAGAAACTGTAACCAAACCAAAGGACTTGCCAATGATTTACTATTAACAGAAGTTAAAAAAATCGATAGAATTTCAGCAAACAAAAAAAAATAAAATAAAAAAAGTAAAGAGAAAAATGGTTTAAAATGAAATAAATCCTCTTGTGCAATGAATTGAAAAACAATAGGAAAACTTGGAAATAATATTGAACGCAATTGTATGTATGCGAGTATAAAGTAGCGACCACCAATAGAAAATTGAATTAAGCTGTAAAGCCAATCAGGCTACGGAAAACGTGCCAAGTGCACGCAGCGAGCTTCGCGGAAAAAGATATATTTGCCTCAAATGTGGCTGCTGTTAGATATTTTATAAAGGAAAATAAATTTATGAAGTTTTATCCCTGTCCTATTGTGTGTGCTTAATCTTAAAATCCTTTTGTGCTTACTGCAGCTTTTTAAAAGCAGAGTTAAACAGTGCCGGATTAAATATGTTATGAAAGATTTTTATATAAAGGTATAAATTACGAAACAATGGAAAGCAGAGTTTAAAAGTTAGATAAATGGCTACATTCATCTGGGTGCAGTATTAATGGCTTCCAGAAAAAATGTATGATCCCACTGTCTGCGCAATGTAACAATTTTCGTCGGCTCACTGCAGCACTTTGAACAAACCCTGAGCTTAACATTTTTTATTACAAACCGACACTTTTATTTTCCAAAAGAAGTACTCATCGCGAACCACATATGTATATAGCTCTCATTGTTAAGAACAACGTCATAACTTAAAACAGGGGATTTTTGAGTTAATAATACATAATTAATCTTCATATCGCTATTTATATTGTGCAACAGTTTCATACAAATGCCTCATATAGGCAATCTTGAGAGAAAAATCAAATGTTTTTTTCCATTAAGTTGAGGTAAATGGAAAATTTCAAGTTCTTTTTTTCCAAACTTATTTTTTTTTTTGAGTTATGACATATTCAGAGAAATAACGGCCAAAATAGTTAACAAAGACAAAACAAACAAACGCACAGTGGGACCAAAGGCTCATTTTTCGCGCATCAATTCATATCTCCAATACTAAATTTCATACGATTAGCTGTAATAACAAACTGCATGTTCCGGCAAAAACTTGAAGCTATAGGAGGGGTGCGACGGGTACATCCCATACAAAGTAATTATTAATTTTCCTACAATAGTGAGACATACTAAATTTGAAAACTACATGTTCCACCAAAATCTTAAGGGCGGAGACGGGTACCCCCGTACAAAGTAATTATTTATTAATTAATAAACATGAGGATGGTGTTGGCTGAATTAGTGAGCATGTTGACTACAAAACCGAACATCCTGGGTTCGATCCCGGTCTCCGACAGACAGTCATTAAAAATAAAAACACCATGAATTTTTGGATGTTCATTAGTGTCCCCTTCTAGCAGTTGTTGTAGGAAAGGTTAAGTGATGAGTGCTGGTCACTGAACTATACCGACTTCAGCGGATACTAATCCTAATGTAACATCAGAGCACCCTACTTCGTTGGTATTGTGTAGCAGAATCATCGGCAAAGTAAAATCACCAATAAAATAGCTACTTAGCATAGCTTCGATAACACAGTACAACATTTTTGAAGTCATTGATTCGGGACTCAATGTATGCCCAAAATGAAGAACTTGTGCATCATTCGTTTTGTCTTCTTACCTGCTAAAATATTTTTAATATCGATTTGAAGTTAGTAACTATCGTATAGGGGAATTTTTCACGTTTTAGGCTCTTTTGTTTGACACAACTCGAGAACCACTAGTCCGATTTAGCTGAAACAAATTTAGAAAAATTAAGAATTATAATTCTTCTAATCTGTTTTTATACCGTTTTCCTATGTGTGCAACACTTTCGAAGTTAAAAATGATTGTATGAAGGGAAACAATTTTTTTTTTGCCTAAAAATTGAATTTTTTTTTAAATTCGCAGTCATAAAAATCAAATAACCTTTTGTTTATTCCTTTCTTTTAATTAGATTTGACATTTTTTTGCATTTTTGATTTTTTATAAATTAAAAAAAAAATCATATGTTGTACTGTGCAATTTAATACATCTCATTAACACCAGAGGCGCTGCAGCACTGCATTATTTAGAAAACGTGCAAAAAGCAGGGTTGTAAAAGAATGATTATTTCCTCTAACTCTTCCTTCACACCTGTCTTCTCTATCACTCACGCATCTGATGAATTTCCTGCCATTGAGAGGCTTTTGATACGAATTATCCAACAATAGATTTTTTAACAAACTATTGCTAGTTCGTACCATCACCATGGTTTCATGGTTATATTTATTACTTTTCAAAAATTACTTGAATTAAAAGGATTTAATTACGCAAAGGTTTTAGATTTTTTGTGCCAATTTTTCCAGTTTTCTCTCACAACGTTTCAGTTTATGCAACTCATCAACGCATATAAACGTTGTTAACTAAATAAAAATAGAATAAAACTTAAAAAAAAAATTAAACCGACTTCAAAAATAAGCACTAAAAAGCAACAAATAATATAGATCTAGTTAAATAAAAGATTTTTATATATGTTACCTACAGTGCCGTTTGAAGTTGGTGCCAGCAACATTGGTAACTAAGCAGATACATATGTACATAAAAATTACTTGCAGTTTTTTTACCGGGCATGTTCTTATATGCTTAGTACCAGTATTACTGGCACCAACTTCAAACGGCACTGTAGGTAACATATATAAAAATCTTTTATTTAACTAGATCTATATTATTTGTTGCTTTTTAGTGCTTATTTTTGAAGTCGGTTTAATTTTTTTTTTAAAGTTTTATTTTTACCTTTTTAGTGAATACTTTTAAACTCTGGTCAATTCAAAAAAAATTTATTTGTAAGTATCTTTCTTTATTTGGAAATATGGTCCAGTTTCGTAAAAATCGATGAAGTAAAAGCACGTGAAATTAAGTGTTAAATTTTATGGGGCGTGGCTACGCCCCTTTTTTAAAACAAGATTGTGTATTTTTAAGAGTTCAAGGTGTGTGCTAAGTTTCGTAAAAATCGGTTAAGTAGAACCACATGTAATGTGATAATACATTTTAATGGGCGTAGCCCCACCCATTTTTTCAACTTAAAAATTTTGTAATTACAAAAACCAAAGATGTTTGCTAGGTTTCCCAGCAATCAAATGAGTAGAAGATTACAAAATCAAATTTAAAAAATTGTAGGCGTGACCCCGCCCACTTTTTTTAACGCAATTTTTTGGCTTTATTAAAGCTTAGGGTGTGTGCCAAGTTTCGTCAATATTGGTTAAATACAAGCACATGAAATATTATACTAAAGTTTAATAGGCGTGCCCCGCCCACTTTTTTAACGCAATTTTGTGCCTTGATTAAAGTTTAGGGCGTGTGCCAAGTTTCGTAAAAATCGGTGAAATAGAACCCTGTGAAATATAATATAAAATTTTAATGGGCGTAATCCCGCCCATTTTTTTAAAAGAAAATTTTGTCTATTTTAGAGTTCAAGGTGTGTGCTAAGTTTTGTAAAAATCAGTTAAGTAGAACCACGTGTAATGTTATAATACATTTGAATGGGCGTAGCCCCGCCCATTTTTTTAACTCAAGAATTTTTTAATTACAAGAACCAAAGATGTTTGCTAGGTTTCGCAGCAATCAAATAAGTAGAAGATCAATAAATTAAATTTAAAAAATTGTGGGCGTGACCCCGCCCACTTTTTTTCAAATGGGACCAATGGGAAGCTACACCCTCTCAGACAACAAAAAAATTTTTACAATCGGTCTAAAATGCACCGAGTTATGGACCTACACACCTAAAAAAAAAAAAAAAAAAAAAATAGTGACGAATTGAGAGGTGTCTTAGGATACCCGCTATGCTGCTTAGCTATATAAAACAAACTCAATGTGTTAAATAACAATGCAATGAAATTATATTATATGATGATGTCAAATTCGCCGCAAATATTTTAAAACGTTTCCATTTTTTTTTTCATTATTTTCTTTTCTAGTGGCGTATGATAAAATTAATGTATCGCTTGTGGCCGGCTTACAGTCAATCGGCTTTGTGCTCTGATTTCTGCTCATGTGCAAAAACAATACAAAAACAAATTGGACAATTCTTCTCATTGTTTTTAATTTGTTTTTGTTTCACTCACTTTACGAAACAAAATCAAACGACTTGTTTCGTTTATTTTCGTGCTCTGGTTTTAAATACAGAGAATTCAAAACAAAAATTAATTTTATATTTGTAATAATGTCGATTATTTTTCTTACCAAAATCACGTCGTAGCTACTGTGTCGGCACATAAATAGCATAGCTATAAAAATAGCATACATTTCAAATAAAGACTATCGGGTATGTTCTGTATTCCACGTGAAATTAAAAGCTGTGGAATTGCCATAGAATTGTTGTTATACATAAATACATATTTCCAACAACAATTCCATGGCAATTCCACACCTTTTAATTTTACGTGAAATACAGAACATACCCGTAGGTCAAATAAATATACTGCGGTATTTCTTAAATACATTATTTAAGTTACTTTTCTATAGGCGAAAAACGTTTAAATATCCCAACAATAGAAGAGTCTTTTAAATTTTAATTATTTTCAATACCAATCTGGGTCATTCTTAAATGTAAAATACGTTAAATTATTACCGTAGCTTCTATATTCGAAAAAATTATTTTAAAATTTCTAGCCCTGCAAACGTCTTTTGATTTTGCTGATTTTCAAAAGAAATCTATTAAGAATATATTCTGACACATCAATCCAAGAGCGAATTCGTTAGCTTTTCCGAGGCTTCGGAAAATTGATTTCACTTGTAAAAACACGGACAGAATAACAACGCTTGTTCGACTTTCGCATTAATAAGGACCCAGAATATTTATACTTTATGGGGTCGCATAGGCATTTTGTAGAAATTACACACGGAATAACAAACCTATACAACCTTAAAATATTTGGTAGCATCGTATAAAAAGAGTCATATACTCGTAGTATAAAAACTATTTAACAGCGCAAACTATAATTCAGTTTGACAAATTTCGCAGCTACAAAACTTTAACTAAAAGTAATATTTTTCATTTCAAATAAAAATTATCTTCGCATATATTAACTTTATTTAAAACATAGTAAGTGTTAAATTTGCAAATTTGCATTTTTAACGAAGTGGCATTATAAAAATACATTTGACATAAGTAACTAGGATACAAAGTTCAACATATGTATATTTATATGTATATAAATAGATACGAGTATATAAGTACAAGTACATATTTTGTCGTATTGTAATGAAATAAAATTTATATACATACATACATATGCTCTAAATTTTTTATAACATTTCATTAATCAATAATGCTATGGCGATATGACACATAAAAAACTTTAAATATGTATGTATGTATGTATACTCCTCTTTTATATTTTAAATTTAATTATCGGTAAGCAATCACTTTTTATTTAAAAGGTTGAAAAACCATTTGAAATTTTTTAAAGCACTTGATATTAGTGGATAAAATGCAAATAGTATTTGAGGTATAAATGACACTAATTTTTAATGTATGTGTACTAGTGTTTTGCATACGGGATTTCCCACGGAAAGGAATCCCGGGAAATTTGTGCGGGAATTCCCTGGATTTGTTTTTAGATTTTCTTACGGCAAATTAGGTTTGCATGTATATATTTCTTGTTGAATGAAGCTATTCATTTAATGAATGCTATTGTGAAATAATAAGATGCTGACGATGTAAGAAGCACACGCAAAGAGGAAATATGGTTGAGGTAACCATAATCAAACAGCAACATACTATGATTGAATTATATGGTTGCAGGCAAATCATATTATTGTCAATGGAAAAGCAAGGTTTAAATAATATTATTTTCTGAGTTAATAATAATATTATCTACAAAAACAATTAACTTTGTTATACCTAATCTTAGTATTGTAAATAAGACAACACTATTGTTAGATGTGACTAAAATATAATTTTTACTTACCATACCATGTTCTAATATTATAATAATATTGTTAAATATGACCATAGTACTATTTTATGTAATAATAATATTTTGTTTTTTAATCATATATTTATTGGCAAATTTTTTGTTGAAAACAGCTGTGCGGTAAATCCGAAATAAAAATAAATTGATATTGTTGAAAGAAAATGTATGTATGTATGTATAGAAATCTATACTTACATATATGTGTACACACAAAATACAGACATATCTGGACATATTATTTTTATTTATCTACCCTTTTGTTTATACTTTTTTTATTTATTTAACACCACGCGTGCACTACCGATAGCTTACAAACGAAACACTGAACTGACTTTTTTAAAAACTTAACATAGTATGGTTTTGGATAACATTATATTGTTATTTACATCCTATTATTTTTACACAATAATGCAAGTTATATTGTAGTCATAAATTTTTAACGAAACTATATTGTTAAACTCTAACCATATCGCACTTTCTATGAATATAATAATGTAATTATTAAATTCAAATATTCCTGTGTTTATCGTAACAAAATTAATGTTTAAAATAACAATAACTAATTTTCAATGACCACACATTTGTTTCGGAGAACATAATATTGTTTTCTCAACCATTTTATAACCATATATTTTCTTTGCGTGCATTTAGACATGCAGTGACATTCACATTATACTTTTTGTTTGCAACGCAATGCCACACAGCGAAAAATATCGAAAATGACAAACGTTGACACTAGTATACACTATTGATATGTCACATAATGCCTTAATAAGTAGTCAGCATTAAATCATTCAGCCCAATTATGAATATTTCCAGGGAAGTTTTTTCTCTTCCCTATCATTTGTTCCCGGAGAAATAATCCTTCTATTCTAAACAGCCGGGGAATAAACAAATACGCGAGAGAGCCAAATCTGCACCAGCTGTTTAATGTTTACATTTTATTCTGCACTAACGCAATAGTTCAGTAATAGAGATTAAATAAAAATTTCATGTTTTTAATATAAATATCTTAAATTCAAAATAAAACAAACAGTGTTAACATATATAAGCATGCGAAATAACTTTAAACTGACAAAATTGAGCTAAAACTGGCCAGGCTGAGAAAGGACTAAATTCCAAATGACTGCATGTGCTAAGGAAATTGTAAATTTGATAGTTTTATTTATTGGTCTTGATGTTAGAGGGAAACAAATCTTCCATTTACCTGCTATATGAAGTTAAAGGAGGCGTGGAATTTTTAGCGTTTTAGTATTTTTTCTAGAGGCAGAAGTAGTTCATGTTTTTGAAGAGCATGTGCGCAAGATTATAGTGTTTTCACACTGACATGTTGTTAATAAAAGTTGGTTTTTAACGTTAAAACGAACTGTTAAAACCTGGTTTTACCATACGAAATGATTTTGTTAAAACCAACTTAAAACCATTTTTGAATTGGTTTTAAGTTGGTTTTATGAAATGCAACCTTGTTTTCGTTGTGCGAAATTCAGTGCTGCCAAGTTAAAATGACCGCAAGCAGCTTATAATGTTTATGCCAGTGAATAAGTATAGATACCAATTGATATATTTTCATCTTGAAAATTGATGCAGCCGCAATAATAATAACAAAATTGCGGAACAAAAGAATATTTTGTTTGGAAAAGTGAAAATAGACGTAATGACTGACATAGCTTTAACCGGGTGTCCTAAGGCACCTCTCTTCTTTTTTATTTTTTTTTATTTTTTTATATACAATAACTTGATTTCCAAGCACTTTTTCACTTTGTATGAGTAGTTTCATAATTTTAATATGCTTATTTACAAACTATTAAATAATGTTAATTTTTAAGCGCATTGTAAAATTTCTGAGTTTTGCAGACAAACCAACAACAACAGTTGTTGTATAGTTTGTCATGATATGACAATATTTGTTTCTGACATAATATGACATAATATTTGTTTCTGCTCTTTATAACGCATATAGTATAAGCGTTATAAAAAGCAGAAACAAATACAGCAACAAACACAAGTATTTCTACAGCAGTTTTATTTTATTTTAAACAAAATTATTAGACAGTATGTGAATTAAAACCTGAATTTATCAAACTTGCAGTGTGAACGCAGAATCAGCTGTTTATGGATTTAACGTTGAAACCAGGTTTAAGCCTTAGGTGTGAAAACAGTATTAGATAAAAATGCCCAAAGCAATAGAGAAGTATAACATTCCGGTTCTTAATTAAACTTTTTGTTCTAAATAAATGCTTATATGCTTGATTTTAAATTTTGTTTTTCGCATTAGTTCCCTTCAAAATGTTTGGGGTGAAAACTCTCATATTTGCGAACACCTTTATTTTCCTCGGGGAATATTTTCTCCCCCTCCCTCATATTTGGAATATCTAATTTTTTTACGGGTAGTTTTTTCCCAGGGACATTTAAATTTGTAAAACGAGGAATGGGAAAGAAAAACAAAACTTCCGCAGGATTGTTATTCATAATTGGACTGATTACGAAATTAGTCTTATAATTGGGACTTATTACATTTTCAGTTTAGAGACTAATGTGAACTTTTTCTTAACTTAAATTAAATTTAAATTTTGTTGAAACTTATGTAACTATATTTTAAATCCCATTTCATTGGTAATTACTTCATTGTGACTTATATCTTTACACGCAGAAATTTTTACATTAAAATCTACTTAAAGAAGGTTAATTTAACAATTGTCGCCAATAATTTTGCTTTATATGTGTTTCATGTTAATTCAAAATTATTTAAAATAAGCATCAAAGAAAATTTTTCATTTTGAAATAACTTTATTTCATGTTAATTTAAGATTCCAGTATTGTTAAATCATAATAAAAAAATGTTGCATCAAAATTATTTCAATTTGAAGGAACGGTGATTCGATACTGAAATAACACGAAGAAGCATGTTGTATCAAGATTATTTCAAGTTGAAACAACATGAATTTAATTTATTTAAATTTTATTTAATTTTTATTTTTTTTTAATTTATTAATTATATAATTTACTTTATTGGGTGTTGTAATGATACAGGCATCAGAGAAATGTTTATGTGTTGGCTTTCCCGACAAAGACTTAAGCTCGGACTCATCGAGTAGTAGTCAACCCACTTACCGCTGCAGCCCCAAAAAATAGTTCTAAGATGCACACTAAATATATGTATACCTTCATGAATAAGAATTTAGTTCAACATTATTTAATTGATCATCATGTCATTTAATATAAAATTTATTTGAAATAAAAGTAGTAATTAAAAGAACTTAGACTGTGAGGCTACTTTCGCCTTCGCCTCCAGGATTTTAACCTTCGACCCTGCGACTACAGGACTAGTAAAATGCCTACTATCCACCAGCCGGAAGTTTTCGCTGGTAATTCGAAGTTTCTTGGATATTTACGAATACGGAAACAAACAACAACAAAATAAGAGGAATAAGTCTCAAAACTAAGGACATACAGCTATCCCTAGATTTACACGATACTTTTTTTTACACGATTTCTCTTTTACATGATTATTTTGGTTTTCGTGTAAATTGACAGATTTATGAAATACCTCGGTTTACACGATTTTTTATGTGTTTTATTGAATATTTTTGAATATTTTATAAATTACATTAATTTTGTTTTTGTATTTATGAATAGCATGTATTTTGTTTAATGAATATAGTTTTATTTTTATGTGTTTTGAGTAAACGCTTCTGATGTTTTAAAATGTAAGTTGAAATACATATCTGTGGCAATATGGAATAGTAGCTTAAGTAGACATAAGTAAATCAGAGTTTTTCAGAAGTTTTGAAGCTACCGGTAAGAGATTAAAAGTCTCTAATAGATGCTTCTACTTTCGTGAGATCCTTTCTTTCCATATGTAACATTTTAAGCACTGCGAATTCCAACTGGAACATAATACAGCATAATAAAGGTAAATTTCCTTAAGTCTACTTAAGCTACTATTCCATATTGACACAGATATATAATTGCTTAATAAAATAAATTTTTTACGCTATTCTGCCTTTATTTTCGATTTACACGATTTTTCATACAAAAATTTTAAATTTTGATCTACACGACTTTCTCAGGAACGTCTCTATCGTTTAAATAGAGGGATAGGGGTACAGTGTATTGCAGATATGAACAAAGCGAATAAACACCAACAGACTTAATGAACATATGTTTTCTTGTACATTTAATATGATTTGAAATCAAAATTAAAAAACAAATTGTTCCTAACCTAACCTAACCTCTTCCTAACCTTAAATCAAAATCATTGCATGGTGATTTAACATTGTTTCATTTATCATGCGATATATTCAATGTGTGAAGTATTTTTCTGTTGATGATTTTCGGCCGTTAGTAAGAAGTTGGTAGTACATCGTACATTTGCTGACAATTTATCGAAGACAATTCAAAATTCTCGCCTGCCCATTTATATTTAAAACAAAAACAATTTTTAGTTATTTGTTTTTCTTTTTTTTTGTCTTCGATAAACTACCAATTAATTGTATATTTTAGTTGGTTTTTATTTAATTTTTATGCATGCAATTGTTTCATTATTTCACTAGATACAATTTAAGGTTAAATTTGATATAAAAAATGTGTGGCATTTTTAATTTTTTGCTCTCATTAATTTTTAATGCTGTTTATTAAAAAAAAAAAGAAAACAAATATCACAGGCTGCACTGCAGTTTTTGCTATTTAAATATTTGTTTAAATATTATGATTTTTAAAGCAAATAACTCTAGAATTTTTGTAAATACAAGTTAGTTCTGTACCATACTCGTATGACCGCTCTTATTACTTTTATCTGTTATGCAAACGTTTCAGGTGGAAATATACCGCAGTGGGACATGAAAATGTGCAAATTTTAAATAAATAAAAGGCTAGTGGTAATTAAATACTGTTTAACCTAAAGTGTCTGTCATTAAATTGTTAATTTTTATAGATAGTTGCAAAGTAATTATCGCGGGATTAATAATTATTGTAATTGATAAAACTAAAAAATATTGGAATATAGTTTTTAAAAGCTTTTTTTCTATAGATTTTTAATAAATTTTGTCCCGACTTTTCCACATGATCTTCTTCAGAGGTCAACGTATCAATTACAACAACATGAGACTGTCAACCGCCTAAAAATTGTTTTTTTTTGTCGAAATCTAACCAGGACCCATTCGTGCAGTTTTTTTTCCGAGCAGAATCATAGCTTCCAACTTATGGCTCACTATATCGAATAATAAAATATTTTCCCTAAAATTTCAAACTATTTCATATAATGCTGTGGCTTAAAACAAATTAAAAACACTTCGCATGTTCGCCCCTGAATATGAAAAATTATTTATTCAATTCACAACCTATTGTAAGAGTCGTAGTTCGTATATGAGTTGTTGCTAATTTCAATAAAAACATTGTTTATAAAAAATTTTTTACATAGAAATTACCAATAACGTTTGTACGAACTACGACTCCTACAATAGGCTGTGAATTGAGCAATTATGTAGAAATAAAAAAATATTGTACAATAGGATCTAAGCCCAACAACAGAATTAATTTGGTAAACAAAAGTTTTTACAATCTATTTCATTTAGAATTGTTTAATTTTGAATTCGTTACTTCCTGGAATTTTAATACAAAATATGTATATTAATGTTTGGCAATAAGCATTT
Organism: Tachina lurida; assembly: GCA_944452675.1. NCBI lineage: Eukaryota > Metazoa > Arthropoda > Insecta > Diptera > Tachinidae > Tachina > Tachina lurida. The sequence continues at coordinate 41,805,925 of OX101752.1, forward strand.
TGTTGAAACTAACTTTTTATTTATTTATGAAAACATTTACTACAAGAGAAGGTGAAAGGGTTTTTGTGTATCCCTGCAAGTAATAATTACTCTTTTGATTGTTTAATATTTTTCGTAAAAATGTTTGTGATTATTAAAAATAATATTAAAAATTACCACTTGTACATACAAACTTTTATTTATTATTTTTATAACAATTCTAATGATCATGAGCTTAAAAAGTTTGAACCATATTTCAGTTTTTTTTTGTTTGTTTCAAAACAAAATAAAATATTTAAATAATGTTTGTTTTGTTAAACTTTGTGTTTTTTTTTCTCAGTTTGCCAACTATAAAAATATATTTTTATTTATAAAATTTTGTTAACGCACTAAAGTCCAGTCAAATTAACCCTTTTTTTCCATAAATGTTAAAAGTTATAATAAAAAAGAGCAGTAAAAAAAGTTTATTTAAAATAATAAAATGATGGCAAATTTTATGCTTTAATAGAACTTGAAGAGACAATAAAAAAGTTTATTTGAATACGTAATGAATGTGAAGAGCATGAGATTTACGCAACAACTCTTTCCATGAAATTTGTTGCAAGTTATATAATATTTTTTTTTATTGTAGGAAAAATTAAGAGCATTATGCAGAGTAGGGAAAATGAAAGGATATGAAATTTCAAATGATGCACACTGATAATAAAATGTCATTCAAGTGATATAAAATAGTATCATATTCATTTAAAAATTATGCATGTAAATATTTTTCAAGCCTTGCTTATGACAGCCGTATAAAAAACTTAACATGAATCTCTGCAGCATTTTTGCACATTTTTTGATCCGAGCTAGCGCTTCTTAAACCTTTAGTCGTATAATTTATTTTTAAGACTCAATAAAATAAATTTAAAAAAAAGAAGAGAGTTGTCTTAGGATTATAGCTATGCTGCTTAGATACATAAAAACATACAAATTTCATGTGTGAAATAACAATGAAATGAAATTATATTATATGAAGATGTCAAATTCTCTGCAAATATTTCAAAACGTTTCCATTTATTTCCCCATTATTTTCTTTTCTAGCGGCATACGATTAAACTTATGTATTGTTTGTGGCCGGCGGCGGGTGTTAGGCGGCTTACAGCCAATCGGCTTCGTCCTTTTTTGTTTTGTACTCATGTGCAGGGCTGTCATATATGGCGATTTTTCTGGGGATAAATCAAGTTGTTGGCTTTTTTCTAATGAAATTGATTTTTAGATTTTTCAATTCAGGAAATTATTTTGTTAAAGAAGTAGTTAAAAAAATATATCTACCTAAACTCGTCTGCAAGAAATTAAAACAATTGGATTTTGATGATTTTTCTGATATTAATTATAGTAAATAGTGCGTTTTAAATATGATTAAGAAAATTTTTTGGCTATTTTATTTTTGATTTTGGCGATTTTCTGCTAAATTTTTGTACGTTTATCTTATAAAAATTTATATTGAAAAAATATATAAAAATAAATTTATTATCAAATATATAAAAAAAACACATGAAACTGATTTCGATAACTTTTGGCGATTTTTAAAATTAATTTTGCGAAATAGGTCGGAAAAAATCTGACAACTCTGCTTATGTGCAAAAACAATACGAAAACAAATTGATCAATCCTTCTCATTGTATTTGTTTTTTGTTTGTTTCACTCACTTCATACAACGAAACAAAACAAAATCAAACATTTCGTTTTGTTTATTTTCGTACTTTGGTTTGGAGTAAAGACTGGCTACTGAGAGAACACCGACAGTAAAGTTCTTTTAATGCAAAAAGAGAGAAAATTTAAATTCACCACACAAACACTTGGCTATAAAAGAGAGCATGATGCATGCGACGGATACAAAAGTAGAAAGTAAACCTACTTTATCCGTCCTATGCGTCTATACGTTCTTTGCGTTTTGTTCTGTAACTTGCCACACACAATTACATTGATTCTACTTTTTGACACATGCATAAAACGCAACTACGCATTGAACGGATGGTATGGACCTTCAGCTTAAACCTACTTTATCCGTCCCATGCGTCTATACGTTCTTTGCGTTTTGTTCTGTAACTTGCCACACACAATTACATTGATTCTACTTTTTGACACATGCATAAAACGCAACAACGCATTGAACGGATGGTATGGACCTTCAGCTTAAACCTACTTTATCCGTCCTATGCGTCTATACGTTCTTTGCGTTTTGTTCTGTAACTTGCCACATTCAATTACATTGATTTTACTTTTTCACACATGCATAAAACGCAACTACGCATTGAACGGATGGTATGAACCTTCAGCTTAATGTATTCGCGTATGTATATTTATTTGTATAAGAAACCGACTGATGTTCGGCACTTTGGTGCTGGCTGGGACAGCCTTGTTTTAAGTATAAATAAATCAAAACAAAATTAATATTAATAACTGTAATAGTGTCGATTAGTTTTGTTACGAAAATCGCGTTATTTAGCTCCTGTATCGCGCCATAAAGAGCATAGCTCCAAAAACTTTTGTTCACAAGTATAGTCAATATATTTTAATTGTACTAATTCTTTATTTTTCACACTTTTTATTTGGACAATAAACACTAGTGCATATTGTATTTAAAAACTTTTATTAAAAATAGTTTTTTAATTAAATTTGATTGTTTGTGGCTTTTTTGTTGTTATCTGCTGAGTTATTTATAATAATATATATTTTTAAACTTTTGTTAAAACGAAATATTTTTGAAAAAAGTTATTATGATTGCTCAAATTACGTTTGATTTATGAACAAACGTTAAGTTGAACATGTCCTTGCCAAGCACGTCATATAAAATTTTTGTATCCATATAATGCACAACGGCAGGTGTTAGAACGTATTTAATTGAAGTTGATAATAGTCTGCACACTAGAAACATTTTGTGTGCTTTCGATTTATAATTAAAAAAAAGGAATATGATTAATTTTGTAATATCAATTAAAACATTTGTAAAATCAATAAAAAAATTAATTAAATTTTCCCTTATAAAGAATTTGATAATATCAATAAAGTTTTTTCACTCAAATTAATTAATACAATTAAACATTTAATTGCATCAATTAAAGTTTTAATTGAAATTATTAATTTGGTGAAAAATTTTTTGTGTGTATCGTAACATTAGAATAATGAAAATATTTCTTTGTTTTCTTATATAAAAATAAATATGGCAAGCTTAATAAATTAAAGATAGCTTTACAGAGCAAGATATCAAACAAATTTATATTGACATTCATTTCAATTTTTAAAGAAAATCTTACTTGAGAATTGACGTTTACTTCTTGCTTAAGGAAACTTTTGTTAGAAAAAAATTGTAATTCTTGTTACATTGTTTTGTGGGGTTCGCAACCACATCCATCAATGCTGAACCATTTGGCACAAACAAAGCAATCACTTAAAAACATAAATTTTCACAAATTCACTTATTCCTTATTGAGCAATCATTTCCTTAGCATGTGTGTCCATCTTATAATTTTCCCCCAACGGCTGTACTCATAGTAGGCGCTATTGTTCTTTGCCCTCACTTATGATAAAATTGTGAAGAATAACTTTTAATACTCAAAGGTATTTTCAATGTTATAACATGGTAATTTAAGAAGCTATAAAATCAAATTAATTTTCTTAACTTTGGTTGGAAGAGCATATTTTACGGTTTTAATTTTACTATTAAATATTCATAAGGAAATTTATTGTTATTGTTAAATTATTATTTTGTGCGGAATGTTTTTTTTTTGTTCAATTGTATTGATTGTTCTCTGTGGGCTGGATAATAAAGGAAATCAAATTTGAAATTGTTAACCAAACCCAAAGCGTTTCATGAATGAAAAATGCGTGCCAGCCACTTAATTTAAATTGTTGTTTAACTTTTTTCACTAGAATTGAAATCAAAGTTTTTATTGGTAATTTTAACTGCATTCAAAAGGTAATTGAGGACTATTTATATTTATTTATAATTAATGTATTTTTTTTGTTGTATTATAAACGATTTATTTTTGTCCAAAGAAACTCAAAAGGCCCTAAATCACATATTTATAACTTTATGGGAGAAGCTAAAAACATATTAGAAACTGTACAACTGCTTTGTACAATTGCTGGTAAAAGAGTTATTTTTTTACACTATTGCAATAAAATTTTGTAACGACGTGTATTTGAAAAATTAAATTTCAAAAAATTACGAGTTAGGACCTTTCTACCCGAGACCATCGATATAAACATATGTCTCTGGCAATAAGGAAAAAGTGCCAGAGTCATATTTCACTGTTTTGTAGCCAAGCACTTTTAAAAATTTAAGTCGATTTTCGTACATTTATTTATTTTCAGTTAAATTGGAAATTTTTGCTTTCATTTTTATTTATTTATTTATTTCATAAAAACTTTGTAAAGTATTGTTGCACAAATATGGGCCGGTTACCTAGACCATATGCCCAAAATGTTATTAACAGTACTTCATAAAAGTTTTTGTGACTAATAGTGTTTTTACACTGAAAGTTAACATCAGGTTTTAACGTTAAAACCATAAACAACTGATTTTGCATTCACACTGCAAGTTTGTTCAATTCAGGTTTTAACTCGCAGACTGTCTAATAACTTTGCTCAAAATAAAATAAATCTCGTGTACAACAACTGTTTTTGTTTGTATGAAAAACTCAGAAATTTTATAATGAGTTGTAAAATGGAAATTATTTTATATTCTGTAAATAAATATTTTAAAATTATAGAACTAGTAATACAAAATGAAAAAGTACTTGAAAATGAAGTTATTGTATATAAAAAACGTTTAAATAGATTACAAAATTAAAGTGTTTATCAGTCATATCGCCCATTTTAACTACCCACAAGTCAATGAAACACTATCAGCTGCCTCCGGTCATTTTAACGTGGCAGCACTGAATTTAGTACAGCGAAAACAAGGTTGCATTTCATAAAATAAACTTAAAACCAATTCAAAAATGGTTTTAAATTGGTTTTAACAAAAACTATTTGTGTGGTAAAACCAGGTTTAACGTTAAAACCAACATGGTTGTCAACAAAATTCCACAAAAGAACCGCAAGATTATACGGTTATCGGTGACCAGATCACTCACCCAGTGCGAGTGAGACGAAAAACTCTGGAGGGCCAAACAACACACACAAGCCTGACCTCACTTAAGAAATAATTACGATGACGCAAGAGCTATTCTTCAGCCCGCAGCTGCTTAACAACTGCTGATTTTCACTTTAATTTTATTTAAAGAAGCATCGTTATACATCCTTTACATTATACATTTAATTTGAAGTAAATTAAAATATAAGCCAAATTAAGCTACGAGGGTGGATCATTAAGGCCGTGTCTTTTTGAGTTTTTCGCCTCGTGATTGATATGGCAACACTGCACCTGTCAATAGGCAACTGTCAGTTGACTCCTGTCTAAATTTAAACAAGCTGTATCATTTAGTTTGTTTAGTTTCGCCTTTTGAGAAGAAAATGGAAAAAAGTTAATTTCGTGTGCTCATTAAACATTATTTTTTGCGAAAAAAAACCGTCAATCAAACCAATTAACAGCTCGATAAATACTATGGGGAATCTGCACCATCGATTTCAATGGTAAAAAATTTGTTTACTGAGTTTCGTTGTGGTCGCACAAATACAAATGACGCTAAGCGTTCTGGACGTCCAATTGAGGTCAGTACACCAGAAAATGTCAAAACATCCTCGATATGGTGGTGGCCGATCGAAAAGTAAAAGTTCATGAAATTGTTGATGCCGTAGGCATTTCATATGGCATTGTGGTTTCGATCTTAAATGATCAGCTGGGCTTAAGAAAGTTGTCTGCAAGATGGGTGCCGCGTTTTCTCACAATTGACTATAAACGTGTGATAATTTGAAAGGATTGTTTGGAGTTGTTTAACCGCAATCTGAATGAGTTTTTCTGGTGTTTTGTAACTCCCCTAGTGACTACTTTCTATTTCCAAACTTAAAGAAATGGTTTGGTGGAAAGAGATTTAGCTCCAACGAACAAACAAATGCCTATTTTAAGGACCTCGAAAAATCCTATTTTTTTGGAAGGGATACAAAAACTGGAGAAACGTTGGACTAAGTGTATTGAGTTAAAAGGAGATTATGTTGAAAAATAAATTTTTGTTTTGCAAAAAAAACTGTGTTTCATTCAAAAAGTCATGGCCTTATTGATCCGCCCTCGTATCATTCCATATTAGATCGAAAAAGGATAAGCAGCTCATGATTGAGCTAAAACCTCCTAAAAAATCGCCCAACAATAATAGAGATTTTATCCAGGGGTACTTTTCAATATGAAGACTACAGAGATTTCATTAACTCAAAAACAGCTTATCTCGACTTAATCACTTAACTTATGTTAAATATATAATTTTTTCATTTTAAGGATAACATGTGATAACTTAGGAAATAACTTGAAAAATGCAATAAAATTATACCGAGATACATTTTATTGTTATCACTTGTAGTCTGCTATTATATGATAATAAAATGTAAGACATTGTAAAGTGTTGTAAGAGTGAGACTTAAGTATAACAAATGTTAATTTATAACTATATAAATTAACTTTAATTACACAACATTGCAAAGTACAAGTTTCTTTTCCTATTTGAAAAAAAATTAGGTCCCTTTGTTGTATTCGATTAGATACAAAACTTTTTTCTCTAATAAATAAAATAATTTTTTTTTAAGTATTAAAATTGTAGCAAAATCAAGAAAAATACTTGTTATTTTCATTATTTTGCACTCATTTAAAAAAAATATATATATATTTATGGTCTTAATAGTGGAACGTGATTGTGGGCATAAGAAAGCATTAATGTTAAGTCCAAGCCCTCTATTATTTTTCTTAATAGTGCTTAATTACTATTTATTACCACATTTATCCCACGAAAAATTATGAGATTGATTGAGCGCCTTAAAAAAATTCAAGTTTAACAGATGCGCTTAAAACTAAGCGCTTCAGTTTCTTAGCAGCCAACTTCAACACTTAACGCGCTGTCAAAATCAGATGTTCCAATTGCCAAGTGTTGCCGCTGCGTTTTTTTCGGTTTACTTAGGCATGAGAATTTTTGAGAATTAAAAAACGCTTACGGATTTTACTTGGATATGCTGTAATTTTGTGCATCGTCGTCTCTTTGATGTTTGTGGATTCTCCCTGACGTCGTCAACAATACAGCGATGTTCTGGGTTGAATGAGTAATATCAGACCAGCCAATTCTTGCGACATCTGTAGTGGACCCAGTTTGTACGATGCGCTCAATCAAACTTTTCATTCACCCTACGTTAAAACAGACTGGGGTGTGTATGCATCCATAGCTTGTCGTTAAAAAAAACTGTACAAAAATATAATAAGTTTATAACGCTCTTCAAGTCAAGACAAAATAAGATGGACACAGTTTTAATATAAGAACGATTGGCATCAAAATAAAAACGGCTCGTAAGAAAATAAAAAGTGTGTTTTTTCAAACCAATAACGGTTGGTAGTAAAAAAAATAGAAGAGTGGTGTCCTAGGACACCTTGGTGTAGCTATGCTGCTTAGCCATATGAAACAAACTAAATGTGTTAAATAACAATCCAATAAAATTATATTACGATTATATGATGATGTGAAATTCTCCACACATATTTCAAACCGTTTATTTTCATTTCCCATTATTTTCTTTTTTAGCGGCGGCTGTAATCGGGCTTGCAGCCGATCGGTTGTGTTCTATGATTTGTGCTTAAGTGCAAAAACAATACAAAAATTAATTGAGCAATCGTTCTCATTGTTTTTGTTTTGTTTATGTTTCACTTATTTCAAAGAATGAAACAAAACAAAATCAAACAATTTGTTTCATTTATTTTCGTACTCTGATTTTAAGTATAAAGAAATCAAAACAAACATATATTTAAAACTGTAATAGTGTCGATTATTTTTGTTACAAAAATCATGGCCTAGCTCCTGTGTCATGACATAAATAGCATAGCTATAATAAATAACATACATAGATTGTTTTTAATGAAAGCCACCGATTTTACGTTAGATTTTTTGACAGTAGAGACAAATTTCGTTAGAGTTTTTTTTTCGTAAGATGTAGTGAAAGTCTTTATACTTTTATAATATTCTGAGTAGCCTTTAAGTAGATAGCAATGTTAACATCGTGGTATTCCAGCAGTGAATAATTTAACATTGTGTGCTACAAAATTCTTAACATTAGTCTTCGGAATACAAAATGATCTGATTTGAAAATAATTGCAAATTGGTGACTATTTATTTAATTGCAAATATTCGAATCTACAAAAATAACATTTTGAAAGAGTGTAGTAAATCTTAAAATACGGAGGGAAGAATCCGACTTAAAATGATCTTAAAAATATTTCTGGTAAAGATTTGCTTTCAGTACTTCAAATGCAAAACGCTTAGCCTTTGAACCATAAAAATCTGGAAATATGGAACCTTTACACCCCGTTAATAAGATACTATAGAAAACTTTACATACATACGTATATATATATATTGTTATCCTAAAGCACAATCAGCTGTTGTTGTTTTCATTTATTTTAAAAACAATTAGTAAGCTTGAATATACTCTTAAGTTTTGAATAACCCTGTATTATTTTAAGTTTGTTAATGTAGTTGTCTCTTAACTTCTTTACTTTCAATGTTATACCATCCTTTATTTTAACAAGCAATTTAGACTTATTTTATTTTTTAAATTGCCAAACTAAGCAAAAAAAAAAACACATTAAGAACCCCAAATTTAATGCCAGCCATGGAAATGAAAAGTTTTTATTGCAGCAGTTAAAAAAGTGCCTTAATTAAAAATATCATTCCATTCAAATGTTCAAAATAAGTCAAACAATTTATTTAAATGAAAATCAAGCATCTGTTCAGTTTGACTAGAGGAAAACAATTTTAGGTATTAATGAAATCTTTTGAAAAGCTGCTGTTTTGTGTGTTGCAACGTTTTTTTTAAAACGGGCATGTTGGGGTCGCTAAATATATATGAAACTTTTTACCTGTAAAATATTTCATCGAAATTATCTGTTGGTCAGCAAAATAAAAATACTGAATACTAATATTTACTTAATTATATTGCTTATATAAGCATTACACTGAAACAAATCTGTTTATTTAATTTAAAGTTTCAAGTTCATTGTGTGTGGTTAATCTAACCAATGAATAATTGTTACTTTACTTTTAGTCAAAACTTGTATTGCCGTTAAGATGAATCAATTTTTTTTTGCTTTTAACGATTTTATACATTAGTATACCATCTTCTTAGTAAAAATTCTTCTTTATATTCAAATTATTCTATAAAAAATTTAAATCTTGTTGTGCCTGAAATAGTTTACTCTTGCAACATGAGATGAATTTAGCAGATTATTTTCAACCCCAACATGAAAAATAAATATAACAGAATTGTTAAGAAATTAATTAAAAGGAAAAGTCGAATATTCAATTTTCAAGTTTAATTAAATTACTAGCCAGGTGGTAAAAACATCTTAATTCAACCAGTTAGTAAGATATTTGCTTGGATTGTATAGCAATTGTATGTACGAAATAATATATGTAGTTCGCTAATAAATATTGCTTATAAGGGTTGTTTACAAACCACAAATACACGTAACTTTGCCACTAAATTTGTACTATATAAAATATTTTTTTTTATATTAATTTTTACCTCCTTCCATTCGTGAGTTCGTTATATTTATTTTCGTTATATTTATACCCCCATATTCATAAAATTTAAAATGAATTTGAAATGCATTTTATTTAAAATTTTTCATACAAAATTTTACGAAAAGTGATGATTACAAATTCATTTTATTTTTTTATGAATAAGGGGAATATTTTATTAGTTCCTTTAAAAATGAAGATGTTTTATGTTCGTTTGCTTACATTTGAAGTATGTGAAAGTGAATATTTATTAAGGGTGTCAATTCCAAAGTACCTTCACTGTTTTTGGGAAATATTTTTGTTAAATTAAAATATAATTTAAATTTATGTGAAATAATATATCGCTCGTTAGTTGCAACTTCACTTGATTTTGACTTAAAGTCGAATTGATCTCGACTTAAAGTTGTCTGAAACTCAACTTAGTCTACATTTGAAATCGACTTCAACACAACTTAATCTCAACTTGAAGTACATTTAAAGTTAACTTAAACTTCCCCTAAAGTCGACTTCATCTCGACTTAAACTTGACTTAAACTTCCATTAAACTCGACTTCAATCCGAATTGAGCTCGATTCAAAGTCCATTTGATCTAGACTTAAAGTCGAATCAAATCGAACTTAAAGTCTACTTAATCTCGACATAAAGTTGACTTCAGTTCGACCTGAAGTAGACTTGATCTGTACTTGAAGTCGACTTGATCTCGACTTGAAGTCGACTTGATCTTGATTCTAGGTCGAGTTAATCTTGACTTGAAGTAAACTTGATCTCGACGTAAAAATGACTTCAAATCGGCCTAAAGTCAATATCAAGTTGGCTTGAAGTCAAATTGATCTTGACTTAAAGACCACTTATTCTAGATTTATAGTTAAAAGGCCTTATTCAGAAAAAATTAATTTAGGTTCACAAAACGTTTAACAAACAAACTTCTATACAAAATTTGTTTTGTAAACCTTTTGTAAACCGACATACATATTTTTTCTGAATACGGCAGGAATTGAATTCGACTAAATATCGACGGCCCTATGTATAAGCAAAAATTGGCATGAAGTTAGCATAAGTGACGAAATTTAAATAGGTGTTAACGAGTTCCTCCATACAGTTTGACATTAAAAATGGTCACTTTACTTAATTTTAACCCACCTCTAAGTCCTAACATGATTTTTAACGTGAAGTTTCATGGCAAAACTCTTTAAGATCATGTTCAATTTTGCCACTTATGCTAACTTCGTGCTAGTTTTTGCTTATACATAAGGCCGCGAGTTTATTTCGACATAAAATGGACATCAACTCTCCTTAAGGTCGATTTCAATCCGAATTGAAGTCAACTCGAAGGCGACTTAGAGTCGCCTTGATATCAACTTGAAGATGACATTTATTCGCCTTAAAGTAGACTTCAGCTTGACTTGAAATCGATTTGATCTTGACTTAAAGAACACTGGATCTTGACTTAAAGTCCATTTTAATTTTGATCTTGACTTAAAGTCGAATTAATCCCGACTTAAAGTTAACTTCCATTTAACTTAATGTTAATTTGATGTTGACTTCAAATGCTCTTAAAGTCGACTTAAAGTCGGAATTGACTCCGGCTTAGAATTTACTTCAACTCAACCTGAAGTCGACTTTATCTCGACCTGAAATCAATTTGTGCTCGTCATGAAGTCTACTTAATCTCGTACTGAAGTCGACTTGATCTCGACTTGACCTAAAGTCGAATTGATATCGACTTAAAGCTAACTTCAACTCAACTTAATTTCAATTTGAAGTTGACTTCAAATGCAATTAAAGTCGACTTAAGCTCGGAATTGACTCCGGCTTAAGGTCTACTTAATCTCGACATAAAATTAACTTCAACTCAACCTGAAGTCTACTTGATCTCGTCCTGAAGTCGATTTGAGCTCGTCCTGAAGTCAACTTGATATCGTCCTGAAGTCGACTAGATCTCGACCTGTAGTCGGCCTGATCTCGACTTAAGGTTGACTTAACCTCGACTTAAAGTTGACGTCCGTTAGTCCTAAAGGCAATTTCAAGTCTGTTTGAAGTCGAACTGATATCGACTTGAAGTCAGCTTGAGGCTGATTTAACTTGAAGTTGACATTTATACGCATTAAATTAGACTTTAGCGCGACTTGAAATCGATTTGATCTTGACTTAAAGAAATATAAACGTATAAATTTCAAAACACCAATGAGCTAAAGGTTTTCAGCTCCAGATAACGGAATAATTTATTAGGCCATTTCGCTTGCGCTCACATAATTTATAACAGCAATTCAATTGTCTTTACTCTAGAACGTTTCTGGATTTGTTAAGCCATTATGTCAATTAAAAATTCCTATTAACTTGTATAGAAATAAAGCTTTTATCATATCTGTATATAAAACAAAATTCTAAACATGACCAAAACAAGGGAACTCACTTGAAGCCTTGTTTTAAGAATAATTTTCTATTTATATTTATATATACATATATATTTATTTCAATCATATTCACAAGCAAGTTTTATATAAAAATATATGAATTATTCCTCCTCAAACCAAGAGAAATGAAAAATAATTTTCCTAAATAATATAGTAAATTTATAATTAAAATATGCCATTATTTCAGAAAATTTTTTGAAGTACCTATTTTAATTAATTTTTTTTCCTTTTTGCCACATCTGCTAGTTGCTACTAGTTAGAAAAAAAAACTACGAATGCTATTGATTCAAATACAAGCAACAGACAAGCTAAAATTTAATAAAAGTAAGAATACTCTCTTTAGTTTACTCTATTAACAAAGGATAATTAACTACAACAAGGACGTTTGTGCAAAACTTTGCAAAATAAATCTAGAGTAATTAAATTATTCTCTTCAAGGAGGTTATTTTCACTACGTCTATTATGTTTCTGCTTTTCAAGTACTTTAGTAATAAACAGAAACTGAATTAAGAATCCTCAGAGAGTAATTGTATATGTATTATGTTTTTAAGGGGTTAGAGATAATTTGCTTCTATTAAAGCGTGAAATTCAAAATTTCTTTACATCTTACAAGTGCTGCTATCATAAAAAAAAATTATTTTAAATAGCTGCAAAAAAATTTTGCAATGCAAATTTTCTATTAAAAGGATGAATAGTATAGTTAGTACACTCGTATTTGGATATCATGGTCATGGATTTTTAAGTGTTGAAAAGTATAAAGGTTTTGCCTTTGGCAATTTTTTGCTCATGAAAATTTAGGTTTCTGTTTAAAAGATTTTTTAAGTAAGGCAGCGCAAAAGTTTGTACTGTAGTTTAGGTTCAAGATGATTGCTTATTAACTTCCATTACAGAAATAAAGTTCCTTTCCTTGAAATCTATATTTATTGTCCCCGACGACGAATTGACATTCGATGCACTGCTTTGCTAATGCCATTTCAACAGCTTATATTCGACCAACTATTAAGCATTTCAACTAAATTACTTTTGCCAATTTATGTATATCGACCTTTATCAGGGATCGCAGTATTAAGGTTGTGTGTCATAGGTGGCATCTCATCAAACGAATTCAAGGCGAATTGAGGGGTACCGCCTGGCTCCTTCTTTTTCCTCCTACGCTCCTTCCAATTTTTCTAAATGGCATTCTGTGCTTAACTCCCACTAATATCCACTTTTTTGCGGATGACAGCTGTATTTGTCATTTAGTAGTACTTTGCAATAGGTCAAGCCTATCGGAGGTTGAGGGTAAAGGGCAAAATATGATTAATACGTTTAAAAGTGATATTGTGCTAATCTGTTAATGGGGTCTCCTATTGGAGTCCACTTAATGCTGTTTCATCCTTATTTATAGATGGTGTAAATACGAGTATTAAAGGAACAGAAGCGCTTGTTGTTCTTGGCATGAAAATCCAGTGCAATGTTCGTTGAATATAACACATTTTTGAAATATCGAAAGAAGCATTTCAGTTCCTCACTTTTTTTGAAAAGGTGCAAGAGCTACTTCACTCCATCATTACATTACTCCTCTTTAGTATTTATACCACCTATTTATATCCAAACGAAAATGGAATAGACCTGTGGTATATGGGCAGGCGCTTCAAAGCATATTTTTTTGGTCTGTTTGAGAGTGTTCAGTAGAGAGCGAAGAAACTCATAGGTGACATTAGGGTATCTAACTCCATTGACTCATTGAAGCATCAATGAATTGTGGGGTGTATTTATCTCTTCTACCGCTACTACGGGAAATTGTTCCCGAAACCCCAATATTTTTAAGCATAACTTTAATTTTCATTGAAATTTGTTCCTTTCTAATATATAAAATATTTTTAAATGACAAATAAAAAAATTTAGTTTTACGATAGGAACACAACTGGGACGAACGACGAATTTCGTCCACGTCGACGAATTCGTCGATAAGAGTTCGCAGCGTAAATTCGTCGAGTGAAGCACAACCACGACGAATTTACTCAGCGAATTCCTCTCTTATATTTGATACAGTTGGTAATAGTGTATGCAGAGAGAGAAAATTGTTTTTTCTTCGTTCGTTGGCGTACAAAATAGAAATAAATCTATCTCAGTCTTCATCACGCACTACGAACTTCGTTCCACGGCGGTGTCGTGTTCATTTTCATATGCACACATGTGTTTTATTTTTTATGACAAAAGTTCGCACCGAAAAATTCGTCGTTCGTCCCAGTTGTGTTTCTAGCATTATTTGAAATTATTATTCAGTTACTTTTATATTTCATAAAAAGTTTAAGTTTTTCAGCTCTGGGCTGTGTTTTTTATTTTTCAAATTTTTTCTGTCGAACCTTTATTTCTAAAACATCATTTATATTTAATTTCTAAAGAAAAATATACAAAATAATTTGACCTGGTTACTTTTATATACAAAAAAATATTTATTTTTCAACCCTAGAGTCATCCTTATATCTGTTTCTGATTTCTCATATCAACTTTTACTCTCTGAAATATAAAATATGTCTAATTTATAGAGAAAAAGAAAAAAATTTAGTAGGCTAGTTTTATATACCAAAGAAAGTTTAAGTTTTCCAACCCTGGAATCGGCTTTTTGATTTTTTTTATATTTCTTATAACGGGTGTTTTTTTTAGAGGTATAGAACTTAGAATTGAAATAAAACACAAGAAAATCGTTTTAATGTCCATCAATTTGGCTTTATTGGAAGGATAATTTTATGCCATTAATGTTTAAATATGATTTCGAGCATGTGGCCGCCGCGGCTGGCTCGAATAAAGCCAATTCTACAGGTCCAATTTTCAACCACTTTTTCGAGCATATGGGGCCGTATGTTGGCAATAACGCCACGAATGTTGGCTTCCAAGTCCCCTAACGTTTCTGGTTTGTTGGCGTAGACGAGCGACTTCACATATCCCCAAAGAAAATAATCCAATGGTGTCAAATTACACGATCTTGGTGGCCAATTAACAGGTCCATTCCGCGAAATTATGCGCTCATCGAATGTTTCCTTCAATAAATCGATTGTGACGTGCGCTGTGTGGCATGTAGCGCCGTCTTGTTGGAACCACAACTCATCCACATTCAAAATGTTCAAAATCTTCCATAAAGTTGATGGACAAAGCTCCAATTGCTGTGCACGGTGGCGAATCGATTCATTCGGGTCCTCTTCAACACTTTGCTCTACAGCGGCAATTGTTTCTTCGGTGCGCACTGTTCGTCGTCTCTGCGGATGCGTATTATCACATAGAGTAAACGTAGTGCGAAAACGATCCATGGTTAACCGAATTAATTGCTCTGATGGACGATTATGTCGACCATAAAATGGACGGAGCTTGCGGTAAACTTCGCGAACTGAACCATTATTTTCGTAATAAATTTGCACGATTTGCAAGCGTTGTTCTTTTGTCAACCTGTTCATGATGAAATGGCAAACCAAACTAAATATTAATCACTTGACAGCTGACAAAATGGCCGCCAGTTAAAAAAGTGATGCCAACTTAAAGTTCTATACCTCAATAAAAAACACCCATTACAAATCTAAATCTGACTGAAATATAAAAAAAGGTTTATTTAACAAAAAAAAACAAAAAATTTGTTTTAGCTAGTTACTTTTATATGGCACAAAAAAAAATAATATTTTCAGCTCGTTTCGATTTTGATTATTTTCCATACGAATTTATTTCGGACTATTTCTGATACATCAGTTCAAGATCGAAGGCACTAGCTTCTGGAAGCTCCGGAAAACCGCTTGCACGTACAGGCAGATGGACGGATAGACGGACCTCGCACTTATTCCCTATTTATAACGATAAAGAATATAATATATTCTTTTTCCTTATATATACATATATATATATATATATATATATATATTATATATATATATATATATATACTTCATGTGTCTCATATTTATATTGTGGAAATTACAAACGGAATGACAAACCTATATATATCAGCAAAAATGATAAAGGGTATACAAATCGGAAAAATTCAAAAATCTACAAAAACCGAAACAAAATAAATCGATATAATGCAAAAAAAAAAACTCGCTAAAAGTAATATGGTCGCCAAAAAACTAAAGCAAAAAAAAAGCCAAAATTAAAAAATCGCTTAAGCAAAAAAACAATCGAAAAAATCGCCAAAACAAAACAAAAAGCACGAAAACTAGTAAAATCTCTAAATTTAAAAAAATCGCCAAAAACTGAAAAAAAGCAATAATACGAAAATCAAAAATAATTTCTTAATCAGGCTTGAGTTCAATAATTTCAATTCTTATTGAATGAAATGTTTTTTTTTTAATAAGAATTGAAATTACTGAACTCAAGCCTGATTAAGAAATTATTTCTGATTAAAAAATTCACTACAGTTCAATTAAATCTAAAAATGTCTCATACGAAAATCAAGCTGAAAAAAAAAGAAATCCAAAATAAAAACTAAAAAAAAATTTAACATCATACATACATGTGTATATACGTGTATATACGTTATATGTATATATTGTTATGTTTGTATATTTATACGAATTTCCTGTGCCTACATAATTTTCTATTTAATTCACTTTGCTTATACTTTTGTATGCCAAAGAATTAATGGTTACAAATTTCCTGGAGAATAATAAACTCATTATTTATTGCTTTGTATTATATTACTGGGGTAAATTAAAAAATCTCTGTTAATTCTCATTTTACCTACTAAAACTCATATATTATTTTAGAATTTAATCTTCATTAAAATTTAAATAATATTGCGAAGCAACGATTTATTTTAATGTCTTTCTTAGCAATGAAATAAAAATTTTCCTTTGGGAACTTATATTGAAACAATGAAAATTTGTGTGTATGTGTGTAAATGTGTGTATTTGTATATGTATAAAAGGAGGCAGTTACCCAGCAAAAAATTTGACTAATGACTTAAGCCCAATATGCTTTTCCATTCAAACTACATACCATCTGTATCATTCTACGGTAGTAATGTAATGACTGCAAAGTAAAAAGCAAGATAACTTATTATCCGCATCCTAGCAAAAAATTTTACTTGCTGGATGTATTTTTTTTAATTAGGGAGTCAGGGAAACGGGCCACTTGCAGTCGCGATAATGCACGATTTTTGTTCGCGATGAGCCACTTAGAAGCAATAGCAATAAATCATTCACCAAACGTGTATGTGTATTAAGGTTATTTTTTTATTTCTTATATTCTCTCCCCCAAATCGGTTCAGTTTTATGTAAAAAAAAAGTACAAAAAAATTTCACAGCGATAAGTTGTGTTTTAGGGGGTGCGTCCGCATATAAAATAACATTTGCATATAAAATAAGACAAAAATAAAATAAAAAAAAATAAAAAAACAAAAAAAAAAATTTATTAAAGAATGTAAAATCTTACTTCAACTTCAAGAGAGATCCCTATATCAGATTTAAGTCTTTGGAACTGTAGTTTGGATAAAAATTCACTTAGATTTCAAATAAACTGGCACATCTAAATAAGCTGTTTTAAATTAAAAATTTTCGTTCAACTTCTACTGCTGTTAATCGGTCAAACATTCGTCACAAATAGCAAAATCAATTTTTTTTTTAATTAACGTCCATTATTTTTATTGAATCGTCAAAAGTTGGATAATTGCGGAGTGATTGATTTTATTCAAATCAACTATTTTTATTTAAAACTTATAGTATGGCGTAATAAATAATCCAAATTTGTACACTAAAATAGTTCATGCTTAGAAATGATTTTAAAACGAAAAAAAACAAAAATAAAAACTTTGATCAAGCATATTAAAATAAAAAAAATCTATAAAATATAAAAATATGCCATAAAAATGTCAGATATGCTCTTAAAACCGAAAAAATGCTAAAAGTATGCATGTAAGACTGAAATATGCAAAAATATGCTTTAAAGGGAAAAATATGCAAGAATATGCACCAACAAATCAATGCAATGATTCGTAAAAAGTTTTGAAACATATAAATATCATGTCGCCGCTTAATACGTCACACAAGAGAAAACATGCAATTGCATATTTGCGGTTTCCCTGGTGATAACCAATGAGTAGAACGCTTGAGTTCAATTTTCTCTAACACGACTTCAATACTGCCAGCTGGCCTCCAATCACATCGCCATGCTAAAATAAAGAGTTAAAACGTATTGTATTGTATGGTGAATTATGTTTGTTATTCATATATTTATTAGCCATTTGAAATCAAATATTTTGCTGGGTCATGTTTGAAGGTGTTTGAATAAGTTACTTACACAAAGTTTTAAATTTTGTGATTAAATTAAATCAATTAGCGACGTGCTCTTTTTTTATTTTTTTTAAATAGGAATTAATTTTCATTTATAATCAGCTAAGAAATATTCATTACTTTTATTCATTTAGGGATACAGAATATATTTGATGGGGCTTATTAGCTTCATTATTAAGCTTTTGAGCTTTTTTTCTTTCCCAAGTTCGGGCTTGTTTTTATTAACATTAGGGCTAAATATTTAATTGTTCTCATACATACAAGTCTACCATATTTAAATTACTCTAAAGGCAAAAAATAAGTGATATTCAGCCTGTTTATGTAAGGCGTTGGTAGCGGAAATCTTGGCGTTTTCGTAATAAATAAAGGGTGGGCAAATTTAAGATTACGAGTATGAAGTAAATATGCTGAAAATAACACTTTTTGTTGAAAAATTTAGTTATTTAAAACCAATGTAAAGTAGAAGAATGGGAATTAATAATGGAATATGATGTCAGGCAAATGCCCACCTCTAGCACATCGGCAGACGTCCGCTCTTTTCACAAAAACTTTAACCACATTTTGCAACAATTACATCTTTCTTTGTTCACGTTAACCCGGTCTTTCAAATACCCTCAGAGAAAATAATCCAGCAGCGTTAAATCACAAGAACGATGCAGCCAACTGATATTGCCAAATCGAGAAATTATGCGACCGGGAAATTCCTCATGGAATAACTGAAATTTTTGGCCGGCTGTGTTGCTTGTGGCGCCATCTTGCTGAAACCAAAAGTCACTGATATCAACATTAGCCAACTGTGGGCTAAAAAATTCAGTTATCGTGGTTTACTTGATAGCGGAGAGAATTCGCGGTGACGGCGTTTCCTTGCTCATTTTCGAAAAAAAATACGGTACGATGATTTCGCCTGACCATAACCCGCACCATACGGTCACTTTCTTTGCATGTAATGTTTTTGAGGACTAATGCTAGGAACACAATTGGGACGAACGACGAATTTCGTCCACGTCGACGAATTCCTCTCCCATATTTGATAAAGTTGGTTGTTGTGTCTACAAAGACAGAGAGTGAGAGAGAGAAAATTGTTTTTTCGTCGTTCGTCGGCATACAAATTGTAAATAAATCTATCTCAGAATTCGTCACGCACGACGAATTTCGTTGTACGGCGGTGTTGTGTTCATTTTCATATGCACTCATGTGTTTTATTTTTTATGACGAAAGTTCGCACCGAAAAATTCGTCGTTCGTCCCAGTTGTGTTCCTAGCATAATTGTGGATTTTGTGAGCCCTATATGCGACAATTTTGTTTGTTTACATCACAGTCTAATTGAAAATGGAGCTCATCACTAAATACGATTTTGTTGAAAAATACATTGATTTCGTTAAGATTTTTTGATAGTAAATTTTCACAATTTAAATTCTTTGCTAAAGAGAGCGTTTCATGGTTAAAATTTCCCAACTTTTTATTAAAGCAAAGTCAAAGGATGACAGCTCATTTCTTGGCATTTCATCATTTGAGAGTCAATTTGCTTCTTAACCTAAAATTTGGCCATCTTTTATATTTAAAGAAACTAGTATGAGTTTTCCTGATTATACATAATTTTAGACGAAAGATTATTATTTAAAAGTTCACAAAGTTCACTAAAGCAAGGTTAATTTAACCTTTTTCAGTAGTGAATTTACTTTATGTATGTTTCATATTAATTCAACATGATTTACAGTAACCTTTAAAGAAACTTTTTTCCTTTTCATGTTAATTTTACATTCCACCTCTCTTAAATCAAAATGAAGAATAATGTTAAATCAAAGTATTTCGAGTTGAAATAATGTAATTTAATGTTTCATACTGAAATAATGGGCCTGATTGTGTAAGGCGTATTTTAAATACGACTACGACTGTTTGGTAATAGATTAAAGAAAAACTGTTGAAGTCTTCTTTAATCTATTACCAAACATTCGTAGTCGTATTTGAAATACGTCTTACACAATCAGGCCCAATATGAAAAGACATGTTAAATCAAAAAAATTTCAAGTTAAAACAACATTAATTCAATTTCATTTTCTTAATTAATTAAAAAAAAGTGATTGTGTATATTGGCATGGGTATTACGCAAATTCGTGTATTTTGTATGTATAGTTGGCTTTCCCAGCCAAAATTTAAATGCAAACTGATCAGGTGGTAGTCAACACGCTAAAGAAATACTCTCATGAATTAATTCAGTATGATTCACACAAAACTTATTTCAGATAAAAGTTATAATTAGGAAAAAAAAACACAAGCTGCCAAGTTACTTTGGCCGGTCTACAGGATTCAAACCTGCGACCCTACAGGTAGAGTGCCTGCCTGCCAGCCAGCAGCAGAAAGCTTTTGCTGGAAATATGATATTTACGAACATCAAAACAAAGAACCCAGTTTTTCGTTGTACCTTCATAGTGAACAGACGTAATAGCGGAATTTTTCTTACATACAAACTAAACAAAAAAAAAAAAAATTATACAAAAAATATTCGTAGTACATATTAACTTTGATAAATAAGCCTTTTTTTTTTTTGCTTTGCTAATATTTTTACCTATTGAAATAACAAAAACAAAAAAAAAGCAGTAAACAAAAAACCATACAAACATACCCTTGAGGAATACTCTATATGAGTACCCCAAAGGAAAAAAATAGTGAAGTGAGTTCTAACGGCAGAAATGCCTATTTTACTGTGAGTTTTGATGCTCATAATGATATCAATAAAAATAAAATATCTGATAATAGACTTGCTGTGAGTTCTGAAGCTCTTAATAAAAATCAAAAATCTGATAATAGACTTTTTCTAACGGCAAAACCACAGTTTCGTCAGCGATCAACTTTGCTTTGTCCAATGCCAACTAGTGAATCGTTGACAATATTGCCTAGTACTTCCACATTTAACTCAGCAATATCACCCGCCTCGGGCTCGGGGTCACCACTTAACCAAGTTGTCACTGAAAAAAAGAGTAGCCCAAAACCCAAGGTCCAAGTCGGAATGGACAGATACATTACAATTTTAAAGCGCGGGCGAAGCCCAAATTCTACTAAAATCGCATCTGCTCCAAAGATGTCTAGGGATAACAGCGCATCCTCAACTAATCGCCAAAACCGCTTTAAAATTCTTCAAGATGACAACGACAAACCCGAGGTATCCTCGAACAAAACATCCAAGCCGCCACCAATCTACTTGAGACAAAAAAATTCAAATGCCCTTATAAAAAAATTTATTTCGGACATTGGTGAGAATAAATTTCACATTGTTCCAATAAAACGTGGCAACATCGATGAAACTAAAATCCAAATTTATGACGAAAAAGATTTCCGCAAAATGGTTGCTGAATTTGAAAAAAGTAAAACAAGCTTCTACACATACCAGCTTAAGAGCGCTAAAGGCATGCAGATCGTATTGAAGGGCATAGATTCTTATGTTGTTCCCGAAGAAATAAAAGGCGCACTCGTCCTCCAGGGATTCAAGGTAAAAAATGTTTCAAATATAATAAATAGGGAGAAGATCCCCCAGCCTCTATTTCGCGTTGAACTTGAGCCGAATGATATAAAATTGAGAAAAAATGAGACGCACCCAATTTATAATTTAAAATATCTTTTATACCGAAAAACAAGTAAGAGTGCTATATTCGGCTGTGCCGAATCTTATATACCCTTTACCAACGTACGTACATATATATAGTATACAGACACGTACATACATATTTGTTTTGTGAAAAAATTTATAATTTTTTTAAAGTTTCCATCTTTGGAGCTATAATTTTCATTTTTCAAATTTCATACACCAAACTTTTTCAGAAGCATAAAATATATTCAATTTATAAAGAAAAAGAAAAAAATTTTTAGACCTATTTAATTTTACATAACACAAAAAGTGTAAGTTTTCCAACCCTGGAGTCATAATTTTGGATTTTTCTGATTATTGATTCCAATCTAGTTCTTTAAAAAATACATAAAATATGTTAAGTAAAAAAATCAAGCTTTTTTGAAGTTTTTTTCAGTTAAAACGATTTTTTCAGTTTTGTCGCCTTTTTCTCGTTTTGGCGATTTTGTCTGTTTTTGGAGGTTTTTTTCATTTTGGCGATTTTTTTCTGTTGTTGGGCTTTTCTTCATTTTGGAGATTTTTCTCATTTTGACGATTTTTTCTGTTTTTTGGGTTTTTTTTCGCGATTTTTTGGCGATTTTTTTGTTTTTTTTCGTTTTGGTGATTTTTTCATTTTGGCGATTTTTTTTCATTTTGGCAATTTTTTTCTTTTTTTTATGTTTTATTTCGTTTTGGTGATTTTTTTCATTTTGGCGATTTTTTTTTTTCATTTTGGCGATTTTTTTTTCATTTTGGCGATTTTTTTCTGTTTTTTAGTTTTTTTTTCGTTTTGGCGATTTTTTTCTTTTTTTGGCGATTTTTTTTAATTTTGGCGATTTTTTTTCTGTTTTTTAGGTTTTTTTTTCGTTTTAGCGATATTTTTCATTTTGGCGATTTTTTTTTCATTTTAGCAATTTTTTAGTTTTTTTGCGATTTATTTTAGTCTTAGAAATTTTCTTTTAATTTAGTGCTTTTTTCATTTTGGCGATTTTTTTCTGTTTTTTGGGGTTTTTTTCGTTTTGGTGATTTTTTTCATTTGGCGATTTTTTTTTCTGTTTTTAGGTTTTTTTTTTCGTTTTGGTGATTTTTTTCATTTGGCGATTTTTTTTTTCTGTTTTTAGGTTTTTTTTCGTTTTGGTGATTTTTTTTCATTTTGGCGATTTTTTTTCATTTTGGCGATTTTTGTTTTCATTTTAGCAATTTTTCCGTTTTTTTGCGATTTATTTTAGTCTTAGAAATTTTTTTTTAATTTGGTGCTTTTTTTCGTTTGGGCGATTTTTTTTCTGTTATTTAGGTTTTTTCTTTTTTTGGCGATTTTTTTCATTTTGGCGATTTTTTTCTGTTTTTTAGGGTTTTTTTCGTTTTGGCGATTTTTTTTTCATTTTGACGATTTTTTTCTGTGTTTTAGGGTTTTTTTCGTTTTGGTGATTTTTTTCATTTTGGCGATTTTTTTTCATTTTGGCGATTTTTTCTGTTTTTTAGGTTTTTTCTTGTTTTGGCGATTTTTTTCTGTTTTTTAGGTTTTTTTTCGTTTGGCGATTTTTTTTCATTTTAGCAATTTTTCCGATTTTTTGCGATTTATTTTAGTTTTATAAATTTTTTTTAATTTGGTGCTTTTTTTCGTTTTGGCGATTTTTTTTCTGTTTTTGGCTTTTTTTCATTTTGGCGATTTTTTTCTGTTTTTTGGGGTTTTTTTCGTTTTGGCGATTTTTTTCATTTTGGCGATTTTTTTTTCATTTTGGCGATTTTTTTCTGTTTTTTAGAGTTTTTTTCGTTTTGGTGATTTTTTTCGTTTTGGCGATTTTTTCTTGTTTTTGGCGATTTTTTTCGGTTTGGCGATTTTATAATTTTTTATTTTTTCATTTTTACCGTTTTTGAAAATTTCAAGAGTTTTGCTCTTACGGTTTCCAAGATACAGCAAATTGTCAAAATTACATAGTCAAAATTGCATTAACTGATGGAACACCCTTTAATTTAAATTTTTTTTAATTTTTGTGTTAATTTTTGTAGTCTGTATAAAAATACACTAACGTTACAAATTTCAAGTGTATATACATACAATTGTATATATACTACATGGGATTTTAAAATTTTTCGTTGCTCGTTTTGGAACACCCTTTAATTTCCAATTATCATGTATTTGTTGTTGTAGCGGCCAAAGGTCTACATATTGTGTCCAAATTTCAGGTCTGTAGCTCTTACGGTTCTCGAGAAAATACTAATATAGTTTTAGACATAGTTAATTTTACATAACACAAAAAGTTAAAGTTTTCCAACCCTGGAAACGTCGTTTTAATTTTTTTGTATTTTTTTAATTTAAAATTCCAATTTTAGTCGTACTGAAGTGTAAAATATGTACATTTATTAAAAAAAAATAAAAATTTGTTTTCGGGAGTTACTTTTATATGGCAAAATGAAGTTTAAGTTTTCCAGCTCTGCAATCGTCTGCCCGATTTTGCTGAATTTCAATACCAATCTATTTTGGAAAATTTCTGACACACCAGTCCAAGAACGAAGTCTCTAGCTTTTCTGGGAGCTTCGGAAAACCGATTTCACGTACAGACAGACGGACAGACGGACAGACGGACAGACGGACAGACGGACAGACGGACAGACGGACAGACGGACAGACGGACAGACGGACATCGCTTATTCGTCTTCCCTATGCATAAGGATCCAGAATATATATATTATATGGATCGCTTATTGATATTATAGAAATTACAAACGGAATGACAAACCTATATATACCCTTTCACCATTTTTGTTGGTAAAGGGTATAATAACAGTTGAAGAACCACACAAGCGTTCTGGACCCGTACAGTGCCATAATTGCCAAGAATATGGTCATACAAAAACATACTGCAATTTACCCTCTGTTTGTGTTGTGTGCGGCGAATTACACGGCACCGCTAGCTGCAACAAACCAAAAGATCAAAGTGATAAAAAATGCAGTAATTGTGGACGTAATCACACCGCTAACTACAGAGGTTGTCCTGTGTACTCTTTTGTAAAGAAGACTATGGTGCAAAAACCTAAATTAGCTCCAGCTCAATCAGCAAACGTTTACTCTGCCACTTTTCAGCAAATGAGCCAACCAGTTACTTCCCGTGTATCGTATGCAGATGCTGCTAAGGCTAGTTCTATTCCGACACAAAATGTTTCACCGCAAAATAATTCTACAAATACAAACTCAAACTTTAATTATAATCGCCTTGAAGCCACTATTGAAAATCTTGTGCAAACTATAAACAATTTTACAACAAATATGACTACCATGATGCAAGAAATGTTGCGAATGCAGAATACTCTGCTTCAAGCAATACTTAATAAGCCATGAACACGTTAACAATATGTTTCTGGAACGCAAACGGCATTCGCCAACATAAAAATGAACTTGAGCACTTCCTCACGGAGAAAAATATTGATATAATGTTAGTATCTGAGACTCATTTGACTTCGAGAAGTCTTTTTAAAATTTATGGCTACACTATATATGATACAAAGGACCCTAGAGGAAGGGCTTGCGGTGGATCAGCAATTCTAATAAAGTCAAGACTCAAGCACTATGTTCTTGATAACATTTGTGAAGAATACCTACAAGCAACAAATATTGGCATTGAAAGTTTTTGTTCAAATTTCGTTATCATTTCGTTTCAATTTACTCCCCTCCCAGATTTTCAATCACTGAGAATCAATATGAGGATTTCTACAAATCTCTTGGACCTTGTTTTGTAGCAGCTGGAGACTACAATGCGAAACATACGTTCTGGGGTTCGCGCCTTGTTACACCCAGAGGTCGAGCATTGTTCAACACTATTTCAAAAATGGGCTTGGATGTCATTTCGAGTGGGGAGCCCACTTATTGGCCTACTGACATAAAAAAAATTCCGGACGTTATAGATTTTGGCGTCATAAAAAATATCTCTAGGGATTTAATTCAAGTTCAAGCTTCTCTTGATCTCTCGTCCGATCACTCCCCGACGATCATCACAATTTGTAGCCCATTAAGAAGTAACTTACCTGACCCATATGTGAAGATGATCAATCGTGTAAATTGGCTGGGGTTCAAAAAATATCTCAGCAGTCATTGTACGGAAAACATTACGCTTAGAACACCCGATGATATTGAATCGAACATTGCCAATCTCAGCGAGAATATTAAACAGGCTGCTGAACATGCCACTATCTCCCATCCGCAGATTGGGTTTAATAAAATTTATTCTACAGACATTGAACGTCTCGTACGTGAAAAAAGAAGGGCTAGAAGGGAATGGCAACAGCACAGATCACCACAAAATAAAATCAGATTTAAAGAGTGCACTAAACGACTCCAAGAGTTGCTTGCATCTGAAAAAATTGCATCTCTTAAAAATTATCTGGAGGGTCTTGATGTTACACCGGCGTCTAATTACTCTTTGTGGCGCGCTGCCAGAAAGCTTAAAACACCCGTTGAGTGTAAGCCACCTCTACGCACATCTACCGGAGGTTGGGCAAGAAGCGATACTGAAAAAGGTAAAATATTTGCTGAGCACTTAAAATCCGTTTTTACGCCAAATATATGTACTGGTGTTGCTGATTTGCCGAATATAGTCGCTCTACCCCCTCAACACATAAAGTTTAAGACGCGTGATTTACAAAAATTAATTGCCGAACTCAACCCGAAGAAAGCTCCGGGTATTGATGGAATTAGTAATCAGATGCTGATGAACTTGCCTCGTAATGCAATGAGAATCCAGTTATTCATATTTAATGCTATTTTACGAATGGAGTATTATCCACACAACTGGAAACTTGCCAAGGTTAAAATGATTCCAAAGCCGGGCAAAGATATAACCAAGGCTGAGTCATATAGGCCAATAAGTCTACTATCTACAATGTCAAAGCTTTTCGAAAAACTGCTCAAAACAAAATTGTCCCCAATTCTAATTAGTAGTGGGTGCATACCAGACCATCAATTTGGTTTTAGAAGTCAGCATAGCACCATTGAACAAACTCACAGATTGGTTCAATTTATAAGAAGAACTTTTGAGGAAAAAAAGTATTGTTCTGCGCTGTTTATAGACATTTCCCAGGCATTTGATAAAGTGTGGCATGAAGGCCTAATATTAAAATTGAAGACTTACTTACCAATAAACATTTTAAATCTTTTGGAAAGTTACATTATTTCCCGTAAGTTCACTGTTGCGGAAGGAGACTTTACAAGTAGGCCTGAAACAATTTCATCTGGTGTGCCACAGGGGAGTATACTGGGACCAGTTTTATATTTAATGTATACTTGTGATATGCCTGTGAGCAGTAGTATCCATACTTCCACATTTGCCGACGATACAGCCTGCCTTAGTATGCATGAAAACCCTGATGAGGCATCCCGCAAACTCCAGGAACACATTAGCCAGATGGAGCTTTGGTTAAACTTATGGAGAATCAAGGTAAATGAACAAAAGTATGTTCAAGTAACATTTACTTTACGAAGAGATACTTGTTCCCCCATTTGGATTAACAATCAAGTTGTTTCTCAACATTCACATGTGAAATATCTTGGTATACACCTTGATCGACGACTTACATGGAAACACCACATTGATTCTAAGTTAACTCAAATGAAACTTAAACTAACTCAGGTACATTGGCTGATTGGTCGAAATTCAACACTTAGCCTAGACTGTAAACTTTTAATATACAAGTCGCTTTTAAAGCCAATATGGTGCTACGGAATTCAACTATGGGGCACTGCTTCAGCTTCAAATGTAGAGAAAATTCAACGCAGGCAAAACAAAATTTTACGCATGATAACATCGGCTCCATGGTACATCAAAAATTCAAATATACATCGTGATTTGAATATGCCTCTAGTGACTGAATAAATTGCAAAATACGCAGGCAAATATCTAACAAAACTCGAATCACATCCTAATCCGCTTGCTCGTAATATTTTGAACTTTACTGGACACATACGCCTAGAAAAGAGGGATACAAGGGCTCTTATTCACAGCACTCCAGATGGGACTTCCTGAAAATTCTTTTATTTTTTATATTTTTTCCTTTTGATTATCAATACTTATGTATTATATATAACTACTACTAAGCTTATGTCCGACACTGGTCGGGCCTAATTATATTTTTATATTTAAGATTTGAATACTTATTGTTAGTTCATATATGAAGATACAATAAATAAAATATCATGTAAAAAAAAAAAAAAAAAAAAAACTAAGAACCAACAAACTAGAACAAGACACACAAGTGAGCACAAGCGTGCAATGTGCCTGTATATGAACAAACCCAATAAACACCAACACTTAAACAACGTACAGTTAAACCTCAATTATCCGGGTCTTGTAAGACCGGACCAAGCACGGATAATCCAAAAACATCGTTTTTATAAAAGCACAAAGTGTATTTACACAGAAAAAAGTATTCACCAATTAATATTAATAATATTGATTACTACTATCAAATTGTTTATAGGTGAAAATTTAATTAATTTTTTAATTGATATTACAAATATTTTAATTGATATTACAAAATCATTCATATTACTTTTTTGTGTGCATTATTGTACATAAAAATAAATAATATTAAAACATTAAATCAAATATTTTGCACGGATAATATATGTATAGCACGATTAATAGAAATACATAAAATGGAAGCCCGGATACTAGAGTAAAAGCATGGGTAAAGGAGGTCGAGAAAAAAAGTAAAAGCATGCCAGATAATAGATATATAGACGATTTATTGAGGCCTGTATTATCGAGGTTCAACTGTATTATTTCCAATAAATTTAATATGATTTCCAATCAAAATTTTTGTATGGTGATTTAACTTCTAAATTCCAACCAATTTCAAACAAATATTTCTACTATGAAAGTCCTGCAATGTAATGAAAAGTGCCATATGGAGTAAAATTGATTTTCAATATGATAATTATTCTACTATAAATAAAATCATAACTTGGCAAAACTGTTTTCATAACTACAAATTGCCAATTTATTATTTGCTTTTTATGCAAGAAAAATTGTGGTTTTAGCAGCAAAATGTTTGTTCATTTCTTAACGCTTTTAGCTAAAACTAAAAAGAAATTTTAACAAGTAAGAGTGCTATATTCGTCTGTGCCGAATCTTATATACCCTTTACCAACGTACGTACATATATATAGTATGCAGACACATACATACATATTTGTTTTGTGAAAAAATTTATAATTTTTTTAAAGTTTCCATCTTTGGAGCTGTAATTTTAATTTTTCAAATTTCATACGCCAAACTTTTCTTTCAGAAGCATAAAATATATTCAATTTATAAAGAAAAAGAAAAAAATTTAGACCTATTTAATTTTACATAACACAAAAGCGTGAGTTTTCCAACCAACCCTGGAGTCATAATTTTGGATTTTTCTGATTATTGATACCGATCTAGTTTTTTAAAAAATACATAAAATATGTAAAGTAAACGAAGCAAAAACGAAATAAGAAAAAACTTAGTTTAATTTAATTCCTTTAATATTAAAAAATTCAGTAAAGTGCGACTTTGACTCGCGCAGTTTTTTTCAGTTTAACGATTTTTTCAGTTTTGTCGCTTTTTTCTCATTTTGGCCATTTTTTCTGTTTTTTTTTCATTTTGGCGATTTTTTTCTGTTTTTTGGGGGTTTATTTTAATTTTGGCGACTTTTTTTTCATTTTGGCGATTTTTTTGGCAATTCTTTTTCCATTTTGGCGATTTTTTCCTATTTTGGGATTTTTTTTCATTTTGGCGATTTTTTTTTCATTTTGGAGATTTTTTTTCTGTTTATGGGGGTTTATTTTCATTTTGGAGATTTTTTTCCTTTTGGCGATTTTTTTAATATTTCGATTTTTTTTATTTTGGCGTTTTTTTCATTTTGGCGATTTTTTTTCATTTTGGCGTTTTTTTTTTCATTTTGGCAATTTTTTTTTATTTTGGCGATTTTTTTCTCTTTTTGGGGGTTTATTTTCATTTTGGAGATTTTTTTCCTTTTGGCGATTTTTTTAATATTTCGATTTTTTTTATTTTGGCGTTTTTTTCATTTTGGCGATTTTTTTTCATTTTGGCGTTTTTTTTTTTCATTTTGGCAATTTTTTTTTATTTTGGCGATTTTTTTCTCTTTTTGGGGGTTTATTTTCATTTTGGAGATTTTTTTCCTTTTGGCGATTTTTTTAATATTTCGATTTTTTTTATTTTGGCGTTTTTTTCATTTTGGCGATTTTTTTTCATTTTGGCGTTTTTTTTTCATTTTGGCGATTTTTTATCTGTTTTTTGGGTTTTTTTTTCATTTTGGAGATTTTTTTCATTTTGGCGATTTTTTCCTTTTTGGCGATTTTTTTACTGTTTTGGGGTTTTTTTTAATTTTGGCGATTTTTTTTCTGTTTTTGGGGCTTTTTTCATTTTGGAGATTTTTTTAATTTTGGCGAATTTTTTTTTTTATTTTGGCGATTTTTTCCTGTTTTTGGGTTTTTTTTCATTTTGGCGATTTTTTTCATCTTGGCGACTTTTTTCATTTTAACGATTTTTTCCTATTTTTTGGGTTTTTTTTTCGTTTTGGCCATATTTTTCGTTTTGGCGATTTTTTTTTCATTTTGGGGTTTTTTTCATTTTGGCGATTTTCTTTCATTTTAGCGATTTTTTTTACTGTTTTGGGGTTTTTTTTAATTTTGGCGATTTTTTTCTGTTTTTTGGGCTTTTTTCATTTTGGAGATTTTTTTAATTTTGGGGATTTTTTTTTATTTTGGCGATTTTTTCCTGTTTTTGGGTTTTTTTCATTTTGGCGATTTTTTTCATCTTGGCGACTTTTTTTAATTTTAAATTTTTTTCTTTTTTTGGGGTTTTTTTTCGTTTTGGCCATTTTTTTCGTTTTGGCGATTTTTTTTCATTTTGGGGTTTTTTTCATTTTGGCGATTTTCTTTCATTTTAGCGATTTTTTTACTGTTTTGGGGTTTTTTTTAATTTTGGCGATTTTTTTCTGTTTTTGGGTTTTTTTTCATTTTGGCGATTTTTTTCATCTTGGCGACTTTTTTTCATTTAAAATTTTTTTTCTTTTTTTGGGGTTTTTTTCGTTTTGGCCACTTTTTTCGTTTTGGCGATTTTTTTTTCATTTTGGGGTTTTTTTTCATTTTGGCGATTTTCTTTCATTTTAGCGATTTTTTTTTATTTTAGCAATTTTTCCGGTTATTCGCGATTTATTTTAGTCTTAGAAATTTTTTTTGTAATTTGGTGCTTTTTTTCGTTTTAGCGATTTTTTTTTTGTTTTTTGCGATTTTTTTCGGTTTGGCGATTTTATAATTTTTTGTTTTTTTAGTTTTACCGTTTTTGAAAATTTCAAGAGTTTTGCTCTTACGGTTTCCAAGATACAGCAAGTTGTCAAAATTGCATATCAAAAGTGCATTAACTGACGGAACACCCTTTAATTTAAATTTTTGGAAATTTTAGTGTTAATTTTTGAAGTCTGTATAAAAATACACTAACCTTACAAATTTCAAGTGTATATACATACATACATACAATTGTATGTATATTACATGGGATTTTAACATTTTTCGTTGCTCGTTTTGCAACACCCTTTAATTTCCAGCTCTCACGCATTTGTTGTTGTAGCGGCCAAAGGGTTACACACTGTGTCCAAATTTCAGGTCTCTAGCTCTTACGGTTCTCGAGAAAATACTAATATAGTTTTAGACATAGTTAATTTTACATGACACAAAAAGTTAAAGTTTTCCAACCCTGGAAACGTCTTTTTAAATTTTTTATATTTTTTCAATTTAAAATTCCAATTTTAGTCGTACTGAAGTGTAAAATAAGTTTTTTTATTAAAAAAAAATAAAAATTTGTTTTCGGTAGTTACTTTTATATGGCAAAATAAAGTTTAAGTTTTCCAGCTCTGCAATGGTCTGCTCGATTATGCTGAATTTCAATACCAATCTATTTTGGAAAATTTCTGACACACCAGTCCAAGAACGAAGTCTCTAGCTCTTCTGGGAGCTTCGGAAAACCGATTTCACGTACAGACAGACGGACAGACGGACAGACGGACAGACGGACAGACGGACAGACGGACAGACGGACAGACGGACAGACGGACATCGCTTATTCGTCTTCCCTATGCATAAGGATCCAGAATATATATATTTTATGTGTCGCTTATTGATATTATAGAAATTACAAACGGAATGACAAACCTATATATACCCTTTTACCATTTTTGTTGGTAAAGGGTATAAAAAGAAAACAATTGTTGGAAGCAATCGGACATACAAAATATTTCTTTTCCTGCAACAACAAATAAAAAAAAATAAAGTAAATTAAAACTATTGTTGCAAGTATGTTTAACCAACTAGAGCACAAAAATTACAAATATTTTTCTACGAACAATGCTTCGAAATTGTCGAACAAATAGATACTAATATTAAACATGAAAATTAAAAAATGTACATACAGTTACTCTTAAAAGTATTTTACTTACGCAGGAAAAATTGAAAAATAATTCCAGTCATCAAATTGCCTGAATCAAGCAAGAAGTTTTTAATTTGTCATCCAATACCAAAGTTCTAATTTTATTTATCACAAATAGAAATATTAAATATATTTTTATATTTATATTTTACCAGTAATGTAAATTTTATTTTTTATTTATTATTCCTTATTTTTTTAAACGGGCTTAAGTTCACTGTTCTCAAATCTTATTGAATGAAATATATTCATTACTTAATGTTATTTTCTACAGAGAAAGAGAAAAATTAAACTAGACTTTAAATATATAATTTTTTAATAAAAAAATATTTATGTAATATTTTAATAAAAAAAATAAGAGATGTGTCTTAGGACAGCCCCTTATAGCTATGCTGCTTAGCTATATCAAATAAACTTAATGTGTTAAATAACAATGCAATAAAATTATATTATATGAAGAAGTCAAATTCGCCTCATATATTTTAAAACGTTTCCATTTATTTCCCATTATTTTTTTTTCTAGCGGCCTACGATTAAAATAATGTATTCTTTGCTAGACGGCTTACAGCCAATCGGCTGTGTTCCCTAGTTTGTGCTCATGTGCAAAAACAACACAAAAACATATTAAGTAATTGTTCTCATTATACCCTTTACCAACAAAAATGGTAAAAGGGTATATATAGGTTTGTCATTCCGTTTGTAATTTCTATAATATCAATAAGCGACCCATAAAATATATATATTCTGGATCCTTATGCATAGGGAAGACGAATAAGCGATGTCCGTCTGTCCGTCTGTCCGTCTGTCCGTCTGTCCGTCTGTCCGTCTGTCCGTCTGTCCGTCTGTCCGTCTGTCCGTCTGTCCGTCTGTCCGTCTGTCCGTCTGTCCGTCTGTCTGTACGTGAAATCGGTTTTCCGAAGCTCCCAGAAAAGCTAGAGACTTCGTTCTTGGACTGGTGTGTCAGAAATTTTCCAAAATAGATTGGTATTGAAATTCAGCAAAATCGAGCAGACGATTGCAGAGCTGGAAAACGTAAACTTCATTTTGCCATATAAAAGTAACTACCGAAAACAAATTTTTATTTTTTTTTAATAAATGAACGTATTTTACACTTCAGTACGACTAAAATTGGAATTTTAAATTAAAAAAATATAAAAAAATTAAAAAGACGTTTCCAGGGTTGGAAAACTTTAACTTTTTGTGTTATGTAAAATTAACTATGTCTAAAACTATATTATTATTTTCTCGAGAACCGTAAAAGCTACAGACCTGAAATTTGGACACAGTGTGTAGACCTTTGGCCGCTACAACAACAAATACATGAGAATTGGAAATTAAAGGGTGTTCCAAAACGAGCAACAAAAAATTTTAAAATCCCATGTAATATACATATAATTGTATGTATGTATGTATATACACTTGAAATGTGTAAGGATAGTGTATTTTTATTCAGACTACAAAAATCACCACTAAAATTTCCAAAAATTTTAATTAAACTGTGTTCCATCAGTTAATGCACTTTTGACTATGCAATTTTGACAACTTGCTGTATCTTGGAAACCATAAGAGCAAAACTCTTGAAATTTTCAAAAACGGTAAAACTAAAAAA
This sequence comes from Tachina lurida, assembly GCA_944452675.1. NCBI lineage: Eukaryota > Metazoa > Arthropoda > Insecta > Diptera > Tachinidae > Tachina > Tachina lurida. The sequence continues at coordinate 41,839,943 of OX101752.1, forward strand.
TCAAAAAATTATAAAATTGCCAAACCGAAAAAAATCGCCAAAAACAAAAAAAAATCGCCAAAACGAAAAAAGCACCAAATTACAAAAAAAAATGTCTAAGACTAAAATAAATCGCGAATAACCGGAAAAATTGCTAAAATGGAAAAAAACGCCAAAATGAAAAAAAAATCGCCAAAATGAAAAAAAATCGCCAAATCGAAAAAACCCCCAAAAACAGAAAAAATTGCCAAAATTAAAAAAAAACGCCAAAATGAAAAAAATCTCCAAAATGAAAAAAAACCAAAAAAACAGAAAAAAAATCGCCAAAATGAAAAAAAAATCGCCAAAATGAAAAAAAATCGCCGAATCGAAAAAACCCCCAAAAACAGAAAAAAGTCGCCAAAATGAAAAAAAAACCCAAAAACAGAAAAAATTGCCAAAATTAAAAAAAACGCCAAAATGAAAAAAATCTCCAAAATGAAAAAAAACCAAAAAAACAGAAAAAAAATCGCCAAAATGAAAAAAAAATCTCCAAAATGAAAAAAATCTCCAATATAAAAATAAGCCCCCAAAAACAGAAAAAATCACCAAAATGATAAAAAATCGCCAAAACGAAAAAAAACCCCAAAAAACAGAAAAAAATCGCCAAAATGAAAAAAACCCCAAAAACAGGAAAAAAAATCACCAAAATGAAAAAAAGTCGCCAAAATAAAAAAAATCTCCAAAATAAAAAAAGCCCTAAAAACAGAAAAAAGACCCAAAAAACAGAAAAAAATCGCCAACATGAAAAAAACCCCCAAAAACAGGAAAAAATCGCCAAAATGAAAAAAAAATCGCCAAAATGAAAAAATCTCCAAAATAAAAAAAAGCCCTAAAATAGAAAAAAAGTCGCCAAAATGAAAAAAATCGCCAAAATGGAAAAAGAATCGCTAAAATGAGAAAAAAGCGACAAAACTGAAAAAAACGTTTAAACTGAAAAAAAACTTCAAAAAAGCCACATTAAAAAATGCTGAGAACCGAATGTACGGAACCCTTCGTGCGCGACTCAAAGTCGCACTTTACTGAATTTTTTAATATTAAAGGAATTAAATGAAACTAAGGTTTTTCTTATTATACCCTTTACCAAAAAAATAGGGTTGTCATTCTGTTTGTAATTATTATAGAAATCGATGTTGACAGGAGTGAATGTAAAATATATCTTAACCACAGAGTGTAGAGTAAAATATTCAACTATTGCTAATATCGAAAATAAAATAATTGAATCAAATTCTTTAATCGAAAAATACTGAGAGGTCACTTACTATTAATTGCTTTAGAGAAAAAAAATATCAGAAAACAAATATGTATGTATGTATCTGTATACTATATATATATGTATGTATATGTACGTACGTTGGTAAAGGGTATATAAGATTCGGCACAGCCGAATATATCACTCTTACTTGTTTTTGTTTATATTGTTTTTGTTTCACTCCCTTCACAGAACGAAACAAAACAAAATCAAACAATTTGTTTCGTTTATTTTCGTGCTTGCTTTTAAGAACAAAAAAATCAGAACATAAATAAATTTATAACTGTAATTGTGTCGATTGTGTTTGTTCTGAAAATCACGGTTTTCCTCCTATATCGCGCTATAAATAGCATAGCTATAAAAGTTATTAAAATATGTATGCCATCACCTAATTAATTAGTTTAATTAAATAAAATTATTAATTCAAAAAATGTATAATTGACATTTTGATGAGAATAAAACAAAAGTTGTATAGAAATTGTAACGTGGTTTTGTCATCGGCTGAGGTAGCTTAGTCGCTTAGTCCAGGGTCCACTTATGGATTCATGAACCTTAAACAATAAAAAGACCTTAAGTTATCCCTCTAAGGGGTTTTATGCTAAAGTATTACTCTATTTAATATATATGTATATATATTATTAATGAAAAATAGTTCAAAATAACTTCGTTGCTTCTGATTTCAACTTTCGGTTCAGTTCGGTGATTCGGTTCGTGGATTTATGGTTCGGCTCGTTGATTTTGTGTTCGCGGATTTATGGTTCGGCTCGATAATTTCGTGTTCGAGGATTTATGGTTCGGCTCGATGATTTCATTGATTTTCGTTTAGGCATGTTCGTTGTTGGTTAGTTCGGCTCAATGACTTCATTCCTTGCATGTGGTTGATGCAGATTCGTTGCTCCTTTTCGTCAGCAGTTCCAGCTGAAGAAGTAGACATATTCTTCTCGTTTAACCGTTGGAATTTATTACACAAACACTAGAATATTGCGTTAGAAACTTGAATTTTTAGGGACCGTAGAATAACAATAAAACTAATTAATTCATATTAATTATTAAGTATTAAACAATTCGCTGGCGTTTCTATTTATCTTAAAATAGTACACTCAATTAATTGATTTAATACAGCTTTAACTGAACAAAAATATTTCACTCTACTATATCCTTTTGGTTCCAATCCAATGTCCACTAAAATTGTATAAAATATCGCCATGTGTGATTACCTCTAAACTGCTAGCAATAAACATTAATCTAGACACAAAACATAATCAAACTGTGATGCAATTCAGTAACTTTTAACGATCCGACAATCGTAATTTTTGTAACGTCTTTTTAACGATAGTACGCAGCTGATATTTTTGTTGATTTTTGTCGATAAAATTAATAGCACATAAATTATTGTCGCTTAAATTACGACACAGCTGACATTAACCTACAGCCAATATCGTTATAAATGTTACTGAATAGCAAATTCGATAAATTTTCGTTATAATTATTTTAACAATGAGATTATCTTTAAAAAAAAAGTTAGTGAATCGCACTACTGGTATTTCATTTTATCGCCTCTTTTTTCCCTTTTAAGAGGACTTAACATTTCGATATTTTGCCATTCTATCTCGCTTAGTTCGGAATAAAGATAATTGTCAATATCTTCGCCCTATTCGCCGTTTGAGCATCACAAATATGACAAGATAGCACAATTGGTCAATATCTTCTGGCAGCTAATTCCGCTACCAATCTGCGAGATTGATCTGTGACATAGGAGAAGTTATGAGTTAAGAAATATATATCTATACCTATATATATATATATATATAAAGAAGGCTGTGATCATGTCTCAAACTATATTATTCCAGTTAGCAAATGAATTCCATAAAAAATATAGAAATTAATACAAAAATATAATAACTTATAATACAAATTAGAAAACAAAATATTTGTCTGAAGTAGAAATAAGGAAACTATTTAAATTTGTCTTATAAATCTCTTCAATTTTTAAAGGAAGTTCGTTCATGCTAAGAAAATCTTATTGAACATTTGAGTTTGTCCTATTTAATAATCATCAAAATATTTATATGCAAGCATTTAAATTATTTTATTTTATAAATCATTCATAAAGTATTTTAATGTTAAAGCTCGTTTTATTTTCCATAGGTAAGATATTTATGTGAGTAACTGTATAAATGTATACGTGAGTGCGTATATGTTCATGTGTATGAAAACTTATACGTGCTGGGTATTTTTTTGGCAACATAACTAACATGTTGTTCCTTTTGTTATTTTTCTAAACAATGTAAAATAATGTAAATTGCAATTTTTGTATATTTGAAACATGAAACTAATATTATTTTTTGAATTGGAATTAAATTTACATTTAGTACAATTAACAAATAACTATGTTTATATCGATGTTCTCAAGTAGAAAGGCCCTAACTCATATTTTTTTACGAAATTCAGTTTTTCAGTGATTCCAGTACATTTTACACAAATACACCTTGACACAAAAAAGAAAGGCCCTAACTCGTGTTTTTTTAGGAAATTGAGTTCTTCAGTTACAATACATTTCACAGAAATATATTGCAATAGTGTAAAAAAATAACGCTTTAACAAGCAGAGTTGTACAAAATAAAGTTACATATCGATGGTCTCAAGTAGAAAGGCCCTAACTCAAATAATTGTAACCTTACAGGAGAAGGTAAAACATAATAGAAACTGTAAAACGTCTTGTAAAAGCGTTATTTTTACACTATTGCAATATATTTGTGTGAAATGTATTGGAATCACTGTAAAACTTAATTTCGTAAAAAAGACGAGTTAGGGCCTTTGTACTTGAGACCATCGATATTCAGGTATATGATGGAAATCGTTTGAAAAACTTACAAAGTTGTGATGCACACATATATTTCGACTTCATTCTGGTTTCGTTCCAATCTTGTTCTATGAAAATTTTAGAAAAAAAAGGATGTGCTGGAAAACGGAATTTGTGCTGTTTTTGCGTTTTTAAATCGAGTCAGCTGGAGTTGACGATTTAGGAATTATTTAATATCTAAGCAAAATTTTTCTGCAACAATTTGTGTGAAAATGTACGTGAATATCTTTAAAGTAATTAAAGATATATGTGATACCACAACAAAAGTAATTTTTTATTTAAATTTATTTTTGCTTGAAACAATGTAATCGTCTGTAGGTTGAAGCCGATCATCTAAAATCTGCCGCCGGCATGCATTGAAAACACTTAGAAGCCGTCAATACAGCCAATTTTTGTTACATGACTTTTCCAGGTTTTTAAAAATAAAAGTTTTCGGTGTTTGAAATTAAGAAAAAATTTGCCATTCCTCCTTACAACAATTGCCTCAGCTGACCGCGTTTCTTCGTCTCCGAAAATATCTTTGGCAACCTGCAGCCGGCTTCACATTATTGGCTTCAATTTCAGTTAGCAGCAAGAAAATATAAAGAAAGGAACAAGTCGAAAATGAAACAAAGTTGGAATATGAAATCGACGCATTTTCTGTTACACGAAAAACAATTTTCTACTTTTTAAGCTTACGATTTCATTTCAAATCGAACCGATTTCCATCACATACCTGCCTGAATATTACCTTTTCTATTATGTTTTTAACTTCTTCGGTAAAGTTATACCTATATGAGTTAGGGCCTTTCTACTTCAAACCAACGATATATAGTTATGCCATTTCCAGTGTTGCCAGTTTGGCTTCTTCGTTTCTGTGTTGTGATGTATTGTGGTAATTTTAAAGGTCAAGTTTTACAAGTTAACGATGTAAATGGATTTTTACTGGAACCGTAATATTTACTGAAACTAAATTTTATTTCAAACAAACATATATTTGCCAATTTTTTTGGAATAATTTTTTGTGTGTAACGCATATACTTACATAAGCTTTCTAGCACAGACAATCAATAATGATTGTCTTAAAGAATCACAACTGCGACTTTTTTCCATCTATAGACAAGCCGACACATTTGTCGAACTGCACTAGGACATGAATCTTGCTAAATTTGAGTCAATATATACATATAAAGGTGCGTGAGTTTGCAGTTATCATATTTTATTTTTATTTATGCAAAATCCTTATTAATTTAAAAAAAATGTCTTGCTATTAATAAAATTTTCCCTCCTGTTTAATTACTTCGGTCTTTTCATTTCAATATTAACCAGGCAATTTATTTATATGTTGATATATTTTTTTAAAATGCTTTTAGTAAAATTTATTAGAATTTTTTTATTCTTATTTCACTATTGAATTGAAATGTCAGAAACAGCCTTAAAGAAAGATAAGAACATGAGAATAATACAAGCAATAAGCATTAAGTTCATGATATTTATTTAGGTATAAGTTTATTTTACCTAAAATATTTTTCTAATTGCCATAAAATAGCAGCAGAAAGATTTTTCAGGTACTGAAATAAAATGGAGAATATCTAAAAAGAAATCCTTAATATTTTTAAGGTATTGTTAAGGTATTTACTAGTAAATTGTTTTCTTTCATATAAGATGTAAAAATATGTTGTTCATTGCAACAGCTGCTTATATTTACTCGTATTAAGGTTAGCAACTACTGATTCAATTAAAAATAATATAAAGAAGGAAATTGGAAAAGGAACTGAGTTATCAGAAAATCTCTTTTTTTTACAGGACCAGCACTCAGGGAATAGCCCCTACTCATGCAGTGCATTGTGCTAGAACAAGAAAAATAGGTTATAGGGAAGGACGATAGAGAGAGTAGTCTCTGTGGATATTTGTTTTAAACTTTCTCACGCTGGTAGTGACAGGAAAGACCTCCGCAGGTAGTTGATTCCACATACGTACAGTTCGGCTAAAAAAGGAATTCTCTCTGTAATGCGTAGTGAGATTCATTGGTCAATCGACCACAAAGAAATGTGCTCTGAATGAGGCACGTGTTGCACGTATAATTGTGCGGATTTCAGGAACAAGTTCCCTAATTTCATTAGAACACATTCCGTTGTAGTAACGATAGAACAATAAAATGCACCCCACAAATGCACCCCACATTGCATCGATGCTGCAATGAATCAATGGAATGTGATACCCTACTGTCACCGATGAGCTTCTTCGCCCATGATACATATGTACATGTAGGTATGAGGAATTGTATGATAAAATATTTCATTGTATAGCTTAAATGTTCCGAAAAAAAAATATATATATTGTAATTATTTATAGATGCAATCATTAATTTTGCTAACACGTTCTTAAAGGTATGCTGGGTGTGAATTTTTCAATCATGGCAGAATAATTTTTATATATTTTTTATAATATGTTATATATTAATTTAATATTAATTATACGCAGCATTACAATGCGTTGCTTTAACAATTGTTTTAATACTCGTATATTATTACAACTGAACATTACTTTTGGTTAAATACTTGTATTTATATGCAAATAAATTAAGTCACAAGCATAAATGCAATTCAGCTGCTTTTCCCATGATATGTGGGCAATTTTAACCCACTGGAGACCAACCACTGATTAAAAATACTTTGTATTCCTTTCGTTTTGAATATGAAATATACAAAATTAATAACAACTTTAAAAAAAAATTAGAATAAAATCTATTTTATTAAAAAGAAAAAACAAACAAAAAATCCGAGTTCCGGAAAAAATATGTTTTTGAAACACGAACAAGACCTTAGTTCTAATTTTTTTTATATAAAAGTGTAGTTACTTCGCCTGTTCGGAAATGCGCTGCAAATTGAACTTTAAATGCCCCGAAGTGCTTAGCTGAAGTAGATAACTCTACTACTAAAAAGTATTATTGCATTTTAAATTAAAGTTAACATGTATGATGCAGAGCAGTAAAGCATTTGCGAACAGACCAGGTCCACTATTTCTTGGCTAACACATTTGTGGAAATTTAGTAACGGCCTTTCGAATTCGGTTAATAAGGTCGTTGGTATTTAAAGAATCCGTTTAACATTTTAAGGAAGGATGTTTTATTTTTGTTATTTACATCATTATCTATTAAAAAGCCAACTTTAAATTTTCGGCAATTGAGTCCCTTTGGATTCATATAGAATATGTGTATGCATATATAAATGTTCTTATATATCAACTAATAAAATTAATACGCAAGCAATCATTTAATTTTTTGTGGCGCCAAATGGTAAAGAAGGAAATGTGAAGAATGTCAAATATGTTGGCGGCTAGAGCTTCTAATTAAAAATGATTTCACTCAAAATATTTTTTTTATTTATTTAAAGAATATAAAACACTCATAAAACTTAATGAAATAAAACGCCTATAATATAACTTTATAAAAAATTGCACTACGGCAACATTGATTTAATAAAAACCTAGGTTTACTTTATATTTTTTCTGCTGTACCAGATAAAATTTTTTATTAACAATGAATTTCACAGTTTGAAACAAGATATTACACCAATGTTATTGATCTAAAATAAAATTTATAATTACATTTAATTAAAAGTTTTAATGGAGATTTAATGGTTTGTAACATATCTCTAACAAAGGCTGATATAGGGTTAAGTATACAAACATTATTGGACTGTCCCGCTTTATCGATTGTTTACATTAAAAAAAGACATTTCATTATTATTTTCAATAGAAGTTGTCTATCGAAGGTTTTCTGTCGACATCGTAGGACAGCCCTTAATAAATGTTCTTTTTATAGCTATGCTATTTATGGTGCAATACAGGATGTTATAAATTTATGACAATTATTAATTTATAACAGTTAGAAATTTATTTTTGTTTTGATTTCTTTGTGAGTGAAACAAAACAAACACAATAAGAACGACTGCTGAATTTGTTTTTGTATTGTTTTTGCACATGATCACAACAAGATAACTCAGCCGATCCTAGCAGCCACTAGAAAAGAAAATAATGGGAAATAAATGGAAACGTTTTGAAATATTTGCGGCGAATTTGACATCATCATATAATATAATTTTATTGCATTGTTATTTAACACATTAAGTTTGTTTTATATAGCCAATCAGCATAGCTATAACCGTGCTAATGTCCTAAGACACCTCTCTACTTTTTTTTATAATCACTTCTATTTAATCAAAAAGGGCGGCATATGAAATAGTTCCCATCACAGCAGTAGCGCTACATCGGCTACTGATCATAAGCTGTGAAGACTTGTAGTCTAAAATGTATTATCTCAATTTAAATCTAACGCCAAAACCCAACTTTCTTAGTACTTAAAACGTAAATATACTGCATGAAATGGAGGCTACTTGCCGATTTATCATTATATAATTTAAATTATTTATTTATTTAATTATGAAATTTTTTTTTTTGATTACTTATTTTTTTCAACCGATCTGCTTTGTTTACAATTTATTTCGAGACAGGCCCTGTTTATTAAATTTAACATAATACCTTAAAAGTTAAGGAATTTGTTAGCACATAAAATAAACTTTCTATTAAATATTTTATAAAATTATCATCAAATCACAGCAACACTAAAACTAGTTTAGTTTGCATAAGATTGCAATCAAGTTTTTCAATAAAATTTCTTAATAGAAAAACTTTTTATTTAAAACAAAATAAATAAAATTGCAACAAAAGTTTATGTTATACTGCTGCAGTGTTTATGTAGAAGTTATTTTCAGAACTAAATTCAAAATTAAATTCAAACTGTTCGTGTTTTTTTCAAACTACAATGTGTTTATGCTGGACTAGATTGCACATATGTAGTATATATTTCCATATAATAAAAAATAATGTTATTAAATATTAAAAAGAGATTAAAAACTAAGGATAAAACACAAACATATTATTCACTCATAAAAATAAATAATTTGATACACTTTATGCTAAAAACTTTCAAATATTGTTGTGAAATTCAAATATACATACATTCAAATATATAATTTGCGTTCTCCACCTGACATAAAATTACCAACTTTAACATTAACTTCAAGTTAATGTTAAGTGTAGACTGCTCAAGTTAATGCTTTTTTCAAATTATAACATTATTATACCCTTTACCAAAAATGGAAAAGGGTATATATAGGTTTGTGATTCCGTGTGTAATTTCCATAATTTTAATTTGCGACCAAAAAAATATATATATTCTGGGTCCTTATGAATAGCGATGACGAATAAGCGATGTCCGTCTGTCCGTCCGTCCGTCCGTCCGGTGTACGTGAAATCGGTTTTCCGAAGCTCCCAGAAAAGCTAGAGACTTCGTTCTTGGACTGATGTATCAGAAATGGTCCAGCTTAGATTGGTATTGAAATTCAGCAAAATCGGGCAGACGATTGCAGAGCTGGAAAACGTAAACTATATTTTGCCATATAAAAGTAACTACCGAAAACAAATTTTTATTTTTTTTTTTAATAAATAAATTTATTTTACACTTCAGTACGACTAAAATTGGTATTTTAAATAAAAAAAAATATAAAAAAAATTAAAAAGACGTTTCCAGGGTTGGAAAACTTTAACTTTTTGTGTTATGTAAAATTAACTATGTCTAAAACTATATTAGTATTTTCTCGAGAACCGTAAGAGCTACAGACCTGAAATTTAGACACAGTGTGTAGACTTTTGGCCGCTACAACAACAAATACATGAGAATTGGAAATTAAAGGGTGTTCCAAAACGAGCAACGAAAAATTCTAAAATCCCATGTAATATACATACAATTATATGTATATACACTTGAAATTTGTAAGGTTAGTGTATTTTTATACAGACTACAAAAATTAACACTAAAATTTCAAAAAATTTAAATTAAAGGGTGTTCCATCAGTTAATGCAATTTTGACTATGCAATTTTGACAACTTGCTGTATCTTGGAAACCGTAAAAGCAAAACTCTTGAAATTTTCAAAAACGGTAAAACTAAAAAATCAAGGAATTATAAAATCGCCAAACCGAAAAAAATCGCGAAAAACAAAAAAATCGCCATAACTAAAAATACCCCAAAAAAACATGAAAAAATCGCCAAAATGAAAAAAAAACCCAAAACAGGAAAAAAACGACAAAATGAAAAAAAAATCGCCAAGATGAAAAAACCCCAAAAAAGAGAAAAAAATCGCCTAAATAAAACAAGTAAGAGTGCTATATTCGGCTGTGCCGAATCTTATATACCCTTTACCAACGTACGTACATATGTATATGTATATAGTGTACAGACACATACATACATACATATTTGTTTTGTGAAAAAATTTATAATTTTTTTCTCTGAAGCAATTAATAGTAAGTGACCTTTCAGTATTTTTCGATTAAAGAATTTGATTCAATTATTTTATTTTCGATAATAGCAATTGTTGAATATTTTACTCTAAACTCTGTGGTTAAGATATAGTTTACATTCACTCTTATTTCAGTCAAAATCGACGTCACGTCAATACATTACCAAAATATTGGGGCTTGTTTACTCGCTCTCGAGATGTTAAAAAACCGTGCTGCTATTTCATAACTCTAAAATAGTCTTCGTATTGCTTGTCCATACCAAGTAAACTATCTTGTTTTATATTTTCCCGTGTTTAATAATCATTGATGTTGCAAAACTGCTTAGTGTCTTGATTTAAAGTTCCCATTGCAAATAGTATAGATCGTGGTATTATGTAACCGTTTTATTCCTACAGGAATAGACAAAAAGAAAAAACTAACTTGACCTAGTCACTTTTGTAAAAAAACAATAAATTTAGCAATCCAGGAATCAACCTTTTAGATTTTTCTGATTTAAAAAATTTATAAGTGTGTTAAGTGAACAAAGAAATAAAAAAAAATTAATTTTATACTTTAATATTTATGCGCCAAACTTTTCTTTCAGAAACATAAAATATATTCAACTTATAAGGGAAAAGAAAAAAATTTTTAGAACTAGTTAATTTTACATAACACAAAAAGTGTAAGTTTTCCAACCCTGGAATTATAATTTTGGATTTTTCTGATTATTGATACCAATCTAGTTCTTTAAAAATACATAAAATAAGTTGAGTGAACAGAGCAAAAACGAAATAAGAAAAAATTTAGTTCCATTTAATTCCTTTAATATTAAAAAATTCAGTAAAGTGCGACTTTGACTCGTGCATGGAGGGTTCCGTACATTCGGTTTTGAGAATTTTTTAATGTGTCTTTTATGCTTTTTTGAAGTTTTTTCAGTTTAAACGATTTTTTCTAATTTTGGAAGTTTTTTTTATTTTGGCGATTTTTTCCTGCTTTTGGGGCTTTCTTCCATTTTGGAGATTTTTTCATTTTGGCGATTTTTTTCATTTCGGTGATTTTTTTTTTTTTTGATTTAGGGTTTTTTTTTCATTTTGGCGATTTTTTCCTTTCTGGGGTTTTTTCTGTTTTTTTGGGTTTTTTCGTTTTGACGATTTTTTTTAATTTAGGCGATTTTTTTCATTTTGGCGATTTTTTTTCATTTTAGCGATTTTTTTTCTGTTTTTTTGGGGGTTTTTTCATTTTGGAGATTTTTTCCTATTTTGGGGGTTTTTTCATTTTGGCGATTTTTTTTCTTTTTGGCGTTTTTTTCATTTTGTCGATTTTTTTTCTGTTTTTAGATCTTTTTTTTTGGAAATTTTTTTCATTTTGGCGATTTTTTTCATTTTGGTGATTTTTTGCTGTTTTGGGGTTTGTTTTTCATTTTGGCGATTTTTTTCTATTTTTGGGCCTTTTTTTCATTTTGGAGATTTGTTTTCATTTTGGAGATCTTTTTATTTTTGTGATTTTTTCCTATTTTGGAAATTTTTTTCATTTTGGCAATTTTTTTCATTTTGGTGATTTTTTCCTGTTTTTGGGTTTTTTTCATTTTGGCGATTTTTTTATGTTTTTTTTCGTTTTGGCGATTTTTTTTCCTTTTTGCGATTTTTTCCTATTTTGGGGATTTTTTTTTTCATTTTGGTGGTTTTCTTTCATTTTGGCGATTTTTTTTTCATTTAGCAATTTTTCCGGTTATTCGCGATTTATTTTAGTCTTAGACGTTTTTTTGTAATTTGGAGCTTTTTTTGGCGATTTTTTTTTGTTTTTAACGATTTTTTTCATTTTGGCGATATTTTTCATTTTGGCGATTTTTTTCTGTTTTTTGGAGTTTTTTTCATTTTGGCAATTTTTTTCTCCTTTTTGCAATTTTTTCCTATTTTGGGGTTTTTTTCATTTTGGCGTTTTTTTCATTTTGTCGATTTTTTTTCTGTTTTTGGGGCTTTTTTTTTTGAATTTTTTTTTTTATTTTGGCGATTTTTTTTCATTTTGGAGATTTTTTTTTCATTTTGGCGATATTTTTTATTTTTGCGATTTTTTCCTATCTTGGAGATTTTTTTCATTCTGGCAATTTTTTTCATTTTGGTGATTTTTTCCTGTTTTTGGGTTTTTTTCATTTGCCGATTTTTTTCTGTTTTTTGTAGTTTTTTTCGTTTTGGCGATTTTTTTTTTCAATTTGGCGATTTTTTTCATTTTGGGGATTTTTTTTCATTTTGGTGATTTTCTTTCATTTTGGCGATTTTTTTCATTTAGTAATTTTCCGGTTATTCGCGATTTATTTTAGTCTTAGAAATTTTTTTTGTAATTTGGTGCTTTTTTTCGTTTTGGCTTTTTTTTTTGTTTTTGGCGATTTTTTAGGTTTGGCGATTTTATAATTTTTTGATTTTTTAGTTTTACCGTTTTTGAAAATTTCAAGAGTTTTGCTCTTACGGGTTCCAAGATACAGCAAGTTGTCAAAATTGCATAGTCAAAATTGCATTAACTGATGGAACACCCTTTATTTTAAATTTTTTAAATTTTAGTGTTAATTTTTGTAGTCTGTATACAAATACACTAACCTTACAAATTTCAAGTGTATATACATACATACATTCAATTGTATGTATATTACATGGGATTTTAACATTTTTCGTTGCTCGTTTTGGAACACCCTTTAATTTCCAATTCTCATGTATTTGTTGTTGTAGCGGCCAAAGGTCTACACACTGTGTCCAAATTTCAGGTCTGTAGCTCTTACGGTTCTCGAGAAAATACTAATATAGTTTTAGACATAGTTAATTTTACATAACACAAAAAGTTAAAGTTTTCCAACCCTGGAAACGTCTTTTTAATTTTTTTGTATTTTTTTTATTTAGAATTCCAATTTTAGTCATACGGAAGTGTAAAATAAGTTTATTTATTAAAAATAAATAAAAATTTGTTTTCGGTAGTTACTTTTATATGGCAAAATGAAGTTTACGTTTTCCAGCTCTGCAATTGTCTGCTTGATTTTGCTGAATTTCAATACCAATCTATTTTGGAAAATTTCTGACACACCAGTCCAAGAACGAAGTCTCTAGCTCTTCTGGGAGCTTCGGAAAACCGATTTCACGTACAGACAGACGGACAGACGGACAGACGGACAGACGGACAGACGGACAGACGGACAGACGGACAGACGGACAGACGGACAGACGGACAGACGGACAGACGGACAGACGGACATCGCTTATTCGTCTTCCCTATGCATAAGGATCCAGAATATATATATTATATGGATCGCTTATTGATATTATAGAAATTACAAACGGAATGACAAACCTATATATACCCTTTTACCATTTTTGTTGGTAAAGGGTATAAAAAAACCCCAAAGCAGGAAAAAACGCCATAATGAAAAAAAACCCAAAAACCGAAAAAAATCGCCATATTAAAAAAAATTTCTAGGACTAAAATAAATCGCGAAAAACCGGAAAAATTGCTTAAATAAAAAAAATCGCCAAAATGAAAGAAAATCGCCAAAATGAAAAAAAGTCGACAAAATGAAAAAAATCGCCAAAACGAAAAAAAACCCAAAAAATAGAAAAAAGTCGCCAAAATGAAAAAAAAAAGAAAAAAAACTCCTAAATAGAAAAAACCCAAAAACAGAAAAAAATCGCAAAAATGAAAAAAAATCGTCAAAATGAGAAAAATCTACAAAATGAAGAAAATCCCAATAACAGAAAAAAATCACCAAAATAAAAAAACCTTCAAAAACAGAAAAAAATCGCCAAAACGAGAAAAAAGCGACAAAACTGAAAAAATCGTTTAAACTGAAGAAAAAACTTCAAAAAAGCCGTGCGCGATTCAAAGTCGCACTTTACTGAAGTTTTTAATATTAAAGGAATTAAATGAAACTAATAAGCAGATTTTGTAAAAAATTTTGTTTCTAAACGTTTCAAATTTGTATGAAAAATAACGAAAATTCTTTTCAAAAAATATTTTTTCCATACAAATTTCAAAACGAAAAAATCGTTTGAATTTACAAAATCTGACCTTAAGTTTTTCCTTATTTTGTTTTTGCTTTTTTCACTTAACATATTTTATGTATTTTTTAAAGAACTAGATTGGTATCAATAATCAAAAAAATCCAAAATTATGACTCCAGGGTTGGAAAACTTACACTTTTTGTGTTATGTAAAATTGAATAGGTCTAACAATTTTTTTCTTTTTCTTTATAAATTGAATATATTTTATGCTTCTGAAAGAAAATTACAGCTCCAAAGATGGAAACTTTAAAAAAATTATAAATTTTTTCACAAAACAAATATGTATGTATGTGTCTGTATACTATATATACATATGTACGTACGTTGGTAAAGGGTATATAAGATTCGGCACAGCCGAATATAGCACTCTTACTTGTTGTTAGTGCATTTATTTGAACAACTCAGTTATAACTTCAAGTTACAGCAAAATGTCATGCAGGTGGAGACGTAGAGTAAGGATCACAAACATAACATGGTTGAAACAACTCTGCACACAGTATTACCAGCATAAAAATCATTACCTAGCAACTCTGAAATTCAAAATAACGGCCAAAGCAAACAATAACGTGAATTTCCCAGATTCTTTTTGAATACTGTTTGGTCACTTGGTTACCAATAGAAAACCTCCAGCACAATGGCTTGACAGATGGTACCACCTACATTGCAGCACCACCAGTATGCAATAATTCAATTCTTTTAGTATGTTGCACATTTAATTACGCCATCTATCAGGCAGTGACAAATATTCTAGAAGTTTCGTTGGTATAAGAGGCTACACTATCTATGAACCCTTTTGCACACGCAAAGTTTTAATTCAGCTGGGTGAAAAAAATTATTGGACTACAAATCGTCTATTACGTATGCAAAAAATTAAGTGCACCATACATCGCCTATTTTTCATGCAGAAAATTTAATGGACTACACATCGTCTATTTTTTAATGGACTATACATAGTCCATTTTTTAATTGTTTATAAAAAAATTTAATAGACTAAACATTGTCCATTTTGTATGCAAAAAATTAAGTGAACCATACATCGCCTATTTTTCTTGCAGAAAATTTAATGGGTTTCACATCGTCCATTTTTTTAATGGACTCTACTACATCGTCCATTTTTCAAGTTTTTATAAAAAAATTTAGTGGGCTATAAATCGGCCATTTTTTATGCAAAAAGCTTAGTGGACTATACATCGTCTATTTTTCATGCAGAAAATTTAATGGGCTTTAAATAGTGCATTTTTCATGCAAAAAAAAAATTTTTATGAAAATAATTTAAAACTAAATTAAAAATGTCCTATAATCCTTAGGGAAACAACAGGAATTAATATATGTATTTATTTATATACGTTTGTATATATATATTATAAGGAAATAAGGGAATGCGGTTTGCAATCCAAATACGAAAATGCACTAATTTATAGGCAACTGCTGGTCACTGGCCGTTCATAACAAACGCTTAAAAGAGCTATGAAAAAATTATCAGGATAAAGAAGACGAAAAAACTCCTGATCGTACACTTTGTCGCTGCACCGGCTGCGGAGACTTAAGGTACGGTCACACTTGACAAACATTTGCCCAAAAAGCGTAACCGGTATATACTAATGAGAAATCTTTTGATTCAGACTTGTGTTTATTAAGTTCAACAGTTTCCAATAATATTGTGTTCTATAAATTTGCCTATTTGTTAAAAATGAAACTAATTAATTTAATAAACAAGTGTCTGAAGCAAACAATTTTGCATTATTATTATGTACTGGTTACACTTTTTAGGACATAAAATGTTTGGTCAGAGTGCCAATCATTGGCTGAAAGAAGGCTTCGATTACCTTGTAACAAATTTTGCAGTAATTGTCAGCATTTAGAACCATCTGTTACTGCTCCGGATTTGTTTGTATCTGGTATCACAATGCACCTCAGTGAGCTATGCTGGCAATTCAACATAATCTAAGCAACTGCAAAAATGAGACTATCTGAAATTAACTTATATTACTCTTAAAATAGAGTATATTTTCATGCAGGAATCCGAACGATGAAAAAGAAAAAGTACGGGTACCTCCCACTCAAGCTAATTGTTAAAAGTCGAATCAGTTAAAACCCCGCAATTTAAAATTGGCTATTATACTGACAAGACACTCTCAAATTTTTGTAACATTAATGCCCTAATTCTGTTCGACGATTGTATCGTCTTGTCTATGTACGAAAAAAAAGCTGGCAGTTGTGATTCTTTAAAACAATTATTATTTATTGTATATGCTAGAAGGTTCGTGTATTTGCTATATGGTTTTGTTCCAAACATTATATCCAACACATATTTTTTCATATATTTTTCAGACCATTCTATAATACTCTAATTGAATTTTTATGTTTTAAGAACATGGCAATAATACTCATATTTTTCATTATCAAAGACAACCACCATTTTTGAAGAAAATAATTTAGAGAATTCAAAAATAAAAGAACTCAGAAGCATTTTCAATTAAAAACGTCCTAAATCTTCTTACTGAATAAGGGCATAATTTAATATCAAACTATTACTATCGTCTAAGTTTAAAAACTTTTTGTTTAAGTTAATATGCATGCATCCATGCCGATTTGCAACACTTTAGCTACATTTTTCTTTGCTTCCCCTCAAACCACATATTTCTGCGGTATTGTGTTCATAAGAGTCCATGGATGTTTGATAACACTCTTTTCAATTTCGCTAAAGAATGCATGTGATTGTTTTGAATTTTAAACTTTTTAATTGCATTGCCACATATTGCGATGTGCTGTGTACTGTTTTGTACACCCACTGATAACTGAGAAAAAATTTTGTGGCATGCTATTGCTGGAAACCACATCAAATGTTTCATGTGCTCAACAAATATAGTGTTCGGAATAAAAATGAGAAATGACTTACCACCAACAAACAGCACATTCTAAAATTGTGCAACTGAATAATTTGTGTATGAAGTGTTTTTCCTCTCTAATGCAGATAAGTGAATTTTGCTGTTGGTATATACGAGAACTTTTATCAAAGTAAACTAAAAACAGTGGCATGTGTTAGAGAAAACATGCTTTTAAATAAAAGTACAAAATTTTTCATTTTAAGCCCTTATTCATTCGTTAAGTGCTAGTGACATTATGGTCATGAAAACAGAAATTCAAAGATCTGTATTGTGATAGAAAATTTTTGGGTAAAAGTTTTCTGATAATCCGAATTAGAAACATTGAAATGTGCATGGGAGCTAGACACAAGCCCTCAATAATGAATTCCAATATATGTTTCACAAGCTTTTCGAACCAAGCGCACAGAAAAACCTATTCACCAATTAATATTTTCAATTAGGAATTTAATTGATTCAATTAAATTTAACTGATACAATTAAATTTTTAATTGTATTAATTAATGCCGTAATTCTGTTCGACGAATGTATCGTCTCGTCTATGGACAAAAAAAAAAAAGAAGCAGTTTTGATTCTTTAAAATGATTATTATTTATTGTCTATGCTAGAAGGTTTGTGTACTTGCTTTACGATTTTTTTCCAAACATATTTTTTCATGTATTTTTTCAAACTATTGTATAATGCCCTAATTCAGTAAGAAGATTTAGGACGTTTTTGTTTGAAAATGCTTCTGAGTTCTTGTCTTTGAAGTCTCTAAATTATGTGAGACATTTTTAGATTTAATTGAACTGTAGTGAATTTTAATCAGAAATAATTTCTTAATCAGGCTTGAGTTCAGTAATTTCAATTCTTATTGAATGAAATATTTTTATTAATTAATGTGAGTATCTAAAGAAGAGAAGAAAAATTAAACTAGACTTTATTAGCTGGGGGAAATACCGATATTCTATATAGGTAGAGTGATATAACTTCGTGCTAACCTAAATAGAAAATGGAAAAACAGAAAATGAATAGTGATACTTACAAATGTGTTTGCCAAAGGTAAATCAATAATTGTATACACAATCAATTCTCATATTCCATTTCATAGAAATTTAAGTTAAATAGCTGATGTTAATAATAATCTCTACCCCAGTAGATAGACATGGGTGCTGATGAAGTGCGTGGCTGCACAGAAAAATATCGGTATTTCCCCCAGCTAATAAAGTCTAGTTTAATTTTTCTTCTCTTCTTTAGATACTCACATTAATTAATAAAAATATTTCATTCAATAAGAATTGAAATTACTGAACTCAAGCCTGATTAAGAAATTGTCTCTAAATTATTTTCTTCAAAAATGGTTGTTGTCTTTGATAATGAAAAATATAAATATTATTGCCATGTTTTTAAAACATAAAAATTCAATTAAAGTATTATACAATAGTTTGAAAAATACATGAAAAAATATGCTTGGATATAATGTTTACACGAACCTTCTAGCATAGACAATAAATAATAATCGTTTTAAAGAATCAAAACTGCTTCTTTTTTTCGTCCATAGACAAGACGATACATTCGTCGAACAGAATTAGGGCATAATACTTTAATTGAATTTTTATATTTTAAAAACATGGTAATAATATTTATATTTTTCATTATCAAAGACAACAACCAATTTTGAAGAAAATAATTTAGAGACTTCAAAGACAAGAACTCAGAAGCATTTTCAAACAAAAACGTCCTAAATCTTCTTACTGAATTGGGGCATAGTTTTATCATATTATCAAATTGTTTGTAGGTGAAAATTTTGAGTAATTTTTTTTAATGATATTACAAATATTTTAATTGATATTACAAAATTATTCATATTACTTTTTTCTGTGTGTTTTTCCTTTACTTTGTGTTGGAGAATTATACAGATTTATTGAAAATCTCTATAGCAATTTATGAACACCTATTCCATTTAGCTTTTTAGTATTTTTTTTTAATTTATGAAAAGTGGTACATATTCATACTTACACTTGGTGTCGAATGATTCAAATGTTCTTGACTTGCTCAACTGGAAGTGTTAAATGAAAAAACACATATCGTGTAAATAGTTAAATGTTCACCATTTTCGTGACCGGTCGCCTTAGTCTTCTTTCGATGTGGCTGGATCTAAAATCTATCAAATAGTATAAATATAATGTTGATTGTTCCCTCCAATGAGGCAGCCAAAAAAACTCTGGAAGCAGTCCCGTAAATATAGTTAGTTATTAATTTTAGCTTAACTGGTATTTATACTTTTGAAATATGAGTAGCTCTGTGGTCGAGATAGCACGATGAATATCGTGCTAGTTTGTCATGCTGGACGTTGTCAGCTCGAATCCCAAAAAAATATCTGCTTAAAAATAACATACGTATACATATATTGCATTTTTAATAATAGTAATTCTGCCAAAAAAAAAAAAACAAAGACTTCAATTCAAAGATCTGACTGATAGAACATTTTCGAAAAAAATTTATGGGATATAAAATTAAATTTTAATGGGCGCGCCTCCGCCCATAAAAATTACAAATTTAAAGTTGCGCTAAGCAGCTGAAATTGGATATAAAAGTAGGTCTAGATGAGAAACTAACTGGAAAAATCTGAAAACCCGGTAATTTCCATCAGAAAGTCAGGGCTACGCCCATAAAAATTAACAAGCAATAGTGCTATATTCGGCTGTACCGAATCTTATATACCCTTCACCAAAGTGCGTATATGTAGTATAGAGATACATAAGTACATACATACATATTTTTTCAGGGCCATAGAGCTGGTGGCCAGGAATGTAGCTGAAGGTAAGAAGGTAAGCTTCTATGTCGACAGCCAGGCTGCGATAAACGCTTTGCAGGGAAACAATGTCAAATCGAAACTTCTTAGTGACTGTAGGAAAGACCTCAACTTGCTTATGTATAAATACAGTGTCAGACTATGTTGGGTTCCAGGCCACAGCAGTGTTGAGAAAAATCAAACTGCCGATGAGCAGTCGGCATTAAATGAGGGTCGGCATTAGATGAGGGAATGACGGACAGATCGGTGAAATTACCGATAATTCATTACTATAGGGAACTCAGTAATTGGGTAGAAAGCAGGACCAACAGTTCATGGCGAATTAGGGAGGACTGTAGGGTTTGGTGGGGTTTTTGGTCAAAATTTGACTCAGGAAGATCCAAACTGCTACTGGACATGGATAGGAGGGCGATGCAAAGTTAGGCGCGTTGACAGGTCACTGCTCGGTCAGAGCAAGAACCAGCATTTGGGAAACTGGCACTCCAGATTTTTGTAGGATGTGCGGGGATGAAGAGGAACCAGAAACCATTGAACATATTATCTGTCACTGCCCGAAGCTGCAACGTCATAGGCTTAGATGGCTGGAGCAGACGTTTCCATGAAAGCATTACTGATATCGGGAAGTGTAAGCTAGAGAACATCAGGGGCTTCATCATGGGGAATCGCTGGCTTAATGACGGACAATAGGGTCACTTCTGGCTATAAATGGGAGGGGTAAATATTACTAGTAATGGGCAATAGAAGCGAATCACAATGGGCTCAATTGGGTATCCGAGTAAAAGGTGCCATATAGCACCACCCTTCCTAACCTAACCTAACCTACATATTTGTTTTATAAAAAAAATATGATTTTTTGCTCTAGTGAAACTTTTAGTAAGTGACCTCTAGGTATTTTTCGATTAAATATTTTTTTTTCGATATTAGCAATGAGTTGAATATTTTATTCTATGCTCAGTATTTAAGAAATATTTTACATACACCCTTATTCCAGTTGTCAAGAACGACGTCAGGTCATACAATATCAAAAAATTGGTTCTCGTTCACTGGCACTCGAAATGTTCTAAAACCGTGCTATTATTCAATGAAATAGTCTTAGTATTGTAACTCCATACCAAGTAAACTAACTTGTTTTATTAAATAATCTTTGATGTTGCAAAATTGTTAAGTATCCCAATTTAAACATCACATTACAAAAGGTATATATCGCGGTATTGTGTAAAGAATTTTTTTCAAATTTGTTCAGCACAAAGGAACGGTTTCAGGGAAATGAAACGAAACATGTCCTTTAATTAATTTTATAGTAAGGACTGTTCTTTAGCGATATATTTTTTTTAATAAGAAAAGTAATGCCTATAAATAATATGAAACCCTGACGATTTCATAGTTATAAAATTCATGGCTGATTAGAGTGATAATATTGGTATTGTGCAAAGAAGTTGGTAAAAATTTTATCTCACTACTGTGGCCGAAATTTTAGATAGAAACTTGGCCTTTTTCATATTTATGTTTTTGTGAGGATACAATTTTCTAAATAATTTATGTAGTATACTCCAAGGATGCTCGATTTTAACTAGGGATGTAACGAATACCAGTTTAGCGAATGCGAATGCGAAAGTGAATAATACATTTTAATTTTTGCGAAAGCAAATGCGAATGCGAATGCGAAAGCGAAAGCGAATGTAAATATTAAAATTGGTTAAAATATCACATGCAAATAAATTTATATAAGAGTAAGTATAGATAATAATTAATAATAAGTTTACAAAATGTTAGGCAATCCACCCATTCGCACATTGGCCCTAAAGCCTGGTACTCTGTTCAATATTTCATGTGAAATGCTGCCAAAATACATAATAAGAAAATTTGGAATGAATTTTTAATGAAAAAATCTTGCAGAAGTAGTATTCTGTTCATCTTGGGAAAAACATACGAAATATATCTTCAACATTTTAAGTTTTCAGGAGAAATAATATGAGTGGCACTTGTTTCGCCTCGAGTTTACAACAAACAAGGGCTAGTTAATATTGTTTGGATAAGAATTTTTTGTACGAAGTAATGAATGGTACTCAATAGTTTATCAAAAGTTTGAACAGACTAGTTAGTCTTAAGCAGAAACTATTTTCGCGCAAATCCAACACTGGCTTTTCTTTTTCAAAAACTGAAAAATATTCCCAAACACCGCTGGAATTTGGTTTCATTTTGATACTTATGATAAATCATTTATAGAAAAGTTTTCCGGTAATATTTTAAAGCTTTGCTTGGAATGCTTTACTGTAAGTATATGTGACGCGCAAAATAGAAAGGGACCTAAGGGTAAAAACCGGTTTTGTTCAGGAGAGCCATTTTAAAGATTTAAATACGTGTATCTTTGGTGTACCATCACTGAGCTTGTTAATATTGGTCTCATTTGAAAGCGACACATCTCATGACGTCAGGAACGTGTTGGTCAACCTTGAAAACGCGCGTAGGTCGTCCCTACCTATTGTTTTGTGTAATTGGTTTTTACTGTTTTCTACCTAGCGCGCTGTTTCCATGAATTTGATATCAATTTTGCTCGCGTTTTTTCGAGTCCAGGTTTATTTTTTGAAATTATTAATTGTGAATTATAATAAATACTCATTTATAATTCCTTTAAATCGTGAATATTACTCTGTTAGTACCAAAATTTTTTCACATAACCTTAGAATCGTTGACTTCAATTTCATAAAACGCGCATATCTCTGGGAGGGAACACATTTGGGGCATGGGATCGGTCTCATTCGATGCTCAGATGTTGCCCACATCAAAAAAAAAAAAGTGAAAATTTATTTTTTTTATATTTATAAAACTAGGTGGGATTAGCCCAATAAAATTTACGCTATATTTTACATATTTCTTTCCAGGCGTACACACTGGCGGCCCGTTGTAATGACGAAACAGTGCATTTTAAAAGTGTACAATCCAGCGCCCATCACGCTTTAACCTATTATTTTATGTAACTGTGATTGTAAATAAAACACACTAGAAATTTTAAGTTTAAAAAGTGTTATTACAGAAAATTTTTCAAAAAGTAGTCAGATCCTCACAAAAACATAAATGTGAAAAAGGCCAAGTTTCTATCTAAAATTTTGGCCATTCAAAGTAGTGAGATAAAAATTTTTAACAAGTTCTTCTTTGCACAATATCAATCACTATAATCTGCCATGAATTTTATAAATATGAAATCGTCAGAGTTTCATATTATTTCTAGGCATATTATTTCTGACGACTTGTCAGTCGAAACTTTTCTTTCGTTATTATGAAACAGGGCATTATAATTGATTTTTAAAAATTTTTTGTTTCTCCTGTAAAAACTATAAAAGTGTATTTACGTCCATTTGCATTTAAGGTGACGACATGCATATGAATAAAAAATATCTTGCTAAAAAAATAAAATATTAATATGAGAAAATTAGCGCGTTAACAAGTGTCAAAAACAGCTGCAGGTTACTGAAAAATATATTTGTTATTTATTAAGTAGCTAATGCAGAAATTTATACAAATGAGAAATTTAATAAGTTACTCGTATGTATAGTTAATAATTACTTTCACTCAATCATAATGGAATCTCACACCAACCAGTTTCAAATATAACAATTTCACTATTGTGTTTTTTATTTTTACTACATCATGTTTGCAATAATCCGTACTTTATAGCCTTAATACGAATTTTTAATTACCTATTTGCATTAATGTAATTAATATAATAAACATTTGTCCTACAAACTTAATCTCATGATATTTAGTTGATATTATTACTGATGCAAATTGTCAAGTTGTGTATTTGATGTATCAAAAAATGAAATTAATTTAATGCAAATATCTTAATTACAGTTTCTTTTGACTTATTTTAACAGAATTCAAACCACAAATAATTAACTGTGGTCAGTTGAGGCATACAATACACACAATAATCTTATATATTATATAATATAATAGTTTTACACAAATTTATATGTAACAGCTATCAGATCAAGAGGGAAGGTCCAATAATTCCTTTTGGATTTTTTGAATGAAACAGGCTCTTGGATAAAAAAAATTATTTAATTTTTCAAGGTTATCTCTTTTGGGCTCTAAACACTTTGTTCAATGATTCTTTAATTTTTAGGCCAAAAGTGAAAAGCAACCCGATAGGATGTTCGTCCATCCGTCCGTCAGTCTATTTGTCACAGGCTGTTTTCTCGAGAACCGTAAGAGGTACGAACTTTGGGCGTTACAACAACAAATATATGACAGCTTAAGATAATAGGATGTTCTAAAACGCGCAACGTAACATGCTGAAATTCTAATGTAATATACAGACCATTGAAGCGCAGCCGCGAAAAATGTTGTAAATGACAATTTTTACAAAACCAGTTTTTTTCACAGATTAACGTTAACATTACTCTCTCTTGCGTTGTTCAAACATCAAACTATCCAAAATTATGCACCATATCGCCCTCAAAATACAATTACATATAGCCAGCAGTGGGAGAACTTTGTAAGTAACTAACAAAATCATGCAAACGAAATTATCGAAAATAATTGACAAATGCAACAGAGATACAAAAAGAAACGTTAATGCTAATTACGGGTATTATTATTTCGAAAGCAATTTGTCTCTACTCAAAAATTATTATTTTGACACTTACAACGTTCTTCGCGCCTAACCTTCAATTATATATAAATACTTGAAATTTTCAAAGTTAGTCCTAATTTACACTATGCAACTCTTATTGCTAAGCTGATTAGTTTGTGGGAGAGAGAGAGAGACGAGGGGAACATAAACGTTTCTTTTACCCTCGTCACTCTCTCTCTCTCGCTCTCTCTCTCTCTCGCTCTCTCTCTTGCTCTCTCTCTCTCCTAAAAAACTAATCAGCTTAGCAATAAGACTTGCATAGTGTAAATTATGACTTATTGTATTTTTATACAGACTACAATAAATTAACACGGAAATTTTAAAAAGTAAAAGTTTAAAAGTATTCTATCAGTTAATAGGTTTGTTCATTCACTAAAAATTGTTACGAATTTGTAACAATTGTTACGGGAAAGTGTTCATTAAATCATTTGCAGGGAGAGAGAGCGTCAAAAGAGAGAGAGAGAGAAAAATTCCTACAAATTATTACTAGTAAAATTTTTACTTGAAAGAATTATGCCACCACCTATTGTGTGTTTTGTTGTCAAATTAATTAATTAAAAAACATTTTAAAAAGGAAAATTGAAAAATGTGATTTTTTTAAACATGTATGCATATGTAAAAAGAAAGCATGTTTTCTTAATTTATTGTTTATCCTTCATTAAGCCACATAAATTAAATTTTAATGGCAGATAATCAGAGATGGAAAGTGTCTTTTTTGTATTTGTTAATGAATAAAATTAAACAACTATGAAACATGCATAAAAATAGTAAAAATACATGAAACTGTGTAAAGAATTTCATATTAAATGTGAATTTCTAAAAAAAATTGCAATTTAAAATATATTTAAACAAAATACATCAGAAGAAATACAATTGTATCATGATTGCCATCCATGGTTCTGATATGAATAAAATTTTCTTGCAAGCTTTTACAAGTAATGCTAGAAACACAACTGGGACGAACGACGAATATTACGGTGCGAACTTTCGTCATAAAAAATAAAACACATTTGCGCATATGAAAATGAACACAACACCAACGTAGAAGGAAATTCGTCGTGAGTGACGAGTTCTGAGATAGGTTTATTTCTATTGTGTACGCCGACGAACGACGAAAAAACAATTTTCTCTCTCTCTCTCTCTCTCTTTGCATACACAATAACCAACTTTATCAATTATGACAGCAGAATTCGGTGAGTAAATTCGCCGTTATTGTGCTTCATACGACGAATTTACTCAGCGAATTCTTATCGACGAATTCGTCAACGTGAACGAAATTCATCGTTCGTTCCAATTGTGTTCCTAGCATAAAACGTTCATTTAATTTTTTTATATTTAGGAGAGAGTAATTTTGTTAATTTCTGCCTTACTCTCTCGTTGTTAGTTTCTGCTGGTAAAGTAAATGAACAGACTTAATATTATTTTGATCCTGTAGCTTTGACAGCTTTCTGTATCTTCGAAACCATAAGAGGGAAAGCAAACTATTGCAATTTTCAAAAACGCTAAGACATCCCAAAATAAAAAAAACAAAACAACTAGTTTCCAATATGAAAAAAGCGCTTAAATGAAAAATACCACTGAAAATAAAATAATTATTTAAAATGCAATAAAGTCTCCTTTTGGTGAAAAGAACTAAAAAAAAAACGCCAAAAACTAAATAAAAATCGCGAAATTTAAAAAACACTGAAATGAAAAAATTGCTCAAACTAATACGCCACAGAAAACCGCGAGAATAATCCAAAAATCACTAAAACGAAAAAAAGCGCCAAAACTTAAAAAATCACCAAAAATTTAAACAAATCTTAAAAGTTAAAAAGCGCTTAAAGTAAAACAACACCAAAATAAAAACTAAAGAAAAACTTTACATCAGTTAAGTTATATAGGCAAACCTTCGTATAGCATTACATATCGCTCAGTTGCTCAAAAAACGTCATAACTCCAAAAAAATATTTTTTTTCCAGAAAAAAAATTTTAAGTTCCAAATTTATATACAACTCAATGGAAAACGTAAATTTTATTATGTTTTTCAAGAGCTGAGTAACTCAAGAAATTTCTATGAAATATTTTATACAATATAAAGAACGTTATAAGATATGATAGCAAAATATAAGACAAAAATATGCTTTTATGACCAAACTATGCAAAAATATGAATTTTCAGCCAAATATGCAAAAATATGCACTAAAAAATGGATGCCATTCTTACACAAATTCATTGTTTCGTAAATATATTTCGTTCTTGGCATTATCAAGGGTAAGGGAAAACATGCATTTGCATGAAACCCCTATCTGTGGTTATGAAATTCTTGTGACTAAATGAGCGATATGTAGTCCCCGTATGGAACCTATGGTGTGCGAGTCAAAGCCACATTTTATTTAATTTATTTACATTGGACGAATACTGAAGGCGAGAAAAATATTTAATGATAGATTGATGATAGCATTTTCCACTTCGAGTTGCACACTGCCACATCTTTTTTCTCTCACTGTACTTCAATAGCTAAAATATGTATGTTGGTATGCCAACAAAAGATTTGTTTTCACTCAATATGTTATATTTGTCTCTTAGGGAATAACACAAAATATTTTTCAGGACTGTTATAAAATATCTTTGTGTAATTTTTTTTATATGTTCTTATGTTTGTTGAAGTTTTTTTGTTTTACCACCAAAGCCCTAAATATAAAATGAAACCTACATGAACCATCAGCTTTGTAAGTGACTTTATTTCATTTATCATTTTTCATTTTTGTAACAATTTAAAAAGCATCACCTTGATTGATTTCCACAATACAAAAACGTGATCCTTTACAAATATTTGGCAATTTTATAAATATTTACAAGCAAACAATATATGAATGCATGAGAATATAAATTTTGCTTTATGGCTCCAATAAATATTTTAAAGTTCGTAATACATACATATAAATTTGTGGACAAAATTCAATATCCTGGGTATTTTATGATAAACGTTACTTTACTATTTAAACTTTTTTATTTTATAGAAAAATAAATATCAATAAATTTTGTATGGCTGTTGTTGGATATGAAGAACGAGAGTATAAATTTTTATGATTTTGAAATATTTATGGCAAATTTTTTTTTAATAAGGCTTCTTAAACATTGAATTTAAAAGGGTTATTTAGTATAACAAATCGTAGATTCTATAATAAAATGAAAGGCTTGTGTTATTTGCAGTAAAATATAAAAATTTATTAAAAAACGTTTGGAATAAAGTGTGCATAAATATTAAAAGTTACTACATATTTGACTTTTACTATTTTAGTATTTTTTTAAAGCAAGAACACTAAGAATAAAAAATAATTAACACCATTCCATATGTGGAATATGGTTAGCAAACAATCTCTGAAAGGTAGATAGATGAACACGAGAGCTGCTGAAGTGCGTGGTGGCATAGAAAAATTCCGGCATTTCTACCAGACAAAAGCATAGTTTAATTTTTCTTGTTGTCCTTAAATAATTCTTTCTGCCACCGACTTCAAATGCAAAGATCTGACAGATGAAGATAAGAAGAATTACGTGAAATATAAAATTAAATTTTAATGGGCGTTCCTCCGCAAATGCAAAATCGTGTGTTTTTCAGAGCTCAGGGTGCGTGCTAAGTCTGCCCACATTTTTATATTGAAGATTGTGTCTATTTTAGAGCTCAAGGTGTGTGGCAAATTTCGTAAAAATCGGTTAAGTAAAACCGCGTGAAATATTTTAATAAATTTTAAAGGGCGTAAGCCCGCCCATTTTTTTCACTTTCAAATTGTGTAATTACAAGAACCAAAGGTGTTTTATAGGTTTTGCTGCAATCAAATAAGTAGAACATCATAAAATTTAATATAAAAAAATTGTGGGCGTGTTGCAGCCCACTTTTTTACAATATCACCAATGGAAAGCTATACCCTCTCAGAAAAAAAAAGAAATTTTTACAATCGGTCTATGAAGTAAAATCCCACGCCACCCCCCCCCCCGAAAAAAAAAGAAGAATTGTTAACCTCCTCCTTTTTTTGAAGTCGGTTAAAAATCACATTAATTAATAAAGAAAATATTTATTAGTGTGATTTTATAGATATTGTATCTATCCCGGCTTCCAAGCGATGTTTTCTGGTACTTGGTGTTTTTGCTTAAAAAATCAAAAATAATTATTATTTTTAAAAATATTTTCTTATGTCTGGCTAAAATATTTTTAGTGTATATAAATCAGTTACGTCCAAACACACATACACTGATATTTGCATTTGAGGTAAACAGCTTTGAAAGCTTTTAAAAAGCTCTTAAATTTGTTCTTGTTTCCTTGCAAAGTAAGAGCAAGCATTGGTGTCTGTTGTGTTGTTGTTGTGAATGTTGTAGTCTCGTCGGTGTGAAAGCACAAAAAGCTCTTTATAAGAGTTTGCATATTGTGCATATGGCTTGGACGTAGCTGATATAAATACATTATAAGCTTCTGTAATGCCATTTCGGAAAACTGAAGTAAGTATAGGCAACAAAAAAAAAATAACGTATGCTTCAAGTGCACGTTAAACCCGGTTTTTGTATGGACATTTTATTTTAACGTACACTTCAAGCACACTTAATTTTTTTTTATAGCTATGCTCTTTATTTCACGACACAATAGCTAGGACGTGATTTTATAAATTATATAAATTATTATATATTATTATTTATATATATATTATAAATTTATTTTTTTGTACTTAAAAGCAGAGTACGAAAACAAACTAAACAAATTGTTTGATTTTGTTTTGTTTCGTTCTTTGAAGCGAGGTGAAACAACAAGAAAACTAAAACAATGAGAAGGATTGCTCAATTTGTTTTTGTATGGTTTTTACACATGAGCTGATCGCCTGTAAGCCAGGTAACACCCGCCGCCGGCCACAAATAATACATTAATTTATTCTTACTGCGCTAGAAAAATAATGGGAAATAAATGCAAACGTTTAGAAATATTTGCGGCTAATTTGACATCATCATATAATATAATTTTATTTCACTGCTATTTAACACTGTAAGTTTGTTTTATATAGCTAAGCAGCATAGCTATAACCGGATGTCCCAAGACACCTCTCTTCTTTTCTTTTCATATGCTAGTTATATGTTATTGATTGATTTAAAAAAAGAAAATAATACTTCCACTTACGAGGGCGGATCAATACTGGGAAATAAATGGAAACGTTTAGAAATATTTGCATCTAATTTGACATCATCATATAATATAATTTTCTTTCACTGTTGTTTAACACATTAATTTGTTTTATATATGTAGCTAAGCAGCATAGCTATATAAAACAAATTAATTTCTATGATTTTCTATTTTAAAATATTTTAATTCAGGATCAGATTGCCAGGATTATATTTTCTAAGTTTTAAGCACTTCAAGAGCTCTCCAAAAAACCCTTTTTTGCAAATAACTTTTCAGCATTGTATAATTGAGTTCATTAATAAAACCTATTTTTAATATTTTAAATGGAGCAAATGTATACAATATCAGGAGTTTATAAAAATTTCCTATTTGACTCTTAAAAAAAAAGTGCACTTAATCAACTTAAGCATGGCGTTTCTGTTTATATTTAACCGAAAATAAAATAAATAATAAATCAGGGAAAGAAAGCAACCACTTCCCCCACACACAGCGGAATATGCCACTTTATTAAGTGCTGAACGTAAAAAAATAGCCACAAGTCAATTAAGCTCGGATGTAGAGCAGTTGAATAAACTCAATTGGAATTGAATAATATTGGAAAATTTTCTTGTGGGTGGAAATGCAATAAACAAAGATAATTAAATTTATTTACTTATTTATGCCTTTTATAGGTTAAAACGAGCTTCATTTGAGTATTTGACTAAAATCGTCATTCAAGTATGAATAAATCACTAAAGACAAACTAAAAAGTAAATATTAGGGTGTGGTGTGATTAGTCGGTAATGATTTACAGGCAGTTTGTAGTTTGCCTTTATTCTTTCTATACTTTGAGACACAATTATTAGCTTATCAGCGCATGAATATAAAGGGTGTTTTTTTAGAGGTATAGAACTTCGAATTGAAATAAAACACAAGAAAATCGTTTTAATGTCCATCAATTTGGCTTTATTGGAAGGATAATTTTATGCCATTAATGTCTAAATATGATTTCGGGCATGTGGCCGCCGCGGCTGGCTCGAATAAAGCCAATTCTACAGGTCCAATTTTCAACCAATTTTTCGAGCATATGGAGCCGTATGTTGGCAATAACGCCACGAATGTTGGCTTCCAAGTCCCCTAACGTTTCTGGTTTGTTGGCGTAGAAGAGCGACTTCACATATCCCCAAAGAAAATAATCCAATGGTGTCAAATCACACGATCTTGGTGGCCAATTGACAGGTCCATTCCGCGAAATTATGCGCTCATCGAATGTTTCCTTCAATAAATCGATTGTGACGTGCGCTGTGTGGCATGTAGCGCCGTCTTGTTGGAACCACAACTCATCCACATTCAAAATCTTCCATAAAGTTGATGGACAAAGCTCCAATTGCTGTGCACGGTGGCGAATCGATTCATTCAGGTCCTCTTCAACACTTTGCTCTACAGCGGCAATTGTTAATTCGGTGCGCACTGTTCGACGTCTCTGCGGATGCGTATTATCACATAGAGTAAACGTAGTGCGAAAACGATCCGTGGTTAACCGAATTATTTGCTCTGATGGACGATTATGTCGACCATAAAATGGACGGAGCTTGCGGTAAACTTCGCGAACTGAACCATTATTTTCGAAATAAATTTGCACGATTTGCAAGCGTTGTTCTTTTGTCAACCTGTTCATGATGAAATGGCAAACCAAACTAAATATTAATCACTTGACAGCTGACAAAATGGCCGCCAGTTAAAAAAGTGATGCCAATTTAAAGTTCTATACCTCAATAAAAAACACCCTTTAATACCGTGAGAAACTATTTCGGGGAAAAATTTCAAACCATAGCAAGTAATAGCGAAAACAAACAAGTTATAATTGGTAAAGAGAGAAATTTATCGCTGAATTTTATTCATGATTTGCCTATATTTATTTTGAGTGCCCTCTTGGCTAATAGTCTAAGTAGCTTTGCAATTTGTGATGCTTCTTGTTTAACAAAAATTATACATACATTCGGCCATGTCACAGAGTTCAATTCCGTTCGGAATCGGAATTCAATCCATCCCATTTTTGTAGGAGATTGTGTCTAAAAAAGAAAACTAAAATAGGGAAACTCGTCAGGTGTGTCCAGACTGTAGGAGACGGTGGTATGCTGGGGTATGCTCCTGATAGGGCTTGACATTTTGAGGTTTATTCCATTCCGATTCCGAACGGAATTGAACTCTGTGACATGGCCGATTATTAAGTTTTTAACTTTCGAAAACGTTTTTTATGTAGGATTGTAGATTTTCTATTAAATAAAGAGACCCAAGTGTTCAATTTATATTCAGTCATAACATTTAATATACGTTTACACTGAGACTAATGTTAAGAGTTTGTTTACATGCACTGTTAAGTAATTATCATTTGAATACTACGATGTTAACTTTGCTGTTGTTTGTACAATTGTCCCGATTTTGACTGCGCTGTTCTTTACAAAACACAGGTTTAGTTGATGACGCTTACTCTTTGCTTACACCACACTCTCAACTTAGCTGAATTCTTTACAATAATCAGCGATGCCAATTTGGTGCCTTTGGCACTATTTTTAGTGCTTTTTGAAGACTCAAAATGCAAAGTTTTGAGCGTTAGTGTCAAACTAAGAAAAAGCACTAAGTAGGGCTTTTAAGAAATTTGTGTATTTCTTAAAATTACTTTAATAACAACATAGAACAAAATTAATAAGAAATCTCAGTGGTTTTTTTTTCAATAAGGAAATCTTATTAATTTCACAGAGAAAATCTTTTTGAAAAAATCAAGAAGAAATATTGTAGTTTTTATGAGGTTATCTTATTTTTTCAATAAGGTTTTCTTCTGGTTTCTATGAGACGACCCCATAAAAAAAATTTATGTCTTTAGTCTTTGCTTATATGTATTTTCATTTAAATTCTATACCATATCCTTATGTATGTATACATAATACATATTATATTGTATTCTTAATTAAATAACTTACTCGCCATACATACATATTATTACTTGAGAGGAGACAAGTATTGAACCAGCAAACTTCTGACTGATAGACAAGCACTCTAACCAATATGCTAACAAGCAGTCTGAATAACCATTGAAATTATTGTGCAAACATTCTTATACAAAAATTAAAAAGATCATGAATAAATTTGCCTGTATGTCTTTTTATAGATATGAAATAACAAGACAACTCATAAAATCAGGAAGATTTCCTTATTAAAAAAATCAATAAGATGCTTTACACATAATGATATAGGAACCTACTAAAATCAAGAAGAAAACCTTATTGAACAAATCAATAAGGCAACCTAATAAAATAAAAAAGAAAATTAAAAAAAAAAATCAAGAAGGCAACCTAATAAAATCAATAAGAAATCCCTATATTTTACAATTTATAAGAATCAAGAAGTTTTTCTCTATGCATTGTTTTTTGGTGCCAAAAATAACGGAATTTGAGTAAAAACTGTTGTGAATAATAAGATTTCTTCTTGATTTTATGTGGTTTTCTTCTTGATAAAATTAATAAGATTTACCACATAAAAACAATAAGGAATGTCTATGAAAAAATCGTCGCTTCTTTCTACTGGGATACCCCTTTGCCTAAAAACGTTTCATAGAGAAAATCTTCTTGATTCTATGAGGCAGTGTACCTTTTCCATCTGATATATTTCATTAAAGATGATACTATTGCCGAAATGGAGAATAACTTAGAAAATATTTAACATTATTAAACTTCACTCGTTTGGATCTTCACTCGTTTTTCACGTTAGTGCGTTTTACGTCTTTTAGATCCCAAAGTTACGCTTTTTAGTGTTTTTTTTTAAATTTTGATGTGCCAAAAAAGTTGGCATCACTGACAATAATCAACTGAACTCAGCTGTCAGAAGCTGACATAAAGCTTCTTTAATAATTCTAACAACATCCAGGAACTCACAACACATTTAACAGCCTCTTAATAATATTAGCTTCCGAACGCGTTATTAGTTCGTGTCGCAACTCGTTCTGTGTTTGAGTGTATGTGTGTTGACAATAGTAAGTGTAAGAAAGCATTAACGTAAGTGTTGTTAGCATCGTTGCCATTTTGGTGCTTTTGGTATTTTTGGTGCTTTTTATACCCTTTACCAACAAAAATGGTAAAAGGGTATATATAGGTTTGTCATTCCGTTTGTAATTTCTATAATATCAATAAGCGACCCATAAAATATATATATTCTGGATCCTTATGCATAGGGAAGACGAATAAGCGATGTCCGTCTGTCCGTCTGTCCGTCTGTCCGTCTGTCCGTCTGTCCGTCTGTCTGTACGTGAAATCGGTTTTCCGAAGCTCCCAGAAAAGCTAGAGACTTCGTTCTTGTACTGGTGTGTCAGAAATTTTCCAAAATAGATTGGTATTGAAATTCAGCAAAATCGAGCAGACGATTGCAGAGCTGGAAAACGTAAACTTCATTTTGCCATATAAAAGTAACTACCGAAAACAAATTTTTATTTTTTTTAATAAATGAACGTATTTTACACTTCAGTACGATTAAAATTGGAATTTTAAATTAAAAAAATATAAAAAAATTAAAAAGACGTTTCCAGGGTTGGAAAACTTTAACTTTTTGTGTTATGTAAAATTAACTATGTCTAAAACTATATTATTATTTTCTCGAGAACCGTAAGAGCTACAGACCTGAAATTTGGACACAGTGTGTAGACCTTTGGCCGCTACAACAACAAATACATGAGAATTGGAAATTAAAGGGTGTTCCAAAACGAGCAACAAAAAATTTTAAAATCCCATGTAATATACATATAATTGTATGTATGTATGTATATACACTTGAAATGTGTAAGGATAGTGTATTTTTATTCAGACTACAAAAATCACCACTAAAATTTCCAAAAATTTTAATTAAACTGTGTTCCATCAGTTAATGCACTTTTGACTATGCAATTTTGACAACTTGCTGTATCTTGGAAACCATAAGAGCAAAACTCTTGAAATTTTCAAAAACGGTAAAACTAAAAAATCAAAAAATTATAAAATTGCCAAACCGAAAAAAATCGCCAAAAACAAAAAAAAATCGCCAAAACGAAAAAAAGCACCAAATTACAAAAAAAAATGTCTAAGACTAAAATAAATCGCGAATAACCGGAAAAATTGCTAAAATGGAAAAAAACGCCAAAATGAAAAAAAAATCGCCAAAATGAAAAAAAATCGCCAAATCGAAAAAACCCCCAAAAACAGAAAAAATTGCCAAAATTAAAAAAAAACGCCAAAATGAAAAAAATCTCCAAAATGAAAAAAAACCAAAAAAACAGAAAAAAAATCGCCAAAATGAAAAAAAAATCGCCAAAATGAAAAAAATCTCCAATATAAAAATAAGCCCCCAAAAACAGAAAAAATCACCAAAATGATAAAAAATTGCCAAAACAAAAAAAAACCCCAAAAAACAGAAAAAAATCGCCAAAATGAAAAAAACCCCAAAAACAGGAAAAAAATCACCAAAATGAAAAAAGTCGCCAAAATAAAAAAAATCTCCAAAATAAAAAAAGCCCTAAAAACAGAAAAAAGACCCAAAAAACAGAAAAAAATCGCCAACATGAAAAAAACCCCCAAAAACAGGAAAAAATCGCCAAAATGAAAAAAAATCGCCAAAATGAAAAAATCTCCAAAATAAAAAAAAGCCCTAAAATAGAAAAAAAGTCGCCAAAATGAAAAAAATCGCCAAAATGGAAAAAGAATCGCTAAAATGAGAAAAAAGCGACAAAACTGAAAAAAACGTTTAAACTGAAAAAAAACTTCAAAAAAGCCACATTAAAAAATGCTGAGAACCGAATGTACGGAACCCTTCGTGCGCTACTCAAAGTCGCACTTTACTGAATTTTTTAATATTAAAGGAATTAAATGAAACTAAGGTTTTTCTTATTATACCCTTTACCAAAAAAATAGGGTTGTCATTCTGTTTGTAATTATTATAGAAATCGATGTTGACAGGAGTGAATGTAAAATATATCTTAACCACAGAGTGTAGAGTAAAATATTCAACTATTGCTAATATCGAAAATAAAATAATTGAATCAAATTCTTTAATCGAAAAATACTGAGAGGTCACTTACTATGAATTGCTTTAGAGAAAAAAAATATCAGAAAACAAATATGTATGTATGTATCTGTATACTATATATATATGTATGTATATGTACGTACGTTGGTAAAGGGTATATAAGATTCGGCACAGCCGAATATATCACTCTTACTTGTTTTCCTTTCTAAGTAACCGAAACTTTATTAAATACCCGTTTCAGAAAATCGGCAAACGCTTCGATTTTTCTCAATAATTTTATTAATTCCTTATAAAAATTTTTTTATTCATTTTTAAGCAACTATTTTACAACTTTAATTCGCATGCGTGAACACAGTTAAACAACGTGGATTTGTTATTTGTGCAAATTTAAGAAATAAAAAAGTGTCTTAGTTTTTATGAAATTAAACATTTTTCTTAAAAGTTTTGCATTAATATTTTGTTACATCTTATTAACATATTATGGCTTTCTTTAAGATGGAAAAACAAAGAGATAGAAAAAACTTGGAAGAATTATCGATGGGTTCAAAAGATAGCTTAGACCAGCGAAAGATGCGTTAAAGGCACTTTACATTTGATGTAATTTTAAAATAATTTCCCGGTAGCGATTTAAAATGTCATAGTCAAACAAAAAGTAAAGACTTATTTATATTAAACATAAATAACAGAGAATATTTAGCTCAGTGCTTTTTACCCGCAATTTGTTTAATTTGTACCCTTTTGTATATGCTCACAGTGCTTTTGTGACCCAAGAGTTGGCATCACTGGTTGTTAGTATCTTCTAGTCTGCCTTGGCTTATGCGTTTGTGTAGTTGTATATTTTGTTATAAGCAGAAAGTAATCAGTATAATAGCTATTGTTTGTCTCTCTTATTTCGTCTTCATTGGCTCATGTATTTGTGTGGTTGTATATTTCTTAATAAGCATACGGTATGACATTATAGTTGTTATCTTCTTGAATGTGTGTAGTACGCTTCTGTATTTAATCTTATAGCTAATAAAATTTGTATTTTTCACGATAATTTTTATAGTTTGATATTTTCATAGTTCCAAATGAAATGTTAGTTAGCGGATATATAAAATTTTTAATCTCAATTAGAGACAAGTTTACAAGTTTTTACCCAAGAACTTGCTCAAAGGAATATTTGTTTCGCAATCAAACTTGTTAAAGTCAACTTAAATTCTATTATTTCAAATTTTTCATACAAAATTTTCCTAAAATGGATTTCAAATTAATTTTATTTATTTTTATGAATATATGCGGGTATATATTTAACCTTACATTTTTGTTATTCACTGTAAATTTTTGCCATAATGTCGACCAATTAATTTACTGTAGAACATTATGTAATGTCTCCTCATTTCTATATGTTATTTATGGTCGTCAATTGACATCATACACAAGATAATTAAACTTTAATGATCAAACAGAATTGCGGCATAAACACAATTTTCATACAAATTGACACAAAAAAGCAGCCACAGAAAGCAGTCGAGCGATCAAATCTATTTTATTTTGACAGCTTTGTTAATTTGGCAGCGATTTTTCCTGAAGTTACGGACTTATTCTGTTTGATCATTTAATTGAACTTATTTTTTTTTGTGTTTTTATAAAAAAAAAATTATGCAGAAGAAATTAAAACAAAAACATTATATGAGATAAAGAAAAAAATATGCCACTCTTTCATCAAAAGTTTACTACAAAAATGTTTTTAAATATTTTTTATTATTTGGCAAATTGTCATAAGTTTATTTTAATTAAAACTTATTTGCTGGTGGTTTCTAAGCCCACTACGCTTATATTTCTTTTGTGATTTGATGTAACAAAATTTATATTAAGCATGACTGTAAGCGTTGTAAGAAAATTCTTTATTTCATTGTTCCAATTAACTCAAAAGTTTAAGCATATCCTGCAAAGAGTAATTAAAAATGTTATAAGAAAAAAAATTACTAAATATTAATTTGAAATTTATTTGCTGGTGGTTCAGCGATGTCTATATGCATTTCATTGTTGCTGTAACAAATCGTCAGTAGACTTCAACCACACATTTTGAAGTCTACTGACGATTTGTTACAGCAACAATGAAATGCATATAGACATCGCTGAACCACCAGCAAATAAATTTCAAATTAAAATAAACTTGACAATATGTCGAATAATAAATTTTTTAAATTACTAAATATTATTATTAATATGCACGAGGGCATTACAAATATTAAAAACTTAAAGTAAATACTTATGTGAATAAATCATAAGTTCATTAAGAAATAAATTACTTCTTAGCACACGTGTGTTTTCGTTTTGCACAAAGTCAAGTATATGTCCTTGAATAAGGCGCTCAATGGGAATAATTAAAAACAAAAGTGGCATTTAAGTGGGCTATCAAGGCAAAACTTGTAATTATAGAGCAAAGTGACAGTTACAGTAAACTTAAGATATTTTCGTATTTTTTGTGTTAATTACTAGAGGGAGTACTTGAAGGCATAAAGTAAAGAACAGTAAAGCTGGACAAAGTTGAAAAAGGAACTAAAAAATGCATTGAAAATTAAAAGAAAAGTATTTGAACTAAAAACACATTAATTTTAGTTTTGTTTGAAGTTTTTCACTGAGAGTAGTCATCAACAGGGTGTATGCAGAGCCAAGGAGGTGGCAATTAATCAAATCAACATAGAGCGAAGAACCTTTTGAATTTTTGAATGTTATGTATGTAAGTGTTATGTTATCCATCGCAAGAATCAAGATCATTCCTGCTAAATATTTTTACTATTTCCTTAGAAAGTTCGATGTAACCTCCAGCTATGGGTGGATTTTC
Organism: Tachina lurida; assembly: GCA_944452675.1. Taxonomy (NCBI): domain Eukaryota; kingdom Metazoa; phylum Arthropoda; class Insecta; order Diptera; family Tachinidae; genus Tachina; species Tachina lurida. Next base: position 41,878,757 of record OX101752.1, read on the forward strand.
CGCATCCTATGGAATAATATTTAAATTTTCCTTGTATTCATTGAGTTAATACTTAGAATAAGGGCAAGATCTGATCCAAAGATCGGCACTGTGACATCTGATGGATCTTTTGTGCCCTAGATCTGTAATTTAAGTTAAATTAATATCTTTATGACTCTCCTTATGAAAGTCAGCACAGATATTGGAGAGGCCCGTCTAAATAACAAAAATTACTCGTGTTGCTTAAATATTTTTCTATTAGCTATCCGCTTTAAATTAAAACGAAGAAACACTATTAAAATAGTGAACAGATTCTCAAGGAAAAAAGTTGTACTTATGTTCTTGTGAGCAAAAAAGTTGCGGTGATTAGTATTGCACTGTATATACATACTTCTACTTATCCGATTCTCATAGAACTTGGCAAACATTTTCGACTCTGAGCATGAAGTAATTTTATGCTTGAAAACTTATTCAGGGCCATGCCCATTAAAACTTAACATAATATTTCAAGTATTTCTACACTCAGGGAAAAGCTGCAACTTAAAAACAAAAAACGCGTCACATTAATTCAATAATTATAAATATAATAGAAAATGAATATTGAGATACTTAAAAATTAATAAAATTAAGAAATAAATACAGTGAATTAATATTTTTCCGTATTGAAGTAAGAAATTTCAATATAACTAGACTTTCGTTAATGTTTCTTATTAATTCAATATGGTTTTTATTGATTTTAAGCTGTTTTTTCCATGGCCGATTTAATCGATTGTTACGAATTGATTGATTTTTTTGCGAATTTCAATATTTACAAGTTGGGATTTTTTTACCGTTTATTTCAAACTTTTTATATTTTAATGGCTTTCGCGAATTCTAATCAATTTCAGGGCTGGCTTCCGATTTTGCAACTTTTTGCGAATTTTTGCAAACTTCACGATAAAAGCGACTTTTTGCATGTTTTCAGCCTCTTAACACTTTTTTCGATTTTTAAACAATATTAGACTTTCTTATCATCCCGCTGTTAATAAGCTTTTGCAAATTTTCATTATTTTGCGACTTTTGCCGAATTTCTTGCATTTCTAACACTTTTAGCGAATCTCAATCAATATTATAATTCTTTATTTATATATTATAATTTTGCAACTTTTCCTGAGTTATATTTTTTCGCTTTATAAGAATATAATTAATTATGTTATTAGTATTAAAATTGTGTAACTTTCTTTTTTATTTGGCACTAAAAATTTTTTCTAAGCACTAATTTGATTTACATATTTTGCTATATGGTAAATAATGTTTTTGGTTTGTAGCCATCAATTACAACGACATATATATTTGGCACGGACAACAACCTGTAGCCTGTTGTCTTGTTGCCCTCAAAATCATCATTCTCATATAAACACGTTTATTCCATACTTGACATTTTGTAGTCGGTAGCTTGCTGTCGTGAATGTGTTTAATGCATAAGCCTAAAAGTTTTCACCTGTGGTTTTAAAAGATTTAACGCAAACCATAAACTGCAAAGAAGATAAAAAGCAGCTCTTTTATATTTAAAATATATGATGATGAGCATTTTTACATAATCTTTTATTAATTGTTTGCAAATACGCCGGTAGACACACTTACCTTTCTTAAGCAATTTTCAATCATTTTGCTTAAAACACAACTAATTATGAAAACTGCAAATTATTCCGCTTTTTATTTATATAAGAACATTTTTTAATTAATAAAGTAAGAAAAGGTTTTGTTTGATCAAGATTTATTGTATAAACAAATAAAAAACATTTAGTAAAAGAAAATTAAAAATAAGAGATGGAAGATGTTTATATTAATATATATGGGCTTAAAAGCGATAAGATCCCTTTTACAATTAAGAAATTTAAAGGCAAACAGACGCAGTTTGTTGGCGAGTGGTTGAAAAGATGGAGTGTGTATTGCAGTGTGCCGAAGATATTCAGTACATTAAATTTTATGCACTTTTTTTGGTATATTTAAAGACCAATAATATAAAAAACTTTTTCATTACTTTTTGTTAATTTGACTTAAATTTTTTCCCTACATACCCTACAAAATGCATGTAAATAATAATGACCCCATTTTGACTTCGAAATGAGGTCGTATTGTCAAAACAACCACACGCAAAGAAAAGATATGGTTGTAAAATGGTTGAGAAAACAATATTATGTTCTCTAAAACAAATGTGTGGTCGTTGAAAACTAGTTATTGTTATTTGAAACATTAATTTCGTTACGATAAACAGAGTAATGTTTGAATGCAATAATTACATTATTATATTCAAAGAAAGTGCGATATGGTTAGAGTTTTACAATATAGTTTTGTTAAAAATTTATGACTACAATATAATTTGTATTATTGTGTAAACATAATATGATGTAAATAACAATACAAAGTTATCCAAAACCATACTATGTTAAGTTTTTAAAAAAATCTTTTTCAGAAACACTTTCTGTCAGTTCAGTGTTTCGTTTGTAAGCTGTCGGTAGTGCACGCGTGGTGTTAAATAAATAAAAAAAGGATAAACAAACAACAAGTAAAAGGTAGATACATAAAAATAGTATGTACATATGTATATCTCTTTAGATAGATGTTGCTGTATTTCGTGAATACACATATATGTAACTATACATTTCTGTACATATATACATACATTTTGTTTCAACAATATTAATTTATTTTTATTTCGGATTTACCGCACAGCTGTTTTAAACAAAAGATTTGCCAATAAATATATGTTTAAAAAACAAAATATTATTATTACATAAAATAATACTATGGTCGTATTTAACAATATTATTATAATATTAGAACATGGTATGGTAAGTCTCAATTATATTTTAGTCACATCTAACAATAGTGTTGTCTTATTTACAATAATAAGATTACGTATAACAAAGTTAATTGTTTTTGTAGAAAATATTATTATTAACTCAGAAAATAATATTATTTAAGCTTTGCTTTTCCATTGACAATAATATGATTTGACTGCAACCATATAATTCAATCATAGTATGTTGCTGCTTGATTATGGTTACCTCAACCATATTTTTTATTTGCGTGAAGTGCAAGAGGTATCTCATATATTTGTGTATGTATGTACGCATACATACACATACATATACATACATACATACATACATAAAAAATTGAGTTCAACCATAAATTCATTAAACGTGAAATCCTTTAAATATTTGCATATATATACTCCTGCCATGAATGTATGTGGCATCATTATTTTTCATCGATATGTCGGATAAGACTATAAGCTTGGTTGCGTCCATGGTGCGTTGCATATTGCAGGCATTGATTTGTTAAAATGAAAAATTGCATTTCATATTGTCATGCACATATTTGTGCACTCGCATGAACTCATTCTTTAGCACTTGCATGTTAGAACTTATTTTCTACATCTTTCACTCCTTTTAGTGTAATAATGTGAATATTAAAGATCTTTAGGCCAAGGATTTCGTTTTTGCTTTGAATGGTGCTTTTTAAACGATTTGCTGGAAGAGAAATATTTACTTTTATTTAAGCATAACGTGTACTTAACCATTATATTTGCATACAGAAATACTCAATAATGCAGCCAGTAATACGAGAACATAATGCCAGAAAAGTTTAGATGTGAATGAAAAAAGACAAACAGTTTAGTTCAAGAAGTTCCATCGGATGTCAAATACTACAAAATATATTTAAAACAATGATGACATTGTTCATTTATTCCTGCAAAACATCACTTTGAGTAAAAAGTTGTATCTTGTTAGTTGGCTCTGACAACAATAAACTGCCCTCCCCACCCCTCCCCGCAAAAAAAATAAATATATATAGTATATATGGCATTGGTGGTGCAATATGAAAATTGGATTTTACCACGCCCCTCCGCCCGCAGACAGTTAACCAAAAATCATAAAAAAATCACAGTATCAGTATTCCCTGAAAATTTCATCAAAATCTGCCCAGCCGTTTTGGAGTCCATACGTTACATACATACATAGATACATACACATATCGTGTTTTATATATATGTGACAGCGCATAGAGAAAGGGACCTAAGGGAAAAATTTAAATTTTCACTTTTTTTTTGATGTGGACAACATCTGAGCATCGAATCAGACCGATCCCATGCCCCAAAAGTGTTCCCTCCCAGAGATATGCGCGTTTTATGAAATTGAAGTCGACGATTCTAAGGTTATGTGAAGAAATTTTCGTACTAAAAGAGTAATATTCACGATTTAAAAGAATTATAAATGAGTATTTATTATAATTCACAACTAATAATTTCAGAAAATAAACCTAGATTCAAAAAACGCGAGCAAACTTGATATCAAACTCATGGAAACAGCGCGCTAGGTAGAAAACAGTAAAAACCAACTACACAAAACAAAGGGTAGGGACGACCTACGCGCGTTTTCAAGGTTGACCAACACGTTCCTGACGTCATGAGATGTGTCGCTTTCAAATGAGACCAATACCAACACGCTCAGTGATGGTACACCAAGGATACACGTATTTTAATCTTTAAAATGGTTTTTACCCTTGGGTCCCTTTCTATTTTGCGCGTCACATATAGATGTATTATGTGTGCCACAAATCAAACATTTTCAAAATATCACTTAATAACTGTAAAAAGGACTCAACTCAAAAAGCATATACATATATCACTTATCCCTATCCCTAGAAAAATATATTTTTAACACTCTCTGTCTAGACCTGGTTATTATACAGTCCTTTCTGCATATTGAAAAAGAGTTTTCAGGAATGGAAAGTTAATATTTTGCGAGTCTTGTTAGAAAAGCTGATAAAAGCCCGCCTAATTTGTGCGACTCTTATAATCATAGCAAATATATAATTTCTCTGACAGACTTTACCCTTAGTTTTGACTAAGCATAAAGCCAACTTATGGCCAAAATATAATGCTATCTTCTGAAGTTATTAAAAAGCTTCATAGAACAAAGTACTAACCAAGATAGAACGCGAAAAAAACTAAACTGGCAACGCCGTTAGCACTTAACTATTTTTAACACGCATTGTCGTTATTAGCACTACCCAGCTAGCCAAGAGCTGTTAAATAGGCAATTGTGTTTAAAATACAACTCGTAAACGAATATCCTAATGATTATTTGAAGAGTGATATCGTGCACTTTATGTTTCACCCTATCTTAGATATCTTGCAATGTTTAATCGACGATGCCTTTATCTAAAATATGTTTGCTCGTTTTTATTTTCAAGTTTACTGTAAAATATTGTTAGTTTTTTTCAATTCTTCGCTGATGCTTCCATTTGGATTTTGAATAAGTATCTTGACGGCTGTTTCAAATATTTTTTTTACTTTTTATAAGAACTAAAGCTATGTTTATTAAAGTGAAGTATATATACATTTACCCCCATATTCATAAAAAAAAATAAAATGAATTTAAAATATATTTTAGGAAAATTTTTTATGAAAAATTGGAAATAAAATACTTTTCAAATTCATTTTAAATTTTATGAATATGGGGGTTTAAGTGTGGGGACGTAAGCAGCTTTTAAAATAATCTCATTATTTTAATTAATTGAAGTTTTCTTTGATCTGTGCCATTCAATGTTCTTGTTCACGCTAAAAAAAGAAGCGATAGTCGTTTAAAAAAGCAAATTTCTATATAAAAATCAGTGATTATTTTACAGTCTTCGCAATATCTCATATAAGCAGTGTGACCAGATTTTAAAAGAATATTAAGCTAAATCACGTTTGAAAAAAAGCTAAAATAAGCTAAAATTTACATTTTAGGCTAGAAAATAAAGCTAAAATTTTTTCCACTTCTTTGATCACTTTTCAATAGTTTCTTATTGCTAAACTAACGTTAAATATTACACAAACATATATTTTTATTATACATATAGAATATTTGCTTAATGAAATTATTTATTATTATATTTTAGATTTAATGAAGAACAAAACAAAAACTTCCCCAAAATAATCTTAAAAAGTTTTTAAAAATGTAAAAACATTTATACTAAAATACGAAAGCTTTTTAAATGAATTAATGCTATTTAAGGTAAAGCATGGATCACACTATCTGCACAATGTACCGAGTTTCGTCAGATCAGTGAAATAAAGTCATAAGTAAAGATTTTGCTCTAATTTATCGACTACTTGAAATACAAGGACATAATTGCGCCACACTGCATTGGTAATAAGCCCATATAGACTTATTCCAGAATTAATTGAGTAATAATGCCATTTTGGCTTATTACTTATGACTTTATTGAGGTGGCCCGACGAAAATCGGTAAATAGTGTTATCCAGGCTTAAGGCTATTTCAGGTTTTTGTTTTATTGGGGAAATATTGGGGAAATATAGTAGTAGTCTCTTTATTAGTATTATCAATACTTTTCATATACATTCCATAACAATTAGTTTATAACATTTTCTCTATTCAATTAAATTTTACAAAATTAACAATGTGTCTTCTAAATATACTAGAATTATTTTCGAATTTTACATAATTTGGTAAGGAGTTGTAAAGGTGTAGACCTTTGTAAAAAAGCGATCGCTGCATCGATGTTGTTGATACTCTCTCAATTCTAAAGTGGTCCATATTCCTTAGATTGTACGGTTGAGCCTCTCTCACATATACTATTTGTTCAGTTAGGTACTCTCGTGCTTCTCCGCTTCTGATTTTTTGAATGAAAGTGATAGTGTTAAGTTTTAGTCTTTGTTCAATGTTGAGCCATTTCAAGGATTCCAGCATGAGACGAATAGATGTATATCTGTTGCACTTCAATATACTTCTCATTGCCTTATTTTGTAGTTTCTGAAGCCGTTCAATCTGATTTGTTGTGCAGCATGTAAATAATATTGTTGAGCCGTATTCGAAATGTGGTTTTATTATAGTATTATATATCTTTATTGCGGTTATAAGTGAAACCTGTTTTCTGACTCTTTTAAAAAAACTAATTTTTTTGCCGATTTTTTTACAAATATAATCAATATGGTTTTTAAATTTTAAATCTTTATCAATAATAAAGCCTAAATATTTTATTTGATTAACCTTCTCTATAATTTGATTATTTATTTTAAAAATTTCATTGCTGTTTGTATTTAATTCCATAATTTTCGTTTTATTTTCGTTCAGTTTTAGCTTATTCATGTTTAGCCAAACGCTTACATTTTCCATATCATGTGTAAGATTGTGATAGCATTCGGTGTTAGTTTCTCCTTCCGTGAAAATAAGTGTGTCATCAGCGTATAATACTACTTCGCATTTGTTCAATATGTTTGGCATATCATTTATGTATATAATAAATAAAAGGGCACCCAGAATTGATCCTTGTGGAACTCCAAAATCATTGTTAGTTATGTTAGATTTAATGTTGTTTACTTTTGTGATTTGCTTCCTGTTTGTTAAGTATGATTTAAACCATTGTAGTTCCTCTAACTCCGTATCTATGTAGTTTTTGCAGAAGTATGTTTCTATCAATTGTTTCAAAGGCTCTTTTAAAGTCCAGAAAAATTCCGACTATCTTATTGTTTTTCTCATTTCTTTTCCATATGTTTATTAAATAATTTACTGCTGTCTCGCATGAAAACTTTTTTCTGAATCCAGATTGGTATTTTGATAATATTTTGTTACTTTCTACATATTTCTCTAATTGTTCTTTTACTACTCTTTCTAATATTTTTTCACATGTTTTTAGGGTGTTTATTGGTCGAAATTGATGCCGCTGAATGAACGTTCAACTCAAGTCAAATAATTTTATACCCCAAAAACTCAAAAAGTGTTTTGCCCACTAATATGAATTTAACTTTTTCCATTGGAATTCTAACCATTCTGCCATTATCTACTATTTTTCTTCTTTCTATTTCTGTTATAAAATTGTCGTATAATTTACATTTTGTATTTTATGTAAACTATTTTACAATGCTAAAAAATTATAATTTTTATAAGTTGCTTATGTTTTTAATATATTTTTAGAGAACACGCAATTTAGACTAAAAAAAGGCTAAAAAAGCTAAATTAGTTTTTAAAAAAAGCTAAAAAATAAGCTAAGAGCTAAATGAAAATTTTAAGGCTAAATCTGAAACAAATAAGCTAAATTTAGCTCAAAATAAGCTAATATGGTCACGCTGCATATAAGATTAATATTGAGCAGCCTCATACGATTCTTAATGTACTGCATATAGGATTTGTAAGATAATCTCTAAATAAATCTAAAATGATTGCATCTACGACTAATGTAAGTGCCTTCTGCGGCTCTTCTATATGAATCGTCTACATGCAAGAGTTTCTCCCGTACGAAGAATCATCCACGATTAAAATACACGCACTCGTCTTGGATTAAAAATGCTCTGCACACGATTCACAATAGCCTCTTCTGCGATCGAAAAGGCTAGCTGGGTATAAATATGAACATATCGTTACCTTAATATAGAAATGGCCTAACTCATAATTTTTTCGATAGATACTCTTCTATCGAAATATGCAAGTAAGTGGATTTCAAAAAAATAATGGCTTAGGGCCTTTCTATATTAATGTAACGATATGTAATTCGCTAAATACATACAAACAAGCCATAACATCCCTCTAGTCAGCCCAGAACCATATGTCTCTATGTCAACACTCTTTTATCTAGCGACAATTGCACTACTTTCCTTTTATGCGCGAGTAGAGATTCGTTAGAGAAAATAGTTCTAGTGTATTTCTGGTAACATTGTCAATGAACGCGTCAATAGTTTGTTTTTCTTTTTTATTATGCTATTCAATAATGTTAAAAACTTACGTACATATGTATGTGTGTATTTATTTAAGTTTGTTGCCCCAACCCTTATAAAAATGTAGACGAGGGTCATTAAAATATACTAGTGAATCTTTAGTTCAAATGTCCCCATATTGTCGAAAAGAATAGTGCTAAAGTCTACTGGTAGATTTTCAATGTCAACCCTATATTATATGTCAATACGCGATTACATTGGCTGGGGTACACCTAGTCAGTAGTACTATTGACAATGTCACTAGTAAATCACTATAATTTAGCTGTTGAAATCGAGCGAGGAAATAATGACATTGTGGACTAGAGCCCCTAAAATTTACTCTTTGGTGAATCTTTGGTGCCAATGTCTCCATGTGGTCCCAAAAGAAATACTTAGTCATTAGTGCTACAGTCTAGTGATGGATTTTCAATGACAAGCTAATGTTAAATGTCAATAGATGATTACATTGGCTGGGGTACATCTGGTCAGTAGTACTACTGACAATGTCACTAGTATATCAGTACAATTTCACTATTCGCATTTCCTGCAGGGATAACTACTTAAGATACTAATACTTAAGATAAAAGGAAATAAATGCAAAAATAAGGGATACTGTTATACCGGTCTTGCAATTAAATTACTTGCTGCTGCAAAAATATTTTCGCAGACATGCAAAATTATTTTGCCAGCAAAACCTGAGAGAATTTATGAAATAAGTCATGCATCAATAAATAGAATAAGTAAGGCATTAATAAAAAGTGAATATATAATTTGTATAATAAAATATATTTCCTTTTAGGTAACATGGAATGACTTGGGATGTTTTGTTACTTATTTAAAAGAAGCAGGGAAAATTTTAAGCATTTCGATAGAATGTTGTGAGCACAGAGCTTAATGTTTTATTTAATTATTATTATTTATTAAAATTAAATTTGTCTTTATTTACAAGTGTTTTATTTCAAAGGACATTTATACCTGCACGAAATTTAGTAAGTTACAAATGAAATCTTTATCAAAAATGTAGGCCGTTTACACCAAGTTTTTTTGACATTTCGTCACCCGGAGGTTTATGTGCTCTATACGGCATTTGGACAATTTTGAGTTAAGGATGCCCTTTTAGGTTTTCGACCCCAATTTTTTTTAGTTTGCAATCCTTTTTGGGCTATCTTTTCTCGTTGCTGATACAAATCGTGTCCATTTTGCTCTATATCCTTGAAAACAGAACTTTTTTGTGTCATAGAATGGCGTATAGAGCAAAATTTCAATACAAAATCTTGAAATTGATTACTGAATGACATTTTGCTCTACGTGCAGTTAATATTATTGGAAGCTAATATAATATACTAACAGAAAAAGTTTTGAGCTAGTTTTTCAGGAGAGCTTAAAAGTCTTTATGTAATTTTTTTCAACTATTGCTATTGCTGTACAATATGTTACTTTCCTGTGGGACTAAATATAAATTTAACATATACTAGATCAAATTCAAGTTAAGTTTTTATTTAAACAATCCTCCAACCCCGTTTCGGGAAGATTTTATAGCGATCCGTTCAACTACGTACAATTTTCCATAAAAAAATAATCCAACGGAGAATGAAATTAAAGAATTCGATATTAACAGAAATGAAACGAAAGGCCTTAAAGTGGAACTTGACGTAGTTAGCCTTTTTCCGTTATTGTAGGTTTTGATTCGCAAAGCGTTTTCAGCCTTCATAAAGGGCGAAAAATAAATGTTTATAAAATCGAGCATTATTTTGGATTTTATCGTAAGCGACAAAAATTATATTACAGAGTAATGTAATAGTGGGCTTGAAAACTCTGTAATATAAAGAAGAAATAAGGAAAATAAGGTGTTTTAAGTATCATAATACAAAAATTATAGCTATCAAAAATTTTTGCATTTTGATAATTCTAAACTATCACAGGATTCAGACGATGAAATTTATGACGTCTTGATTCCCTTTTAAAGTTTCTACCATTATATTATTCTTAATTTTTTATTGATTTTGATTTTTATTGATTTTATTGTTATACATACATTTGCAGTACATACCCTGTCGGAGAATGTGAGGTTGACTACAAAATAGTTAACTTATAGCTAACTTTTCTTAGACTGACTAAAAGCTAGCTGCAAAGTGATCCAGCACAAACCCAAAATTAATTCTTAAGTTGAGTTCGTAATCGAATTTGATTAGAGTCAACAAATTTATTCTCAGCTACTTTGAAACTCATTTCAGTTTTATTTTAACATTTTGCTGTTGTTATTTTAAATGGTACCTTAACCGAGTGGTAGCGGCTTTAGTACACAACGTGTGATGATACATGTTCGAACCCCGGAAAAATTTATTTTAATTTACTGACTACCAGGTGATTTAAAAAAGTCAACTTTAAATTAGTTGAAAGTAGTGCAGAGTGAGACAATTGACTACCGCCTAGAACATCGCAATGTTAAAATAGTCAGTTGATTACATTGAAAGTAATCCAAGTGTCAATCAATACTATTTGCGAAATAGTTAGCTTAAAGTTAACGGAATTTCCAACAGGGTACTTTTTTAATAAAATTTTGCTTCGAAGAACACACCAATATGAGAATATTAATAATAAAACGTAACAACAAGAACACAAATTAGTTAGAAAAATATGATATAATTAGAAAAATATGAAAAAAAACCATAGAAAACAGAAATCGAGTCATTTTTTCTTCCCCTCTTTCTTCTCTACCCCGTTCGCTATCAAACCAAAAATGACGTCGAAAAATAGACTTCATAAAAGTCTTCGTGTGAATTAGGTGTATGAATAGGCCCATAAAAATTTAATTTTAAGAAAAAGTATATTTTCGATAACATGTCGCTTACGATAAAATCGAAAATAAGGCTCGGTATGCCCGCTACAATACTTTTCCCAACAGGGAAAAATTTACTTGTTGATGCGTTTCTGACGAATTTATTAAAAGTTGTGGAGGTAACGAAATTAGTAGTTGTAAATAAAAAATACTAAATACTCTGATTATAGAACATCCAAATATTTAAAATATAGTTATGTGAAGTGATTCGTGCGTTGCCCAAAATAAAAATTAAATGATGTCCACAGCAATTTTAAAATTTTGTCAGACCGTTTACAGATCATTGAGCTATTTCTGAGCCTGATCATTCACAAATCCAAGGAATTGATTGCGTTCACAGTGCTTTAGGCAAACATCTGAGACGTTAAGAAATTCATAGTATTTTGTCAAGCTTTAATTCTATGAAAACTTTGGGAACAAATAAAATAAAACTTAAGTTTGTAGAAATGTAATTAATTCTCAGATTTTAAGATTTTTTCTTAGATAACTAACCAATTAAATTTTTTAATTCTTCTATTTACTAAAATAAAAGTTCTTCATTAAATTAAAAATAACTTATTTGCAATAAAATTTAAAAACTCAATTTAGCAGCCTCATTTCCAAAAATGTCCCTAGAATCAATTACCTTCGTGTTGTATGGGAAACCTGGAAAAAAGCAGCTTGATTTAGGTCGAAATCTCGAAAGTACTAGATTTTGAAACAGTGTAAATGCACTATTAATGGGTTTTGTTTTCGACAAAAAAAGTCTTGATAAATGACAAAAAAATTTGGTTTAAACGGTATAGATTTTCATAAAGATTTTTATTAAAATCTGCTTGATTTTGTGCAGGTATAAATGTCCTATTATAATAATCTTTTCAAAATAAGTATATCGTTTAAAAATCGAGTAGTTTTTTAGAAAAATTGTGCTAAACTTGAAAATCGATTTACTCCAAATGCATTTTTGGCATATACAGCATTTAAACCCTCAGATGACGATTTATCAAGATGTCGTATCCAAAACGAAAATCATTGATTGATAATTTTCCTAAACTACAACCAAACGAATGCATTACAACCAATTCACACACCTTTTTTGTGTGTAGAGGTTAACCATAGTTCAATCACTAAGTCCTACTAAGGTAATAAGTAGATTTCAACTAAATCTAGTGACAAAGTAGTACTAAGTTTTTTCCGAAACCCCGTAATTACTACATTTTGCTCAAATGTAAACGCATTATTAAGAGATTTTAGTAAAGAGTACAAACAAATTAAATTTAATCCCGAAACTATTACTACCACAGACTTGAATAAAATTTGTCTTAAAACCGCTCACAATGTATTTGCGTCTGAGCCAAATGTAGGACTCTAGCAATTGTAGTACACTGAAAGAATTTTCGGCATAAATTCTATGAATTTCGACATTAATCTAATGAAAAATTCATTAAAATTTAACGAACGGCACGCTTCGTTGGATTAATGAAACCAGTTTCGTCAAAATTATTTTATTAAAAACTTCATCAAATTTATTTAACAGTGTAATTAATGCAGTGCTATAACTTCATCGAAACAATAAAATTATTTCATGAAAAGAATGAAATAACTTAAATATAAAGGGGTTTTTTAATAATAAGAAAATATTGTTGTCATAAATCCTATAAAATAATTTTACGAAACCAGAATACCAACAATGCAATTCTAATGAAATTCTTTCACAATATTCATGAAATTTTCATGGGATTTGTGAAATTGTCATTAGATTTGTGAAAAAATTTTAATGAAATTGTTTCATTGGACTTATGAATCAAAATTCTTTCAGTGTAGATTTCCTATAACAAAAAAAAAAAAAACTACTTCGTCACTATATTCTGTCGAAATCCACTCAAAATCTAGTAGAACTTTGTGATACAACTATGGCGCCCTAAAGCTATAAAATATTTGTATGTGTATTTATTTGCTAATTTTGCATATAATTGCTAAATTCTCATTGATAAAATCATTTCAAATAATAGCATAAATAACAAGAGTCCAATATTAGATATCAAAAGATTTTTCAGTTCAAAAAATGCGTGAAGGTATCATATACTACGTTTATACGGGCACTATTTGCAAATAAATTAACTCTTTGTTTATACGGCATGCAAGAACTTGGTAGCACTTCTATAGAAAAGTTACTTATGTTTACAAAAAATTTTATAAATCTATAAAGTAACAAATAATCATTTGCTTTTATTGTCATTATTTTCTTCTTTCAATATTGTTTGTTGCAATATTTATCCATTTATTGTTTTTGTAAGTGTGGCAACTTCAAGCATTTTATTTGCAAATGCACTATTAATCATGAAAAGATTCCTGAATTTGTAAGTCGCAATATAATAATTATATGGCAACAATTCACAGTTTTATTTAAAAATAAGTCGTGCGTATAAACGTAGTAATAGAAAATTCTATGCAAAGTAATGCACTTTTTCTTTATAAAGTGTTAGCTAGCGATTTAATACTTTGCTTAAATTTTTATCATCTTCTTGAAATCATTTGAAAAGTAGTTAGTTCACCCAGTGTTACTGATGGATTAACATTTTTTTTTATTAACTTTTTTCTAAATACGCAGTTAAGGTTCTCATATTTCACACTGTCACAACAATACTGCTTGCTGTCTGTTCTATTGTCATCAGCAGCAACATAAAATTGTTGGATATCAATCTTAATTTTTTTTTGCATTTTTCACATCATGTTATAAATTGTTGCTACTCAAGCATACTCATACATTCATGTGCAGCAGTATATATGTATGTATGCTCAAGTATTGCATAAATTTTAGATATTCCCTGGCAGAAATCCTCTTGAAAGAATTATGGGCGTGCATATACATAAATGAGAAAAGAAATTCATCTTTTGCTATGAATGGACTATAAGAAAAATTAGTTTATTTCAGTTAATTAAACTGAAGCTTATATATAGTACATATGTATGTATGTTTGTATTTATGCATACATATTATAAAAATATTCTCAACGAGTTGTTTAAAATTGCAGGAAAAATTCAAGAAATCATTATCTCTGCAATATATTTATTAAATTAAAATAGAAGATATCTGGCTCAATAAGGAAATAATTTCTGTGTCGGATCTTACATGATTTTAGTATAAATATATTATAAATTAATAATGATGGCATATTGATAGCAAATACTTTGCCCACCTGAGAAAGAAAGTAACTTCTCCACTTGAGTTGTTTTGAGATATTTTGGTTCAGGCCTTTTATCTTTCGTGCCTTAAAATTATCACACAGAAAACAGTGCCTACTAAATACCTCATAAAATAGAACAAAATTAATAAGAAATCTCTATGGTTTTTTCTTAATAAGGAAATCTTATTAATTTCATAGAGAAAACCTTTTTGAAAAAAATAAGAAGAAAACTTGTAGTTTTTATAAGGTTATCTTATTGATTTTTTTCAATAAAAAAAATTAAAAAAATTGTGTCTTTATTCTCTGTGCTTATGTATTTTCATTTAAATTCTATACCATATAGATATGTATGTATGTATGTAGTATGTTGTAGATGTTATTTATTTATACATACATACATACACATTATGTTGTTTTCTTAATTAATTTACTCACCAGTATTGAACCAGCAAACTTCTACCCGATAGACAAGCACTCTAACCAATATGCTAACAAGCAGCCTGAATAACCATTGAAATTATTGTGCAAACATTCTTATACAAAAATTAAAAAGATCATGAAAAAAATTGTCTCTATGTCTATTTATAAATATGAAATAACAAGAAACCTCATAAAATCAAGAAGATTTGCCTATTAAAAAATCAATAAGGTGTTTTACACATAATCATATAGGAACCTACTAAAATCAAGAAGAAAACCTTATTGAAAAAATCAATAAGGCAACCTAATAAAATCAAAAAGAAAACCTTTTTAAAAAAATTAAGAAGGCAACCTAATAAAATCAATAAGAAATCACTATAGTTTACAATTTAAAAGAAAACCTAATATAATCAAGAAGCTTTTCTCTATGGATTGTTTTTTTGGTGCCAAAATAACGGAAATTTAGTAAAAAAAAAGTTGTGAATAATAAGATTTCTTCTCGATTTTATGTGGTTTTCTTCTTGATAAAATTAATAAGATTTACCACATAAAAACAATAAGGAATCTCTATGAAAAAATCTTCGCTGGGATACCCCTTAGCCTAAAAACGTTTCATAGAGAAAAACTTCTTGATTCTATGTGGCAGTTTTTTCTCTGTGTATCTATTTAATTTATTAATTTAAATTATTTTATTTTATTATGGTAACATACATATATAGGAAATATTGATGATAGAGTAGAGGAAATTGGCCATACCAATATTGCCACTTTTCATTGGCATGAAATTTTGACTTATAAAGGGTGTTTTTTATAGAGTGGCACAAGTTTAAATTATAATAAAACAAGGAAATATATTTCTAATATCAATTAAACGAGTTGTATTGGAAAGAAAATTTTATGAAATTAATATTTAAATATGATTTCTGCCATGTGGCCGCCACGGCTGGCAGGTAGAAGACGCAATCTGGAATACCAATTTTCAACAACTTTTTGCAGATTTTGTTGTATTTAGCCGTATTTCGCCGATAACTCTTCGTATGTTGATTTCCAGGTATTGAATTGTTTGTCGTTTTAACGACGTAGACAAGTGACTTAACATAAGCCCAAAGAAAATCTTCAAATGGGGTTAAATCACACGATCTTGGTGGCCACTTAATTGGGCCTTTACGTGAAATTATTTTTTCACCCAAAGTTTCTTTGAGTAAATCAATTGTAGCGCTCGCTGTATGGTATGTGGATCCGTCCTTTTCGAACCACATATCAGGAAGATTAATGCCACCTAATTGAGGCACGAAAAAGTTTCGAATCATGTTTCTCTACCTTTCACCATTGACAGTAACATTTTCACCATCATCGTTTTTGAAGACATATAGGCCAATGATGCCGCCAGCCCATAAAGCGCATCAAGCAGTAATTTTCTGTAGATGTAATGGTGTTTCAACAAAAGCTTGTGGCTTCTCCTCACTCCAAATGCGGCAGTTCTGCTTATTTACATACACATTTAACCAGAAATGGGCTTTATCGGAAAATTGGAAGAAGTGCACGATGAGTTTGACGAATATAACAATTATTTAGATTAAAAATTTCTACAATTTGTACGCGCTGCTCTGGTGTAAGTCGATTCATAATGAAATTTCAAAGCCAGTTAAACAAAAAGCAACTATCAGCTGTTAAATGAGTGCTCAAATAAAGCAGCGATGCCCAGTCAAAGTTGTGGAACTCTAAAAAAACACCCTTTACCTACCTAAGGCCGTGATATTTTGTGAAACCTGTTTTGGAAACGAATAGAAAAAGTACTTATTTTATGTAAAAACTATCTTAATTTATTTTCAAAAATATATACTTCTCTCTCCACAGCTTCTTTATTGCCTTAAAATTTCTCTCTTAACAGTTTATTTTATTTAATTTTATTTTTCGATTGCTCCTTAAATATTGTTTAATTATTTTTATATAAAATACACATCCTGTATATATACATATATTTATATATTTGAATATATTTTATTTTCCTTATGATTATAATTTCAGTTCCATTTTCAATCTTCTATTCAGCACTCATGCTAAATGTTTGTATTGTTCTTAGTTTGTACACTAAAATGTAGATGTTAACATTATAAGTCATGTCTAGAATATTTAATTTGTTTTGGCGTCATTTTAATATCCTGTTAATGACAACAGCTAAAATAATGGTTAAATACTCTTGATGATACAGCAAGATTTTTATGCACCACTATGGCTATTAAATGCAGAAAATCAGTGCTGAATTTTAAATAATGAGCAAAGAAGAATTTCAAGAAGAAATTCAATTATGAGAAGCCAACAGCCCTTTATAGTACGCTACGCTTAAAGCAGAATTCGTTATTGTTAACACATAACATGTCCCAGGAAAGTAATGAATAATTTTAGTTCACAAGTTCAGGTCTTATTGACTTCCTTGTAAGCTTTTTCTTTACTGTGAGATTGTAGTGAGAAATATTGTTTTAAACAAGAACTTATATATATGTATATAGGTTTCCGTCGTTCCTACAAGGAGTATAGGGCCTCTGCAAATTATTTAAGGTCTCATTAACCAATTAGTTTCATATAAGCAGGTGATGGCCTACTGTATTTTATTCTGATGATGGGGCTGCCATCTAAGCCAATAGACTGGCTGAGTAAGTAACACATTTATAAAGTGAACCGCTTATTATAAGAACAGACGCCAATCCAACTAGGAGAACAGATGTTGCAATCGCCTCTCACGACTCGCCGATGCTTGACGGTTGTCAAGAACATTGCCCACACAGAAAAAAATAGACAAGAATTATTTTCAATAAAACTATGTTGATGAATAAAATTTTTAATTTCAATAATATTTGTCATTAACTTGAATATTGCATTTATCAATTCCGCGCATTTTAAAATATCGTT
The DNA here is from genome assembly GCA_944452675.1 of Tachina lurida. Classification (NCBI taxonomy): domain Eukaryota; kingdom Metazoa; phylum Arthropoda; class Insecta; order Diptera; family Tachinidae; genus Tachina; species Tachina lurida. Next base: position 41,896,818 of record OX101752.1, read on the forward strand.
TTGTTTTGCTTGCGTTGGTGTTTATCTTGCTTGTTGATTGACTGGACATGGTTATGTACTGATGTTGTTGTTTTTTTGATTGGTCGTGTTGTATACGTGTGAATTACAACAAGTAGCCGAAAATCGTCGTGGCTTGTTTTTTTTCTCAACAAAGCTATTTTTAGATTATATCAAAACGCAATGCGCAAATGTAGAAGAACCATGATTTCTCATGTTTTGCCTGTATTCATTATTTGCGAGTCCAATAACCATTTGCTCTTTAGCTGAATGGTAAGCACGTTAGTCTATTAGTCAAGAGATTCCCGGTTCGACTCATCCCAAATACATTTAGTTTTAATCGCAGCCAAGCAAAAACAAACTAACATTCATCCATCAACACACACACATACAATAAAATAACAATTATCACTGAAAATAAAATTTCAGACAACAACTTTTTTCTTTGATTCATTACATTTACATTAAAAATTATTGATAAGATATTTTATTAATTCAAATATTTATATTATTGAAGAAAAAAATATTATTATTTTACAATTTTTGTTATTGATATAGCGGAATTCTTTATCACAGGAAATTCGAAAATTAAAATGATTGAATACCGGGATTTTTGTTATCAAAAATGAAACTTATTTTTTTCTGTGCAGGGGCCACCACAAGGAGGTTCGTGAGTCGACTTGAAGTACAATTAATAAGGATCACTCTAGGTCCACCAAATTGAACCGATCAGAAGTATTGCCTTATGATTGTACCCACCTGACCACCAAACAAGAACTTGATCCAAGTTTATATAATAGTACTTTTTATGGCCGAAATTTTGGATAGAAGATTGGATTTTATGCATTCATGGTTTTGTGAAAATTATGTCTACAAGAAGAAAAAAAACAATTAACAATAGCTATTTCTGTTCACGTACAGCTAAGAAGCCTGTCTTTGTCATTAACACAAATCTTTCGTATATTGTGTTCACACTGATATGGTTTTAATAAATGTTGGTTTTAAGGTTTAAAATCTACAAGTAAAACCTGGTTTTACCATACAAAATTATCTTAGCAAAACCAACTTTAAGCCTTTTTTCAGATTTGGATTTGATTTAAATAGGTTTCATGAAATGCAACATTGGTTTCGCTGTACTAAGTTCAGTGCTGCCAAGTTAAAATGCCTGCTTATGAGAGTTTATAAAATACACACTTTGTACTTAAAACTGCATGCAACCGGCAAGAACAAGCGAAACATTCCGGAGAAAAAGAAACTTTTGAACGGAAAGCTAAACGGCACAAACAGCTGATGTTCCAACTGCAAAAATTGTTGCAACAGTACGACACTCTCTGGAATGTTTTTCAATTGCAATATTATCCATTGCTGCCTTTAACACAAGAAAATTTGTTTTCGTTACAAAATCGATAAAAATGTTATTTTTTAAATGCGTCTTTCTTAAAACTTAATTTTCACACATTAGGTCCCTTTTCTCGTAGAAGGTCACATATAGAAAACTATAATTCGGAGCATAAAATTTTAAGTGGTTTTATTTGGAGTTTTTCGTTTTCTGAATAACATAATTACGGAATTAAAATAAATTTCGGTCGAATCGAAGATCTGTGACAGGTTTGTGTGAATATCTAGGTTTTCACATCACTTAAATGTATTTCGTAAATATAATTTAAGACTCAAAAGGACAGTTTTCTTACTGTTACCAGATTTGATTTAAAATAAAATAATTTCAGACTCGCACACGAAGGGTTCCGAGTTTTGGCATTTTTTTCTTTCGTTTTTATAATTTTATCGGTTTTTGGCGTTTTTTAGTTTCGCCTTTTTTTGCGTTTTTTCGCTTGTGGCGATTCATTTAAATTTTTATCGACTTATTTATGTCCTAAATTTTTTTTCGTATTGGCGATTTTTCGCGTTTTGACGTTTTTTAAGTTTTGGCGTTTTTTTCGTTTTGGCGTTTTTTTGGTTTTTGGTGATTTATTTTAGTTTTACATACTAATTTTAATTTGGCGCTTTTTTCGTTTTGGCGATTTTTTTTCGGTTAGCAATTTTATAATTTTGGAATTTTTTAGTTTTAGTGATTTTGAAAATTTCAAGAGTTTGTCTCTTACGGTTTTCAAGATGGAGCAAATTGTCAAAATTACATAGCCAAAATACCATTAACTGATAGAACACTCTTTAATTTTAATTTTGTTTAAATTTAGTGTTAATTGTTGTGGTTGGTATAAAAATACACGATCTATGCAAATTTCAAGTGCCCATATATAATTGTATGTATATTACATACGATTTTAATATTTTTCGTTTCTCGTTTTTGAACACCCTTTAATTTTTAACTTTTATGCAGAGCTGTTAAGTTTTGATTACGATTAGTAATCAAGTAGATTACATTTTAAAAAGAATCGTAATGAATATATAATTGCCTTTAAAAGAATTGCTGATAAATAATTAATTACGATTACTAATAATCAAAAAGTAATCTGAATTACTTAAAATTACTAAAAATAATCAAAAAGAATCAAAAGTAGTCAAAAAATAATCCGATTACTTTTAAGGATTACTTTTGATTCTTTTTGATTATTTATTAAGGATCAAAAGTAATCTTTGAAAGTAGTCGGATTACTTTTTGATTACTTTTGATTCTTTTTGATTATTTTTAGTAATTTTAAGTAATTCAGATTACTTTTCCATTATTAGTAATCGTAATCACGATTACTAAGTACGAAAGTGAATATAATCGTAATTTAATCATTACTTCACCCTTAAAAAAAAGTAATCAAATTAGTAATCATTACGATTAGTAATCATTACTTAACAGCTATGCTTTAATGTGCTTGTTATTATAGCGGCTAAAATTCTACATATTTTGTAAAAATTGCTGGTCCGTAGCTCTTAAAGCTCTCAAGAAAACACCCTGCGACGAAAAGATGGACAGACGGACATCTTTGGTGTACGGAACCCTAAAAATGAATACTTTCATTATAACTCTTAAATAACTTTAAGTCTTGTTTAGCCTTTCAATCCCTTTTATATAAAGAGCATCTATTTCTTGATATTTTTAAAATATTTTAAGCAATCTTCTTTTTAAATATTTGAAGATAAGTCAAGGTTGTTTGGCGTTTTTTTTTAACATAATGCCAAAAAGCTTAACATTATTTCATATATTTTCCCAGCAAAACTTTATATGAAAATTGATTTTTTACAATTAAATTTTTATATATTTTAGTAAAGCTTTAGGTCATTTATAATTAACATACAATTTCATTTACTTGTTTATCGATACATCGCTGCTTCTTCAGGAAATAAAATCCTTCCTGAAGAACCTACCACAAGTTGCCGCAAAATATCCATAAACACATAAATAAAATTTTAAGCTTTTTATAAATAACCGAAAGCTTTAATAAAATTTTTATATGAAAAATAATAATGTTGAATAAATTACACTGTGGTCGAATTCAAAACGTTTTTTTTTTGTAACAAGCCGGGGACTTGGTGGGTAAACCTAATTCAAGTACGCTGAATCCAATGGTGCTAACAACTTTTTTAGGTTAGCTCATGTTTAAAAAATATGAATTCATATAAATTTATTAAAAATGAGTGTAGTTGAACTATTAAGCATAGAGTGGTTTGCTGGGTAATTGCATGAAAGCTATTTTAAGTTGCAAAATCCAATTATTCTCGCCAAGCGCTTTGAATATTATTAAAGGTTAAAAAAAAGGAGAAAAATATATAAATTTGTTCAAGGTGTATAAACTACTTCAATGAACATAAAGTTTTTTTTTAATGAAATTCATAAGAATTTAAAATTTTCTGCATCTGTGCAAGAAATATTTAGCTTGTCTTGCTAACGAATTGTCAGTAAGCTCCAACAGGGTGTGTCAAAACAAAATTTCTTTACATGGGATGGATTAAAAATGAGCAAACTGTCTGTGGCAACAACGTTGTTAATTATTTAGATACAGAATATGGAAATTAATATTTTAGGAATAAAATTGGCTGACGATAATGTGACGGCTGCCCATTTCATCACGAAATGGGGTTTTTACCGTAAATTTTAGATTAAACATAACTTTATAAAATGCAGATAGACTAATGCCCTAATTCAGTAAGAAGAACGCTTTTGTTTGATAATACTTTTGAGTTCTTGTTTTTGAATTCTCTAATAGGACATTTACATTATCTCAAAATCTAATACTTACGAGATTTCGCGCTAAATCAATCTGTTTTATACTAGATTTCCCATAAAAAATACCCTGTACCCTGTCTGCTTGAAAAAGTGTGTGAATTGGTAATATTGTAATTATCTGGTTCTAGTTTTGGATATTATTCAGTTAAAGGGTTTTGTTTTGGATAAAAAAGACTTTATAAATGTCAAAAAAACCATTATTGTAAATAGTACAGATTTTCATAAAGATTTTATTTAAAATCTCCTAGATTTTGTCTAGGTGTAAGTGCCCTATAAATTATTTTCTTTAGAAATGGTTGTTGTCTTTGATAATGAAAAATAAAAATATTATGTTACCATGTTTTTAAAACATGAAAATTAACTAAAGTATTATGGGGTATTTACATTATCTCGAAATCTAGCACTTACGAGATTTCGAGCTAAATCTAGCTGCTTTCCCATAAAAAAAAATTTTGTTTGTGAGTAGATTTTTAGGCATCCTACTCAAAATTTAATATTTTTATTTTAACTACCCTGCACAACATACTTATATAAAAGATTATTGAATTAGCTACGGTCTGCTTAAAAAGGTGTGTGAATTGGCTACATTGCAGTTGTTTGGTTTTAGTTTTGGAAATTTTTCAGTTAATGGGTTTTGTTTTTGATAAAAAAATCTGATAGATTTTGTGCAGGTGCAAAATGCCCTATAAATTATTTTCTTTAAAAAGGGTTGTTGTCTTTGATAATGAAAAATAAAACAATTATAACCATGTTCTTAAAACGAATTAAAGTATTATACAATGTTTTAAAAAATAAATGGAAAAATATGTCATATATCGTCTTGTCTATGAGCAAAAAAAGCCGCTGTTGTGTGATTCCTAAAAACAATTATTATTTATTGTCTAAGCTAGAAGGTTCGTGTATTTGCTTCATGATTTTGTTCCAAACATTATATTCAACACATATTTTTTCATATATTTTTCAAAATATTGAATAATAATTTAATTGAATTTTTATGTTTTAAAAACATGGTAATAATATGTTTATATTTCATTATCAAAGACAACAACCATTTTTGAAGAAAATAATTTAGAGAATTCAAAAACAAGAACTCAAAAGTATTTTCAAACAAAAACGTCCTAAGTCTTCTTACTGAAGTAGGGCATTAATCCATTAAATTTTTAAGTAGAACTTTTATTTAGCGCATTAAATTTTTAATTGATTATTTCGAGCCATAACCGCTAAAATAGCTTAAGCGACACATTTTTTGGACATCGTTTTTTTTTTTACAATTATTGACTATTTATCGATTTTTATAAAAAAATTAAGTTCGAAATTTATGTCGCTTAAGCTTTTCAGGCGGTTATGGCACGATTTGTAATATTTTCAATTAATGAAAAATTTTTTGTGAGCATCCATTTTTGAATTAAACGTATGCTTGAAGCATCGTTTAAGTTGTACAAGCCCATAACAATGCAAAGTCTTCCACCATATGCGTGTAAAAATCGCTTAAGCACAATGCTCAGTTTGACCAGGCAAAACGCCCCATAGTGACTGAATATCCAAAAGCCACGTCATGTTATGCCAATTGACATATCACGAAAGTTTCTGAGATTTGTTGCAGTAAGCTTAACTTTTTTTGCGACACCCTGTAATTTACCAAGAGCTTTAAAAAATTAAATTCGAATGAAACAAAATTTCCCTACCTTATCTAAAGTTGCAATTAAAGTGGCTGCTGTTGATGTTGTTGTTGATGTTGATATTGATGTTGCTGTCGATAAATCTGTTTATGGAGCTGAGATGTTTGGATTAAGTTAAGCATGTGAGTGTGTACAGCGCAGGATATTTGCCATGCCATTTAGTTATAGTCAACTAGGAATTATTCAGCTATGTGATGGAAATCGATTTTGAAGAACGAATGGATTTAAAATAGACATTATGATATGTTCATGATTTCGTTGTAAAATTTTTGCACACTGTTTGTATTTTAAGTCTTCATTCTTGTTTTGCAAGTCAACTAATATCAACTGGCCAAAATTCATCATAAAAATTCTTTGTAATTCCACTTCATCTTTTATAAATGAAAAGCGATCAAATCATTTAATTTAAATGCCTGATTGTTTTATAAGAGGCTTATGTATATGAAAAATTATTATTTATGTTTTTAAATATAAATTATAAAAATTTTTTTTGTAGCTATTGACCTCAGAAGTTGAAATAGAATAGTTAACATATGCTAAAAAATATATATTTATATATTCAAACAGCACTTTTGAAAACCATTAAGAATACTGTTGTATAAGTGCAGTTGATATCCTTGACATACTAACTGAACTATTATTTCTGTTGAAATATATTAAAAAAGTCCGTGAGACTATTGTATAAAAGCAAGTATTTTAAGCTGTAAAAAATATTCATATTTCAATGGTAGTAATACAAGTAAGTTGTACAAGTGCTGCACACTTATAAACAAAAAAATATGTATATACACAAATAAATATTTTCAAGTTTAAATTGTACGAATGTGATAAAATTAATATATGAGCCGTAGCTAAACAGGAAAAAAATTGGAAGTCATTCTTAAGGAACTACATTTTCATTGCTTCCAAAAAATCATTATTTTTAATTTGCCGATAATTAGCAAAACCAAGTACAAGCTTATTTTAGTCATAAAAAACTAAAAATGAATTAGCTACCGTCTGCTTAAAAAGGTGTTTGAATTGGATACATTGCAATTATTTTGGTTGTAGTTTTGGAAAGTTTTCAGTTAATGGGGTTTGTTTTAGATAAAAGTCTTTATAAATCGTCGGTTGGTTTCTGGTTTGCGGCACAGTATATTCAAAATACATTATGTCTGCAGCACACCAGAAACCAACCGACGAAATGTCAAAAAAAAGCTTGGTGTAAACGGTATAGATTTTCATAAGTATCAATAAAAAAAACACCCCTGAAGAAGTTTGTAAAAACTAAGCGAAACGTTGGATAAAACATAATATAAATTATGTAATTTTTATTTACATTTGGAGACAAATTGTTGACCACAAACAGCCCTAAGGTAATTTTTATTGTCATTTGGAGAAAAATTTTTGACCACAAATATCCCATAGAAATAGCATATGAAAACAAAATATATTTTGTGAGTAGATTTGTATGAAATCTAATTAAAATTTAATATTTTTATTTATTTTTTACTACCCTGTGCAATACATTTACAAAAAACATGAATGAATTAGCTACGGTCTGCTTAAAAAGGTGTTTGAATTGGATAAATAGTAGTTGTATGGTTTTAATTTTAGAAATTTTTAAGTTATAGGACATTTACATGAGCACAAAATCTAGCATATTTTGATTAAAATCTTTATGAAAATCTATACCGTTTACACCAGCTTTTTTTGACATTTATTAAGAATTTTTTATCCAAAACAAAATCCATCAACTGATATGTTTGCAAAACTACAACCATTTACAATGTCTCTTTTGAGATTTCGAGCTAAGTCAATCTGCTTTTTTCCAGATTTCCCATACAAAACGAAATCTAATTTTTCTGTAGATTTCTAGGAAATCTAATAAAAATCTAATGTTTTTATATATTCTTTACTAAACTGTACAACAAAAGGTGAGTGAATTAGCTGCGATCTGCTTAAAAAAGTGTGTGAATTGGCTGCAATGCAGTTGTTTGGATGTAGTTTTGGAAACAAATTAGTTGATGGGTTTTGTTTTGGAAAAAAAATCTTGATAAATGTCAAAAAAAAAGCTGGTGTAAACGGTATAGATTTTCATAAAGATTTTAATCAAAATATGCTAGAGTTTGTGCTGATGTAAATGCCCTATTATATAAAAGGTGAGAGAATTAGCTGTGCTATACAAATTCTTTTTATTGAATGTGTGCCAATGAGCCAACTTTTAGACACATAATTTTGTGGTGGATACAAAATCTTTAAAGATGCCAAAAAAACTTAGTTTAGATTTCGATAAAGATTTCACATCAAATCTGCTAAGTTTCGAGGCAATGGAAATGCAGTATAAGTGAAAATTTTCCAAAACTACAGCCAACCATCTGCAGTTTAGCCAATTCACACAACCTTTTAAGTAAACAGGTCTACAGTACAAATTCGTAAAAAGCCATAGTTGCGTCACACAGACATACAGATAATTTAAATAAGGTTTTTACCTACGAACTTGACTTTTAAAATTTGACTAACACGAGATATATCTGTAGGTAGAAATAACGGTAATAAGCTCTATTAGATTTTGAATAGATTTTGACAAAATCTGCTGACATATGGTAATATATACTAGTATTTTGTGTGGTATTACTGTTTTTAAACCGTTAAAGTATACTTTGTTTATGACAATGAGTATGAGCCTTTGTGTTTCCTTAAGCTGGTACAAGAACCGCAGTCGATTCGACAACCATAATAAGGTCTTAATTTGTTTTGCAGTACAAAACTAATAAAAGAGAATCATTTTTTATTGTCATAGAAACACGTTAGGCCTAATTAGCTAAAGGAAATAGTCTTCAACTCAAATAAAAAAGAGAATCATAATATTCGCGCCTTATTTTATTATATTGCTCGGTGGAGGTTTTCAATATTTTATTAACATTAATATTGGAAGTACCATACAATTATAGTTTCATTTCGCTGGTTTACCTATTGAATATGAACTTGATAGATGTAGATCTTGGCTTACACGATGTCGAATGATATGATTTTAAATTACGGCACTTTTCATTCGAAATCGAATGCAATAATGCCAAATTGAAAAAATACTATAAATTTTGCTAAATATCGTATGCTGCGTATGTTAGACCTCAGGACGTTTTCCTTAAATATGCTAATAATATAATGTATTACAATTAATATTTTATTTTGTATTTTTATAATTGCAACAAACCCCTTATACGGCACTTACATCAGCACAAAATGTAGCATATTTTGTTTAAAATCTTTATGAAAATCTATACCGTTTACACCAATTTTTTGGACATTTATCAAGATTTTGTGTTATCCAAAACAAAACCCATCAACTGATTTGTTTCCAAGACTACAACCAATTAACTGCAATGTAGCCAATTCACTTACCTTTTGTTGTACACGGTAGTAAAGAGTAAATAAAAACATTAGATTTTTATTAGATTTCCTACAAATCAACTGAAAAATTTGATTTTGTTTTGTATGGGAAATCTGGAAAAAAGCAGCTTGATTTAGCTTGAAAGCTCGGAAGTACTAGATTTCGAGACAGTGTAAATGCAGTTTTAAAGATATAACTGATTTTATGCTTATATCTCCTACTTTTGTGAACTAAATATAACTGTGACCAGCTATAAAAGTCTTAAATTCTTAAATATAATATCTGCAAAAACTATTAAAACTTTCTTTTTCTTTTAAGCCACTTGGTCTACAACGGTTATGGTTATAATAATAACAAGGCCACAACTCGTTTACTTTTTTTACAGTTTGTATAAACAAAATTTTAAATTGTGAATGCGAAATAAGATAAACCAGCCCCAATATTTTACCTCGATTATGACAGTACATGGCCATAGTTACCTACATATCGATGGCTTAATATAAAAAGGGCCTAACTCAATTTTTTTTCGAAATCGCGTTTTTAATGTTTTCTGGCCGACAACGTATAATTGCATCCCCCTTGAAGATCTTAGTACGTTACAGTTCAAAATTAAGAACTTATGGCAACTTAAAAAACTATTTCTGCATGTAAATGCTTTGATTTTTCTTCAGTTTTTTTTTTTTTTTTTGCTTCTCCTGTAAAATATCGAAAATTCGAGTTAGGCCTTTTTTATATTAAGCCATCGTTATGTATATTTATAAAGAAAGCTTTATTGAAAAAATATTTTGCAACATAAGCGTGCCTGTGAATATTTTTGCACTTTTTGATTCACATGCAGCTTAATTGTTAACTTGTGTTTACACAGTTTTTCTTTTTCGTTAAGCAATTTTTATTCCAACCGTAGCGCAGTATCATGGAAAAAAATATATGTGGAATTTTCAAAATAACGAATGTCATGATGGTAAATTAATTTTTTTTATTAACTTATTGATTTTTTCCTCTTGTACATACATAAGTTTATATTCTTATTAGCCTTATATTGAAATTGATTTTCATAATTATTTTTTTGTTATTGCAAGTCAGGGTAACGCAGAGAAATTGTAGTGTGGCTGTACAATTGTCACTTGTGGAATTTTTTTAGTAGAAGTTTTTTTACTGCACCCCAAGCTTAGTTTTTCTAAAAAGAATAACTATTTTTTTTTGCAAAATTGTTTCCACTCTTTTATTACTAGTCTTATTTAAGGGGGGGCCTTCAATTATAAAGTAAATTTATATCCCAGCAAAAAATTACACACATTACCATCAGAACTACTTGCCATATAATGACTTACTTCTCTGCTTGCCAAATTTCATTACCTGTTTACAAAACACATTACATAAAATTAAAAACAATTATGTACAATTTGATAAGTAAAGAAAATAATTATTTTAGATTTATTAGATTACGTAGATATGTTGCCAAATAGAAAAAGTATGTACTTCTCAAGAATCGATTACTTTTGTCTCACGCCTTGTTAAAATCATTAAGTTGGTAATCCTGTAAGGAAGAGGTTCCACCAAAAATGCTTAATTCCAAACCCGATTAGCTTTTTTAAAATTTTTTGCTGGGTTGTTAAACCTTGTAATAATGCCTTAATTATTGTTTAACATTCCAGGAATATAATATAATTTGCAAAAACAATTAACTCCATTAACACCTGAAGTATAATTCAAAAAGAGGAGAGGTGTCTTAGGACACCCACTTATAGCTATGCTGCTTAGTTGCGTATGCATAAAAAATAAATTTAATGTGTGAAATAACAATGCAATAAAATTATATTATATGATGATGTAAAACTCTCTGCAAATATTTTAAAACGTTTCCATTTATTTCCCACTATTTGCTTTTCTAGCGGCGAACAATTAAATAAATTTAGGGCCAAACCCACGATGTCGACAACGTTCGGCTTGGTGCACACTTACATTCAAAATAAAAGACAAATTTTAATATTTTGTTGTTGTTCCAAAGTAAGTGTGCGACAAGTCGAACGTTGTTGACATCGTGGGTCAGGCCGGTATTGTTTGTGGCGGGTGATGGCTGTTAGCCGGCTTACAGCCGATCGGCTGTATTCTCTTGCTTGTTGGTAATCCAGTAGGGAAGAGTTTAAACCAAAAATAATTAATTCCACACCCGTTTACCTTTTTTGAAATTTTTTTGCTGGGATATTAAAAATTTATTAAAATTTCTTGCATGTAAAATAAGATAATTAAAGAGGTATTTTCACACTGTATGTTTCAAAACAATAACGACAAAATTAGTGATGGAACAAACGAATTTGGCTACGAATTTTGCTTTTAACCAAACTTTTGCAAGAAAAAATAAAAATTAAATTTAGAATGCAAAAAACCAGCACGAGTACTGCAAATGAAACCATATCAAAAACTTTTTTGGGAAATTAAAAAATGGGCCTGTTCGGAAATGCATCACTACGCTGCAAGTGGAAATGGAAATGTCCTAAAGTTCGTCACTGAAGTAGATAACACTCAAATAAATGTCAAATATAAGGTACAGGTGTGCGCACTACTAAAAAAGATTATCAGCGAACTTATAGAGCATTTTAAATTAAAGTTTGCTCGCATGATGCAAAGCAGTGATGCATTTCCGAACAGGCCCAATATTTAAGTAAAGGAAAAAGAAAAAAAAATATATTTTTCATACGTTCACATTATATTTCTACAAGTAACTACATTGCAAATTTTTTGTATTCTTATCCACCTTGACCCCCAGGGGAAGGTGGTCAAAAATACATTTGGGAAGGACACTAGTCCTTTAAATTTAAATGCCAAAATTGTAGGTGTCTATTGTCTATATTGCGTCTAGTTAAACATTTAACTCATTATAAGTGAAGACAATTTTTTTGTTTCACATTTTTGAAAAAGGACATATTTGAGGTATGCGTATCGTTTCTCTAAATTGACCGAAATTTTTACGAAGCATTAAATATGTTCAAATTAGTGTCTATACACAATTTCATTGAGTTACAATTATTTTTCGTGTGTTCCAAATTTAATTTCTTTACGATAACCCCTTCTATTTTTGGCCGCTCGTTATATGAACTCACGACACTGTGCGACGTACCCTGTGGTTATGTATGTGGTTTCTATCCGCAAACACATACATATGTATGTACATTTCTGGATTCATGATTAAATCGATGCGTACAAAAAGAGATCAATCACAAACTTGGCTTATTTACAAATGCTTTGAGTCTGGCAACGCATAAAAACATATCTGACAACTTCTGCATATGACAACCGTGTGAACTGACAATTTTTCGACTGGCGATTTTTTCAGTTGAATTTATTCTCATACAACCGTCTGGCAATATATTGCAAGATTTTCTGACAAATTTGGCACAACCGTGTGAACTGGAAATCTACCTTGTGCTGACAATTTTTCATTGGTAGTACATTGTCAGCATATTGTTAGATCTGACAATATTGTAATATCTGACAATCGTCTGTACATAGCTTCAATCTTTTCGCTTTTAAATGACGTCATTAGATTCAAAAATACACTAAAATTTAACTTAATAATTATTGCATAGCAACCAACTGTGTGTTGGTTTCGCTGTATCAAACAACTTGTTATAATAGTACACACTTGATAGCAAACATGCTCCTGTTTGCACACATAATAACCGCAATATAATCTTATGTGAGCAGTGGTGCAGTTAATTGGGGTTGATTTAAGATATTAAACACTATTCGCCCTAAGTCATTTTCGATTACACCTTCTAACACATGGAAAAGCAAATGCTTAAACTTTGAACGTGCATAGATGTTCTTCGAATAGTTAGTTGCATAAGCCGCTATTTGCTTTAGCAAGAAATATGTATGCGTGCACATATTTGTCCCTGTTTTGACTAACCAACCTAACTGACATTTTTTTTTTTGAGAAATGTGTTAAGTCCTTTACTAGACTTTATAAGTCATAATACACATTGTCTACAATTTTCATGGCTGTAAGCATTACTTTTGTGCCTATATAAGTAAAAAGATTTCAGACGCAGCCATAAGAATGAATGTATAAAACAACCATAAAAGCTGCTCTCCTGTTAAATTTTTAAAATGTTAGTTAGGTCAGTTAGTTAAAACAGTAACGATATGCACATACATATGTATATGTATGTAGGTTAAACAAATTTTTCAAAAAAGACAACTTCGAAGTGTAAATGCACGTATGTATGCAAGGCACATTCATTTCCACGTCAAACCAGGACTACAAAAATATAACAAGGAAAAGACAACACCATGGCTTTTTAGTTAAGCAAATATGTATATGTCACAAAATAAATTTGTTCAACAAAATAAAAATTAAATTATACGATACATGTCTGAATCAAACTGTTTTTCTTTAGTAATTAGTGGTTACGCTTTCTTGGGCACATGACACACAGACATAAACTCGTCCTTAGAGTTAGAGGAAGAAATTATAAAAAATAGTTAATTGATTTCTTTTCTCTACCAACAAATTAATGTCTTAATATACTAGGGCGCATCAAAACAACAATTGCAAAACAAAAATTTATTTTTCAACATAATATCCTTTTAACTCAATACCCTTAGTCCAAGGTTTCTCCAGTTTTTGTATCCCTTCCAAAAAATAGGATTTTTCGAGGTCGTTAAAATAGGCATTTGTTTGGTCAATAATTTCATTGTTGGAGCTAAATCTCTTTCCACCGAGCCATTTATTTAGGCTTGAAAATGAAAGTAGTCACTAGGGGCAAAATCCGGAGAATATGACGGGGTACCAATTCGTAGCCCAATTTAAAGAGTTTTGACATTGAGACTGCAAACGTGTGCACTCGTGCCTTAGATATCTTGATGAAAAAGAACTTTTTTCTTGGCCATATGGGGTCGTTTTCTTTTTAAATCCACATTAAATCGGTGTAATTAGTTGGGATAATATTTGCGGTTTATTGTTTTTCATTTTGAAGGTAATCGATGTAGATTATCGCGCGTGCATTCCAAAAAAATGTTGCTATCACCTTAATGGCCAAAAAACTCATTCACACTCACTGCTCTTAGGAGCAGATTGACCCGGAGATACCCATTGCTTAGACTGCTGCTTGATCTCCAGGGTACATTAGTGGATCCATGTTTTATCTACAGTTACAAAACGCTGCAAAAACTCATTCGAATTGCGGTTAAACAACTCCAAACAATCCTTTGAAGTTGTCACACGTTTACATTTATGGTCAATTGAGAGCAAACGCGGCATCCATCATGCAGACAACTTCCTTAAACCCAGCTGATCGTTAAAAGTCGAAACCACACTGCCATATGAAATGCCTATGGCATCAACAATCTCACGCACTTTTACTATTGGGTGTACTGACCTCAATTGTCTGTCCAGAACGTTCAGCGTCATTTGTACTTGTGCGACCACAACGAAAGTCAGTAAACTAATTTTTTTAGCATTGAAATCGATGAGCGTTTCCGGGTTCCAGTTTTTTTGCGTAAAAAATAATGTTTAATGAGCACTCGAAATTCACTTTTTGCCATTTTTAGAAAAATACACGAGGTTGTATGTTTTGAACAGCTGTTAAACGCAAAGTAAACGACGACACTTGCTCTTAATTTGACAGTAGTATATCAACAGATGGTACTTTATGTTGTTTTTCATATAACTACGAGGGCACTTCAAAAAGTCACGGACTTATTGATTCGCCCTCGCATTAAACATTTATTTGGAGAAGAGTTTGTGCCTAAGAGAAACAAGAAATTATTTTTTTTAAATCTAGTCTTGGTTTCCCATTTCATTTATCACAAATAAGTCCTTAAATAGAATATAATATAAAAATAAATTAGTTAGATCTTCAACTTCGAATTAATTTCAAAATATTTGAACTTTAAATAAGTTTCTCCACACATAATGGCAATAAAAATACAACAAACAAATTCGTTAGTTGTAAATGTTTGATTGTAATAAATTAATTGCACAATTGGCAAAAGGCATTTTTTGGCACTAAATTCAACAAAGCAAAGAAGCTAAAAACTTTCAAATTTATTAACTTGAGGAAACAACTTTTCTCCATATACGAATGCTACTGGGAGGCGTTTTTGTTTGCAAATGCCAAAAAGTTTCTGTTAAATAAACAGTTGAAAATAATAAATTTTAAAATAGTTGAAATAAGTATTTAATATGAATGCAAACAAGATATTGACACTAGATACTATAAATATTGTGGTTGGCAAACACTTTTTTTCAAAATCATTTAATATGGGAATATGAATTATGTAAAGAGAAATTGCTAAGTATTAGCCTATCGCTGATATAAAAATTAATCTATCTATATATATCCTTAAAAAGGCTTTTAAATAATAAATTATGTTTTTTTGATATTGTTTCTATCTATAGAGTTGTCAGTAGTAGTTGAAGGAAAAAAGGCTAAACCATCTTTTCGAAAAATCTAAGAAAAGTTCTTCAGCCAAAAATTCGAGCTGAAAAAAAGTCAGCCAATATAGCAATGGTAAAGTAGAAAAATAAAAAATAAGAGAAGTGTCTTAGGACACCCGGTTATAGCTATGTATGCTGTTTAGTTATATAAAAAAAATTCATGTGTGAAATAACAATGCAATAAAATTATATTGTGTATGATGATGTGAAATTAGCTGCAAATATTTCAAAACATTTCCATTTATTTCCCACTATTTTCTTTTTTTTAATTAATGTATTGTTTGTGGCCGGTGGCGGCCATTAGCCGGCTTATAGCCGATAGGCTGTGCTCTCTGGTTTGTGCTCATGTGCAAAAACAAAACAAAAACAATTTGAACAATTGTTCTCATTGTTTATGTTTTGTTTTTGTTTCACTCACTTCGTACTGTGCTTTTAAGTACAAAGAAATCAAAACAAAAATAAATTTATAATTGTAATAGGGTCGATTATTTTTGTTACGAAAATCAAGTCCTAAATCCTATGTTGCACCATAAATAGCATAGCTATAATAAATATTTTAGTTTAAGGTTTTTAGTTACACACAGAAAACTTTTAACTAAAAATCAACCTAAACAAGGTTAATCTAATATTTTAAGGCAATTATTTCGCTTCATAATCTAACATGATTTATGGTAATTGTCAAAGAAAATTTTTCCTGTTGAAATAACTATATTTCACATTGATTTAACATTTACGTATTGAACAATTATTTTGAATCAAAGTTATTTCAAGTTGGAACAACATGAAATAACTTTAATGTAGTAATTGTATTTTATTAATTATTTATCTTACATGTGGTTGACATAGACATCAGAAAAATGTTTGTATATAAATTGGCTTCACCGGCCAAGATTTTAGCTCGGAGCTCATAGCGTAGTAGTGAACGAGCTTACCCCTGCAGCCACAACAACTTTAAATATTCTTTAGATATACACTAAATATGTACCATATTTAATTAAATTTTAATTCAACATTATTTCATTGATCATTTAACATACAATTTAGTTGAAAAGTTCTAGTTAAAAACAATACAAAATACTTTAGCTTGAAAAGTTTTAGTTAAAAAAAAAATACCAAATACTCTAACTTGACTCCAGGATTCGAACCTGTGATCCTCCGACTGCAAGACTAGTACACTGCCTACCAGCCAGTAGCAGAGTGTCGGCTGCTTACAAACTTCAAAAAAACAACAACAATACACAAACAACTCACACAGCTGAGCACAAAAGTGTATTAAGGCTATGAACAAAGCAAATAAACACCAACACATATTATTTCTTGTAAATTTAATGTGATTTGAAGGAAGTTGAATCAAACCTTTTGCATGTTGATTTTACATTGGTATTTTTTTCTATGTGTAGTTATGATTAGCTATTTAATAATTCCCAATTATATTTAGGTCCTTTCCCATGATGGCGACAATGTTTCTACTTGTCGCACACTTTCATTTGAAACAACAAAAATATATTAAAGTTTGTTTTTGTTTTGAATGTAAGTGTGCGACAAGTCGAGCGTTGTCGACATCGTGGAACAGGCCCTTAATATCTCATATAAATACATTAAAAGCAACACAAACTAAGACACGGGTGGTAAAGTTGAGGCGTTAGCAATTATGTTTATAACATACACTCTCGATCAGATGATTAGAATCACTTGAATTTCTGTTTTTAATAGGCCAAATCTTTTTTAATATTTCCTCAACTGCTAAAATTTCACTACCATCGAAAAGTATACTTTAACAAGAACAACAACAAACATGTCTTGCAAAAGATGTCAATTATTATGACTTTCTGTGCCTTAGCATCTTTTTTTTAGCATCCCAAGTGCTTTGATTAAACAAATTCATTTAAATTATGAAATTGCCATTGTCTCCACTTTGATGCTAAAACGTTTATTTAATTTTCATAAAGCATCATTTTAAATGATTTGTTTTTTAAAAAGTTATTTTTATTTAAATTAAAATATAAAACCGTATTTTTTTTGTGGCCCACTATTGATAAGTTAAACCAATCAAGTAAGAATATTGCAGCTGACACTGACATATTTTTAAGCCTTTTTTTACAGCAAAAAAAAAAACAATTTTTTTATTCAGTTTTTGTTAAGCAACAAAACAATATATCAATGTATAACGCACAATTGATCTTTTAGACAGAATGACATTTTGTACAGAAAACATAAAACCACAAATCACACATACTAAACTTGGAAAAGAAAATCTAAATAAAACTGCACAATAAAGAAGAACAAAAATACATCGACAAGCAGGGAAGGCCTACCGGTAGCAAAATAAAAATTGGTTGACAAAACCATTTTCCAATTTCAAAACAAACACATGTTAAATCTTGTTGGTTTGTTTGTATTATTGAAATGAATGTTTATATGAATGTTAGAAATAATAAAAGTGACGCAATAAAACCCCATCATAGTGTTTATGACACAAGTAATTTGTAAAGAACTCTCAATTTAAGTCTCTAAATATTTGTGTATATGTTTTGCTTCAAGAAAAAAGGCAATACAAAAAAGGCTGTCCAGGATTCAAAACGAGTTTTCTTTTTTTTTTTCATATTAAAAACAAAGCTCTTATGCAATTGTATATATCGATGGCTTAATATAAAAAAGGCCTAACTCGAACCTTCGATATTTTACAGGAGAAGCAAAAAAACTGACAAAAAATCAAAGCATTTACATGCAGAAATAGTTTTTTAAGTTGCCATAAGTCCTTGATTTTAACTGTAACGTACTAAGATCTTCAAGGAGGATGCAATTATACGTTGTCGCCCAGAAAATATTAAAAACGCGATTTCGAAAAAAATTGTGTTAGGCCCTTTTTATATTAAGCCATCGATATGTATGTACTTATATGTATGGCTGTAGCTTAATTTTCTTAAACTTATTTTTTTATTTGTTTCTGGGAGGTTCAAGCACATAAAATTTTTGTGAATCGAAAATCTTTTGCAACCAAACTTCTCAAAGTTTTAGTTATTTATATATATACATATATGTATGTACATTATGTATATGACAGGATTGTCATACGGCAGCAGCTCTGTGGCTTACTTAACTAGTTTTGTAAATCTCTACTTTTGTAAGGACAACAAAAAAAAAAAAAAAGACTGTATGAAAAAAATTGGGGCAGAATTGCCAATCAAAAGTTAATCACAAGACTATTTCATTCGATGGATTTGTGTTTTTCTATTACATTCTAACTTTCCATATACAGAAAAAAAATTATAGGTAAATATGAAAAATGTTCAAGATAGAATAAGTTGAATCAATAAAGTTGGTATAACTTGCTAATGTGAAATAAGAAGAAAAACAAAATAGCTAAAACAGTTATTTTAGGTCATCATTGGTTGGTTGGTTGGTTGGTTTACGTGGCTGCTACTATACGCAGGCATTCAAGTAGAATTTAAATGATTCCTTTTTGAAAGGACCACTACACTCATCGGTGTCAATCTATTTAGAACCGTATTTTTATATACTGATACGACGATAGTTACTTAGATAAAACCTGTCGCATTGAGATATCTGATAAGGTCATTCAACCCAATCTCCTTAGAATTTGTATCTCGAGAGATGCAAAGCTGGACACTTGCAAAGAACGTGGAAGATTGTCTCTTTTTTGCTTTCTTCACGACAACTCCGGCAGAACTCATTATAGGACAGGCCTATCCTACTAGGATGTCTGCCGACCGTCCTTTGGCCCGTCATAACTGCAACGAGCCTCGAGATGTCCCTACGGTTTCTATTTGATAGTTGTATTGAGCGCCTATCGTTATAGTGAGGCCACATTTTCCTTGCAACCTTACACGTGGCTATGTTGCGCCATCTGCATTCAGCCTAATAGATTTCAGTGCTTGAATATACCGCTTCTAATAGCACCAAACGGCCTGGCTACCGATTCGGCATTGGAGGCATTCATAGCAGAGCTAGCTCTAGCAAGTTTGTCTGCCCGTTCATTACCTAAAAAATTGCTATATGCTGGAACCAAGATTAGGGTGAGGTCAGCCTGACCACCTAGTCTAGATAGCAAACTCTTGCACTGCCCGACTATTATGGACGAAGTGATAAATGATCTTAGGGATAAAAGTGCCGCCTGGCTGTCGATAAAGATACCAACTTTACCCCGTACCTTCCTATCAATCAGCACTCTAGCCGCTTTCCTTACCGCCAAAATTTCAGCCTGAAATACAGTCTCCCTGGCTTCGTTAGGGAGACGAAATGACCATTATATACCAAGATCACCTGAAAATACTCCAGAGCCGACACCGCAGACCATTCTTGATCCATCAGTGTAAATTCTGACGTCATATTCTCTTACCATTGTGCCTCCCTTCCACTCCCGTCTGGATGGAATCAGAACTTTGAACACCTTGTCAATGTCCAGATGAGGCACCATGTAATCAGTAGATTCCCTCAGCGAAGGGGGTAGTTGATCCAGGATTCTGGCGTGGCCATAAGACCTTGATCTCCACCACCCAGATGCCGCCAATCTTGCCCCACTGCTTGAGGATACCGCCAATATATATGAAGGTCAATCGGAATAAGGTTTAGTATAACATTCAGAACCTCTAAAGGACTAGTACGTAAACATCATGTTATTCCTACGCAGGCGGATCTCGGCATTCTATAAAGTTGATCTACCAGGTCCTCATAGCATTGAGTAAGTAGTGTTATCATTTAAACAATAATTATTTGAATATTCGGAAAATTTGTTTAGTTTTGTTTGAATGAACACAAAATTTTCAATTTGGAATAAAAAATTATTTGAGTAATTTTTGTCGAATATTCGAATGTTGAAATATTTTTTTTAACTACTTTATATTAACTTTTCAATTATTTATGTAACTAAATAACAAATGGAAATACTTTGTTTTCTATTGTATTTATTCATATTTATTGAGCTTGAGATCGTTGTCATAATGGGCAATTTATTCAAGGAATATGTGTGAGTATAATAATTGTCAGTTAGTTATTACATTCAATAAAGGATTGACCCGCAGTTTGTACAATTATATTTTCCTTTTATGGTTTCTTTTGAGGGTGGCGTTGGCTGAAGTAGTTAGCTCGTTGACTACAAAACCGAAGGTCCTGGGTTCAAACCCTGTCTCTGACAGTCATTAAACAATAACAACACCACGCATTTTTTTTGTTGTACATTAGTGTCCTTGGTATAAGTTGTTGTGGGAAAAGTTCTAGTGATGCATAAGGTATAAGCTACTGGTCACTAAAAACTATACCGGCTTCAGCGGATGCTAGTCCTTATGTAACATCAGAGCGCCCTTCTATGTCGGTATTGTGTAGCAGAATCATCGGCGAAGTAAAATAACCAATAAAATGGCTACTAAGCATAGCTTCGCTTCATTCACCAGCAGAGGCGCTGCAACACTGAAAATAAGCGTGCAAAAAAAAGCAGAGTTCTAAAATAATGAAGCTTTCCTCTAGCTCTTCCTATATCTCTTCCTTCAGCACATGTCTTCTCTATCACTATCCCTTCCCTAACACACTCTTTCACTATCTTCTCTTCACCGCACAGGTACCACATTGCATTGGATCATTGTATTGTACCAAAGTGAGCCTGCTTACCTAACCTAACATATGGTCTCTTTTATTTGACTTAACTCTATACCTCTGGCTATGAACAAAAAATAATTACAAAAATAAATAATAATAATAATAATTTTAATAATTAATAATTTACATTTTTGAATAATTTTATATTAATGATTTTCTTTGAATTCAGAAAGTGCTATTTTTGGTTTCCAAAAATTATTGTCTTTATCAATAATTTAATTGTTTCTGATTTTAAAACACTGACTTTTATTAAAAAAAATATTATCTAAATAAAATTATATATTTCTTATTAAAATTTTTTATGAAAATTAAAAATTTCATCTGCTTAGTTAAAAGTTAACTTTGAACTTAGTGTCGCCAAACTTACGAGTATTAACAAATTTTTGTTTTATAGTAAATTATTTACGCTCATCATTTTCTTACCTTTTGCCATTGATCTCGTAATCTTATAAGAGGGCCAAGAGAATTCAATAATTTTCCAATTTCTTGCCATTCCTATTAAAAAATTACTAGGAACAGTGAATCTGTGCAATCCCACTACAAAAAAGGGTTTCTTCTGCCCTTAGTCTGTTCCACGATTGTATCGTATTGGCTATGGATGAAAAAAAGCCGCAGTTGTGATTCTTTAAAACAATTATTGTTTATAGTCTATGCAAGAAGGTTCATGTATTTGCTTTATGATTTTCCAAACAATATTGCAATATTGAATAAAGTTGTATTAAAAAAAAATTATTATATCAAAATTCTAAAGTAGGCACCTACGTTTGTTAAGACTACTTTAAGTTGATTTTTCTAAAATGTGTATTTTGTACCTCAAATATTTTTGTTCAAATAGCACATATTGATTCATGATACATCTGAAAATGAAGCTAGAAGTGTTAGCTGTTATCTTAAATTTATTATTTCTGTCATGTTATGGAAAACATCACCAAATTATCCAACTGATTCGAAATACATGGCAAAATCCATAAAAAAATATTCAAATAAATTCAATTATACAAAAATGTTTTAGTGATGTACATACAGGCAAAATGGATATTCAAATACTCATTTCATTCGAATAAAATAAATTGTGATAATTTTTCTTTATTCATCATACTAGCTATTTTTACTTTTACTTCATAGAAATGTTTATGTGTTTTCCTTCCATGTCAGAAGCTCATATTTTTTAAAGTAGGTTGCTTTACTTCAAGTTAATAAAAATTTATTTAATAAAATAAAAAATTATTTGAATACTCGAATGAAATTCTATTCGATGTTGTACATCATAAGCTGTGAATTGGTTGTTGAACACGGTGGAGTTACCAGTATTTATTTTTAAATCACAAAATAATTAAAGTTGTCTTTTGAATACAATTTCTTAATAAAGCAATGTTAGCCTTAAAGTTCAAGCAAAATATTTTTTTTAATACGACCTTTAGAGAATTCAAAAACAAGAATTCAAAAGTATTTTCAAACAAAAACATCCTAAATCTTCTCACTGAATTAGGGCATTAGTTTCAGATATTATTTTAAGTTTATAATTTTTTCCATTTTTAATAAATGTTTGCTTAAGGGGATTGTTATCTTTGTCTTTTTTCTCATTAAAAATACATACGTGTACATAAAATATACACAAAAGCATGAAATTTTATTTATTTTGAAATGTATCCTTCAACTGATACAAAAATAAAAATAAACAAACAATTACCCAATTCACAATCTTTTGTAAATTGTAGATTGTATTAGTTACAGCTATGGTAGTTGTGAACGGCCTGTTGTAAGTATTGTTAGATTTACGGCCCTTTTCACAATGTACAATTAAAAGCTAACAGTGACTTTAACGGCAAACTTTTGTATGAAGAACTGTCAGTTAAAGTTCACGTTAACTCCTAATCATACATTGTGAAAAGGGACGTTAGTATAATATTCGTTAATAAATTTAATATCTTAATTGCCAACATTAACTTAAAAAATATAACGTACATAATGTATTTTTGTATATAATTTTTGTGTATTGATCATCAACCCTAATGCAATGTATTTATCAATTTAAATTTCAATCATCATCAGTCACCACAAATGGCAAACAATTTATTTTTCCTTATTGTTTGTTGATATACGAGTATCATCAAATATTTTTTTTGTACAGTGAACCGTACCAAAAATAAATCAATAATAAAGTCCACCATAAATTTGCTATACCATACTTCATTTGATGTTGTTAGTTTTTTGTTGTTGTTGATTTCATTGAAAACAAATTACTTCATTCGATTATTTATTGTGTTAATTCAGTAGTATGTACTCGTATTTGATAAATTTTAAAATATATTTTTAAAAGAGAATGACTACTTTTGGTTTTGGTATCCGTACGTTTTATAAATTAAATTTTTTATTGGCTGAAAATTATTTGAAAGAGCCAAAGTTTCAGATGAAACTAGGATTTTTAATGGCAGTTAAGTTTAACACAATTACAGTAATTTAAAGTAAACAACTAATCTAATTTGAAAGTGGACTAGCCAGTATCCGTAGATTTTAATTATACGAAAAAATTAAATATTTATTTCAAAATAATTTAATTAATATATTACCTGAAGTTTATATAAAACAAAGACCTTCGGTATAGTTATATTAGATTTTTATGGAATGTATATTTGCAAAATCGTTTAACCCATTGTCTACCAGTGTAAGTGTACCTTTTTGCTTGTTACAAATAAAACACAAAATATTCCATAATACGAACAGTTAGAGGTTTAAAATGTTCTTCTTGTACATATGTACAAATACAAGGTCTTCATAGTGTAATATAGTATTTACGGTGGTATATAATCTAATATCCTACTCACGTCATTTCAAATAGCAGAGGCTGTCACTTATTGGTATACGCAGATTTTGTTTTAAAATAAAAACTAAAGCAGATGTGGTGTAGGTATTTACTCTACACATAGAAAAAAATATATCTCCAATTAACAACTTTAATTAAATTTAAAAAGTTAAGCAAAAAAAAAAAATATGGTAAAGGGTATATAACGTCGCTGTTTAAACTAACTGACCTAACTAACATTTTAAAAATTTAAATTTTTTAATTTAATTTTATAGTTGTTTTATACATTCATTCTTATGGCTGCGTCAGAAATCTTTTTACTTATTTATATAGGCACAATAGTAATGCTTACAGTCATGACAATTGTAGACAATGTGTATTATGACTTATAAAGTCTAGTAAAGGACTTAATTAATTTCTCAAAAATATGTCAGTTAGGTCGGTTAGTTAAAACAGCGACGATATAAGTTTATCATTCCATGTTTAATTTCCACAATGTTAATATCCCCCACGTAAGTTATATATATATATATATATATATATATATACATTATGGGTCCTTATGAATAGAGAAGCTGATTAAGCGATAATTCATATAATTAAAATCCGTCTGATTTTGTTCCAAACATTATATCCAACACATATTTTTTCATATATTTTTCAAACTATTGTATAATATTTTAATTTAATTTTTATGTTTTAAAAACATGGCCATATTTGAAGAAAATAATTTAGAGAGTTCAAGAACAAGAATTCAGAAGCATTCTCAAACAAAAACGTCATAAATCTTCTTACTGAATTAGGGCGTTAAGAATCGAAAAAATTCAAAAATATGATTCCAGGACTGGAAATATTTAGCTTGTTTTGTTACATAAAAGTAAGCTACTAAGATTAATTTTTTTTCTTTTTCCCTATAAATTAAACATATTTTATATATTTAAAAGAAATATATTGGCATAAGAAATCAGAAAAATCTAAAAGCGTTTGGAAAATTCTTACTTTTTGTGTTTATTAGGTCTAATTTGTGTTGTGTGAGCAACACTTGAAAAGAGCGGACGTGTTTTTTATTGAGCTAAGCAAAGTTAAAGTTTTACACTATATCAAACTAATAAAAATCAAAACAAATTTAAATACCTAGAAGACAAATGTAAAAATTAAAATATTAAAATTTTAAATAAATTAAAATACACATATTATAAAACAAGTACATACCCACTTAAATGTGAATTTAAATAACACAATAGACAAGCAAAAACTTTAAAGAACTCCACTCTTAAATATATGGAAACAGTTTTAAACAATAACAATAGCAGAAGTGTACAACAAAAATCGTGAACTTACACAATATTTAGTTTTCATGAAATTTAACTATAGCAAAGCCAATAAATACACTTTAAAACCTACAGAAAACAAAATCATAAATAAAATTAAATAAAAATCTATGAAATATATAACAATAAAACAATATAAAATAACAAAACAATATTACATGATCTCGCAGAAATAAGTAAACTCTAACAACAAACACAATAGCGCTAATCAACAAGACAAAGAAGAGCTTACAATAAACAGAAACATATTAAAATCTTGTAAAATACAAATACATACATATGTACATACTTAAATAAAAGCAAAAACAAAATAATACTCGTAGTTAAGGTAGAATTAGTAAAATCGTATCGTGAAGTTGCGTGTCAGCTGACAAAAGCCGTACGATATGCAATGAATGTTACTAGTTATAAAATATGTGGTGGTAGCACTGCTGACGTAGAAATCTACAGAAAACAGATTTTTCTGTAGCGAATGTCAAAAAAGCCGCATAAAAGCCAGACAAAAAAAATGTGCTGTGCAAACTGTTACATTTTCTATAACTTGTACACAAAGCTGAACGATACTGCAAGCTGTAAAGTAGAACGATACGATTTTACTAATTCTACCTTTACAAACAATCGAAACAAAGAGTAACATAGTGTTCAACAAACACTTCTAAGAGAAAATATATATGCACAATTTAAATTACTTTATAATTATTTCTATTATTATCAACATGAATACACGTCAAACTTCCAAAACAAATGTGGTCGATCCTGAATTAAGTAAATTGGATGATCCCATTGCATTCCCTAACGAATTATTATTCTTACAGATGCGGCAGTCGATGGATAATAAAATGTCTAAACTAACTGAGTATATTAATCGACAAGTCTCACAATTTGCACTTCTCTTAAAAGAGGGTGAGTCCAGACTAGCTGAAGATATAAAAGCAACGGTTACAGAAGTAGAGGAGCGGCTCTTAGATGAGATTGAAGTTAGATTTACTAACATACGAAGAGATCTAAACGATGTTACTGAAAGAGTAGCCAAACTTGAAGCAGCTGCGGTTGAAATTATAGGTGTAAAAAAAAGAAATAGAGAAATCAAAAATACAATCCTCAAAGCACTCTAATTCAATTATAATTGAATATATTGCCAGTGATCTACGCATTAATGGAATTCCTTTCCAACCTAATGAAAATTTGTATAATTTATTTAGCAACATCTGTAATTTTTTAAACATTGCCACTCCGACAGTTCAGTTTATCCATCGTTTACAAAATAGGAACAATAAAAATAGTCAATATTCTACTGACGGTGTTATTATTGTAAGACTAATTAATAACTCCGTATGATAAAAATTTTTTCCTGAAAGCTTTGAATGTTTTTAAAAAAGAGCATAAATTTCTAACTTTAGACTTAGTTGGGTTTCATACAGATGCTGCAAAAAAATGTAATTTTTATATAAATGAAAACCTAACAAATGGTAACTACAAAATTCTCAGAGAAGCGAATACACTGAAGAAGAAAAGAATATTGCAAACTGCATATACGTACAGAGGACTTGTATATGTGAAGCGTGTGAATACTGATGAACCCCTATGTATTGTGAGCCTTGATCAACTTAGGTACCTTTTTCGTAATGATAATAGAGCTTTACCATCAAATTCATCCAATTTTAACAATGTACCATCATAATTCGATGTTTCATTTCAATTTGTATTTGTTTACTTTAAGCGATCTCATATTATCAATTTTTCCTATTTTACTAATTTTTACAACATTTAATAAAATTTTTATCTGCTTTTATTTTATTTGCTCTTGCCACTTTCACATTTACATTGGGCATTATTTATCAAAATATTACAAGAAACTTTTAAAATCTAAAAATTATATATTGTTACAAGATCATCATGTACTTATTTCTATTAATTTTACAATATGTTGCGTTGCGTTACGATACTTTTTTTTACACAATAATATCTTAATATCTTATTTTGATGAATAGTAGATATACGAGGGGGTTCCAATTATGTAACCTATAGCATGATAAAAATACTTGCCAGACGGGAAAAAGGTCTTCAAATATGCCATTTAAATGCCCAAAGTTTAAGGCCTAAAATTGATGAATTCAGATGGATTTATGAAAATTCTAATGTCGACATTATTTGTGTTTCAGAGACGTGGCTAGATAACACAATTCCAAATTCGTTTGTATTTCTAAATGGCTATAAAATATTCAGATCGGACAGAGCAAAAGGAAGAGGAGGAGGTGTTGCCATTTATGTAAAAAATCACATAACCTGCAAGTTCTGTACAAAAAGTACTGAAAATGATAAAATTGAGTGCATTTTCATTGAAATATCCTCTTATGGCAGGAAAATGCTCGTAGGTTGTGTGTATAGGCCCAATAATTCTGTTGATTATAACAACTTCATCACTAATATTGAAACCTATGTTACACGGTACAATGATGTGCTAATTGCTGGGGATTTTAATTCTAATCTGTTTGCAGAATCAACTTTTAGGGATGAAATGGCTACTATCGGTCTCATTCCCACAACCACTATGTTTCCTACGCACTTTACTAAATATAATAGCACCCTATTAGACCTTATTTTTGTGAGTGACACTACAAAAATATTACTTTATGATCAAATTTCTGCATCATGTTTTTGCAAACATGATATAGTCTTTACGGCATATGATTTTCAGCTTGGAAGTAGGGACCAAACTTTTTCTTTTCGAGATTTTAGGAATTTAAACTTTGACATTCTTAATGAAAGCTTTCTACAAGTAAATTGGGGCTGTATCTACAACATGATTTCAGTTGATGATCAGCTTTCGTTTCTTGAATACAATATATTGAAGCTCTATGATGATGCAGTACACATTAGAACGAAAACTGTTACAGCAAAAGAAAAGCCATGGTTTAATTCTAATATACGTGAGTCTATTAGGCGTAGGGACTTAGCGTATTCGCGATGGAAGCGTTTCCGGACAACTGAATTAATGATTCTTTACCGTTCTACTAGAAGAGATACAAATAAATTAATAAAAATGGCAAAATCTGAGTATTATTCTAGAAGATTTGGTTCTGCTCTCGAATCCAAGCGCACTTGGAAAACCATTAGGGATATTGGAATAGGTGGCTCAAATACTGGATTTGACTGTTCCTCTGATGTTAATGATCTTAACAATATATTTGTTAATAATATACCGGAGACGGATGTTGCAACAGGCTCTGACACTAGTCCGGTTATAAATAACTTTAATTTCAATTTCAACATGTTCGGTTTCTCATGTGTCAATCAGCGTGACGTTTTCTTAAGTTTTGCACAAATAAAATCAAATGCAACAGGGTTTGACAATATGCACCCAAAGTTTATAAAAGTAATATTACCTTCTCTTCTGCCATATATAACATATTTCTTTAATACCATAATTACCACAAGTTGTTTCCCTCTGAAATGGAAACATGTAAAAATAATTCCAGCTTCTAAATCAAACAATGAATATCGTCCAATAGCTATATTAAGCTTCTTATCGAAAGCCCTAGAAAAAATTTTGCATAGCCAAATAAGCAATTACATTTATGACAATAAATTGTTGTCTGAAAAACAATCAGGACACAGTTGTGTAACTGCTTTAGTGGATGTCACGGAGAGTATTAGGCGTGATCTAGATGATGGAAAAATTAATTTTTTTGTGCTTCTCGATCATTCGAAAGCGTTTGACACAGTTAACCATGCAATATTATGTAGCAAACTTCGATTCACGTTTAACTTTTCCTCAACTGCTGCACAACTTATATCATCGTATCTTTCAAATCGTACACAATCAGTATGTGTGAACAATACGGTTTCCAGACCACTTAAGCTAACAAGAGGTGTTCCTCAGGGGTCTATTTTAGGGCCACTGCTTTTCTCAATTTATGTTAATGACTTGCCAAGTAATTTATCCCATTGCAATGTCCACATGTATGCAGATGATGTGCAATTATGGCTCAGCAGCCCAGCCCAAGCAGTCACTGAGAATATAATTAAGCTTAATCATGATTTACATAACATTTATATTTGGGCATCTAAAAATCGTCTACAGTTGAATCCAAAAAAATCTAAATGTCTGGTGATTCATAAGAAAACTGTACATCCATTTATAGAAGATGACATTGTAATTAATCAACAAAAAATTGAATTAGTAAATTCAGCTAAAAATCTGGGAGTTGTTTTTAATAACAATCTGTCATGGTCAAGTCATATAAATGCATTGGTAGCTAAATTATATGCCAAAGTAAGAACACTATGGACTGTTCAAAGTTTCACACCTCTGAGAGTAAGAATGTTACTTGCTAAAACATATTTGGTTCCAAGTCTTATTTATGGTTGCGAATTATTTTCTAGCTGTGATAGTGTCAGTAAGAGGAAACTTGAGGTGTTATATAATAATATAGTAAGATATGTCTATAATCTCAAGAGGCGAGATCATGTGTCACTGTATGTCAAGACTTTATATGGTGTATTATTTGAAAATCTCTTAAAGATAAGAACATTGATTTTCCTCCACAAAATTATATACACCCAAAAGCCGGAATATTTATTTCAAAAGATTAGATTTGCGAGATCTTTAAGAGGCAAAAATATAATAATCCCAAAATATCAATGTCAGGTCTCTACTTGGCATTTCTTTTTACATGCTGTTCGCCTTTGGAACACTCTTCCACATCATCAACAAATTAACAGTAATGCAACAAATTTTAAAAACTTTCTTTTTAATTACTTTGAGTAGATCACTAAAGGTTTAATAGATATGTTAATATAAATGTATTTTTGTTTGAAAATTTTACATTGCTTGAAAATTTTATATTGTATGTAAATTTTATATGTAAATTTAAAAATTATTTATATAAATTATTTTATTTATTCGTTTTTTGTTCATTTTTTATTTTTGTTTGTTTTTTAATTTATTAAATATTAATCTTTATTGACGAATTTATTGTACACAATACAACCCTGCATTATAATTATAAGACTATGTCTTGTTATGTAAGGGATTCAATAAATAAATAAATAAATAAATAATTAATTTTTTTCATTTTCTTAATAAATTAAATATAATTTATGTCTTGGAAAGAATTAGTTTGGCATAAATAAAAGTCATAAAAATTATAAAGGCAGCTTCAGAGCTGGAAATTTTAAGCATTTGGTTTGGTATATAAAGTAACTTTTCCAGAGCTGGAAAATTTAATTTTTTTTTATAAAATAATTAACTAAATAAAGGCTTTTTTCGGTTTAATTAAACATACTTTATTTTTAGGAAGATCTTTACTCAAGAGTTTTTCTTATATTTCTTTCACTTTGACATCATAATCTAATTTAACCTTAAATATAAAAATCTTACGGAGCTTTGTGATATGGTGCTTATTATGCAATTTTAGCAACTTTTTTATGCTCTTTTTTTTAACCCATTGTTGTAAAAAAATATTTTTAACAAATTATTGTTTGTCAGCATAAAAAATTTTACAATAATAAAATTATCTTAATCTGGGTCAATATAATAAATTAAATATAAGTAAAACAAAAGAGAAAATACAATTTTCTTAAAATAAATGAAGTAAAATGGAAGTAAAATTAAACGGAATGCAATTAAAGTGAGATGCATATATTTTGTAATCAATTCAAAGAGAGTTTTTTTGTTAACAGAAATGCATTCGTCCAATTTCCTTTTAAAATGACAATAAGGACGCTTAATTGTGGTTGCTGCCCAGTTTGACAGTTTTACAATAAAAGCGTTTGCTGGCGGTGTCAAAGTGTATATTTTAAGATATACTGACTGATTTGCTGACTGAATCACTCATCAATATTATGGTACACTTTCGCTACAGTAAGAGAGTTAAAATTTTATAAGCCAGCAATATTCGTTGTATAACCAACAAGAAAAATTTGAAAACCAAAAATTTTTAAACAAGGATGTGGGTCTACGCCCATTAAAATATATAACTACAAATTCATTTAAGACATTTTCAACAAACGAATTTATGTAATTCAGTAATGTTCAGTTTTAGCGAGTGGGTGCTAAAACGCCCCTAATAATTCAACATTCTGTTTTTTGTGTACTTTTGGCTAAACACTGAGAATGCCACTATCTTGCATATTTTTTAAATGGAAGCGAGAAATTCGGCCAACAAAATTTAAACCTTCAAACCTATGTATGTTTCGTGAAAAGCTCTGCACGCCTTTTGGGCTCTTGTAAAGGATGTTTATAAAATGACACAAGTTTAAATCATAATAAAACAAGGAAATATATTTTTAATATCAATGAAATGGAAATTAATATTTAAATATGATTTCTGCCATTTGGGCGCCAAGGCTAGCGTGTGGAAGGCGCAATCTGGAACACCAATTTTCAAAAAATTTTCGCAGCATTTGCATCCCTATTCCAATGATAACTCTTCGAATGTTGATTTCCTGGTGTTCAATTGTTTGTAATTTATCGCGTTGACAAGGTGCTTAACATAACCTTAAAAAAAATAGTCCAATGGGGTTAAATCAAGCGATCTTTGAGGCCAATTAATTGGGCGATTACGTGAAATTATTTTTTCATCAAAAGTTTCTTTGAGTAAATTAATTGTAGTGGCCGCTGTGTGGCATGTGGCTCCATGTAATTGAGGTACGCAAAAGTTTCGCATAATGTTCCTATACCGTTCACCATTGACAGTAACCTTCTGACCATAATCGGCTTTGAAGAAATGCCTCCGCCAGCCCATAAAGCGCATCAACCAGTAATCTTCTGAGGATGTAATGATATTTTCACAAAAGCTAGTGGATTCTTCTCACTCCAAATGCAAAAATTCGAAAATTACCATGAATTCCACTAAAATTCTTTGGTGATCATCAGCCTGCCATCAGTACCTGGATTCTGTAACTTTTTGCGAACCGAAAATCATAATACTTATCGACATATTTATTCGCTTGCTGTAACGATAATGTTATTCCCTAATTTATTTTTTACGATAGTCTCCAGCTTTGTTTTACTTAACATTTAATTAAATATTATGTGGTATCTCTGTATAGAAAATGTGAAAATAAGCGAAAAGCCCAAAGAATACTAAAGATAAACCCAATGAATTTGATCTTGTGATTTAATTTTTTTTCTCCAACCGACAGCGAATATTGTTACTGAATAGCAAAGTCGATAAATTTTCGTTATATTTGTTAAAGCGATACGATAACCGTAATAAAAGTAACTGAATCCAGGTACAGATTTATAAACAGCCTACTAACTTAATATTTTTAACCCCTTATGTATGAGGAGAAGATATTGGTTTTTGTGATATAAGATATAAAAATAAGTCACTCTTATGGAAAATCTACAATGATAATAAATAACATTTAGCTAAACATTTATTAAGCACATATAAGATTTTTCTTATGCCATAAAAGCAAATAGAATGTAAATATTTATATCATATATCTTGCAAATTGCTTAACTCTTCTGATGTATTTTAAAATCATGACAAAGTTACTCTTTATTTATTGCTTGAATACGTGTACGCATTCATTTGGTATAAATTTGAAGCTTAAAAGGCCATAAATCAGCGGCAGAAATTCATTTAAATGGTGCCATATGTGTTGAAGTTTTTAGTAAAGAAAACTTCAAATAATGTAAACGAGGGTTTCTGCCACTGGAAAAACAACATTCTAACCAGCAGACGAAATTGCGGTTTAGGTTATTCTATTAGCAATTTAGTAGCATATCTTTTATCAAACAAGGATTTTTTAATTCAAAATACTCGTACGTATCAGCGAAATGGGAGTTGTAGTCGTCGAAAACTTTAAATTTTAGTTTTCCAATCACGTTTTTCAATTTCGTTTTGATTAATGTATGTAAATTTTACTTTACATAAGGTTTGGCATACACACTTTCAAATAATCTCATGCAGCAAGTCTTAGGCACTCCCCCTCAAAATTCCCAATGTGCATATATACATAAGTATGTATGGAAAAGTTAAACAATGAAAATAGTTTTTCATAAAAAAAGTATTTGCTTATCTTATTAACAATCAATTTTGTATTACAACTTCTATGTTAAATCATTGATTTCATATGCCTTTTCCTAAAGACATTTTATGTTTTCGACACACTTGTTAGCTATCAAATTCCTTCATATTGTTAGTCAAATAAATGAGGTTTTTTAGGATTTGGCGCTATAAAATATTTATTTGTATAGACAAATGTATAAACAAAGTAGTTTCCGAGTTCAAAAGAAAATTATTTGTTATTCTTTTTTTCCATTCTCTAAAATAATATAAAAAATGCGCAGTACAATTTCTTAAATAATGCCCTATTTCAGTAAGATGATTCGTTTTTTAACCGACTTCAAAAAAAGAAGGAGGTTAACAATTCGTCTCTACTTTTTTTTTTTAAATATTTTGGGTTCTTGTTTTTAAATTATCTAAATTATTTTCTTTAAAAATGGTTGTTGTCTCTGATAATGAAAAATAAAAATAATATTACCTTTTTAAAGCATAAAAATTAAATTAAAGTATTATACAATAGTTTGAAAAATATATGAAAAAATATGTGTTGGATATAATGTTTGGAACAAAATCATAAAGCAAATACACGAACCTTCTAGCACAGACAATAAATAATAATTGTTTTAAAGAATCACCACTGCGTCACATATGCACATGATTTGATTAGGCTAAAGTTCGTATCGCTTTGTTAGACAAATTACATGTGATAATTATTAATGAACAAATAACACCAAAGTTAATTGTAAATATTCTGACCAACATTTAGTAGAACGGAACAACTAGCTGTTTTCACCTTCACCATCAGCCGTCTTTGTGTTTAGTCCAATGTGTGTGGTGTCAGATGATGTAGATTTCTACTTTTTATAGTTATAAATATTATAATATTTATTTTGTTTTTACTATAAGAAAGTAAATATATTCGTTACATGATTTTGCATTTTATTTAAGGATAAACTCATACATTTTTTATACTTTTCTTTTTTCATCCTATAGCTGAAGTTAACTTAAGCTTTTTCTATCGACTTGCTAAATATTCTTATTACGCAAGCGATTTTTAATTTTCTTATCTAGCATAAAATACTTACTTCCTAATTTTCTTCTCTCATTATCGTAATATTTGCTAGCTGAAGCACATAGAAAAATAAAATTTCAAGTGTTTTTCATAGATTACGTGACATTTATACTTAAAAAATAAATTGTTTCCCTACAAAAAAAAAAAAAAAAAAAAACAAAACGACTAGGATGAAATACATGTAATTTAAACATATTAAAGGATGGGATATAAGAAAACAATATCTGACATACATACATATGTATGTATGTATATATATAGAAATTGCTGATATCTAAAAGCCGAAATGAATTTTGAAGTGTTTTAACAGTTTGTGTAGCCTTGGAAATATATATATGTCATATTTGTTTTTCATAAAATAATTTACTTTGTATTCCATTTGCAGCTTGGGTTCGCTTCACACGTGATTCTCTTAACACCACCTTGGTCTAATACCATGTACAAGAAAGAGTCTTTGCCCAGTCTGTGTTGTCTTAAATTCGAAAAAAAATCTGTTTGATTCAAATAATGGGGCGAACTTAAACTATAACAGTTTTATTCTTTATTTTCAAGGGTTAAAAATCTATTTTCAAATTAATGCCCTAATTCAGTAAGAAGATTTAGGACGTTCTTGTCTTTGAAGTCTCTAAATTATTTTCTTCAAAAATGGTTGTTGTATTTGACAATGAAAAATATAAATATTATTGCCATGTTTTTAAAACATAAAAATTCAATTAAATTATTATACAATAGTTTGAAAAATATATGAAAAAATATGTGTTGGATATAATGTTTGGAACAAAGTCATAAAGCAAATACACGAACCTTCTAGCATAGACAATAAATAATAATCGTTTTAAAGAATCAAAACTGCTTCTTTGTTTCGTCCATAGACAAGACGATACATTCGTCGAACAGAATTAGGGCATAACTAAGCGCTTATCGAAAAAAGTGTCTACTTATTTAGTTATTTATATTATTTCCATTTTACACAAAATTTCTTAAGCACGCAGTCATAAAAAGTAATTGTTAAAATTTTGCATTTGTATTGATTTAAAATAATTACTGAAACTTTTCTTGATACAAAAATAAATGACCATGCGTTCTTAAATATGTTTTTGTACTCAAATTGTAAGTATGTAGTTATTTTTAACAATAACTTTACATTCTGTGTTTCCTCCTTGAACACATCCTTAAGTAGTATAAGGACAGTTTCAACAGGCTTGAATAACACTGTTTGACAAAAAAAAAATATCTGTACCATGTTAATTCTTTAACCGACTTCAAAAAAAAGGAGGAGGTTAACAATTCAGCTCTATTTTTTTTTACATAGCCCGGTACATTTTAGACCGATTGTAAAAATTCTCTATTCGTCTGAGAGGGTATAGCTTTCAATTGGTCCCATTGTAAATAAAGTGGGCAGGGACACTCCCACAATTTTTTTATATATAATTTTATGACATTCTACTTATTTGATTGCTGGGAAACCTATAAATTAAATTCTTGTAATTACGCAATTTGAAAGTCGAAAAAAATGGGCGGGATTGCGCCCATTAAAATTTTTTATTTATTTATTAATAAATTTATTATTATTATTTATATTACTTAACCGATTTTAACGAGGCTTACCATGAGCTCTAAGATAGACACAATCCTCCATTTAAGAAAATGGGCGTAGTCACGTCCATTAAAATTTAATATTTTATTTCAAGTGGTTCTACTTTACCGATTTTTACAAGACTCAGCACGCACCCTGAGCTCTGCAAAACACACAATCTTGCATTTAAAGTATGGGTGGAGGTGCGCCCATTAAAATTATATTTTATATTTTACTTACTTCTTCATATGCCCTAATTCAGTAAAGAGATTTGGGACGTTTTTGTTTGAAAATGCATCTGAGTTCTTACCTTTGAACTCTCTAAATTATTTTCTTCAAAAGTGGTTGTTGTCTTTGATAATTAAAAATATAATTACTATTGCCATATTACTAAAACATAAAGATTCAATTAAAGTATTATACAATAGTGAGAAAAATATATGAAAAAATATGTGTTGGATATAATGTTTGGAACGAAATCATATAGCAAATACACCAACCTTCTAGCATAGACAATAAATAATAATAGTTTTAAAGAATCAAAACTGCTTTTTTTTGCGTCCATAGACAAGACGATACAATCGTCGAACAGAATTAGGGCATCATTTTATTCTATCAGATCTTTCCATTGAAGTCGGGTTTTTTTTTTGGCAGAAAGTATTATTTCTGGTAGGTATTGTCGAGTATAACAATAAAATCTTTTTTACATTTTCCAAATATTTCCAAAATCTTGAGTTACGGGTAAAATACCGGATTTGCGTACCAGTATGCACTTATCAACCTTTAACTATTTTAAATATTGTGCTTAGAAGATGACGAGACAACACATTTTTTGCGAGTGTTTCATAAGGAGAGTCATACATAGATTTATTTAATTTAATTTATTCTATTCTAGGTTTTCGTAAGTTAAAAGCCTCTTATGAATCAAAAATATTTGTTATTAATTAGGCCTTTCACCAGATATGATCTGAGCGCGGCAAACGTTGTCTTCCGCCCCCACTAGAATGCATACAAAAAAATTCGTTCAAGTCGACCCAGGGGTGCCCAAAAGTTCATTATGGAAGAGTAAACACCAATACATTTAAAAAAAAAACTATTTTTTATTTAATAATTCTTGTGGCTAAAACCAATACATTCAAAGAAAAAACAAATAGTGTTGTTGTTTTGCAGTTGCGTATATACAGTGAAGAACGACAACTAATAAGACAAAATTGTTTGTGTATTTCGTATTGCTAGTGCTGGGTGTATGCTGTGAGTATTGAAACACACAGCCTATAGTTAAGAGCATTTACAAAAACATATGAGCACCAAGAGTGTAGGGCTTGGGCACTCTTGGTGTAGATAAATAACCTAGATAACTATCCACGGCACCACCCAAATGAATAAAAAAAATTCATTCAAATCGGTCCAGAGTTTAGGAGGAGTTCAGTTACATATACAGGTATAGTAGAATTATATATAATATAAAGATATATATATATAAATATTTATATATATATTTATAAGCGACATCTTAAAATACTTATATTCAATCTGGAACACCAATTTTCAGCAACTTTTCACAGCATTTGCGTCCCTATTTCACCGATAACTCTTCCAATGTTTATTTCCAGGTGTTCAATTGTTTGTGGTTTATAGACGTAGACAAGCAATTTAACATAAATTCAAAGAAAATAATCCCATGGGGTTAAATTACATGATCTTGGTGGCCATTTAACTGGGCCATTACGTGCAATTATATTTTCATCACAAGTTTCTTTCAGTAAATCAATTGTAGCTCCCGCTACAAAAAAAAAAATTTTAACAATTTGCACGCGTTGCTCTGGTGTAAGTCGATTTATAACAATTTTCAAAAAATATCACTTAATTAAGTTTTTATTATTGAATTTATAATTTAATAGGCCTACCCAAAATTCAGAATTATCAAAATGCGCTATACATTTATGCATATGTGAAACATACATACATATCTTTATAGGAAAAATGTTTATCGGAACACAATTTAAATTAAGCACTTGAGATTACATTGTAAAATTTTGTCACTCCATATCGTCGCTGTTTTAACTAACTGACCTAACTGACATTTTGTAAATTTTACCGGAGAGGAGCTTTTATGATTGTTTTCTACATGTATTCTTATGGAAACGTCTGAAATATTTTTACTGTTATAGGCTCGACAGTAATGTTTACAGTCATAAAAATTGTGGATAAGTTCTACTGTGACTCAAAAAGTCTAATATTGGACTTAACTCATTTTTCAAAATGATGTCAGTTAGGTCACTTAGTTAAAACAGCGACAATATGTACGTTTTACTGTAACCTTTATTTCATACAAAACATTTCTTTGTTAAAAACTCTCAATACGATTATACATTTGTATACATATAAGAAATATTGAATGGTTATATTTGTGGCAATAAGGAAAAAGTTCTTAAGTCATATTTTACTGTTTTACAGTAAAGCACTTTTAAGCTTTCGATTTTCAGAAATTTATTTCTTTTATAGTTAAAGTGGGAAATTCTCAGTAAAGCTCTATTTTTTTATTAAAAAATACCAAATAATACATTTAAAATGGAAATATACCAAAGTATAACCTTTATACCAATTGTTGTGGGAAAAGTTCTAGTGATGCAGGCCTAAAGCACTAGTCACTATAACTTCACCGGCTTTAGCGGCTGCTAGTTTTTATGTAACATTAGAGCGCCCTCCTTCATCGGTATTGTGTAGCAGAATCATCGGCGAAGTAAAATAACCAAGAAAATTGCTTTTAAACACAGCTTCAAAATTTAATACACCTGATTGAGACCAGAGGCGCTGCAACAGTGAATTATTAAAAAAAAACAAGTAAGAGTGCTATATTCGGCTGTGCCGAATCTTATATACCCTTTACCAACGTACGTACATATATATAGTATACAGACACATACATACATATTTGTTTTGTGAAAAAATTTATAATTTTTTTAAAGTTTCCATCTTTGGAGCTGTAATTTTCATTTTTAAAATTTTATACGCCAAACTTTTCTTTCAGAAGCATAAATATATTCAATTTATAAAGAAAAAGAAAAAAATTTTTAGACCTATTTAATTTTACATAACACAAAAAGTGTAAGTTTTCCAACCCTGGAATCATAATTAAGGATTTTTCTAATTCCTTGTACCAATCTAGTTCTTTAAAAAATACATAAAATATGTTAAGTGAACGAAGCAAAAACGAAATAAGAAAAAACATAGTTTCATTTAATTCCTTTAATATTAAAAAATTCAGTAAAGTGCGACTTTGACTCGCGCACGAAGGGTTCCGTACATTCGGTTCTGAGCACTTTTTAATGTGGCTTTTTTGCTTTTTTGAAGTTTTTTTCAGTTTAAAAGATTTTTTCAGTTTTGTCGCTTTTTTCTCATTTTGGCGATTTTTTCTGTTTTTCTCGGTTTTTTTCATTTTGGCGATTTTTTCTGTTTTTGGGGCTTATTTTCATTTTGAAGATTTTTTTCATTTTGGCGATTCTTTTTCCATTTTGGCGATTTTTTCCTATTTTGGGGGTTTTTTCATTTTGGCGATTTTTTTTTCATTTTGGCGATTTTTTTCCTGTTTTTGGGCTTTTTTTTCATTTTGGCGATTTTTTTCTGTTTTTTGGGGTTTTTTTCGTTTTGGCGATTTTTTTTCCATTCTGGCGATTTTTTTTCATCTTGGCGATTTTTTTCTGTTTTGGGGTTTTTTTTTATTTTGGAGATTTTTTTCTGTTTTTTAAGGTTTTTTTTCGTTTTGGCGATTTTTTTTCATTTTGGCGATTTTTTTTTCATTTTGGCGTTTTTTTTTTCATTTTGGCGATTTTTTCCTGTTTTGGGCTTTTTTTCATTTTGGCGATTTTTTTCTGTTTTTCTCGGTTTTTTTCATTTTGGCGATTTTTTTTCATTTTGGCGATTTTTTTTTATTTTGGCGATTTTTTTCTGTTTTTGGGGCTTTTTTTTCATTTTGGAGATTTTTTTCATTTTGGCGATTTTTTTCATTTTGGCGATTTTTGCCTGTTTTGGGGTTTTTTCATTTTGGCTATTTTTTTTCTGATTTTGGGGCTTTTTTTCATTTTGGATTTTTTCTGTTTTTGTGGGGTTTTTTTCGTTTTGGCTTTTTTTTTAATTTTGGCGATTTTTTTCTGTTTTTGGGGGTTTATTTTCATTTTGGAGTTTTTTTTTCAATTTGGCGACTTTTTTTTCATTTTGGCGTTTTTTTTTCATTTTGGCGATTTTTTTTCTGGTTTTGGCGCTTTTTTTCATTTTGGAGATTTTTTTTCATTTTGGCAATTTTTTCCTGTTTTTTGGGTTTTTTTTTCATTTTGCGATTTTTTTCTGTTTTTGGTGCTTTTTTTTCATTTTGGATTTTTTTTCTGTTTTTGTGGGGTTTTTTTCGTTTTGGCGATTTTTTTTCATTTTGACGATTTTTTTCCATTTTAGCAATTTTTCCGGTTATTCGCCATTTATTTTAGTCTTAGACATTTTTTTTGTAATTTGGTGCTTTTTTTCGCTTTGGCGATTTTTTTTGTTTTTGGCGATTTTTTTCGGTTTGGCGATTTTATAATTTTTTGATATTTTAGTTTTACCGTTTTTGAAAATTTCAAGAGTTTTGCTCTCACGGTTTCCAAGATACAGCAAGTTGTCAAAATTGCATAGTCAAAATTGCATTAACTGATGGAACACCCTTTAATTTAAATTTTTTGAAATTTTAGTGTTAATTTTTGTAGTCTGTATAAAAATACACTAACCTTACAAATTTCAAGTGTATATACATACATACATACAATTGTATGTATATTACATGGGATTTTAAAATTTTTCGTTGCTCGTTTTGGAACACCCTTTAATTTCCAATTTTCATATATTTGTTGTTGTAGCGGCCAAAGGTCTACACACTGTGTCCAAATTTCAGGTCTGTACCTCTTACGGTTCTCGAGAAAATACTAATATAGTTTTAGACATAGTTAATTTTACATAACATAAAAAGTTAAAGTTTTCCAACCCTGGAAACGTTTTTTTAATTTTTTTATATTTTTTTTTAATTTAAAATACCAGTTGTAATCGTACTGATGTGTAAAATAAGTTCATTTATTAAAAAAAATAAAAATTTGTTTTTGGTAGTTACTTTTATATGGCAAAATGAAGTTTAAGTTTTCCAGCTCTGCAATCGTCTGCCCGATTTTGCTGAATTTCAATACCAATCTATTTTGGAAAATTTCTGACACACCAGTCCAAGAACGAAGTCTCTAGCTTTTCTGGGAGCTTCGGAAAACCGATTTCACGTACAGACAGACGGACAGACGGACAGACGGACAGACGGACAGACGGACATCGCTTATTCGTCTTCCCTATGCATAAGGATCCAGAATATATATATTTTATGGGTCGCTTATTGATATTATAGAAATTACAAACGGAATGACAAACCTATATATACCCTTTTACCATTTTTGTTGGTAAAGGGTATAAAAACCTTAAAAAACAGAGTTGTAAAAATAATAAAGCTTCCATCTGTCTTCACCACCTGTCTTCTCTAGCACTATCCCTTCCCTATCACCCTTTTCACTATCTTCTCTTAAAATCGCAGCTAGCACAAAGGAATCATTGTAGTGGACCCAAGTGAGCTGGACTCTAAATTTTACCCTTCCTTACCAGCACCCTACTAACCTAAATTAAGCTTTTATTCCAAATGATATTAGAAGTCTAATAAAAAAGATAAGTCGCAAGCCATAGCGCTGTAACTTCCCGAAAAATCACACAAATTAATTGAGATTTTGTTAAAGGGTTACTTTCGAATATGCCGATAACGGAAGTATGATTAACTCAAAATCAGCTTATCTCGACTTAAGCACTTTTTCCTTTTTGCCACTGATGTATACATATGTTCGATAAAAATTAAATAAATGGAAAACATTTTACATAATTAAGGCAGAAAAAATTTTTTCATCACAAAATGCAACAAAGAAAACTGCAGAAGAATGCTATCAATTGAAATGCACAAAAGGAGAAAATTCAAAAGAAACAATGAACATGTTGTTGAGAAAAACTGTATAAGAACATTTTTAAGTTATATAAAAGTTCGTCCTTGGCTGTAAAAAAATAACACATTGCTGACTAAAATAAAGAAATTTTCCATATTTGAAAAGAAAATTCAATGCTATTTCTTTATTTTATAAATTTTTTCGCAACAAATGAATTTAACATAAATATGTAGGCATGAGGAAAATATTGTAGATAAATGAAATATTTATTTGACTTTTATAGTGGCATTTTGTTTCTCAAAAGGAAGTTTATTATTGTTAAGCATACTGCGGGTTAAAACAATCGGTAGCGTGGCTTTTGGAAAAGCTACCGCTATGAAGCAGGGAGATTGCATATTTTAGAAGACTCTAAAATGTTTAACGTTTTTACCATTTAATTAATATACCAAGCGCATCTCTGGTTCAAAAACTGATCAAAATATTTAAAAAGATATAGGCTAAAACAAACCAAAATCGGGGCAATTAACATCCTTAGGAACAAGGGAAAGCTTAAAAAGTATTAATGAGTATTTTTATGAACATCCTCACCACTAAGCTTTTAAACGAAAGCTAATCATTACATCATATTTTGGACATAAGCTACAACTTTACTTATGAAAACTTTATTTTGAGAAATCCTGTATACAAATAGTGTTCTTAACAAAAACGTGGTTTCGTGTTGAGTTTGCGAGGCAAAATTAGTAAGTCCCTTGTGTCTATTTTACACAACTGCAGTTGTGTTTTTTGTTGCCTTAATATCGTAGCTGTTTCTACTAAATGACCTAACTAACATTTTTGAAATTTTACACGAGAGCAGCTTTGATTTATTGATTGATTGTTCCATACATGCATTCTTATGGATAAGCCTGCAATTTTTTTACATTTATAGGTACAACAGCAATTTTGACAGATGCAGTACGACCTAAAAGTCTAGTAGTGGACTTAACTCATTTAAAAACAAATGTCACTTAGGCTGGTTAGTCTTTTTACTTTATAACACAACTGGTCTGTTTAAGAAACACATAAAGTTGCATACATTTGCCCACATGAACTTCGCTCAAAGCTAAGCAAATACTTACACATATTTATATGATGATGCGAAATGAAACGATAGTTTGAAATAACTTTAAAATTACTTTTTGTATTTTATTTCCTTGCAGTTGAATTCAAGCCAAATTAGCAACATAAACTAGAGAAAAAAACTTTTGCTGGCTTTCTTTCGTTTTTTTTTTCTTCATTCATATAAGTTTGTATAAAAGTTTTTTTTTTGTTATTTAACTTCCACTCTGACACAGGCAAACGTTTAAAAAGGAAATAAAAAGTTTTTATGTGAAATTTACACCTTTGAGCAAACTTTAGATTGGCCGAAATATAGTAAATGAATCTTATTGCAACGACCTGTAGAAAGTTCTTTAGTTTAAACTGCATATATGTAGTATGACTTTTCCTCTACTAATAAATAATAATAGGTACTTAGTAGTGA
The DNA here is from genome assembly GCA_944452675.1 of Tachina lurida. Classification (NCBI taxonomy): domain Eukaryota; kingdom Metazoa; phylum Arthropoda; class Insecta; order Diptera; family Tachinidae; genus Tachina; species Tachina lurida. Next base: position 41,940,414 of record OX101752.1, read on the forward strand.
AATCCCTGCATTTATAAAAGCATTTGAAAGGAAACCAAATACTATTTAAGCACACATAAAAATTCTATTCAAAGAATATGAAGATTTAAACTAAAGAGCCGCCTGTGTGGTGCAATAGGGTTATCACTCATATGTCTATTTAAAACTGGTTAGTGAACTTTTTACATGCAAGTTTTTTTTTGGTAATTGATAGGATTCATAAAGAATAACACACTTGAATTAAAATTCCAAGAATTGCTTTGATGCCAATATATGTTGAAATTAGAAAACACAGAAAGTTTCTGCTGCAGCTTTTGTTAAACAAGTTGCAACAAATTTATTTGTTGAAAGTTAAGCTCGTCTAGATGCACTTCATTGCTAATCAAGCAACTAGCAAATAAATTTTTAAATTGTTTTTAATTTTGACCAGCGTTAAATCAAAAAAAAACTAATATTAGCTAAAGATTTTAAAGTTATAATTGCTTTTTAAATTCACAACACACGCGAACATAAAAACGTACCTCTAGTAGTTATAAAAAATATATATTACAGCATTTTTATTACTGACAAAGTCATTACGAACATCAGGCATTAAACATTAAGTTAATATTTTTCACATAAAATAGTATACATAAAGTGAAGATTATAAACTGTATAAAGAATGAAACCTTGTACTCGATTAACTATTCGATTAATTGTAGGTTTTAAGCAAATAATCGTTTCTTCTCATATACAAAAGGTATGTGTTTAGTGATTGGGTTTTATAAGTGAAGTGTTATTAGAACTAAAGAAAAAATCTTTTAAAACCTAAATATTCGATCCAAATATTATTTTTTAAAGTTTATTTTAGAAGATATCTTCAATCTATTAAACAACCTAAAAAAAGAATATCTTACTTAGATACTTGTGTTTTATTAATACATACACGCACAGAAATGATATGGTTGTAAAATGGTTGAGAAGACAGTATTATGTTCTGTGAAACAAAAATGTGGTCGTTGAAAACTAGTTATTGTTATTTTAAACATTGATTTCGTTCCGATAAACAGACTAATGTTTGAATTTAATAATTATATTATTATATTCATAGAAAGTGCGATATGGTTAAAGTTTAACAATATAGTTTTATTAAAAATTTATGACTACAATATAATTTGTATTTTTCTGTAAAAATAATATGACGTAAATAACAATATAATGTTATCCAAAACCATACTATGTTAAGTTCTTAAAAAAATCTTTTTCAGAAACACTTTCTGTCAGTTCAGTGTTTCGTTTGTAAGCTATCGGTAGTGCACGCGTGGTATTAAATAAATAAAAAAAACAAAAGGGTAGATAAATAAAAATAGTATGTACATATGTATGTATGTATATCTCTTATACAGATGTGTTTGTATTTCATGTATATACATGTATGTAAGTATACATTTCTATACATACAAACATACATTTTATTTCAACAATATTAATTTATTTTTATTTCGGATTTACCGCACAGCTGTTTTAAACAAAAGATTTGCCAATAAATATATGATTAAAAAACAAAATATTATTATTACATAAAATAATACTATGGTCGTATTGAACAATATTATTATAATATAAGAACATGGTATGGTAAGTCTTATTTATATTTTAGTCACATCTAACAATAGTGTTGTCTTATTTACAATACTAAGATTAGGTATAACAAAGTTAATTGTTTTTGTAGATAATATTATTATTAATTCAGAAAATATTATTTAAACTTTGCTTTTCCATTGACAATAATATGATTTGACTGCAACCATATAATTCAATCATAGTATGTTGCTGTTTGATTATGGTTACCTCAACCATGTTTTTTCTTTGCGTGTACACAGTGCACTCATGACAACAGCAACTGATTAAAATACTCGGTGTTCTTGTTTGTGGTTTGTTGCCCTTTTCGATTTGGAACTTTTGTATTCAATAGGGCAGTTAAAACCCTTAAGATATCTTTAGATTTTGGCCTTTCCAATCGCTAAAACCTTATACGTACAGAATTTGCGCAGCACAACAAAGTGATTCTCTAAACTTTTGCTTTATTAGAACACATTTTTCCAGTTAAACTACACAAGCTTCCTTCGCTATTTTAAAACACTACATGACATGCTAAAAGCTGATTTCTGGAACTAACAAAACCAGAGAATTAACATTTTAACTTCCCTGTAAGTAAAGACATTTGGTTTTTAGTGTTTAAGTAACAGACATTTGTTTCCCATTTTGTTAAACTTTTAGAGCCAATTTCACCAAATTATTTAAATATCAATTCATATTTAAAAGTCATTTATCTTACAAAAATTAATGAAAATAGACATTTAAATATGAATTGATATTTAAATAGAGTTGGTGAAATTGGCCCTTAGAGTAATTAATTCAACAAATACAAAAATGCGAATACCAGAACTAATGAACACAGAATTTTAACGGTTCAACTTTTTTTAGCTTAAATGCATCGATTTTTGTTTTTCTAAATATATAGAGCTTTCAAACGTTGTTCATCTTTTAGAATATTTAAAAAAATATATATATATTTTTCACGTTAAGCGGTGTTCACATAATGCGATGCGCACGTTATGGCGAGTACGCTGTATGTACACATGAAAATTATTTCTCGTCTAAGTCCCGCTCCAGACTTGAAATTTTTGTTGCAGAACTTCTTGAATATGTGGGAGAGTGTTTAAATACGAATATATGTGACGCGCAAAATAGAAAGGGACCTAAGGGTAAAACCGATTTTGTTCAGGAGAGCCATTTTAAGGATTTAAATACGTGTATCTTTGGTGTACCATCACTGAGCGTATTGGTATTGATCTCATTTGAAAACGACAGATCTCATGACGTCAGGAATGTGTTGGTCAATCTTGAAAACGCGCGTAGGTCGTCCCTACCTCTTATTGTGTGTAGTTGGGTTTTACTGTTTTCTACCTAGCGCGCTGTTTCCACGAGTTTGATATCAATTTTGCTCGCGTTTTTGCGAATACAGGTTTATTTTCTGAAATTATTAATTGTGAAGTATAATAAATACTCATTTATAATTCTTTTAAATCGTGAATATCACTCTGTGAGTACGAAAATTCTTTCATATAATCGTCGACTTCAACTTCATAAAACGCGCATATCTCTGGGAGGGAACACTTTTGGGGCATGGGATCGGTATCATTCGATGCTCAGATGTTGTCCACATCAAAAAAAAAGTGAAAATTGATTTTTTTACCCTTAGGTCCCTTTCTCTATGCGCTGTCACATATACAGTTTGTATACCTCTCTTACTCGTTTTGACTGAAAAACAAAAGGTTACTGCAACAAAAATTGCAAGTCTGGACCACTGCTAATTTAATTCGAAAATGTTTATTTTTGCTATGTTAATGGTTTTTTTCTTGTTGTAAAATCTTAAAATAATATATAATCTATGTATTTTTATTTATAAAAATTAATCAATTTATGAAAATAGTTTTTAATCGATTACCTGATTAATTGCGAATAAACCGATTAAAACAAACCCTCAGTTAATTAATGCAGCGCATCACCGATTAAAACAAAATTTGGATTAATTTAATTTTGCGTATGAGCGATATTGGAGAAGAAAAAATTTAGAAATTACTCATACGCACATTACCTGTAGGAAAAACAAAAATAAGGAGGCCCCTATACACTATTCTACAAAATCGAGCAATTTTTGAGAAAATATAACCCTAAGGTGCGATTCAGTAACTTTTAACGATCCGACAATCTTTTCCTCTATATAAATTTTGTCACTTACAATAACGATTGTGTAATTCTGTAACTTCTTTTTAACGATAGTACGCAGCTGATATTTTCTGCTGATTTTAGTCGATAAAACTATACATGGACGGACAAGCTTGTGTATATTACCTTTAGCAATTTTGGTAAAGGGTATATAAAAAAGTAGTGAATAAGCATGGCTATGGTCAAGATCTAACAAATAAATACAAAGAGGATAATGTAATTATTTTTAGTATAATTCATGCTTTGTTAGGGAAACATTTACAACTAAAACTGATTAAAACTTAGTGTTCGTTTATAAAAAAATTTAAAATTTTTTGTTTCACTAAAATACCTGCTTTGCTTCATACTTACGAGAACTTCATATTATTTATGTCCTGGGTTCAATCCCTCTATCCGACAGTCATTAAATAACAACACCACGCATTTTTCTGATGTGAATTAGTGTCCCTTTGTGTCAGTTGTTGTAGGGAAGTTCAAGTGATGAAGGCATAGTCACTGGTCACTGAACTATACCGACTTCAGCAGATACTAATCCTAATGTAACATCAGAGCGCCCTCCTTCGTTGTGTAGCAAAAATCATCGGCGAAGTAAAATAATCAATAAAATGGCTACAAGACACAGCTTCAAAAAATTAATACGCCCCATTTAACATCAGAGAGGCGCTGCAACATTGCATTATTAAAAACGTGCGAAAAGCAGAGTTGTAAACGAATGAAGCTTTCCTCTATCTCTTCTTTCACCACCTATCTTCTCTCTCACTATCCCTTTCCTAAAGAAGGTAACACCTAGTATTAGCAGTAGGCATTAATTGCCTGAGTGTTACTTCTATTTAAAAAAAAAAAAATCTTATCCAAATTCTTATAATTGTAGATCATCTATCATTTTCAGCATTAGTAAATGATGCCTCTATAAACTAATTATTTACAACTTTTGTAAACTAAAAACTTATAGAGATAGTTTAAAAGTTAGTCGTACATCATTATATTGAGTGCTGTAACAGCATCAAGGTCAAACAGACAAAAGTTTGAACAGGTAAACATAGAGTACATAGTGAAAAAGTAAAGAAAACGTCAAACGTCAGGAAAAAAAAACTTTGGCTTAATCTTATTTATTTCTTAAGTGCATTCAGGATAATGCATTAAACATAAATGACTACACTGTACATAAGCAGTTACACTGTAGCTGACCCTGTAGCCTGCTACTTAGTCTCACTTGCATTTATTATCTGTGGGAATCATAACTAAGACATTGTTTTAATAAATCAGTTGAGATTGATTGTATTTGGGCTTACTTTTTCAGGATTTTATTAATATTTAGCCCTATTCTAAACAAATTTATTTGCTATTATAATGTGCTTTAACGAAATTTTATTTCAATATGCCATCGTACATGTCTAAGGACACGTGTGCCTATCTAATAGCCCTTTTAAAGTATTTATTTCATTCTGATGTTTTTTTTAATTCCACATACAAATATATTAAAAAAAATGAAAAATATATTAATCCTTTATAATTTGCAGTATTATTAATAAACAATCAAGTCTTAAGGTCGTAATCATTAGAATTTATTTTAATATACAAAAAGATTTTAAAATACCTTTCCATAAAAAAATTGTTTTTTTAACAAAATTTTTTTTTATTTAATCTATTTTTGTATATACCTATACATACATGTAAACTTCGTCAATTGAATTACATTTATATATATACCCTAAAGGAACTCAAACCCATTTGAAAGTAACTTCAAATTGGTTTTTAAATAACCACATCTGGTTGATTGAGTGACCTGCTTGTTGCCGACTCACTATTTTAACATAGGCATGTCATAGGCGGTAGTCAATTGGCCATCTCTGCATGACTTTTAAATTGACTACTAACTAATTATTTTTCAACCACTTTATAGTTAATTAATATTATAAGCAAACAAAGATATATGTATATTTATATTATATATATTATATATATGTATACGTATACTATGAATGTATGTATGTATTCATATATATCTATGTAAATATATAAATACATATGTATGTATATGTATATATAAATATTTATTATTACTATATTCACGAAAAGTGCAAAATATGTACATACATATATATGTACATAAATACATCCATACATACGAACCGCTCATAGAAAAATATTATACATTTTAAGTATTGAAATTATTTAGTTTTCTTTTTTCAACACAAACATTTGACATTTGTGTGTGCTTCTAGTCAATATGTTTGGTTGATATCTACATGAGATTTAAACCAAATTGTAGTCACTTGAAAAATAATTAATTTATAAGTTAAAGTTTTTTCTCCACTGATTATTTTATTTACTACAGGGTATTGTAAAAAATAAATTAATGTTTTAGGGCCAATTTCACCAACGCTATTTAAATATCAATTCATATTTAAATGTCGATTTTCATTAATTTTTGTATAGAAAAATGAGTTTTAAATATGAATTGCTATTTAAATAATTTGGTGAAATTGGCTCTTAGAGTTGAACAAAATAAAAATAAATTGAATGCAAGTTTTAATGAACTGAAAAAAATCAAATCGTTGTCACAAAAATATAACTTTTCACTATCAAAAGAACCAATATATAGTTGGTGAAAAATTTAAATATTCCAGTAAATGTGCGAACAGAATAAAGGCAAAACAAAAAGAACTTAAGCTGAGATATCAAACATAATCTTAAGCTTTGTCTATCTTTAATGGTAATTACTTTTTTCACTTTACTGCTTGCTACTCGCCCACATTTTTTACATTTTATATAGTTATTAAATATTTTATATAATTATCGCTGGCTAGCAGGGTAGTAAAGACATGCATAAATTTTTTGCTGAAATGTCATTTCATTATTTATTGATCGTATTAATCGCAAATAATTCAAGCTCTCAGTGAGCTATTTGTTAAAGCCGACTTTTTCTTTTGAATTTGTAACAAATTTCATTTCTCTTCAACTATGGATACTAAGGACAATTTCTGAAGTGAAATAATGCCGTGAGTATAATCCAATTAAACTGTGTATTATAAATATTGATATATTTTCTTTTAATTTTAACAGAAATTAAAAAATAAAGTTTTAAAGAAATTCAAGTTACAAAAACGTAAGATATAAAGTTTTTAACCGGCTTCAAAAAAAGTAGAAGGAGGTTATCAATTCGTCAGTATTTTTTTTTTAATTCTTACTTCATAACTCGATTGATTTCTGACCGATTGTAAACATTTTTTTCTGAGTGGGTACAGCTTCCCCTTGTAAAAAAACTGAGCGGGGACATACACACAAATTTTTTTTATTTGATTTTATGATATTCTAATTATTTGATTGCTGTGAAACCAAGCAAATACTTTTACTTCTTCTAAATACACTATTTAAAAGTTGAAAAATTAGCGGAACGGCGCACACTGTCACGAAAGCGGCCAAAAACTAAAAAATTAGTTTTTGAATTAAGCCGAACAAATGACTTTGTTCCATGTGCAATATTCTAATTTAGTAAAATAAAAAGGAATTTTTTAAAAAAAGTTTATTTTTTAAAGAGTTTTGACGATTCAAATGCAACGGTTTTAAGCCAGTGTTCAACTAATTGAAAATATGTTACGGACACATGCAAACTTTAACAGGTTAACTAAAAAAAAATTTTTTATATTGCGCTACAACAATTTAATTTTACAATATTTTTTAAGTTAGAGTTTGTATATTTTCATTATATTATTAAGTTCCAGGGTCTTTGAAATTTAAATGGCCAAATAGTAGTAGAGTAGTTAAACATTTAACTCACTATAAGTGAAGACAATTTATTTTGCTTCTTTTTACTTCTTTTGGAAAAGAACATGTTTGAGGTATGTGTATCCTTTCTCTGAATTGACCGACATTTTTCCGAAGCATTAAATATCCTAAAATTAATGTCTTTACACAAATTCATTGAGTTAAATTTATTTTTCTCTTTGTTATGCTAATATTTTATTTCAAGATACATGTGAAGGACACGAATCCTTCGAAATTAAATGAGCAAATTTTATGTGTGACTATATTTTACCAATTAAAGCAAGTGTTCCAAATTTCATTTCTTTACCATAACTCCTTTTATTTTTGGCCGCTCGTTATATGAACTCACTATACTGTGCAGCGCAAATTAAAGCTTATTATTATGTTTCTCGTGGTTCTACTTGACCGATTTTTACGAAACTTACCACACACCTTGAGCTCTAAAATAAACATAATCTCCCGTTTATAAAATTTTAAAGAGTCAGGCCCATTAAAATTCAATGTTTTATTTTAAGTGGCTCTACTTTACCGATTTTTACAAAACTTAACAAACACCCTGAGCTATATATACAGGGATAAAAAAAACTAATGTAATTCACTATCCAAAAATGTTGATTGCAATTCATGTTAAATTTATTAGACTTAATATGTTGTTTAAGTGTGTATTTACATTGTTGATAGTTCAGTAGTGTGACTTGTGATTATTTTGTTGTTCTTTAGTTTGGTATTTGTGTTATCTAAATAGATGACAAACTTTGTATTACCAGTGAAAACATCCTGCTGTTGGCCAGAAGACAGTGTACTAGTCTTATAGCCGGAAGATCGCAGGTGCAGCTACTGCCGCAGACAGTTTATATTTTTTTAGCTATAACTTTAATATGATATAAATTTTATTTTAAACGATTAATTAAATCATGTTAAACTAAGACTTAAAGCCAAAAGAAAACTGTAAAATTAACTTCGAAACAAAAAAGACAGCAAAATTCAATCTTAAAAAAAACTAAACTGGCAACGCTAATAAAAATAAAAAATCTCTATATCGCATTTATTTAAATTTTTTCGCCACTAAAATGTTCAATGATATGCTTTTAATCCCACTCATTTTGCGGTCAGGGATTTGCAATAATACTTAATAACAACAGAATATTTATTTAAAACATTAAAAAAAAGGCAGGTATTTGAAAAAAAAGATTTTTAAATTAAAAACTTTACAGCTGGTTAACCATTTGATATTTTAACCATTTTCTAATATTAACAATTTTTAATTAAATTTTCTTTCAGCTTCGCTAATCAATTAGAATCCGTTCTTAAAAACCCCTGCTTTTCTGTTGAAAACAAAAAAAAACAAGTAAGAGTGCTATATTCGTCTGTGCCGAATCTTATATACCCTTTACCAACGTACGTACATATATATAGTATGCAGACACATACATACATATTTGTTTTGTGAAAAAATTTATAATTTTTTTAAAGTTTCCATCTTTGGAGCTGTAATTTTAATTTTTCAAATTTCATACGCCAAACTTTTCTTTCAGAAGCATAAAATATATTCAATTTATAAAGAAAAAGAAAAAAATTTAGACCTATTTAATTTTACATAACACAAAAGCGTGAGTTTTCCAACCAACCCTGGAGTCATAATTTTGGATTTGTCTGATTATTGATACCAATCTAGTTTTTTAAAAAATACATAAAATTTGTTAAGTGAACGAAACAAAAACGAAATAAGAAAAAACTTAGTTTCATTTAATTTAATATTAAAAAATTCAGTAAAGTGCGACTTTGACTCGCGCAGTTTTTTTCAGTTTTGTCGCTTTTTTCTCATTTTGGCGATTTTGTTTTCTGTTTTTGGGGGTTTATTTTCATTTTGGAGATTTTTTTCCTTATGGCGATTTTTTTTAATTTTTGCGATTTTTTTTTTATTTTGGGGTTTTTTTTCATTTTGGCGATGTTTTTTAATTTTTGCGATTTTTTTGGCGATTCTTTTTCCATTTTGGCGAGTTTTTCCTATTTTGGGAGTTTTTTTCATTTTTGGCGATTTTTTTTTTCATTTTGGAGATTTTTTTCTGTTTATGGGGCTTGTTTTATTTTGGAGATTTTTTTCATATTAGCAATTTTTTTTTCATTTTGGCGATTTTTTCCTGTTTTTGGGGTTTTTTTTAATTTTGGCTATTTTTTCTGTTTTTTGGGGTTTTTTTCCTTTTGGCGATTTTTTTTTCATGTTGGCAATTTTTTTAATTTTGGCGATTTTTTTCTCTTTTTGGGGGTTTATTTTCATTTTGGAGATTTTTTTCCTTTTGGCGATTTTTTTTAATTTTTGCGATTTTTTTATTTTGGGGTTTTTTTCATTTTGGCGATGTTTTTTCATTTTGGCGTTTTTTTTCATTTTGAAGATTTTTTTTCTGTTTTTTGGGGCTTTTTTTAATTTTGGCGATTTTTTTTTATTTTGGCGATTTTTTCCTGTTTTTGGGTTTTTTTTCATTTTGGCGAATTTTTTCATCTTGGCGACTTTTTCCCATTTTGGCGATTTTTTCCTGTTTTTGAGTTATTTTATTTTTCTGTTTTTTGGGGTTTTTTTTCGTTTTGGCCTTTTTTTATATTTTGGCGATGTTTTTTCATTTTTGCGATTTTTTGGCGATTCTTTTTCCATTTTGGCGATTTTTTCCTATTTTGGGAGTTTTTTTCATTTTGGCGATTTTTTTTTCATTTGGAGATTTTTTTTCTGTTTATGGGGATTTTTTTTTATTTTGGAGATTTTTTTCATATTAGCGATTTTTTTTTCATTTTGCGATTTTTTTCCTGTTTTTGGGGTTTTTTTTCATTTTGGCGATTTTTTTCTGTTTTGGCGATTTTTTTCCATTTTGGCAATTTTTTTTCATTTTGGCGATTTTTTTCTCTTTTTGGGGGCTTATTTTCATTTTGGAAATTTTTTTCCTTTTGGCGATTTTTTTTTAATTTTTGCGATTTATTTTTTATTTTGGGGTTTTTTTCATTTTGAAAATTTTTTTCATTTTGGCGATTTTTTTTTTACTGTTTTGGGGTTTTTTTTTTAATTTTGGCGATTTTTTTCTGTTTTTGGGGCTTTTTTTAATTTTGGAGATTTTTTTAATTTTGAAGATTTTTTTTATTTTGGCGATTTTTTCCTGTTTTTGGGTTTTTTTCATTTTGGCGATTTTTTTCATCTTGGCGACTTTTTTCATTTTGGCGATTTTTTCCTGTTTTTGGGTTTTTTTATTTTGGCGATTTTTTTCTGTTTTTTGGGTTTTTTTTCGTTTTGGCCATTTTTTTCATTTTGGCGATTTTTTTACTGTTTTGGGTTTTTTTTTAATTTTTGGCGATTTTTTTCTGTTTTTGGGGTTTTTTTTCATTTTGGTGATTTTATTTCATTTTAGCGATTTTTTTTTATTTTAGCTATTTTTCCGGTTATTCGCGATTTATTTTAGTCTTAGAAAATTTTTTTGTAATTTGGTGCTTTTTTTCGTTTTGGCGATTTTTTTTGTTTTTGGCGATTTTTTTCGGTTTGGCGATTTTATAATTTTTTGTTTTTTTAGTTTTACCGTTTTTGAAAATTTCAAGAGGTTTGCTCTCACGGTTTCCAAGATACAGCAAGTTGTCAAAATTGCATAGTCAAAATTACATTAACTGATGGTACACCCTTTAATTAAATTTTTTGAAATTTTAGTGTTAATTTTTGTAGTCTGTATAAAAGTACTCTAACCTTACATATTTCAAGTGTATATACCATACATACATACAATTGTATGTATATTACATGGGATTTTAACATTTTTCGTTGCTCGTTTTGGAACACCCTTTAATTTCCAACTCTCATGTATTTGTTGTTGTAGCGGCCGAAGGTCTACACACTGTGTCCAAATTTCAGGCCTGTAGCTCTTACGGTTCTCGAGAAAATACTAATATAGTTTTAGACATAGTTAATTTTACATAACACAAAAAGTTAAAGTTTTCCAACCCTGGAAACGTCTTTTTAATTTTTTGATATTTTTTTAATTTAAAATTCCAATTTTAGTCGTACTGAAGTGTAAAATAAGTTCATTTATTAAAAAAAAATAAAAATTTGTTGTCGGTAGTTACTTTTATATGGCAAAATGAAGTTTACGTTTTCCAGCTCTGCAATCGTCTGGTCGATTTTGCTGAATTTCAATACCAATCTATTTTGGAAAATTTCTGACACACCAGTCCAAGAACGAAGTCTCTAGCTTTTCTGTGAGCTTCGGAAAACCGATTTCACGTACAGACAGACGGACAGACGGACAGACGGACAGACGGACAGACGGACAGACGGACAGACGGACAGACGGACAGACGGACATCGCTTATTCGTCTTCCCTATGCATAAGGATCCAGAATATATATATTATATGGGTCGCTTATTGATATTATAGAAATTACAAACGGAATGACAAACCTATATATACCCTTTTACCATTTTTGTTGGTAAAGGGTATAACAAAAGGCAAAAAATTATTGCAAAAACTCAATACAATAGATATAATAGCACAAATGAAAGGATTAGCAAATAATTTGTTTCAAGTCAAATGGTGAAAGTGCAAAGATCAATAGCGAACAGTATAATTTGCTTGTGCAAATGAATGGAAAAACAATAGAAACTCTGGCTTAGTTGAGCAAAAAGTTTTAATTCAATAACTTGTGAAAGAATTGAATAGCAAAGCCACTAATACTGCGCAATGGCTTTGAAGTTCACAATGGCTAAACATAAATAGAAAAACATTTCCCATAAATTTAACAATTAAACAATAGTTAAATGTTAATAAAAGTTAAAATGTATTATAAATTATTTCTCTGATGTTGGGCAGTATGGGTAATATTTTTTGAGTCCACTCAGTAATTTCCATCTTTTTTTTTAAGGAAAAATGTAAAATTTAAGAAATTTATTATTCGACATATTATCAAGTTTATTTTAATTTGAAATTTATTTGCTGTTGGTTCAGCGATGTCTATATGCATTTCATTGTTGCTGTAAGAAAATCTGTACATAAGATAAGAGGTTTGTGACTGTTCAAAATGTGTGGTTGAAGTCTACTGACGATTTGTTACAGCAACAATGAAATGCATATAGACATCGCTGAACCAACAGCAGAAAAATGTAAAATTTTTATACCCTTTACCAACAAAAATGGTAAAAGGGTATATATAGGTTTGTCATTCCGTTTGTAATTTCTATAATATCAATAAGCGACCCATATAATATATATATTCTGGATCCTTATGCATAGGGAAGACGAATAAGCGATGTCCGTCTGTCCGTCTGTCCGTCTGTCCGTCTGTCCGTCTGTCCGTCTGTCCGTCTGTCTGTACGTGAAATCGGTTTTCCGAAGCTCACAGAAAAGCTAGAGACTTCGTTCTTGGACTGGTGTGTCAGAAATTTTCCAAAATAGATTGGTATTGAAATTCAGCAAAATCGACCAGACGATTGCAGAGCTGGAAAACGTAAACTTCATTTTGCCATATAAAAGTAACTACCGACAACAAATTTTTATTTTTTTTTAATAAATGAACTTATTTTACACTTCAGTACGACTAAAATTGGAATTTTAAATTAAAAAAATATCAAAAAATTAAAAAGACGTTTCCAGGGTTGGAAAACTTTAACTTTTTGTGTTATGTAAAATTAACTATGTCTAAAACTATATTAGTATTTTCTCGAGAACCGTAAGAGCTACAGGCCTGAAATTTGGACACAGTGTGTAGACCTTCGGCCGCTACAACAACAAATACATGAGAGTTGGAAATTAAAGGGTGTTCCAAAACGAGCAACGAAAAATGTTAAAATCCCATGTAATATACATACAATTGTATGTATGTATGGTATATACACTTGAAATATGTAAGGTTAGAGTACTTTTATACAGACTACAAAAATTAACACTAAAATTTCAAAAAATTTAATTAAAGGGTGTACCATCAGTTAATGTAATTTTGACTATGCAATTTTGACAACTTGCTGTATCTTGGAAACCGTGAGAGCAAACCTCTTGAAATTTTCAAAAACGGTAAAACTAAAAAAACAAAAAATTATAAAATCGCCAAACCGAAAAAAATCGCCAAAAACAAAAAAAATCGCCAAAACGAAAAAAAGCACCAAATTACAAAAAAAATTTTCTAAGACTAAAATAAATCGCGAATAACCGGAAAAATAGCTAAAATAAAAAAAAATCGCTAAAATGAAATAAAATCACCAAAATGAAAAAAAACCCCAAAAACAGAAAAAAATCGCCAAAAATTAAAAAAAAACCCAAAACAGTAAAAAAATCGCCAAAATGAAAAAAATGGCCAAAACGAAAAAAAACCCAAAAAACAGAAAAAAATCGCCAAAATAAAAAAACCCAAAAACAGGAAAAAATCGCCAAAATGAAAAAAGTCGCCAAGATGAAAAAAATCGCCAAAATGAAAAAAACCCAAAAACAGGAAAAAATCGCCAAAATAAAAAAAAATCTTCAAAATTAAAAAAATCTCCAAAATTAAAAAAAGCCCCAAAAACAGAAAAAAATCGCCAAAATTAAAAAAAAAACCCCAAAACAGTAAAAAAAAAATCGCCAAAATGAAAAAAATTTTCAAAATGAAAAAAACCCCAAAATAAAAAATAAATCGCAAAAATTAAAAAAAAATCGCCAAAAGGAAAAAAATTTCCAAAATGAAAATAAGCCCCCAAAAAGAGAAAAAAATCGCCAAAATGAAAAAAAATTGCCAAAATGGAAAAAAAATCGCCAAAACAGAAAAAAATCGCCAAAATGAAAAAAAACCCCAAAAACAGGAAAAAATCGCAAAATGAAAAAAAAATCGCTAATATGAAAAAAATCTCCAAAATAAAAAAAAATCCCCATAAACAGAAAAAAAATCTCCAAATGAAAAAAAAATCGCCAAAATGAAAAAAACTCCCAAAATAGGAAAAAATCGCCAAAATGGAAAAAGAATCGCCAAAAAATCGCAAAAATGAAAAAACATCGCCAAAATATAAAAAAAGGCCAAAACGAAAAAAAACCCCAAAAAACAGAAAAATAAAATAACTCAAAAACAGGAAAAAATCGCCAAAATGGGAAAAAGTCGCCAAGATGAAAAAATTCGCCAAAATGAAAAAAAACCCAAAAACAGGAAAAAATCGCCAAAATAAAAAAAAATCGCCAAAATTAAAAAAATCTCCAAAATGAAAAAAAGCCCCAAAAAACAGAAAAAAAATCTTCAAAATGAAAAAAAACGCCAAAATGAAAAAACATCGCCAAAATGAAAAAAACCCCAAAATAAAAAAAATCGCAAAAATTAAAAAAAATCGCCAAAAGGAAAAAAATCTCCAAAATGAAAATAAACCCCCAAAAAGAGAAAAAAATCGCCAAAATTAAAAAAATTGCCAACATGAAAAAAAAATCGCCAAAAGGAAAAAAACCCCAAAAAACAGAAAAAATAGCCAAAATTAAAAAAAACCCCAAAAACAGGAAAAAATCGCCAAAATGAAAAAAAAATTGCTAATATGAAAAAAATCTCCAAAATAAAACAAGCCCCATAAACAGAAAAAAATCTCCAAAATGAAAAAAAAAATCGCCAAAAATGAAAAAAACTCCCAAAATAGGAAAAACTCGCCAAAATGGAAAAAGAATCGCCAAAAAAATCGCAAAAATTAAAAAACATCGCCAAAATGAAAAAAAACCCCAAAATAAAAAAAAAATCGCAAAAATTAAAAAAAATCGCCATAAGGAAAAAAATCTCCAAAATGAAAATAAACCCCCAAAAACAGAAAACAAAATCGCCAAAATGAGAAAAAAGCGACAAAACTGAAAAAAAACTGCGCGAGTCAAAGTCGCACTTTACTGAATTTTTTAATATTAAATTAAATGAAACTAAGTTTTTTCTTATTATACCCTTTACCAACAAAAATGGTAAAAGGGTATATATAGGTTTGTCATTCCGTTTGTAATTTCTATAATATCAATAAGCGACCCATATAATATATATATTCTGGATCCTTATGCATAGGGAAGACGAATAAGCGATGTCCGTCTGTCCGTCTGTCCGTCTGTCCGTCTGTCCGTCTGTCCGTCTGTCCGTCTGTCCGTCTGTCCGTCTGTCCGTCTGTCCGTCTGTCTGTACGTGAAATCGGTTTTCCGAAGCTCACAGAAAAGCTAGAGAATTCGTTCTTGGACTGGTGTGTCAGAAATTTTCCAAAATAGATTGGTATTGAAATTCAGCAAAATCGACCAGACGATTGCAGAGCTGGAAAACGTAAACTTCATTTTGCCATATAAAAGTAACTACCGACAACAAATTTTTATTTTTTTTTAATAAATGAACTTATTTTACACTTCAGTACGACTAAAATTGGAATTTTAAATTAAAAAAATATCAAAAAATTAAAAAGACGTTTCCAGGGTTGGAAAACTTTAACTTTTTGTGTTATGTAAAATTAACTATGTCTAAAACTATATTAGTATTTTCTCGAGAACCGTAAGAGCTACAGGCCTGAAATTTGGACACAGTGTGTAGACCTTCGGCCGCTACAACAACAAATACATGAGAGTTGGAAATTAAAGGGTGTTCCAAAACGAGCAACGAAAAATGTTAAAATCCCATGTAATATACATACAATTGTATGTATGTATGGTATATACACTTGAAATATGTAAGGTTAGAGTACTTTTATACAGACTACAAAAATTAACACTAAAATTTCAAAAAATTTAATTAAAGGGTGTACCATCAGTTAATGTAATTTTGACTATGCAATTTTGACAACTTGCTGTATCTTGGAAACCGTGAGAGCAAACCTCTTGAAATTTTCAAAAACGGTAAAACTAAAAAAACAAAAAATTATAAAATCGCCAAACCGAAAAAAATCGCCAAAAACAAAAAAAATCGCCAAAACGAAAAAAAGCACCAAATTACAAAAAAATTTTCTAAGACTAAAATAAATCGCGAATAACCGGAAAAATAGCTAAAATAAAAAAAAATCGCTAAAATGAAATAAAATCACCAAAATGAAAAAAAACCCCAAAAACAGAAAAAAATCGCCAAAAATTAAAAAAAAACCCAAAACAGTAAAAAAATCGCCAAAATGAAAAAAATGGCCAAAACGAAAAAAAACCCAAAAAACAGAAAAAAATCGCCAAAATAAAAAAACCCAAAAACAGGAAAAAATCGCCAAAATGAAAAAAGTCGCCAAGATGAAAAAAATCGCCAAAATGAAAAAAACCCAAAAACAGGAAAAAATCGCCAAAATAAAAAAAAATCTTCAAAATTAAAAAAATCTCCAAAATTAAAAAAAGCCCCAAAAACAGAAAAAAATCGCCAAAATTAAAAAAAAAACCCCAAAACAGTAAAAAAAAAATCGCCAAAATGAAAAAAATTTTCAAAATGAAAAAAACCCCAAAATAAAAAATAAATCGCAAAAATTAAAAAAAAATCGCCAAAAGGAAAAAAATTTCCAAAATGAAAATAAGCCCCCAAAAAGAGAAAAAAATCGCCAAAATGAAAAAAAATTGCCAAAATGGAAAAAAAATCGCCAAAACAGAAAAAAATCGCCAAAATGAAAAAAAACCCCAAAAACAGGAAAAAATCGCAAAATGAAAAAAAAATCGCTAATATGAAAAAAATCTCCAAAATAAAAAAAAATCCCCATAAACAGAAAAAAAATCTCCAAATGAAAAAAAAATCGCCAAAATGAAAAAAACTCCCAAAATAGGAAAAAATCGCCAAAATGGAAAAAGAATCGCCAAAAAATCGCAAAAATGAAAAAACATCGCCAAAATATAAAAAAAGGCCAAAACGAAAAAAAACCCCAAAAAACAGAAAAATAAAATAACTCAAAAACAGGAAAAAATCGCCAAAATGGGAAAAAGTCGCCAAGATGAAAAAATTCGCCAAAATGAAAAAAAACCCAAAAACAGGAAAAAATCGCCAAAATAAAAAAAAATCGCCAAAATTAAAAAAAGCCCCAAAAAACAGAAAAAAAATCTTCAAAATGAAAAAAAACGCCAAAATGAAAAAACATCGCCAAAATGAAAAAAACCCCAAAATAAAAAAAATCGCAAAAATTAAAAAAAATCGCCAAAAGGAAAAAAATCTCCAAAATGAAAATAAACCCCCAAAAAGAGAAAAAAATCGCCAAAATTAAAAAAATTGCCAACATGAAAAAAAAATCGCCAAAAGGAAAAAAACCCCAAAAAACAGAAAAAATAGCCAAAATTAAAAAAAACCCCAAAAACAGGAAAAAATCGCCAAAATGAAAAAAAAATTGCTAATATGAAAAAAATCTCCAAAATAAAACAAGCCCCATAAACAGAAAAAAATCTCCAAAATGAAAAAAAAAATCGCCAAAAATGAAAAAAACTCCCAAAATAGGAAAAACTCGCCAAAATGGAAAAAGAATCGCCAAAAAAATCGCAAAAATTAAAAAACATCGCCAAAATGAAAAAAAACCCCAAAATAAAAAAAAAATCGCAAAAATTAAAAAAAATCGCCATAAGGAAAAAAATCTCCAAAATGAAAATAAACCCCCAAAAACAGAAAACAAAATCGCCAAAATGAGAAAAAAGCGACAAAACTGAAAAAAACTGCGCGAGTCAAAGTCGCACTTTACTGAATTTTTTAATATTAAATTAAATGAAACTAAGTTTTTTCTTATTTCGTTTTTGTTTCGTTCACTTAACAAATTTTATGTATTTTTTAAAAAACTAGATTGGTATCAATAATCAGACAAATCCAAAATTATGACTCCAGGGTTGGTTGGAAAACTCACGCTTTTGTGTTATGTAAAATTAAATAGGTCTAAATTTTTTTCTTTTTCTTTATAAATTGAATATATTTTATGCTTCTGAAAGAAAAGTTTGGCGTATGAAATTTGAAAAATTAAAATTACAGCTCCAAAGATGGAAACTTTAAAAAAATTATAAATTTTTTCACAAAACAAATATGTATGTATGTGTCTGCATACTATATATATGTACGTACGTTGGTAAAGGGTATATAAGATTCGGCACAGACGAATATAGCACTCTTACTTGTTTCGTTTTTGTTTCGTTCACTTAACAAATTTTATGTATTTTTTAAAAAACTAGATTGGTATCAATAATCAGACAAATCCAAAATTATGACTCCAGGGTTGGTTGGAAAACTCACGCTTTTGTGTTATGTAAAATTAAATAGGTCTAAATTTTTTTCTTTTTCTTTATAAATTGAATATATTTTATGCTTCTGAAAGAAAAGTTTGGCGTATGAAATTTGAAAAATTAAAATTACAGCTCCAAAGATGGAAACTTTAAAAAAATTATAAATTTTTTCACAAAACAAATATGTATGTATGTGTCTGCATACTATATATATGTACGTACGTTGGTAAAGGGTATATAAGATTCGGCACAGACGAATATAGCACTCTTACTTGTTTGAACATAAGATACCATTGTATTTTATTGATAGAAAAACTCACAATTTTCTCACTCATTTTTATTTTATTTATATATTTTTTTTTTTTTTTTTTTTTTTTTTTTTTATTTTTTTTTTTTTTTTTTTTTTTTTATTTTTTTTTTTTTATTTAATTTTTTTTATATATGGGTAATCGCTAGCGAATTTCTCATATTTTAAAAAGGGAAATAAATCAAGCCAATTTGCTTTACGAGTACCTTGTTGTGAAGTTCATGGTATTTGAGCTTGTCTACTACAAATTTACTATTAGAGACAATAACTGACCTAACTAAGCAAATCCTTCCTCTTGAAATATATTAATATGGCAGCCCAAATGAAAATGACAAAATTCGTGCAAATTCATGCAAAGATTATTAACAAAAATTAAGTATTAGTTAAAAGTTGTCACGCGTGGGAGGACGTGAGGTACAGTGATAAAAATTAATTTTTCGCGAGATTAAGTGATAATAATTTTAAGGACGTTAAAGCTTCCGAAATTTGATTCCAAAAAATCATTTCAATCGGTTCTGCCCTTTGGCTGTTGTTGATCATACAATTAATCAAAAAAGTTTTACATTAACTGTTTGTAGTTATTTCAGAAGTTTATAGTGAAGTTAAATTGAAATGGAAATGCAGCTTTCTTACGAAAAAAATTATATTTTATTTTTTATGTGTGTTGCTAGAAAAACAACTACAATATTATAATGATTTTCCGTCCAATCAAAATATTCAGTTATTTTCAATTGTTAATAAGCAAAACAAAAATATCTAACTTATAAATAAATTTTATATTTTTTTAAATTAAATAAAAGATTTTTACATTAACATTAAAAAATAATTGAAAAACTCTCTTGATTCAAATGAAGTATGAGCGAAAGAGTTTTTAAATGACATTTTACTTGTTCCAAATGATTTTTCATTTTAATTTAAATACATAATATTTTGAGTGTAGTCACGATATGAGTAAAATTTCCTATAATGGGCAGGTGGGATTTGGACAGTTGTGGTATCGCTATGTTAGTCAAAAAAACTTAAGTGTTCTTAGATAACAGTTGCAAAAAATTAAAAATGGAACAAATTAATTTAATTTTGTTTTTCATGCTACTAAACTTAATGTAAAAACACGGACAGATGAACATTTAATCCAAATTCATGATTATTGATCTTTTACTGTATAAATGTCCAATATTCTGCACAATATATGTTAACTGATGAGTTGATGTGTCAGTGTTAGTGTAAATGTCAGTATCTGTGTCTGTGTCAGTGTCAGTCTCAGTGTCAGTATTAGTATCAGTATCAGTATCAGTTCAAGTGTCTGTGTCAGTGTCAGTGGCTGTGTCTGTGTCAGTGTCAGTGTCAGTGTCAGTGTCAGTGTCAGTGTCAGTGTCTGTGACCATGTCAGTGTCAGTGTCAGTGGGTGTGACTGTGTCTGTGTTAGTGCCAGTATCTGTGTCAGTGTCAGTGTAAGTGTCAGTGTCAGTGTCAGTGTCAGTGTCAGTGTCAGTGTCAGTGTCAGTGTCAGTGTCAGTGTCAGTGTCTGTGTCTGTGTCAGTGTCAGTGTCAGTGTCAGTGTCAGTGTCAGTGTCAGTGTCAGTGTCCGTGCCAGTGTCAATGTCAGTGTGTCCGTGCATAAGGAAACAGAAGTACAAATTACTTCAATCATGTATGTATGTAAAGGGTGTTTTTTATTGCGGTATAGAACTTTAAGTTGGCATCACTTTTTTAACTGGCGGCCATTTTGTCAGCTGTCAAGTGATTAATATTTAGTTTGGTTTGCCATTTCATCATGAACAGGTTGACAAAAGAACAACGCTTGCAAATCGTGCAAATTTATTTCGAAAATAATGGTTCAGTTCGCGAAGTTTACCGCAAGCTCCGTCCATTTTATGGTCGACATAATCGTCCATCAGAGCAATTAATTCGGTTAACCATGGATCGTTTTCGCACTACGTTTACTCTATGTGATAATACGCATCCGCAGAGACGTCGAACAGTGCGCACCGAAGAAACAATTGCCGCTGTAGAGCAAAGTGTTGAAGAGGACCCGAATGAATCGATTCGCCATCGTGCACAGCAATTGGAGCTTTGTCCATCAACTTTATGGAAGATTTTGAAGATTTTGAATGTGGATGAATTGTGGTTCCAACAATACGGCGCTACATGCCACACAGCGCACGTCACAATCGATTTATTGAAGGAAACATTCGATGAGCGCATAATTTCGCTGAATGGACCTGTCAATTGGCCACCAAGATCGTGTGATTTGACACCATTGGATTATTTTCTTTGGGGATATGTGAAGTCGCTCGTCTACGCCAACAAACCAGAAACGTTAGGGTACTTGGAAGCCAACATTCGTGGCGTTATTGCCAACATACGGCCCCATATGCTCGAAAAAGTGGTTGAAAATTGGACCTGTAGAATTGGCTTTATTCGAGCCAGCCGCGGCGGCCACATGCCCGAAATCATATTTAAACATTAATGGCATAAAATTATCCTTCCAATAAAGCCAAATTGATGGACATTAAAACGATTTTCTTGTGTTTTATTTCAATTCGAAGTTCTATACCTCTGAAAAAAACACCCTTTACATACATATGTATTAGATATCGACCGAAGGCGTTTTTTTTGCCGAAGCCGAAGCCGAAGCCGAAGCTGAAGCCATAGCCGAACTTCGGCTAAAATCCTAAACTTCGGCCAAAACCGAAGCCGAATGTTTTAAATTTTAAAAATGATACTTACGTTATATATGAATTAAGAAAAAACTTTGCTTTTTTGAGATCACTGAAACAGCTGT
Organism: Tachina lurida; assembly: GCA_944452675.1. NCBI lineage: Eukaryota > Metazoa > Arthropoda > Insecta > Diptera > Tachinidae > Tachina > Tachina lurida. The sequence goes on from OX101752.1 coordinate 41,962,162, forward strand.
AATATCTATTGGATACACAAGAAAAAAAAAATATATGGTGCTTTTTTTTGCAATTTCTAGATTGCTTTTTCATATTATCACTCACAAGAACGTCCAAGTAAAAGAAAATAGAAAGCAATAGGGTTGTATTTCAAAGCAACCTTTTCAAAACGTTAAACACAATAGAAACTGTCGGCGAGCAACGACCAAACATAATTTTATTTTTCAATCTTGGAATGAAAAATATTCGGCTTCGGCTAATCGGCCGATTTTTGCCATACGCCGAATGCTGGCCGATTACCAACTTTTGGCCGAAGGCCGAAGCCGAAGCCGATTCGTCGGTCGAGCTCTATTGTGTATGTACATTAGGGCGGGTCGATTTGTATGGAGGGAAAAAAATCGCTCAAATTACCACGAAAGTCGTATTCCAGGGATCAAAATAAGAAACTTTACCGAAGGAACCACACCTCTTAAATGTATTTTGATGTCCCGACTTTTGATCCGAAGGGTAAAATTTTCTTGAAGGGTCAAATTTTGAAAAATCTCACTTTGACCCATGGGAGTTCCCCATACAAATATTTCAAAAAATCACAAATGTTTGTATGGGGAATCCCTCAGGGGTGGTTCCAAAGGTATGCCACCTGTGTACAATGTACATATTACCAATATGATGATATCAATCATTGTAAAAATATTAAATATACAATTACTTTTCCAATGAAGGCAATTACTGACATTACAGTAACGCACTAATAATCCATATTCACTAAGATATTGATTCCTAAAAAGACATTGAAATTGATTATTCAGGGGTTTCTAGTATGTCTAAATGAATGCCTAATACTAATATTTCTAAAAGATTGTCAGAGAATGACAAAAGTATCGCTTTAAGTACTCTTTGAGTATGGACCGGTGAAAAGCTATGAATGCGTACAGCTTAAGATAGAAAATACGCTAATATGCAAAAATACACATTAATTTCAAACCGAATACCTTTGACCTCCGACAACTATATTTATATACATTTACTAAGTTAAGCAGCACAAGCAAATTTTATTAAAATTTATCAACTGTATGACCTACAATCGCACGCAAGCGTTAAAAATTACTCTGACTATTAATCGGCTACACATGAGTATAAACAGTGCTTTTTAATTAACACACATATAAGGCATTTTTTCAAATAAGCACACATACACCCATTCATTCTATGTTATATAACCAGATATATGTACATACATATACGGTGGCAAATGATTCATAAATATCCTAAGTATCATGCGATTAAATATCAATAGCCTCAGTACCAACACACTCAGACTAAAAGTATGAGAGAGAGCGTTAGATACCTATGTTTTAGCGTATTTTGGATTTGCGATAGATAAACAAAGTTAATGTTGGAATTAGCTTTAGTCATAGTTACTTGAGAGAAAATATGTGGGCGTACAAATTATTTGCGCTACAATTATTATTATTCTGAGTTCATAAAATTAAGACTAATTACTTTTGAATATCTTTTTTGAGTACTCATTGTCATTCTCTGATAAAAGCTTCTTTTTTGCTCTTTAGGTTTGACGAAATTACAGCCGTGTATTAAATAAGGTCTAAATTTTGATTACAAAGAAGTATTATCTATGATCAGTTTTGAGAGTATCTGTTTGCAGTACTTATATTATAAATTGACAAAACAAGCAATTTTGCAAACTGTTATACTTCATGATATTAAGGGGATTGGTTCTTATTTTGTCTGATTTTTCTTAATTAAAAGTAAAACAATTTCTTATAAGAGATCTTAACTAGTTAAGCATCATCAATTTATTTTATTTGCTTAATTGCTTCCTATAAAATAAAATCTTTTTATTTTGCTGTTTTGGTATGTCAGTAAATTTTACAAATAATAATGTTTTTTCATAAACGATTCTGTATATGAATAATTTTAAAAACTCTTAAATGCAAATATTTACGAAAATTACAATTACATCATAATTACGAGCAATTTGTTTTTTTTTTGTTGTTCTTTTCTCCGAAATCACTTTTAGCATACCAAATAACTTATTTAAATTCCTAAGCTCTATATAAATATTATAAAAAGTTAAATCAGCATTTAAGCTTTTGTCGCGCCATAAATGTCCTTTAAGTGTTCAGTCAGCCTGCCCATTTACATACTTACAAATATATATCAACAAAAGAGGTATGTATTGAAGTTGTTCAGTCAGAAATTTTTCCAAAATATATATACTTACATACATACATACATGTGTACATACTTTTTATGTTGAAAAAAAACACGTACTTTGCTGGTGTTGATAAAATCCAATCAACTTTTATATGGAGGTCGTTATTTTTTTGTATGCAAGTAAGCAAATATTTTTTTTTGCAAGGTTACACGCAAAGCCGACGTCTCAAGGCTTAAGCAAATTGCGATAATATTAAATCCAGACACGTGCCTATTAACAATTGACTTGAGTTATATAAAAAAAATTTAAGTAAATAAAATACACAAAATTTAATATTACATTTACATATCGCTCATTTACTCAAACAACGTTATAACTGAAAAAATTAAAGTTTCGAGTTAAAATGTTGAACTGATGTGCAGTTTCTACAAGTCAGGCAGAAAATTTGTAGGAAAATCACTCAAAAAAATCAGAGCTTTCCATATAAATTTTATGCTCAAGTCGACCGTCTGGGTTGCAGAAACAGGGGGTAAATTTCATAAAAATATCTTATATAAACGCAAAGTAAAAATATGGTTAAGGTAACCATAAATAAACAGCAACATACTATGATTGAATTATATGGTTGCAGTCAAATCATATTATTGTCAATGGAAAGGCAAAGTTGAAATAATATTATTTTCTGCGTTAATAATAATATTATCTACAAAAACAATTAACTTTGTTATACCTAATGTTGTTATTGTAAATAAGACAACACTATTGTTAGATGTGACAAAAATATAATTGACACTTACCATACCATGTTCTAATATTATAATAATATTGTTAAATACGACCATAGTATTATTATATGTAATAATAATATTTTGTTTCTTAATCATATATTTATTTGTAAATCTTTTGTTTAAAACAGCTGTGCGGTAAATACGAAATAAAAATAAATTAATATTGTTGAAAGAAAATGTGTGTATGTATGTATGTATGTATATATAGAAATGTATACTTACATATATGTGTATACACGAAATACAGACATATCTGCATAAAGAGATATACATACATACATTCAAATGTACATATTATTTTCATTTGTCTACCTTTTGTTTATACTTTTTTATTTATTTAACACTACGCGTCGTGCACTACCGATAGCTTACAAACGAAACACTTAACTGACAGAAAGTGTTTCTGAAAAAGATTTTTTTAAGAACTTAACATAGTATGGTTTTGGATAACATTATATTGTTATTTACATCATATTATTTTTACACAATAATACAAATTATATTGTAGTCATAAATTTTTAATAAAACTACATTGTTAAACTCTAACCATATCGCACTTTCTATGAATATAATAATGTGATTATTAAATTCAAACATTACTCTGTTTATCGTAACGAAATTAATGTTTAAAATAACAATAACTAGTTTTCAACCACCACACATTTGTTTCAGAGAACATACTATTGTTTTCTCAACCATTTTACAACCATATCTTTTCTTTGCGTGTAGTTGAGTACACTCAACTCTTGAGCGAAAAATAAAATCTTATTTCTCCATTAACTTGGGTCTAATTGCCAGTTTATAGAAGCCATGTCTATTTATATTGAAAACAAAAACAAATTTGAGTGCTTTCTTTTTGTTTTCAATATAAATAGGCAGACGAAAATTTTTACATGGCTTTTATAAACTGACACTAAATTAAAAACTTTACACTCGTTTTTTTTTTGGAAAACAATTTTTTTTAGTTATGACGTTGTTTGAGTAAATGAGCGATCTGTATGTCTACATGTAACAAAATACATTTTTGGCAAAAGAAAAAAGAAAAAATAAAATTGCTAGTCATGAAAGTTGTTTTAATAAACAAATATTCTTCTTACAAATATTAGCTCATACACACATTTTACATATATGCCCTGAATTATGAAAGTGGTCTAAGTCATATATTTCTTTGTTCGAAATACTTAGTAGATTACATTTGAACAAATCAAAAACTATTTTTATATTATACAACATTTTAATTTAAAGTTGTTCTAGTCTCGATTAATATAAATTTATTTACTATTTGTTAAATATTTATTGCAGTTTTTTCAATATTTATTTAATATTTCGAAGCAAAAATGCATGTGACTTAGACCATATTCATAATTAAGGGCACATATGTATGTATAATATACATTGTATATATAACAATTTTCATCAGCTTTCATTTCAAACAGCTAAAGAGATAAAATTATTTGAATGCTTTATTTGTTTTAAACATGGGAAGCAAAAAGTTCTTTGGGTCGGTTTATTTACGATAATACATTTTGATAACTTGTACGTTGAACTCAATATTTGCAGGGCTGATAAATATGTTCTCTGTATTTTTAGAAGGTCCTTCCAATGGTATGTTTTATTTTAACCAACTTCAAAAAAAGGTGGGTGGAGGTTATCAATTCCTCTGTATTTATTTTTTAAATTTTTGCTTAATATCTCCGTGACCTTTATACCGATTTTAAAAATTTTTTTTTCCGCAGAGGTTATAGCTTTCGTTTGTTGGTGTACCAAAAAAATTGGCGGAATTACAACCACTAATTTTTATCTTTGAATTTGTGACCTGTAAAGGTACGGTCACACTTGACAAACATTTGCCCAAAAAAGCGTAACCAGTATATACTAATGAGAAATCTTTTGATTCAGACACGTGTTTATTAAGTTCAATAGTTTCCAATAATATTGTATTCTATAACTTTGCCTATTTGCTAAATACGAAATTAATTAGCTTAATAAACACGTGTCTGAAACAAAAAATTTTGTATTAGTATTTATTGGTTACGCTTTTTTGGGCAAATGTTTGTCAAGTGTCACCGTAGCTTAACTTGTTTGATTACTGCGAAAATTAGCACACATCTTGGGCTCTCGTGATGATATCACTAATCTAAAAGTTGAAAAATAGGCGGAGCCACGACCATTAAAATTTAATATAATATTTCACATACTTGTACACCCTGAGCTCCTAAAAAACGTAATCTTGCATTTAAAAAGTGGGCGTTGTCAGGCCCATTAAAGTTTGCTAATAAATTACATAAACTTCTATTTATCCGATTGCCACAAAACTTGGCATATTATATAACTTTGTGCTTAAAGAAGTGGGCGGTGTCATGCCCATTTAAGCTTTTACTTGCTTGATTTTTATGAAATTTTGGCACATAACTTGAGCTCTGAAAGTGACACGATGTGGAGTTAAAAAAAAGTGTGCGTACACTAATATTTTCCAAATCGGGCATAACCACGTCCCTGAACATATCGGGATCAGCACTAAAAATTTAAAACCTGTGAATAGGATTATAGATAACACATGCTAAATGTTTATTTAACTGAATCTAAATTAGTTTTAACTTTTTAGTGATCAATTTTGGTGTCGGTACAATTTGCTTACAGTTTTTTATATTAACAAAAGTCTATTTTTATATTTACTGCACAAAATTGATCAGATTTCACTTAAAAAGCTTTATCAAAATCTTTACTGTTTACACCATTTTTTTTATATTTATCAAAAATATTTTATCCAAAACAAAACCTATTAACTGAAAGATTTCCAAAACTACAATCATACAACCACAACCTAGCAAATTCTCACACCTTTTTAAGCAAACCGTACCTAATTCACATTCAAGATAATTAAATTAAAATAAGCACATTAGATTTTGAGTAGATTTCCTACAAATTTAATAACAAATTTGATTGTGTTTTGTATGGGAAATCAAGTAAAATGGAGCTAGATGTAGCTCAAAATATCGTTAGTACTAGACAGTTTTTAAAAGACTGAAATGCTTTTTATTTCATTTCTTTTTGCTTCTGCTTTCGGTTTTAAAAAAAGAAAAATCCGAAAGCGATTTATTACCAATTGCTCAGTACCTTGAAAGTTTGAATTTGATTTACTTTTGCTTTTGGTTAGTATCGCAAGTAAAAGCAGAGGCAGTTTATATGCTTTTGGAAGTCGCAAACAGTCACAGTCAAAGAAGCAAAAACTTTTGCTTTTGAAGTTTTAAGCAATCGCAGTAAAGTGGTTGTTGTTTTTATTTCTTGTCTGATCTGCTTAAACAGCAACAAAAACATGGCAAACACCACAAAATAGTTGACTGAACCTACTGAAAGCTTCTAAAAGTAAGAGCTTTTGCTTTTTCGACTGTGACTTTTTGGTACTTACAAAAGCTTACAGACTCATTATGCTTTTACTAGCGAAATTATCCAAAAACAACAGCAAATCAATTTCAAACTTTTAAAATCGTCGACTGCTGAAAGTACTGCTCAAGTGTTCATGATTCGTTTTCTGCTTTTGATTCGACTGGGACTGTTGATTATTTTCACAAGCACAAGCAAAAGCATTGGTGCATTTTAAACAGTTGGAAAAAGCAAAAGCAACGAAAAGTAAAAATTTTACGACTTTTGCACTCCGGCTTAATTTTTTTTACTGGTACTAGATTTCGAGACAATGTAAATGTCCTATCCAATATTGTGATAATTTTTTCTATGCATGTCAAGCACACAATTTTTGTTAGACCTTTTTTTGTGTTAATAGCTAAACAGATCATATCGCAAGCACATTAGAACCTGGCCTCAGACTACAACATGCTGGATTCTGTCCTCATAAGTCGTGTATTGACCACTTCAATACACTGAGAGTGATAGACTTTGAGAAAGACTTCGACACATTCGACCACAAATCTATCTAGACTGCTTTGGCATGCAAAAGTACACCACTGAAAATTATATCTATTTTCCAAGAACTATACTACGGAGCCATCTGCACTGTTTTTCATGAAAATCTACTAAGTGACCAAATAAATAGAGCAATTGGCGTTTGACAAGGATGTGTAATGGTCACCCCTTTTATTTAACATTGTCCTGGATGTTGTGATGAAAAATGCCACAAACCCAATGGAATAATATGGGTCTATCAAGAACAGCTTGGCAATTTGGAGTATGCCGACGATATTTGTCTGCTAAGCCATAAATACACTGATATGTCACAAAAACTCGTACTGCTAGATACATGTGCGGCAAAAGCTGGTCTGAAGGTGAACTGCGCAAAAACTAAATTGATCAGAGTAAATGCAAACAATATCCATCTATTCTCAATCTGCTGCTTGCTAGTTGAAGACATCAATAGCTTCTGTTATCTAAGGAGCATTATCAATGTGAAAGAAAGTTCCTTTCCTGATATTACAAATCGCAGAAATGCCGCTAAACGCACATACGGCCTCCTGAATCCTATGTGGAATTCCACATACATGTCGGGACACACTAAGTCCCAGTCCAGACTTACAATTTTTGTTGCAGCAACTTTTTATTTTTTTAGTGCAAAAGAGCGAGAGAGGATTACAAAAAGTATATATTTCTATTTCTATTTCAACAGAAATTGCAAGTCTGGACCGGCACCAAGATAACAATTTTCAACTCCAACGTAAAGACGGCTCAGCTTAACGGTTGCAAAACATGGAATATATGGCCACGCAATCTCAATGCACTCTAAAATTTCATCAACAGATGTCTGAGTAGGATAATGAGTAACAATTTCAAATGATGATATATAATTAGCAACAAATCAAGTACCAACAACAACAGAATTTCTTAAGCCCAAATGGAATTGGATTAGTCATACATTCCAAGAATCTCAGAATGTCTTGACTCGAGCCGCGCTCAATTGGAAACCCCAATGTAAGTGCAGAAGGGGAAAACCCACCCGCACTTGAAGAAGACAACTAGATGCCGAGATCACGATAATGGTAAACACATGGTATGAAATTAAACTGTTGGCACCTCATATATATGACTGGAATTTATTTGTTACGGCCCTGCGTTCCAGCCTGGAACGACTGGAATAATTATATTCACTCACTCTTAAATGTGCGGCGGCTGGACAAGTACTTTACGTATTTCAAAAAACCAATAAATCACAGATACTGCATGTGATTGGCTGCACTGAACGAGCTGCTGTGGTGAGGAGACGTTTTCCTTGAGGCAATTACAGGTTTAAAAGTTTTGCGTTCACAATATGAAAAAAACAGAGCTTCCATAGAAAAATGGTAATTTCACTTGTAATGACACAACTTTATTATGAGCATATTTAAGTTTGTGTTAACAACACATATGAGAGCACGTACATATATTTCTTTCTTCTCTGAGTTTTTGAATAATTTACATTCAAGTTTGTCATCATTACCATGACTTGTATAATTTCATGTAATAATGTTCGTGCAACCAACATGTTGCAATAAACGATTATATACATATATATAATTATACATATGTACATACGAATTTTTACATATGTATGTATGTATAAAAAAATATTGCTCATTTCTTCACCACACATATTCAGTATTCTCTTTTGACATTTCTCCGAATGTCATCGAATGTAAACTTTAAAATTATTCATACAATTTTATCAGTTTTATTATTCATAGCCATACTACGAATAAAAAGACGAATAAACATTTTTTAATGAAAATATAATTAAAAACCGAAAATCCTGTGACTTTCATAAATTTTATAATACATATCCATATACATACATACGTACGTAAAAAATCACGTTCAATAATATTTTTTTTAGCAATTATAAGTAATGTCATCTCACATACAAAGTAAATAATTTATCTAGCCGCACAGCAGTGAGCCGGTCCAAGTTCCGGCCGATGCACGCAGTGTATATATTTATACGAAGCCATTTCGTTGTGTTTTTACCCCCTTATAACTTTGTTCCCGGCAATCGTAAAATTATGAAATTTAAACCATAATTATAATTAATTCATGTAATTTCACATGCGAAACTTGAAAGTTTTACAATAAAAGCTTCCTGAGATATGGAAGTGCAAAAAGTGCATATTTTAAGACATGCTCACTGACCACTGACAATTGATCAATTAACTTAAAAAAATCTAAAAACTCGGAAATTCCAGCCAGGGGTGCGGGGCTACGCCCATAAAAGTCAGAATTAAAAATGCAAATTTAAAGCACTTAACGGAGGCGATTTAATTGAAATTTTTCAAACATACTGCGATCAAGGTGTATCTAACTAGGTGGCTGCGTTACTTCAGCTGATAATTTTTTGCTCTGTGTGCTTTGTAGCTGAAGAATGTCAAAAACTTCGATTTTGTTTTGGTTTTAGTACAATTTTTTTTATGCTTTTGACATTCTTCGGTTTTTTACATAGCTATGGTTGCCGTATTTTTGTATAAAAAATCCTTACGCAGTCACCTGTGTAATTACACCATGACTGCGATAATGCAAAACTCAAAATTTTTTGTCAAAAAAGTGGACGCTGACACGCCCATACAATTTAAAACTCATATTTCGTGTACTACGGCTCAGCATATTTAAATATACTATTTCTATCTGTAATATTATCAGTTTCCAACAAAATTTGACACGAATAATTAGCACTGCCCAAAGAAAATCTCGAACTTAAAAAAGTGGGCGGGGTTACGCCCATACAAATTAAAAAGTAAAAGTTGCGCTAATGAGCTGAATTTTGATACACAAATAAATATAGGTGAGAAACCAACAAGAAAAATCTGAAAATCCAAAATTTTTTTACCAGAGTGGGCGGGGTCATACTAATATTTCTTGGAATTAAAAACTATATATACCCCTTTTAACTCGAGCCACTGTAGTGAAACCTTTCATACACGTCGCACATATGGAAGTCTTTAACCCTAGAATACTAACCCACGTAAAATTTACGTGTAGTTTTTTTTAATATTGTTGCTACAAAATTATCAAGCAGCCTAACAGTACAAAATTTTACAAGTGCTTTTATTGAAACTTTTTGAACAAACGCCAAGCCAAAAACAGACCATATTTAATCATTAAACTGTTCTAAAAACATGATCAGTACAAGGCTGTACGTAAAATTTACCTGGTGTTAGTGTTAAGAGTATAATATTTTTTTGTAGAATTGTTTCATGTCGTGACTGTAAATGCAAGTAAAAACCCATTGAATTCCAAGCGTGGTCTGAACTGTAAACATGTCGCAACATTACTAAACTTCAGCGACTTCAACAACATTGGTGACGCTAGTCATAAAGAGGAGGAGGAGGATTTTGATAGCGGCGATAGTTACGCTGTTAAGAAGTGGTGCAAAAGATGAAAATAACATCGAAAAAGAATTGGCAGAAAGAAGCATCACCGAAAAGTTCATATTGAAAAAAATAACATGTAAAAAACAAGGCTCACAGAAGGAATTACTGCAGGTAATACAGAATCAGAAAAAAACGTAATTTTAGGCCAGAATGACTACGTTTGGAATAACTTTGAATTTTGCAACGAAGGCTCTAAACGCGTGTCATCAAACAAAAGTATACAAAAACTGTATAAGCCAGCAGAACTGATAATATGATGATGTATGTATATGAACTAACATATGAGAATTTATTTTATTTCAGTTTTGACTTAATACCAAACATGAATTTTTATTTCGCCTTTAAAATTGTTTTTGATGGCTTTATAATAAATTATAAGTTTATTTCTGTTATATAATTAACAACAATTAATAATATAAAATTATTTACATAAAAAATTCGAATTACTTGAAGTGCTTTAGGAAAAATTCTACAGTGCGTAAAATTTACGTGGCGTTAGTATTAACATAGTATTAAATAGCGTTAGTATTCTAGGGTTAAGCTGGCGTAATCCAGCCAATAAAATAATAGACGTAGTTTTTTATCAGGAGCTTACTACAAAAAATATTGAGCTTGAAATAGTGGCTGGGATAACGCCCATAAAAAGTTTACACACAAGTAAGTGTACATGAGTGAGAAAATGGAAAAATCTTAAAACCAAGAACTTTTATGTGATGTGCGAGTACAGAGCTGAAATTTGAGACACAAATGAATTTACATCAGAGATCTGTAAAAAAATTTAAGACCCTGAAAGTTTCAATCCAGTGGCAGGGACAATCACCTTAAACTCAAAACTAAGAATTTAAGTTAAGGGAGTTCAAACTCAATCGATTTTATTAAAGTTGTTTCATACACATTGCGCTTATCCGAAGCAAAACTTTTTTTATTTTGAACAGTGGCCATGACTACACTTCGGCTTAGCAGACTTTAGTCTATTACGTTTAGTCTATTACTTTCAGTAAGAAACATAAAAATGTTGTCAAGTTAACAGATTGTCTAGAAATGATATGACATCCTGACGGTTACAAATTTATATGACGATTATGCACGGCAGTTTCTAGTGATAGGTATTGACCCAAAGAAGAACTTGGTCAACATTTTTATCTCACCACTGTTAATGGCCAACATTTTGGATAGTAACTTGGTCTTTTTTCACATTTATGTTTTTGTAAGGATATTATTTATACAACAAGAAAACCTTTCCAGAATTGAAGAAATTAACTCCTGACAACATTCCCTCTTCATAAAAATAGTCCGGGTAAGTCTCAAAAAAAGTGTTTGTTATCTCTCACATAACAAAATGCTTTAAGATATCAGTAAATTAATAACGCTTTAGCAGCACAACGCAGACAACTTACTAAATAGCTGGCTAATTTATATCTTAATATAAAAACATTTTTCAATTGAGTCATTGATTTTTAAACATCTAGAAATTATAGGAAAAACCTTCAACATAAAATTTATTGAAAAAAATAGTACGTATATTTAAAAGTCTTTTAGATGTTTGTTGAAATTTGAATTTATAACTATTCTTCTCTTCAAAGAATTGTAAATAGTCTACCTTAAATTATGCACGCGACAAACTTTAATATATTTATTTTATTCAAGCTTTAATCTTTGAAGTTGCTGAATTACAACTCCCCCTTTTTTATTTTTTTCTTTTCTTGCTTGAATTCTTTGCCCATAAAAAACACAATGGAAACTTTAATTCAACAGAGTAGCAACTAGCAAGTAAAGGGTGTTTTTTTTATAGAGTGACATAAGTTTAAGTCATAATAAGACAAGTAGATATATTTTTAATATCAATGAAATGGTCTTTATTTTATGAAATTAATGTTTAAATATGATTTCTGTCATGTGGTCGCCAGGGCTGGTGCATAGAAGTCGCAATTTGGAACACCAATTTTCAACAACTTTTCGCAGCATTTGCCGCCGTATTTCACCGATAACTCTTCGAATGTTAATTTCCACGTGTTCAATTGTTTGTGGTTTATCTACGTAGACAAATGACTTAATATAATCCCAACGAAAATAATGGAATGAGGCTAAAACACATGATCTTGGTGGGCAATTCGTTGGGCCATTAAGTGAAATAATTTTTTCATCACACAGCGCCCGCTGTGTGGCATGTGGCTCCATCCTGTTGTAACCACATATTAGCAAGATAAATGCCTTGTAATTGAGGTACGAAAAAAATTCGAATCATATTCCTACACCGTCCACCATTAATAGTAGATAACATTCTGACCATCATCGTTTTTGAAGTCATATGAGCCAATGCGTCCGTCAGCCCTTAAAGCGCTCCCAACAATAATTTTCTGAGGATGTAATGGTGTTTCAACAAAACCTTGTTGATTCATCTCACTCCAAAAGCGACACTTTTCCTTATTCACGTACCCATTCAATCAGAAATGGACTTCAGCGGAAAATTTGAGGAAGTACACGATAAGTTTGACGAATAGAACTATTATTTTGATTAAAAATTTCAAGAATTTGCACGCGTTGCTCTGGTATTAGTTGACTCATAATGACATTTGAAAGCAAACTAAACAAAAAGCTATCAGTTGTTAAATGGGTGCTCTAAACTATCAGTGATGCCAACTCAAAGTTGTTACACTCTAAAAAAACACTCTTTATAAACTAAAATTTCTACTCAAGATCTTATACTCGTATGCATAAGTAACCGAAGTGAAAAGGACTTCAAAAAGAACTAAAAAGAGAATTTTCTTTAAGGTAAAATTAAAAAAAAGCAGTTCAAAATATATTTGCTGTATATTTAGTTTGTTTTCCGTCTTTTAATGGGTACTTTAAAGTGTTAATGACAGTTGCATTTGTTGTTACAACGAAAGTCACTTACTTTGTGTATCCTTACAGCTGTAAAATTGTTTTGTGTGTGTTTGTGTGCGTACGTGTGTATATAAAAGGAAACTTTTTAACTTAGAGTTAAATAACTGAACAGAGTTTGTAAAGTGTGCTAGTGTGCTTACAGAAAAGAGAAACTAGAAAAAGACAGTTTATGCAAGCAGACTAAATTAAAACATTATGAAACTTTGCCCGGAATTTTGTTGTTGGTCAATAGGCAATAAGCATATCAGATTTGAAGGTTCGCCGTAACGAATAGCGTAATGAAAAAATAATAATTTCTTCAGGAGAGAAAAAAGTCTTTAAAAGGCGACATTACTTGTTTGTTAATTATTTTTAAATTATCAAATATAATGACAATCAAAATTAACTTTTCCTTTGTACCTCTGTTACATTAAGATAATTCCGTTTCTATTATTTTGTTAGTTACAAAGTTCTTGCATTGACTGACTCTTTGTAATTGTGTTTTGACGGCTATAATATGCCGGATGGATGGTTTAATGTTTGAACAATATAATAAGCTAATGTAAACGGTAATTGGCGAAAAAACAGGTTTTGCGAAATTTTTCTTTTACAACATTATTCGCGACCTTGCTTTAATTATGTACTTGTTATAAGGGAAAGGATTTTAGTGCATTTAAAAACGCGTTTTACGCCATGATTGAACTATTTTACAAGCTTTCGTACCACGGAATAAAGTCACTTATTTAAAGGCCTGCATATAATAAGTGTTGTCATGTGTCAACCAAAACTCATGCGAGGGGCGGATGTTATGTGATTCTCTCTTTGAATGCTGACCAAGCCTCTGCATTAGCACTTGAACAATATTTTGACTGCAGACCTAAGTAAATGTGTTTGAAAATACCCATGATATTGTGGTATAAGTGTGTGTGTGTGTGGTGCACTTCACTTTTATTTATAGGGAAACAATTTATTATTTAACCTTGAATAAATCTTTCAAATGACTTCTTGTTTTTCCATGAATAAAAAGTTATTTTATTAAAAATAATTATTACACAGAGAAAAAACTGCATAATAGAATCAAGAAGGTTTTCTCTATGAAATGTTTTTAGGCTAAGGGGTATGCTAGCAGAAAGAAGCAAAGATTTTTTATAGAGATTCCTTATTATTTTTATCTGGTAATCTAATTAATTTTATCAAGAAGACAACCACATAAAATCAAGAAGAAATCTTGTTATTCACAATTTTTTTTACTCAATTTCCGTTATTTTTAGCACCAACAAACCAATCCATAGAGAAAAACTTTTTGATTCTATTAGGTTTTTTTTCTAAATTGTAAAATATAGGAATTTCTTATTGATTTCATTAGGTTGCCTTATTGATTTTTTCAAAAATTTATTCCTTATTGTTTTTATTAGGCTTCTATATGATTGTGTGTAAATCATATTCTTAATTTTTTTAATAAGGAAACCTTCTTGATTTAATTAGGTTTCTTGTTATTTCATATCTATAAATAAACATAGAGATAATTTTTTTCATGATCTCTTTCGTTTTTGTATAAACATGTTTGCACAATAATTTCAATGGTTATTCAGGTTGTTTGTTAGCATATTGGTTAGAGTGCTTGTCTATCAGTCAGAAGGTTACTTGTTCAATACTTGGATCCTCTCAAGTTATAATATGTATGTATGGTAAGTTAGTTAATTAAAATACAATATAATATGTATGTATCTATGTACACATAAATAACATTTACATATACTATACACATACATATATGACATAGAATTTAAAAGAAAATACATAAGTACAAAGAATAAAGACATACAAAAATTTATTTTTGATTAGCTCGCCCAATAAAAACGAGAAGAAACCCTTTTTGAAAAAATCAATAAGATAACCTAATAAAAACTACAAGCTTCCTTCTTGATTTTTGTAAAAGGTGTTTCCTTATTAAATTAAAAAAGATTTTCTTCTTGAAAAAACCCATAGAGATATCTTATTAATTTTGTTCTATTTTATGAGGTATTTATTAAGCACTGTTTTCTCTGTGTAAGCAAAAAACTATAATCTAGAACTTCTCATATATACTACGAAGCAAGTTTATAAAACATTCGCTCATATTGGCGTCTTCATCTTGAGCAAACGAGTGTTTCAATTGAACTATTATTTATTTTAGTGGTTTACAATACAAACTACAAATAAAAAAAAGAAGAGAGGCGTCTTAAGAAACCCACTTATAGCTATGCTGCTAAGCTATGCAAAACACCCCCAATGTGTTAAATAACAATGCAATAAAATTATACTATATGGTGATGTCAAATTCGCCGCTATTAATTAAAATGTTTCCATTTACTTCCCATTGTTTTAATTTCTTGCGGCGTACGATTAAAATAATGTATTGTTTGTGGCCGACGGTAGCTGTTAGCCGGCTTACAACCGATCGGCTGTGTTCTCTGGTTTGTTCTCATGTGCAAAAACAGCACAAAATCGAATTGAGCAATCCTTGTCATTCTTTTTGTTTTGTTTTTGTTTCAATCACTTCAAAAAATGAAACAAAACAAAATCAAATAATTTGTCTCGTTTATTTTCGTACCCAAGTTTTAAGTACAAAAAAAAACCAAACCAAAAATAATTTTATAACTGTGATAGTGTCGATTATTTTAATTACAAAAATCACGTTCTAGCTACTGTATCGTGAATAAATAGCATAGCTTTAAAATATGTATTTAAAACTAATAACATATGCATTTAGTAACTTTTTTTTTAACATTTAATAATATAAAAAATTTAAACAAAATCAGCATCATTGTTTTCTTAACAAAAATGTTGTCAAATCATATGTAATACAAAGTAAAGCTAAGTCGAAATTGAATTTATGTATGTACATGAACAGAAAAAAATAGACCGGAATTATGTTCAATAAAACCATGTTATTGAAAAAAAATTTTGATTTCAATAATATTTGTCATTAACTCAATCCAATATTTATCAATATCGCTGCTGTTTATCTGGTTTATTGATTGACACAACGCACTGTTGTGCTCTTGTTGTTGTTTATTATAGCTATGTTACTTATGCCACGACACAGGACGTGATTTTCGTAACAAGAATAAGCGACACCATTACAGTTATAAATTTATTTTTGTTTTGATTTTGTTGTACTTAAGACCAAAGTACGAAAATAAACGGAACAACTTGTTTGATTTTTTTTTTCGTTCTTTGAAGTGAGTGAAATAAAAAGAAAACAAAAACAATGAGACCGGGTGTCCTAAGACACGTCTTCCCTTTTTTGGTTGCTCGTGTTGTATACATGTAAATGCCGACAAGAAGCCGAAAAACGTAGTGGCTTGTTTTTTTTTCTCAACAAAGTTATTCGTTAAATTATATCATAATGCAATGTGCACATTTAAAAGTAACATAAGAAATCATGTTTTACTTGCATTTATTATTTGCGTACCTAATCACGATTTGCTCTTAGTCTATTAGTTAAGAGGTTGGCGGTTCGACTCTTTCCAAACAAATTTAGTTTTAATCGCAGCCAAGCAGGGGTGTATGTGGGTGGAAATAACTTTGAAAGAAACACACATTAGAATTGAAAAATTAAATTTCTTAAACATTTTTGTTTTTTGTTAACAACTCAATTAGTAAAATTGAGCTTTCATTACAAAAAAGCTTTCAGCAAATTGAAATACGATGAATCAAAACAATTCACATATACCACTTGCAGCATACATATGTACATTAAGCTGAAACTTGTACCGACTGACACCACACACAGCGGACCAAACACAAAGAACGGTGATGATGAAGGTGTAGTGGCCTTCGAAAATAGATAGCTTCCTGAAAATAATATTAGACTACGTGATGCAATCTAGATGAAACAAACTTGTTACATCATAGTTCCATGTAATGCAGTTATGGATCATGTCGTTTTCACACAAACATTCAATGCTGCACGATGGCCATTTATGCACGCAAAGATAAAACAATATTATGTTCTCTGAAACAAATGTGTGGTCGTTGAAAACTAGTTATTGTTATTTTAAACATTAATTTTGCTACGATAAACAGAGTAATGTTTGAATTTAATAATTACATTATTATATTCATAGAAAGTGCGATATGGTTAGAGTTTAACAATATAGTTTTGTTAAAAATTTATGACTACAATATAATTTGTATTATTGTGTAAAAATAAAAAAAAAAACCATACTATTTTAAGTTTTTAAAAAAATCTTTTTCAGAAACACCTTCTGTCAGTTCAGTGTTTCGTTTGTACGCTATCGGTAGTGCACGCGTGGTATTAAATAAATAAAGAAAAGTATAAACAAAAGGGTAGATAAATAAAAATAATATGTACATATGTATGTATGTATATCTGTTTATACATATGTGTCTGTATTTCGTGTATACACATATATGTAAGTATACATTTCTATACATACATACATACATTTCATTTCAACAATATTAATCTATTTTTATTTCGGATTGATCGCACAGCTGTTTTAAACAAAAGATTTGCCAATAAATACATGATTAAAAAACAAAATATTATTACTACATAAAATAATACTATGGTCATATTTAACAATATTATTATAATATTAGAACATGGTCTCAATTATATTTTAGTCGCATCTAACAATAGTGTTGTCTTATTTACAATAATAAGATTAGGTATTACAAAGTTAATTGTTTTTGTAGATAATATTATTATTAACTCAGAAAATAATATTATTCAAACTTTGCTTTTCCATTGAAAATAATATGATTTGACTGCAACCATATAATTCGATCATAGTATGTTGCTGTTTGATTATGGTTACCTCAAACATATTTTTTCCTTGCGTGTGGAGTAGTTCTTACATGCATGTATGGGCTAGTCGTGTTATTTGCGGGGTTGTTCCGTTCCACTTTGTGTTAGTCAGAATATTTACAACTAACTTTGGTATTATTTGTTTATTAATAATTATCACATGTAATTTGGCTTACAAGGCAATACGAAGTTTAGCCTGATTAAATTATAAATATAAAAGCAAATGAAGTTCGAGCAATAATAATTATAATTAACCAAACATCGTTGTAGGTGCCTTTTTAAATAATATTTTAATTGTATTTACAAACCTCTTTTTTCTGTGTGAGTAAATGGTTTTTTTATAAATTGTCAAATGTAAATCTTTCATGACTCTTGTACACGTATTGCCATTCGTTCAAATACACTCTTCCTTTATTTTATGACCATTTGCCGTAAAACTTTTATTTAACATATTTTCAAGTGCTTTTACAGTTGACGACAATGCATATCATATTGCGTAATCTTATGCTTCACTAATCCTTCAAGTATTTTCTTATTGCAAAATTGTTGAATATGTTTAGAATTTTTTTTACTTGTGTATATTGCATTTCTCTCTTACAGTCTAGGACTACAAAAACGATGTTATTTTATATTTTATATGCAATTCTTTATGAAACAATATGGCTATTGTTTTTTCAAAGTATTTTAAAGATTAAAAAAACCTTATAAGCTTATAAGTATGGGATAATGGCATAATTTTGCTGAATATTATATTCAAAAGGATAAAAAGGGTAATAGAAAACAAGTCATAAGAGATTGTCCTTCATCGATGGTATCCTAGAACTTTTTATGCTTTATTAAAAATTTTGCAGAGATACTTTAAGTTTCTTATATTGGTTTAACATTACTTTTAAATAAAACATTTACCTTATTTATGAAGTAAATCTAAATTGAATGATTTTAACAAACAAAATACCATCCAATTTAAAAATAAATTTTAATATTTTTTTATTTTTAATTTATATTTTTATTTATAAAATAAAGAAATATTTAAATTAATAGGTTCTAGGAACTAGCTGCAGTAGCATTTGTCTTTTGAAATAATTTTTATTAACATTCTTTAAACGAGTATAAAAATTTAATTTAAGTTACAGGAACTTGAAAAGCTTTGCCTGAAAAGCAAGAGAGTTAAGTACTTGTGGCACTAAATTTAGTTTTAACAGATTTCAGACGACCGAAAATGCTTCTGCACATAATTTTTCCAACGTACAAGTTTTATACATGCAAGGTCGGGTAGCAGGATCCTTCTTTAATCAAGAGATTTTAATCCTCGCTGCGACCGTTGAATTTCTTGGCCTAGTAGGAAACTCAAACAGACACTTCAAGTTGTGAAAAAATGCCATACCTTTATATTTTCCGTTAAATATGGGTGATAAAATTAAAAAGAATAGAAGGAAGAAAATATTTTTCTTATTGTTTAAAAAAAATTTTACTTTTAATGATTTTTTATGACATCTCAAAACGATTTTGCATGCGTTCCAAGAGCACCAAGACTTTGACTTTTCGCTCATTCGCCACATAATTGTTTCTGTTAAATTAGGCTGTTACCGTTTTATATTACATCGCTGTTAACTGTTATCAATAGATTTTGTACTAGCGTATGACGAATGTAGAATTTTTATGCCCTTTACCCAAAAAAATGGTAAAAGGGTATATATAGGTTTGTCATTCCGTTTGTAATTTCCATAATAAAAGAATAAGCGACCCATAAGGTATATATGTATATTCTGGATCCTTATGCATAGGGAAGACGAATAAGCGATGTCCATCTGTCCATCTGTCCGTCTGTCTGTACGTGAAATCGGATTTTCCGAAGCTCCAAAAAAACTAGAGACTTCGTTCTTAAACTGGTGTGTCAGAAATGGTCCAAAATAGATTGTTATTGAAAATCAGCAAAATAGAGCAGACGGTTGCCGAGCTGGAAAACTTAAACTTTATTTTGCCATATAAAAGTAACTACCGAAAACTAATTTTTATATTTTTTTAATAAATAAACTTATTTTAAACTTCAGTACGAATAAAGTTAGCATTTCAAATTAATAAAAAAAAAAATAAAAAAGGCCTGTCCAGGGTTGGAAAACTTTAACTATTTTTGTTATATAAAAGTAACTTACTAAAATTAATTTTTATATTTTTTTTATAAATAAACTTATTTTATACTTCAGTACAAAAAAAAAATTGTATTTAAAATTAAAAAAAAAATTAAAAATTTCCACGGTTGGAAAACTTTATCTTTTTTTGTTATATAAAAGTAACTTACTAAGACTAATTTTTATTTTCTTTTAATAAATAAACTTATTTTATACTTTAGTAAGAAAAAAATTGGTATTTTAAATTGAAAGAAAGAAATTAGAAAGACGTTTCCAGGGTTGGAAAACGTTAAACTAAACGTTAAACTAATTTTTCCTTTTTTTTCTATAAATTAAACATATATTATATTCTTAAAAGAAAGTGATTGGTGTATGAGATCAAAAAAATAATAAAAGATGATTCCATGGTTGGAAAACTTACACTTTTTGTGATATATAAAAGTAACCAGATGTAATGAATTGTTTTCTTTTTCTTTATAAATTATATATATTTTACGTATTGGAAAGAAAAATATGTTGTAGAAAATTATAAAATTAAAAACCTAAGCTCCAGAGCTGGATACTTTTAAATTTCTGGATATTAAAGCAAATAAATAAAAATTTTGTTTTAATTTCCTTTTTTCTTTGTACACTTAGCATACTTTATTTTTTTATTTTTTAACAACTATCAGATTGGTATAATCAGAAAAAATCTAAAAATATGATGCCAGGGTAGGAAAATTATTTTTTTTTTGTATATAAACGTAACTAGGTCATATTATTATTTTTTTCTTCTGTTAAAACGTAAGAGCTACGGTCCTGAAATTTGGACAGAGTATGTAGAACTTTGTCCGCTACAACAAAAAATACATGGTAGTTAAAAATTAGAGGGTGTTCCAAAACGAGCAACGAAAAATATTAAAATCAAATGTTATGTATATACAATTGTATGTATATACACTTTAAACTTGTAAAATTAGTCTATTTTTATACAGACTATAACAATTAACACTAAAAATTTAAAAATATAAATGAAAGGGTGTTCTATCATTTAATGTAATTTCACTATTCAATTTTGACAACTTGCTGTATATTGGAAACCGTAAGAGCCAACCTCTTGAAATCGTCTTAAACGGTAAAACTAAAAATCCAGAAATTAAAAAATCTCCAAAACGAAAAAAAGCGCCAAAAATAAAAAAAATCACCAAAATAAACCAAAACCAAAAAAAAAACTTTAAATTAAATAAAAATTCCAAAACTAAGTAAATCGCAAAAAACCGGAAAAATCACCAGAATTATAAAAATCGCCAGAAAGAAAAAAAATCGCCAAAATGAAAACAAACTAAGAAATCGAAAAAAAAATCGCCAAAACGAGAAAAAAGCAACAAAACTAAAAAAAAAACGTTTAAACAGAAAAAAACGCCAAAAGTTAAGAACGCCAAAATAAAAAACGCTTAAAACCGAACGTACGGAACCCTTCGTGCGCGAGTCAAAGTCGCACTTTACTGAATTTTTTTTTATATGTACATGTTCAATTTTTGTTTAAGTATAAATGAAGTTTTGTGCCATGTTGCTTGTTATGCACTCAGCACAGTTGTGTTTTAAATTGATGGTCTTTCGTTGACAGCTTGTAAGCATTTCTTATTAATTTTTAGTAAATAGAGATATTAATAAAATTTATCGCTAAAGAACAGTCCTAACTATAAATTTAATTAAAGGAAATGTTCCGTTTTGACAACTGGAATAAGGGTGAGTGTAAAATATTTCTAATATCGAAAAAAAAAATTTAATCGAAAAATACCGAGAGGTCACTTACTAAAAATTGCACTAGAGCAAAAAATTATAAATTTTTTCATAAAACAAATATGTATGTATGTGCTTATGTATCATTATACTACATATACGCATTTTGGTGAAGGATATACAAGATTCAGCACAGCTGAATATAGCACCCTTGTCTTGTGTTTGATAATGAAGAATACAATTATTATTAACATGTTTTTAAAACATAAAAATTCAATTAAAGTATTATATAATGGTTTGAAAAAATATGTGTTGGATATAATGTTTGGAACAAAATCATAAAGCAAATACAAGAACCTTCTAGCATAGACAATAAATAATAATTGTTTTAAAGAATCACAACTGCTACTTTTTTCCGTCTGTAGACAAGACGATACATTCGTCGAACAGAATTAGGGCATTAATAAGTATAAAAACAAAATTAAAAACCAAAATATCGAAGAAATTTAAAAGAATATTTACAAGGGGCAGAAGATCTCACAAAATCAAAACATTTGGATACTTGAATTTCTTATCCCTCTCCTGAGCATTGTCGGCTAAGTCCAACATATACGTTCAAATCGTAAAAAATTCCTTAAAAATACCAACAACATTATGCATATCGAAAAACTGGCGTGATTGGCAAAATTGAACATATTATGTCTATGTTAAATTTTGGAGTTATGCCCTATCATTTGATATTCAAAATCACATTAGGATTTATTAATGGCTTAAAACTACATTATGCTCCGCTTCTTAATGTTAATTGTTTGAAGAAACTCGTTAACAGCAAGTTCAATTTCAGCACTCATGCTAACTGCATGCCAATTTTTTATAATGCAAATGGCTGCAAGAGTTTTTGATTGTTTAAAGTATCTAAAAATAAATAAGATTTTTTATATTCTGACGAATATTTTGGAGATTAAAAGGAAGCAAAACGGTTTCTTATAATTAATGCTTTAGGCATACCATACATTTATGAGGTGGTCCATTGTAGGCTCAATAAACTTCAACACAAAAGATTTCCTGATCTAAATCATTAAATTCATAAAAATAAGTATTGCTTAAGCTGACTGTAATAACAAAAATTCAATTGATTTTTTTCATATTTCTGGCTTTACGCAGAAATGAAACCAGTTATTTTTTATTATAGAAAAAAAGCTGACCTTAAAACAATTTGCTCAATGCCAAAAGGCAGCTGATGAAACCACTTTATATCCTCTCAAGAGATTCATGTCGAAGAAAATTGTAAGGGCGTCAAGAAAAATCAATGATATTAACAGTTATTTCATTTTCCTTTTATTACCCAGCAATAAAGTGAAAGTAAAAGCCAATAAAAACTCTACACCAGCAATTGTGGGTAGGCTGGAGTGGGAATGCAAAGCATATTATTCTTAATTCTAAATAACTTAAGGTTTCTTTATGAAAAAATATGTTGCTAGTAGTAAAAGTTTATTATTTTTCGAAAGGATTTTTTTTAATAATGTTAGGCATCCTTTGAACATAAAAAGTTTTTAATATAATATTTACCAATTAGTTTCTTAGGTAGAATAATACTTTAATAACAAGATAATTACCTGGGCTTCGGTGCAAATTTCCAAGAAAATCTATACAAGCAGTTCTTTGAAAATAATTTTAAGATTTGTATTGAAAGATATATATTGTATTTGGATCTTTCATTTGCACTTAAAACAATTTTATCAGGCCTGTTCTGAAAATCACGGTAACTTCTGATCTGAAATCACGTTATTTTAGAACGAAACTATTAATAGCTGCTTGGTCAGTGAATTTTAATTGTATTTTAAATTTTTGTCATTTACGTCCCTTTTCACAATGTATGATTAAGAGTTAATTTTAACTTTAACTCCAAGTTCTTCATAAAAAACTTGCCCTTAAAGTCCCTGTTAGCTTTTAATTGAACATTGTGAAAATGTCCTTTATAATAGAACATGTTATTCTAACTTACAACGTTTATAAATCGTACAATTTAAAATATCAATAATTTATATTTTATTAAATTTTTTGAAAACACCCCGATTGGACATGTCGTGATTTGTAGAACAGGCCTGTAAAAACAGGTTTTTGTTTTATTAAAAAATTAAATTAAATTCTTTTGAAAATGCGCATTCATAAAATTTTTTTTAATTAAAACACTCAAGGTCGGATGTTGAAACAAAAAAACGTATGCCCTCATTCTGTTCGACGATTGTATCGTCCTGTCTATGGACGGAAAAAAGTATCAGTTGTGATTCTTTAAAACAATTATTATTTACTATATGTTGTCATCACTGGCATAAAATACAACGCTGTACTTTTCTTCTCTGCCTTGCACAACAGTTTTAAAATAACGACACTAGTCATTGAACACGCGAAGAGAAAACCAAAGGAAACACGCACATTAAAATTATATTTTGTACTTTATATTTTAAATATTAATAAACTTAACTCATTTAAATTAAACCTTTTAAAGTTTGTGTTTATAGTCGCCTACATTGTTTTCCTTTGCTTTTTGCGAGTTTTGGTATATTGTGAAGCCGTCAAATTGTGTCTCCAGTCAGTCAGACAAGATGCCAAGAACAAGGTCACAATCCAGTCAGGAGGACTCACAGCAGCAACATGAGAATTCGTCTGATAGCGAATTATTGGACAACACAATAGTTAACAACCATAGTGATAAAGATTCAACAGAAGCTGCTATAAAAAGTACGTCATCACAGCCAGTGATTAATTCTATAGAGTCTGTCACTACGTCCGATCTTTTGTTATCTTTAATGTCAACAATCACTTCTTTAAAATCTGCAATTGATGATTTAAGACAAGAATCAGGTCGCAAAAATAACATGCCTCAACATTCTACTCCATCTCAAAGGGGCGTTGAAGATTCAGCACTTACGACACACACAGATGAAGGATTGCAAGTGCCAAATTCACATCGACAACGTGGGTCAAACATTTTGTGTAATCAGCGGATGCTATCTGCAGCATCTAACGTAAATCCCACGCCGCCTTCATTTCATGATCAACAAAGTTTGCCAAATATTGTTCGGCAAATGCCACCCCTAACGAGAGGGGGTATGCCAGCACAAGAAATAAATTCGTCAACAAGTGTTTCAAATAACGTTCAATCAAACAACAAGGAATTACCGCATTTGAGAAATTCTCAAGAAATGCCTCAACAAAGAATGGGCATACAACAAATGCAGGCATCATCAGGTTTTGCGCAAGTGTTACCATTGGCGAATTGTACTCAATCTCAACCTATGCTTAATTTTCAGCAGCTACCGTCAGTAGCAGAAAACTTACATCATGCGCCGCCGCTAAACGCCGATTATAGACCGCCGTCAAATGAAACGAATTTTTATACGGTAAGACCACCAACAACAATTCAGTCAAACGAGTTCATAACGAAGCTGTATCATCTTCCACAATTTGATGGAAAGCCAGAAGATTGGCCATTATTTTTGGCAACTTACGAAGACACAACCATGGAATTTTGTTACACTAATAGGCAAAATCTAATCAGGTTGCAAAAAGCGTTGCAAGGCCCAGCCAGAAATAGTGTAATGTCAATGCTGATTCATCCAGAAAACGTTCCGCAAATTATTGACGAGCTAAGGTTTAATTTTGGTCGTCCAGAACTGTTGATACGATCGCAATTAGATAGAATAAAAATGTATCCGTTGATAACCGAAGGCCGACCTGAAGGCATCTTGGGCTTGTCTGGTTGTGCCAAAAATATGGTCGCGTTTTTTAGATCTGCAAAATGTGAAAACCATCTAATGAATCCAACACTATTGGAGCAATTAGTTTTAAAGTTGCCCTTGTCCAGACAATATGAGTGGGCGAAATTTTCTGTTTCGGTGTTACCATTTCCAACGGTAGAGCATTTTGCCGAATGGATTGGTGACTTGGCTCGATATTGTAGCCTTATGCCGTCACGTGGCCCAGTGTTAGCACACAATCGTCAACAAAACGTATCGGCCACCCGAAGAGTACTTTACAGTAAAGAACAGCACATCCAAAAACAATGCCAGCAATGTAAGGGCAGTCATGAAATTTCTGAATGTGATAAATTTAAGGAGTTATCAACAAGCGCCAAGTGGGAGCAAGTTAAACGCTTGCATGTTTGTTTCTCTTGCCTTCGTAAAGGGCATAGTTTGACCCAGTGTAGAAAACGAAAAATGTGTGGTATCAATAAATGTAATCGTTACCATCACCCAATACTTCATCAAGATGTCTCAGGGATGTCGGCTGTTACTGGTAATGACCAACCTGAACATGTTTTACAGTGCCGCCAAAGTGAAAGTGTTTCACATTTATTTAAGATTTTGCCTGTTACCATACATGGCCCAAATGGATCAGCAACAGTTTATGCTTTGCTGGACGAAGGATCATCCGTCTCTTTAATTGAAGAAAATGTAGCCAGGGGTATGGGCCTAAAGGGGCAAAAAGCTGCAATTACACTTCAATGGTATGACAAAATGCAAAAAACGGAAACTTCTATGAGGGTAAATGTGGACATTTCTTCTGTGAATGATCGCCATAAAAAATATGCAATCAAAAATTTGCAGACTGTCAAGGAATTAAATCTTCCTTTGCAAAGTTTTGATAAAATGAAATTTGAATACCTATCACATCTTCCAATACAATGCTATGAAAATAAAAAACCATCAATGCTAATTGGCTTGGACAACTGTATGCTTGGTTTGGCCGAACAAGTTGTGGAGGTAGGTCCTCACTTACCGGTGGCATCCTACACTAAGCTTGGATGGGTGGCATATGGCCCATTGTTGAAAAAACCAACTGGCACTGCTAGAATATGCCATATTAAGGAAGGTGAATCATGGAAAGAAGTTCACCAATTGGTACAAGACTACTTTTCAGTTGAGAATTTTGGGGTAAAGGCAACAAATTTCGTACTGGAGTCGGAGGACAATAAACGAGCCAGAAACATTTTAGAAAATACGTGCCAAAAAATAGAAGGTCACTACGAAACCGGTTTATTGTGGAAAAGAGATGGTGTTTGCCTACCAGAAAGTTTTGAAATGGCCAAGAATCGTCTACTGAAAACAGAAAATAGAATGAAACAAGACCCAGCTTACGCAGACAGATATAAAAAAGAAATAGAAAAATACATTTTAAAAGGTTATGCCCGAAAATTGCAACCCATAGAGGCCAAAACATTTGAGCGTGGTAAAGTATGGTATTTACCGCATTTTGGCGTAGTTAATCCCCACAAGCCTGAAAAACTGCGGATTGTATTTGATGCTGCCGCAATGTCGTCAAACACGTCTCTTAATTCAGTATTATTAAAGGGTCCTGAACAAGCAAGATCTCTTCAAGTGATCATGTTTCAATTTCGTCAAGGTAGAATAGCAGTAGCTGGAGACATACAGGAAATGTTCTCTCAGGTATTTATAAAAGAAAATGATCAAAACGCACAACGTTTTTTGTGGCGCGAAAATGGTCTGGGTAGCGAAATCAATGTTTATGTTATGAGGTCAATGATTTTTGGATCAATATGCTCACCCTGTTGTGCAGAATACGTAAAAAACCGAAACGCAAGGGAGTTTGAGTCGACACTGCCTAAAGGTACCAGCGCTGTTGTTAACGATATGTATGTGGATGACCTTGTCATTAGTTTCAATTCTTTTGAAGAGGCTCTTGAAATCACACAGCAGGCCATACAAATAAATGCTGCCGCTGGGTTCAAGCTAAGAAATTTCTCATCGAACTCAGAGAAGCTACAAAATCTACTAAATGGTGGTGAAAACGGTGGTTCAACAATGCTAAAAATGGAGAAACGAAGCAAAACAGATAAAATTCTTGGCCTACACTGGAACAAAGACTCTGACAGCTTCGAATTTCATTTAAGGTTTCATAAAATTTGCGCTGACGTATTAGAAGGCAAACGTCCACCTACTAAAAGAGAAGTTTTGAGTATAATAATGGCAGTTTTCGATCCATTTGGGTTTTTAGCGAATTTCACGATTTTTTCAAAATTATTTATACAGCGAACATGGAAGTTGTGTATACAATGGGACGATCAACTTCCGCAACCAATTTTAACCCAATGGAATGCTTGGTGGCGAGAATTTGAAAGGGTTAAACAAATATCTATTCCTCGCTGTTACTTTAGTTTATTGCCAGTGGCTGATGAAATTCAGCTTCATATCTTTGTGGATGCGAGTTCAAGTGCCTTTGCTGCTGCCGCCTATTTTCGTATAAAACAACACTGCGATATTCACACCCCCTTTGTTATGGCCAAGGCTCGTTGCGCACCAACAAGAGGAATGACGATTCCTCGCCTTGAATTGCAAGCAGCCGTTTTGGGCTGCCGTCCTAAAGCTGTCATTGAAGAGTCTCATAACTTTAAAATTCATCGAACAATACTCTGGTCCGACTCCCAAACGGTTTTATGTTGGATCAGGTCAACAGAGAGAGAATACAAACAATTCGTAGCCTGTCGCATTTCTGAAATTTTGGCGACAACTGAACCCGAACAATGGAAATGGCTACCTACAAACTTAAATGTTGCAGACGAGGCTACCAGAGCAAAATTGCCAACAGAGTTCCACAGCAACACTAGGTGGCTGAAGGGTCCTGAATTTCTAAAGTTAGGAGAGCACTTTTGGCCAGTCGATACGGTTATTTCTGAGACCAAACAAAGCCAAGACGAGGAAAGAGTCGATGTGGTTTTAACGTTAAAAGCGGTGAATGAAACAATTTTTGAATATAAAAAATTTTCAAACTTTTTAAAATTAAAACGATGTGCTGCCTGGGTTTTACGATTTATAAACATTAAAGCCAGAAGGATGGAGCGAGAATCCAATGAATTGACTGCTGGTGAAATTGAGGCGGGGGAGAAGTTGATTTGTCGTCAGGTGCAGACGGAGGCATATGGGGCCGAAAGACTGTGTATTATGAGGGGCAACGCTCTACCAAAGTCGTACAGTATTCATCAGCTGACACCTTATATGGATAATGATATGCTGCTTAAGGTTAATGGCAGGATAGAGAACGCGTGCGGTTTGCCAGAAACCGCTAGGAATCCCATTATTATGCCGACCAAACACCCGGTCACCTTCATGGTAGTCGCTTATTATCATCGAAAAAATCATCACCAAAACGATCACATAGTAGTTAATGAGGTAAGGCAAAAATTTTGGGTGCCATACATTCGATCTGTGTTGAAGTCAGTTAAAAGGTCATGTTCGTCCTGTATTCTTGAGCGCGCTAAACCTGTGGCCCCGTTAATGGGACAACTCCCAGTTGATCGCTTAACCCCTTACATGCGTCCATTTAGTTATGTTGGACTAGACTATTGTGGTCCATTTTATGTCACAATTGGGCGAAGGAGGGAGAAGAGGTGGATCGCCTTATTCACCTGCTTAACTACAAGAGCATTGCATTTGGAAATTGCTGCCGACCTGTCCACAGATGCATTTTTGCTTTGTGTACGGAATTTCGTAAATAGAAGAGGCGTGCCCATCAGAATCCGTAGCGACAACGGCACAAATTTCATTGGTGCCCAAAAGGAGATAGTGAAAGAAAATAGATTTTTCGACTATGACGATATACAAATGAACCTTTCAAAAGATAACATCGAATGGATTTTCAATTGCCCGGCCAATCCACACGCAGGTGGCTGCTGGGAAAGACTTGTGAAATGTGTCAAGCAGCTGTTGTACAAAATTTTGAGGGAAGAAGCTCCACGGCTAGAAACGTTTCGCAGCGCAATTATAGAGGCCGAATGCATTATAAACAACCGCCCACTGACTCAGCTGCCTGTAGAACCCGGATCTGAAGAGCCGTTGACACCAAGTCACTTCTTGATAGGTGGTCTAAACTCGACACAAACACCCGGCCCTGATGATAAAAATTTATGCCTACGAAAACAGTGGCGTATAGCCCAAAATTTAAAGGATAGATTGTGGAAGCGGTGGATGGTCGAATACTTGCCACAATTGCTACAACGTCCGAAATGGAAGGAAAAGATAACACCGATTCAAGTCGAAGACATTGTCCTGATATTAGATTCCAACTTGCCCCGAAGCCAATGGAAATTGGGAAGAGTAACTCAAGTTTTCCCTGGAAAAGATGGCCAAATACGTACAGCAGAAGTTTCTACAGCCCACGGGCTCTTACGTCGTCCTGTGGTGAAATTAGCTGTCCTGAAATTTAAGGAATCCTCCTCATAGAAAGGATTACGGTGGGGGGAATGTTGTCATCACTGGCATAAAACACAACGCTGTACTTTTCTTCTCTGCCTTGCACAACAGTTTTAAAATAACGACACTAGTCATTGAACACGCGAAGAGAAAACCAAAGGAAACACGCACATTAAAATTATATTTTGTACTTTATATTTTAAATATTAATAAACTTAACTCATTTAAATTAAACCTTTTAAAGTTTGTGTTTATAGTCGCCTACACTATATATGCTAGAAGTTTCTTGTATTTGCTTTATGATTTTCTTCCAAACATTATATCCCACACATATTTTTTTATATATTTATCAAACTATTGTATAACACTTTAATTTAATTTTTATTTCTTAAAAACATGGCAATAGTATTTATATTTTTCATTATCAAAGACAGCAACCACTTTTGAAGAAAATAATTTAGATAATTCAAAGACAAGAACTCAGAAGCATTTTCAAACAAAAACATCCTAAATCTTCTTACTGAATTCGGGCATTAAAGTATAATGAGTATAATGAGTTTCAAGACAATGTTCAAAAGTCTCGCAAACTGTGTTTGAAACTTTCTTATTTTATTTTTATTAAATGAATTTTTTGACGTTTGTTTCAAATTTTTATAAGCTGTTTGTGGGGCAAAAAATTTTCAAAATTGTGATGGGTACTACAGCATCTTTTTTTGAAAATTTTCAAACATTATATCCAAATCTGTTAGAAATTATTTGAATAATTAAACTTTTTATTACAGGAAATTTTTTTTTAAAATTTGTTGCACTTTTTGTATAGTTATTGCAGCATTATGAAGGTACAAAACTATTATTGCAGTGGTCGCCAAACTTTTTTTTTGAAACCCAAATTTTTCACATGCGATTCCGCTAAGTTATAGCATTTTAGTTTATTTTATTTTAGTATTAGTATTTTAATACGTGTTAAGTAAATTCTATTTTTTTGGAATTTTTGCAATTAGAAAACGTTGCAACATTTGCTGTTGAATCTAAAACCAAAAGTTAATGCAGACGCCGCACGCAAACAATAACTATAATTTCCTTACAATGATGTTTCCACGTTCTAACTGAC
Organism: Tachina lurida; assembly: GCA_944452675.1. Lineage (NCBI taxonomy): Eukaryota > Metazoa > Arthropoda > Insecta > Diptera > Tachinidae > Tachina > Tachina lurida. The sequence continues at coordinate 41,993,308 of OX101752.1, forward strand.
ATCGAAATAGCGGTTTTTTTAGGCTGAATATTCGAAATCGAAAACCGACAAGAAATCCGTCAATCTACTATTTTTGACGTCTTGTTAATTCAACAGAGGTAGGCAAAATGGTAAATGTTGTAGTCTGGGGCTATTTCAATTTCCAAAGCAAAACTTAAATACCTTGTACTGCAAAAATTAATTCACTTCGACCTTTCAGTGGAAAGAAGGTTTTTAAAATTTGTTGCATTGCTGTTAATTTGTTGATGATGTGGAAGAGTATTCCAAAGGCGAACAGCATATAAAAAGAAATGCCATGTTTTGTGATATTTCGGGATTATTATATTTTTAGCTCTTAAGGATCTCGCAAATCTAATCTTTTGAAATAAATATTCCGGCTTTTGAGGTGTATATAATTTTGTGGACGAAAATCAATGTTTTTATCTTCAAGAGATTTTCAAATAATGACACATGATCCCGCCTCTTTTTTTTTTTTTTTTTTTTTAAAGAGAAGTAACTCTCAGGCAATTAATGCCTACTACTATTACTAGGTGTTACCTTCTTTAGGAAAGGGATAGTGATGGAGAAGACAGGTGGTGAAGGGAGAGATAGAGGAAAGCTTCATTCTTTTACAACTCTGCTTTTTTTTTTGCACGTTTTTGATAATGCAGTGTTGCTGCGCCATCTGGTGTCAAATGAGGCGTATTAAATTTTTGAAGCTGTGATTTGTAGCAATTTTATTGATTATTTTACTTCGCCGATGATTTTGCTACACAACGAAGGAGGGTGCTCTGATGTTACATTAGGACTAGTATCTGCTGAAGTCGGTATAGCTCAGTGATCAGTGACTATGCCTTCATCACTTGAACTTTCCTACAACAACTGACACAAAGGGACACTAATGCACATCAGAAAAATGCGTGGTGTTGTTATTTAATGACTGTCGGATACAGGGATTGAACCCAGGACCTTCGGTTTTGTAGTCAACGTGCTAACTACTTCAGCCAACGCCATCTTGAGATTATAAGCATATCTTACTATATTATTATATAACACCTGAAGTTTCCTCTTACTTACACTATCACAGCTAGAAAATAATTTGCAACCATAATAAGATTTGGAAACAAATTTGTTTTAGCAAGTAACATTCTGAAACTTTGAACAGTCCATAGTGTTCTTACTTTAGTCATATGATTTAACTACTAATGCATTGATATGACTTGACCATGTCAGATTGTTATGAAATACAACTCCCAGATTTTTAGCTGGTTCAACTTTAGACGATTTGCAGATGCCCAAATATAAATGTTATGCAAATCATGATTATCCTTGATTATATTCTCCGTGACTGCCTGGGCTGGGCTGCTGAGCCATATTTTTTTTTAAGAGAAGTAACACTCAGGCAATTAATGCCTACTACTATTACTAGCTGTTACCTTCTTTAGGAAAGGGATAGTGATAGAGAAGACAGGTGGTGAAGGGAGAGATAGAGGAAAGCTTCATTCGTTTACAACTCTGCTTTTTGCATGTTTTTAATAATGCAGTGTTGCAGCGCCTCCCTGATGTTAAATGAGGCGTATTAATTTTTTTGAAGCTGTTTTTTGTAGCTATTTTATTGATTTTTTTACTTCGCCGATGATTCTGCTACACAACGAAGGAGGGCGCTCTGATGTTACATTAGGATATCTGCTGAAGTCGGTATAGTTCAGTGACCAGTGACTATGCCTTCATCACTTGAACTTTCCTACAACAACTGATACAAAGGGACACTAATGCACATCAGAAAAATGCATGGTGTTGCTATTTAATGACTGTTGGATACAGGGATTGAACCCAGGACTTTCGGTTTTTAGTTAACGCTGGATATTGCAATGGGATAAATTACTTGGCAAGTCATTAACATAAATTGAGAAAAGAATTGGCCCTAAAATAGACCCCTGAAAAGCACCTCTTATTAGCTTAAGTGGTCTGGACACCATATTGTCCACACTTTTTGATTGTGTACGACTTGAAAGATACGATGATATAAGTTGTGCGGCAGTTGAGGAAAAGTTAAACGTAAATCGAAGTTTGCTACACAATAATGCATGGTTAACTGTGTCAAACGCTTTCGAATGATCGAGAAGCACCAAAAAATAAATTTTTCCATCATTTAGATCACGCCTAATATTATGCGTGACATCCACTAAATGGACTTAATGGAACAACATTATATTTTTCTCTCAATTGTTAAGTATGTACCTAACATATTTTTATGAAATTTTGTGCATACTCGTAATATGAATAACGAAGTTTAGGTTGATTAGAATTTCGCATGCAATGCTGTGCCTCGTTTCTGTAAGGAATGTGAGAACTTTCCGAGTCGACAAAATTGTTATTATCCTGTGACACACAGGGTTAGTAAAAAACTGTGTTTGTTGATATTTTTTGTAATTTTATATAATGCCCTAATTCAGTAAGAAGATTTAGGACGTTTTTGTTTGAAAATGCTTCTGAGTTCTTGTCTTTGAAGTCTCTAAATTATTTTCTTCAAAAATGGTTGTTGTCTTTGACAATGAAAAATATAAATATTATTGCCATGTTTTTAAAACATTAAAATTGCCATGTTTTTAAAACATTAAAATTATACAATAGTTTGAAAAATATATAAAAAAGTATGTGTTGGATATATTGTTTGGAACAAAATCATAAAGCAAATACACGAACCTTCCAGCAGAGACAATAAATAAAAATCGTTTTAAAGAATCAAAACTGCTTCTTTTTTTCGTCCGTAGACAAGACGATACATTCGTTGAACGGAATTAGGGCATAAGTTTTTATGTGTAAAATAGGACAACCATGCCAAAACTTCTCACAAGTTACAGAAACTGGGTACTGGATCTGAAACTGCCAGCACGCCTCTAGCAGAGGCGACACAAGGTCTTCAAACGCTCGTAATTATATGTCTAATACTAGCTCAAAAAATTATATAAAAAAATTAGTTTTAATCGTCAAATTGCATAATCAATAAATTTTTTTTCAATATTGGTGTGGTATTAATCATACGAATAGAAAAAATTAACAAGCAAGCCATGTGATATCAATCATTATTGACACTCTATCACTCTATCAGCAATATTACTCACATGCCTTCAGAAGTCTTCAGAGGTTAAACATCTGTATTAAACTCACTTAAAGTTGAGTGAAATGCAAGCGTATCGTATTTCGCATTTATATTTATTATTTTCTACAATAACTACATAAGTGTTTTATTTTTTTTGTGAACATGAAATTAAATGCCTCAACTAACATTCATCTTTTATTTCACCACTTTTAGGAAAACCAGCATGGCTACATTTGCTATAAATACTTACTCTACCTTACAAGACTCTTTAAAATCTTATAGAAATAAAACACATTAGTAATGGTTGGTATAATTTAGTATTATTATTTTCACATAAAATACTAAGCAATGCTTAGTTTTTGTAATGTTGTGCTAATTTATTTCCACATACTAATTCTTGTTAACAGTTCAAAAAACTTTGAAGTACTGAATAAATTCTTTGTGCTTTGCATAATAATAATAAAAGTGGATATTTAAAATAGGTTATATAATTTATGATAATTATTAAGTAAAGGGATTTTTATATGCAGTAAATATGTTAAAAATTAAGCTAATTTTTTTTTCTTATATAAATAAATAAAATAAAGGAGAGAGTATAAGTTTTTCTATAGAAACCGGAATTGTGCTCGAAAAACTAAAAATCAGGCAATAACTTTCATTTCTGTTCAAAAATATAAAACTAAAAAAAAACCATTATTTGTACTCAAAAATATAAAAATAACAATTATGCCCTAATTCAGTAAGAAAACTTAGAACGTTTTTGTTTGAAAATACTTTTGAGTTTTTGTTTTTGAATTCTCTAAATTATTTTCTGCAAAAATGGCTGTTGTCTTTGATAATGAAAAATAAAAATATTATTGCCTTGTTTTTAAAATATAAAAATTAAATTAAAGTTTGCAAATATATGAAAAAATATTTATTGGATATAATGTTTGGAACAAAATCATAAGCAAATACACGAACCTTCTAGCATAGATAATAAAAAATAATTGTTTTATAGAATCATAACTGCGGCTTTTTTTTCATCCATAGACAAGACGATACAATTGTCGAGCAGAATAAGGGCATTATTTCAAATTAAAAAAAAAATAAGAAATAAAAAGTTTTAAAATCATTCGAGTTTCGATAAATGTACACACTGAAAAAAAATACCAATGTAAAATCACCATGCAAAAATGTTGGTTTAAATTTATCAGATATAATATGTTGTTTAAATGTGTTGGTGTTTGTTTGCTTTGTTCATAGCTGCAATGCAGTTTTGTGCTTAGCTGTATGAGTTTATATTGCATTGTTCTTGTTTTTGTTATGTTAGTAAATAGCCTACAAACTGGTGCTGGCTGGTAGGCAGTGTACTAGTCTCGTGGTCGGAGGATCACAGGTTCAAATCTTGGAGACAAGTCAAATTAGTTTGTAATACCCTTTACAAAAAAATGGAAAAGGGTATATATAGATTTGTCATTCCGTGTGCAATTTCCATAATATTCATATTTGACCCATAAAATATACATATATATTCCGGATCCTTATGATTATGGAAGACGAATAAGCGATGGCCGTCTGTCCGTCCGTCCGTCCGTCCGTCCGTCTGGTGTACGTGAAATCGGCTTTCCGAACTGAACTGGTGTATCAGAAATTTTCCAATATATATTGGTATTGAAAATCAGCGAAATTGTTATGATGGTTTCAGAGCTGGAAAACTTAAACCAAATTTTGGCGTATAAAAGTAACTAGATAACACAAATTTTTAAATTTTTTTGTTAAATAAACTTATTTTATATTTCAGTACGAATAAAATTTGTTTTAAAAATATAAAATAAATTAAAAAAAATAAAAAAGACGTTTCCAGGGTTGGAAAACTAGCTTTTTTTGTTATATAAAAATAACCTACTAAAACTAATTTTTCCTTTTTATCTATAAATTTAAAATATCTTACAATCTTAAAAGAACAAGATTGGTGTAAGAAATCAGAAAAATTTTAAATTATGATTCCAGGGTTGGAAAACTTACATTTTTTGTGAGATATAAAATTAACTAGGTCTAATAATTTTTTTATATTTTCATTTATGTTTTGGAAAGAAAAGTTGGGTATAGAAAATTAGAAAAATAAAAACCACAGCTGCACAGCCGGAAAATTTAACCTTTTTTGATATGAAAGTAACTAAATAAAACTAGTATTTTCCTTATTTCTTTTTCTCTTTGTTCACTTAACATATTTTTTATATTTTTTAAATCACAAGATTGTTATAAGGAACCAAAACAAAATTCCAGGGTTGCGAAAAGTACACTTTCTTGGATATATAAAACTATAAAACTAATTAAATAAATTTAGTTATTTCTTCGGTAATTAAATATATTCTATATTTTAGAAAGAAATAAATTAGTACTCGTATTAAAACCAGAAAAATTTAAATTATGGTACCAGGGTTGGTAATTGAAAAAAATGGGTAGAAAAATAACAAAAAATATTTTTTTTTTCATTTAATCATACTTCATGTTTTAGGAAGATCTTTACTCAAGCAAATTCTTTAGTCGAAAAAACCAAGAGGTCACTTACTAAAAATTGCACCATCACAAAACAAATATGTCTGAATTTATGTATGTATCTGTATACTACATAAACATACGTTGGTAAAGGATATATAAGATTTGGCCCAGCCGAATATAGCACTCTTACTTGTTTTTTTTAACTAAAACTTTTCAAATAAATTTTATGTTAAATTATCAATTAAATAATGTTGAATTGAAATTTTATTCAAAATGGTATATATTTAGTGTGTATCTAAGGAATATTTAAAGTTATTACAGCTGCTGGGGTTAGTGCGTTGACTATTACGCAATGAGTTCCGAGTTCAAATATTGGCCAGAGAAACCAATTTATATACATCAAAAAGATTTTTCTGATGCCTGTGCCAAGCACACGTAAGTTAAATAATTAATAAAAAAAACAATTACTACATTAAATAAAATTCATATGTTGAACCGACTTGAAATAACTTTGATTCAACATGATTCTTCAGTTAGATAATATGAAACACACATAGAGCAAAATAAATGCCGAAAAAAATTAAATTAAACTTGTTTACATTGATTTTAAGTTGAATTTTTTTCTGTGTGTAGTTAGAAACAACTTAAATGGTGTGATTGGCGGCTACATTGTCCAATATTTCCTTCTACTTACTTTTTTATTTAAAAATTCAAAAAAGTTATTGTTTTTGGTCCCTGGTACAATATGCACTGAATTTAAAACTAATTTTCCTAATTTAAAATGTCTAAAGGGAAATATAATTAATTAACTAACCTAACTTAACTTTTGTCAATATTTATCTTTTTTGTTTTTACTTAATAAAATAAAAAAAAAAACTTCAGACTCAACTTATGTAAATTTTTTATTTTACTCGCATAATCAACTCTATACACAAGTGCTTTACTGAATGCAATCACCAGCACGACTGGCAGAATAAAGCCAAAAATAAATATCTACTTTTAGCTTCATAGCTTTTATACTGCTAAATTAACATAAAAAAAACATTTATTGTCACTCCGCAGCAAATAAAAAAGTTATTAAACTTATAAAGCCTTTCAGCTGTGGGAGTTTATGCCGGTAAAAGAAATATGGAAAATTTCTTGAGAAAAGTGTCAAGGTATTTAACATAAAATTTTCAAAAGTTCGGTAGACCGTCATAATATAAGTTAATTTGCCAAACAGCAAACAAATATTTTAATTTATTATAGTAAGGCAAGATAATTGCATGATTTAATTATTAATGTTAAAGATAATTTTAATGATTAGTATTATGATAAAATATGAAATAAGCAACAGTTTTCTTTAAATGTTCAATAATGAAAGTTAAGCATATAACAGAAATTAGTTCTTACTTACGAGTACTTTGATTAAAGCTTTTGACTAATTTACATCGGAGATTAGACATGTTCCAATAAGATATGGAGTAATGCATGACAGGGCATTACTTTTTCCATTACAGGTGAGATGTCGTTATCCCTGCGGCTTAGAAACTTGATATTTTAATATAAGAACTCTGAAAGTATAACAAAAAATTACTACAGCAATTAATTTTTAAATTTTATATTATTTAAAAATATAATAAATACTAGTGTATGTTTATTTGATGCAAAGACTTTTTTTATTTAAAAGTTTGCTTATTTTTTCGAAGCTTTTAATTCAAGATGAAAGAAAATGCTTTCGAATTTACATGTTATAAATATACAAATTCGAAATTTACTTTTTTTTTGGTTTCGAATTACACAATAGATCCCCAGGTGTATTTAAAATTTTAACACCATCCGTTATTAAATTGAAAATAAGCTCAGTTGCAGTTGTTGTTGTTCCAACGGTATTTGTATTCTGTGTACATACACATCAGAGAACAGCAAAGAGTTGTGAAGAAATGAGTAGAGTTGAATCAAGAGTAGAGTTGTGTCCAACAGTTCTTTTTGAACTAGTTCGTTCAGTTGAACACAAGTTCGGTCAAAAACATCAATGTAAATTAAATGGGTTTGAAACAACTTTTGATTCAAACGCTCTCAAACTAGTTCAAAGAGAACTCTTGGACACAAGTCTAATCAAGAGTTATAATTTCTTGTACTTATGCGTACTCCTACTAGACTTGGGGCGAACTCGTTCACTAGTTAATTTTTGCCACAAACCAATGATCAAACCCATTTAAATTACATGGGTTTGATCATTGGTTTGTGGCAAAAATGAACTAATGAACGAGTTCGACCCAAGTCTAACTCATTCTTATTGCAATGTTGTGTATGAATCATATTCACACGAAAGTTTGAAGTGTGCATCGAACTCCTACTTAGCAACGTTTATGATGTTGTTGATTTCGACTCTCCTTAACTCAATGTCTATGGACGATGCAAAATAAGTATGATTCACAATGCAAACTTCGCATATGAAGATTAAAGTTCTCATTATGAGTTTATGTGTTTCCCTGTTGCTTTTTTTTTTCAGAAATTGAAAAACAACACTATTTGCTACTACTCGTATTGTATACTACTTTCAAACTGTTTAATTACTGAACTTTTAAATAAAAATACATGCATGAGTTGAGTGAGCTGAATCAATGTGAGTAGTATAAGTATTTTTCTGAAATTAAAAATCAAACTAAGGTGGTTTATAAGTGTAAGTGTGGTATGACTAACCTGACCAGACATCCCGCTTTAGGCGGGATTATCCCGCTTTTCTGAGGTTGATCCCGCCTTGAATTTTTATCCCGCTTTATCCCGCTTTTTAGAGTTTTGAAATTTCTTTTCTCTTAATATATTTTTATTAATATGTAACTGATAAAAATTTATTCCAAATATTTTTTAGTGTAGTTATTGTTTATTTTTTTTGGATCTGGCAGCTCCTCAAATGAAAAAATAAAAATACAAACGTACACACTCAAAGATCCTTTTGTTACAGTGCTTTATATGTGCAGACATTCTGCTGCTTTAGGAATTTATTACCAAGAGGGCTTATTAGGAGAATAACAACTGACATTCACAAACTGTCAATAATAAAATAAAAAGTTCTTGCTTATTATACCCTTTACCAACAAAAATGGTAAAAGGGTATATATAGGTTTGTCATTCCGTTTGTAATTTCTATAATATCAATAAGCGACCCATAAAATATATATATTCTGGATCCTTATGCATAGGGAAGACGAATAAGCGATGTCCGTCTGTCCGTCTGTCCGTCTGTCCGTCTGTCCGTCTGTCCGTCTGTCCGTCTGTCCGTCTGTCCGTCTGTCCGTCTGTCCGTCTGTCTGTACGTGAAATCGGTTTTCCGAAGCTCCCAGAAAAGCTAGAGACTTCGTTCTTGGACTGGTGTGTCAGAAATTTTCCAAAATAGATTGGTATTGAAATTCAGCAAAATCGGGCAGACGATTGCAGAGCTGGAAAACTTAAACTTCATTTTGCCATATAAAAGTAACTACCAAAAACAAATTTTTATTTTTTTTAATAAATGAACTTATTTTACACATCAGTACGATTACAACTGGGGGTCGATTCTGAATTTATGATAAAAATGAAGTGATAAAAAATTTATCATATTCACTTCACTTGACTGGTAGTTCTCATAAAAAACTAAAATCAGAATCGCATTTTCAATGAAGTGATATTTTATTTTTCATTTTCACGATTTCACAGAAACAGAATCGACCCCCTGGTATTTTAAATTAAAAAAATATAAAAAAATTAAAAAAACGTTTCCAGGGTTGGAAAACTTTAACTTTTTGTGTTATGTAAAATTAACTATGTCTAAAACTATATTAGTATTTTCTCGAGAACCGTAAGAGGTACAGACCTGAAATTTGGACACAGTGTGTAGACCTTTGGCCGCTACAACAACAAATATATGAAAATTGGAAATTAAAGGGTGTTCCAAAACGAGCAACGAAAAATTTTAAAATCCCATTATACATACAATTGTATATATGTATGTATATACACTTGAAATTTGTAAGGTTAGTGTATTTTTATACAGACTACAAAAATTAACACTAAAATTTCAAAAAATTTAAATTAAAGGGTGTTCCATCAGTTAATGCAATTTTGACTATGCAATTTTGACAACTTGCTGTATCTTGGAAACCGTGAGAGCAAAACTCTTGAAATTTTCAAAAACGGTAAAACTAAAAAATCAAAAAATTATAAAATCGCCAAACCGAAAAAAATCGCCAAAAACAAAAAAAATCGCCAAAGCGAAAAAAAGCACCAAATTACAAAAACAATGTCTAAGACTAAAATAAATGGCGAATAACCGGAAAAATTGCTAAAATGAAAAAAAATCGTCAAAATGAAAAAAAATCGCCAAAACGAAAAAAACCCCACAAAAACAGAAAAAAATCCAAAATGAAAAAAAAAACACCAAAAACAGAAAAAAATCGCAAAATGAAAAAAAACCCAAAAAACAGGAAAAAATTGCCAAAATGAAAAAAAATCTCCAAAATGAAAAAAAGCGCCAAAACCAGAAAAAAAATCGCCAAAATGAAAAAAAAACGCCAAAATGAAAAAAAAGTCGCCAAATTGAAAAAAAAACTCCAAAATGAAAATAAACCCCCAAAAACAGAAAAAAATCGCCAAAATTAAAAAAAATCGCCAAAACGAAAAAAACCCCACAAAAACAGAAAAAATCCAAAATGAAAAAAAGCCCCAAAATCAGAAAAAAATAGCCAAAATGAAAAAACCCCAAAACAGGCAAAAATCGCCAAAATGAAAAAAATCGCCAAAATGAAAAAAATCTCCAAAATGAAAAAAAAAGCCCCAAAAACAGAAAAAAATCGCCAAAATAAAAAAAAATCGCCAAAATAAAAAAAAATCGCCAAAATGAAAAAAAATCGCCAAAATGAAAAAAACCGAGAAAAACAGAAAAAAATCTCCAAAATGAAAAAAAGCCCAGAACAGGAAAAAATCGCCAAAATGAAAAAAAAACGCCAAAATGAAAAAAAAAATCGCCAAAATGAAAAAAAATCGCCAAAACGAAAAAAAACCTTAAAAAACAGAAAAAAATCTCCAAAATAAAAAAAACCCCAAAACAGAAAAAAATCGCCAAGATGAAAAAAAATCGCCAGAATGGAAAAAAAAATCGCCAAAATGAAAAAAAATCGCCAAAACGAAAAAAAACCTTAAAAAACAGAAAAAAATCTCCAAAATAAAAAAAACCCCAAAAAAAAAGAAAAAAATCTCCAAGATGAAAAAAAATCACCAAAATGAAAAAAAACCCAAAATGAAAAAAAAAATCGCCAAAATGAAAAAAAAATCGCCAAAATGAAAAAAAAATCGCCAAAACGAAAAAAGATCGCCAAAATGAAAAAAATCGCCAAAATGAAAAAAAATCGCCCAAACGAAAAAAACCCCAAAAAACAAAAAAAAATCGCCAAAGTGAAAAAAAGCCCAAAAACAGAAAAAATCTCCAAAATGAAAAAAATCTCCAAAAACAGAAAAAAATCGCCAAAATGAAAAAACCCGAGAAAAACAGAAAAAATCGCCAAAATGAGAAAAAAGCAACAAAACTGAAAAAATCGGTTAAACTGAAAAAAAGCTTCAAAAACGCAAAAAAGCCACATTAAAAAGTGCTCAGAACCGAATGTACGGAACCTTTCGTGCGCGAGTTAAAGTCGCACTTTACTGAATTTTTTAATATTAAAGGAATTAAATGAAACTAAGTTTTTTCTTATTTAGTTTTTGCTTCGTTCACTTAACATATTTTATGTATTTTTTAAAGAACTAGATTGGTATAAGAAATTAGAAAAATCCTAAATTATGATTCCAGGGTTGGAAAACTTACACTTTTTGTGTTATGTAAAATTAAATAGGTCTAAAAATTTTTTCTTTTTCTTTATAAATTGATTATATTTATGCTTCTGAATGAAAAGTTTGGCGTATAAAATTTGAAAAATGAAAATTACAGCTCCAAAGATGGAAACTTTAAAAAAATGATAAATTTTTTCACAAAATAAATATGTATGTATGTGTCTGTATACTATATATATGTACGTACGTTGGTAAAGGGTATATAAGATTCGGCACAGCCGAATATAGCACTCTTACTTGTTTTTTTATAAAGAGTTTGACACATTGGTGTAGTCAGTTGATGATAATATGGACTAACAAGGCCACTTGCTATCATTCGCCTTAAGTTTTTGTACATTGTTTTGTATAAAAATCGTATTTTGTTTTGTAAATGAAGTCAAAAAATCTTTAATTTTATTTATTTTACGTTACTAAATAAAAATTTTTGTTAATAAAAACTTTTGTTTATTTAAAATCGATTCTTTTGAGTTAAAAACTGTGTTTCCTAAGTACATACGAAACTTTTTATGTGCGTATTACACATCCCGCTTTCAAATAGTTGTTTATTTAAAAATCCCGCTTTTTGGCCGTATTTTCGTCAAAATCCCGCTTTTTGAACGATCGTGTCCCGCTTTTTGTAAAAAGCTTCTGGTCACGTTAGGTATGACTATGATGTTAAGGTCGCATTCATATTTACTTCAACATATACTTATACATCAATATCGTCGTAAGTATACGTAAATTAGAGTAGTTGAGTTTAAATGATGTATACTTACATATATTTAAAATTTCATGAATCACTATGAATAGCGAAAAAACGACTCATTGCCGATCACTGATAAAACCTATACTTCAATATAATTAATATGGTATATTATTTATTAACAAGGAACCACAATGTTTTTTTTTTGTTTGCTGTGCTTCATGAACAATATTTACTAAATATTTAAAAACCTCTTAAATAAATAAAACAAAATTGTTTATTGCTGAAACTCCTTTAATAATCCCGCCACACGCTGTTCTTATCCTACAAAAGCACATTCAACTGTATGTATGTATGCATGCAAGTTGTTACATCTATTTGTAAGAAGAAGAAAAATACTCATATATTTTTATTGTCTGTTATTTTACGACTCAGCAGTTGGGGTTTAAATTTTATTTATTTTCACATTATATCAAATGTTACGCACAATAAATTTTGACAGCAGCAAATCGTATATTTATGACCTTTTTCCAGACTATTGCCATATTTTTCAAACAGATGTCTAAGAGCCCTTTTTAGAATGGCAGAGACTACAGAGGAGTTGAAAGCATAAAAAAGTATCTCTTGTATTTTATGCCGCTAGTGTCTGCTATTGCGTGGAAAATAACTTGAAATTTATTAAAAAAAAAAAAGCTAGAAATGGTAACTAAACTGTATGGAATTTAGCACTTGTGTTAAATATTTTTTTTTTTTTTATTTTATTATGTTACTTAAAGTCTTTTGCACTGTAAATAATTTTAAAATTTGTGGAAATCTGTTATTCCTACTTATGAGATCTTATTCTTTATTTTTTTATTTTTTTATTATTTTAGGCTATATAGGGCCGCCTAACCAGCTAATTTGTTTGAAAGCGAAAATAAAAAACAGCATAAGTTGTCTGTTTATGAGTGGAAATTATATCCATAATATAGAAAGTATTTAAATCAGTTAATATGACATTCAGTTATTTGTCTTCTATTGAAATGATACTAAAGAAAAAATATACTAATTATTATAATGATCATTGAGAAAAGTATTTGATAAGTAATTTTCTAAATTTCATTGCGTTGCATGTTGTTTGTAAATGATTTGGAAGTTGATGCCAGAGACGTATACTAAGTATAAAAAATTGACAGTCTGATGCTTGACTTCGAAATTGTATAATCACCCTTATTCCAGTTGCCGACATCGACGTCACTTTAACACAATACTAAAAAATTGGGGCTTGTGTACCTGTTGTAGAGAACAACTGACTCCTATTGGCAGGTTTGTGCTATTTTCTAGACCTAAGGGAAAGGAAATAGATTGTCAGTAGCACAAAATTGTTCTCGAGAGCGAGTAAGCAAGTCTCGATTTTTTCGTACTGTGTTAAAGTCACGTCGATGTCGACAAATGGAATAAGGGTGAATAAATTTCCCTCTACGAGATCGTGCAAACTGCAAACGATCGTATAGCTAATTCGGTGCCTTAGTTATTATAATTTTGTGAAGTATAATATTTTTAAATTTAAGAAAATTATTTAAGGGTAAACAGAGTAAACGGTTTGAATACGAAGTTATTCTATCGAACTTTTTTATACCAAAAACGTAAAGAATACTGTTATTATACGTAGTGGTCAGTTTTCTCATGTCTTGGGAGTTGCAACCAGAATATATTTTTAAAGAATACAATAGTGTTGGTAGTAGATAAATGTTTGCTATTAAAGTTCTTATTCTTGGTGGTGTAAAATATTGTCAGGCCCCGGTGGTCGGAGCAAGTGAAAGTCCTGTTCATTGATATTTAGATCAGCTTCTATAACTATATTTTTTTTTTGCTTATCACTAACCATTTATATTTCTTCGGCTCCAACTTGAAGCCATTGGCAGAAGCCCAATTGAAAATGTTTTCCAGAGCAGAATTTAACTAATTTATAGTTGTAAGGTATGATATAGAGATATAGCTGAACATCATCAGCATACATATGAATATTTGATTAAATCAGATTTTTTGGCAGGGTATTTGCATATAAGGACCGATCCTTGTCATGTTTAACTTTTAAAGACAGATTGTGTTCTCTCAGAAAGATAGTTAACCCTTAGTTTCGCAGCAAATGGGGAAAATAGAACAATTTCGAGAGTTTTAGACAAAGAATTGAATGGTGAACCGCGTCAAACGCTTTAGAGTGATCAAGTAATACTAAGAACGTAATTCGATCATCATTCAAGTTTCCCCTTATATCTTCCACTGCATCAGATATTGCCATAATGCAGCTTCGTTGAGGACTGAAGCCAGATTGACGATCAGTCAATGGATTATTGTCATTCACAAAATTTATATATTTGTTTATGAATTATGCGTTCAAATACTTTTGAGAAATATGATAGAATGAATGGCAATGGGATTAATATCATTCCCCACTTTTGGCACGAGAACTACCTTGGCATATTTCCATTCTTTGGGAAAAGTGTTGGTTTTTATAATAGTGTTAAAAATATGCTTAAAATATGTAATTAACCAAGGTAGAATAATTTTAACAAATTTCTGATCTATATTATCAAATGGTATTGGTAAACCTTCAATTACCTCCAAATCATTAAAACATTAGAAATCATACTGTCTAGTTGGTGAACTAATGGATGGAGTGTACCTTTAAAAATCTGGGTTTGCATTAGGTGACGAGACATTCACAAACATGACTATGTCTACATTATATGATTGCAGTCAAATCATATTATTGTCAATAGAAAATAAAAGTTAAAATAATATTATTTTATGAGTTAATAATAATATTATTAACAAAAACAATTAACTTTGTTATACCTAATCTTAGTATTGTAACATATTTACAACCCTATTGTTAGATGTGACTAAAATATAGTTGACACTTACCATACCATGTTCTAATATTATAATAATATTGTTAAATACGACCATAATATTATTTTATATAATAATAATATTTTGTTTTTTAATCATATCGTTTTTGGTAAATCTTTTGTTTAAAACAGCGGTGCGTTTAATCCGAAATAAAAATACATTAATATTGTGGAAATAAAATATATATTTATATACGTGTGTATACACGAAATACATACACGTCTGTATAAAGAGATATACATACATATGTATATATATATATATATTTTTTTTATTTATCTATCCTTTTGTTTATACTTTTTTTTTATTTAACATCACTCATGCACTACCGATAGCTGAAAAAGATTTTTTTTAAAACGTAACATAGTATGGTTTTGGATACCATTATACTGTTATTTGCATCATATTATTTTTACACAATAATACAAATTATATTGTAGTCATAAATTTTTAACAAAACTATATTGTTAAATTCTAACCATATTGCACTTTCTATGAATATAATAATGTAGTTATTAAATTCAAACATTACTTTATTCATCGTAACGAAATTAATGTTTAAAATAATAATAACTAGTTTTCAACGACCACACATTTGTTTCAGAGAACATAATATTGTTTTCTCAACCATTCTACAACCATATCTTTTCTTTGCGTGTGCCTTGAAAACACAGATACTGTCAATTGCTCATAATACAATATTTTGTCGACATTAAGTTTAATTGCATCTTTTTTAAATTTTATTGAATTCATTAACTTTTTTTTATATAATTGCATCAACAAAATTTTTAGTTAAAAAAATTAATTACTCAATACTTCTTCTTTATACTTTTATACAAAGAAAAAAATTTCATATAAACGCAGTAGTTAGATATATATTTTTTTAAAGTAGAATAAACTAAATTTCAATTTAAAATACTAATAAATTACCATTTGTTTCTCTACGTGATAAAATAAATTAATTGTGAGTGCTTATCCTAAGCTTTACGAGAAAAAGTAAAAATATATTTCACTGCAGGATACACAATACAAGCTATTGAGTTTGTAAATATTCTAAATTTGTTTCTACTTAACGCTCAAAGCAATCTACCAACACCGTTTTGTAATTTACGTTCTAAAACCTAATCTCTAGTTCATTTTAAATTTTCCACTAAATAAATTTCTTACGCACTAAATAGTAAAAATTTATAAATATCTATCATAAATATATTTTTATAAACTCCAAAGACTACATTTAATAACATATTTATGAGAACAATTTTTATCGTAATACTTTGCTATTACATACATACTCGTATATTAAAATCTTATTTTCTAGAGGCAAAGCGCCAGATCAAGATAATCCTTGTAAATAAACAACAACAACCACTATAGTATAACATATTTTATTTTTATTTCCTTAAAAAAAATAATAATAATAATACTGGTTTTAAAAGCACTTACTAGGTTTTAGTGCTCGTGTTAGAAAAAAAAAACAAATAATAAACTTTTAAGATTTGTAAATTGAAAACAATAATATTTGCTATGTTAACAAAAAGCAATAGCATATTAAAAGAAAACAATGGCGGTATTCGATGTTTGATGCAAATTGTCTTGCGTAAGTGCAAATGCAAAATATCGTAGCTTTTCGTTGAAATCCAACAACAAAATACTCACACAATCCAAAGAAAAGCTACGATATTTTGCATTTGCACTTACGCAAGACAATTTGCATCAAACATCGAATACCGCCACTATTCGAAGAACTGTTAAAGCGAAATTGGTTTCAAAATACAAATGAAGGTGGCAAATAACGGCATTAGATATGGTAGGAAATTTTAAAAATATTCACTACAATTTGGAGGATATCTGCAGCTTTAATTGGCCCAAGTTTTATTGAAGAAGCAGAAATATAAAAATTAATAATACCTAAAATAAAATGGCGAATACTTTTAGCAGTTTGACAGACGCTTACTCTTTTCATGAAATCTGATCGCATGTGTTTTAAGGTTCATACCTCTAAGTCTGGTATTTCAAATAGCAAAACTCTCTTCAATTGTCACTTTGGTATCTAATCCTCCGAAAAACATTTTTAAACGAATAACTTGCATATCTGGAAAATGTCCCGAAAAGATTAATTAACTGTAACATTCCATGCTTTTTATTTAACCGAATTAATCAATGACCTCCGTTGCAGGCAAATTACTAGTTAAAAATTTTGTGAGCCCGATAATGTTTTCGATACCAACTTTTTACAAATAACAAGTAAGAGTGTTATAATCGGCTGTGCCGAATCTTATATTCCCTTCACCGACGTACGTGCATACGTATATGTGTCCTTAATTATGAAAGTGGTCTAAGTCATATATTTCTTTGGTCAAAATATTTAGTAGATTGCGATTGAAAAAATTTTTATATTATGCAACATTTTAATTTTGAGCTCTTTTAGTCTCGATTAACATGCAAAAATATATAAAATTTATTAAATATTTATTGAAGTATTTTTAAGATTCATTTAATATTGGGCATATATGTAGCAGGCAAATACATACATACATATTTGTTTTGTTTTGTGATAAATGTTATAATTTTTTGCTCTACTGAAATTTTTAGTAAGTAACCTCTCGATATTTTCCGATTAAAGAATTTGATTAAAAAATTTTATTTTCGTTATAAGCAATAGTTGAATATTTTATTCTAGATAAATAGCATTGACTGTACTTTACGCCTTTTTATACCCTTTACCAACAAAAATGGTAAAAGGGTATATATAGGTTTGTCATTCCGTTTGTAATTTCTATAATATCAATAAGCGACTCATAAAATATATATATTCTGGATCCTTATGCATAGGGAAGACGAATAAGTGATGTCCGTCTGTCCGTCTGTCCGTCTGTCCGTCTGTCTGTACGTGAAATCGGTTTTCCGAAGCTCCCAGAATAGCTAGAGTCTTCGTTCTTGAACTGGTGTGTCAGAAATTTTCCAAAATAGATTGGTATTGAAATTCAGCAAAATCGGGCAGACGATTGCAGAGCTGGAAAACGTAAACTTCATTTTGCCATATAAAAGTAACTACCGAAAACAAATTTTTATTTTTTTTTAATAAATAAACTTATTTCACACTTCAGTACGACTAAAATTAAAATTTTAAATTAAAAAAACTTAAAAAAATTAAAAAGACGTTTCCAGGGTTGGAAAACTTTAACTTTCTGTGTTATGTAAAATTAACTATGTCTATAACTATATTAGTATTTTCTCGAGAACCGTAAGAGCTACAGACCTGAAATTTGGACACAGTATGTAGACCTTTGGTCGCTACAACAACAAATACATGAGAAATGGAAATTAAAGGGTGTTCCAAAACGAGCAACGAAAAATGTTAAAATCCCATGTAATATACATACAATTGTATGTATGTATGTATGTATATACACTTGAAATTTGTAAGGTTAGTGTATTTTTATACAGACTACAAAAATTAACACTAAAATTTCAAAAAATTTATATTAAAGGGTGTTCCATCAGTTAATGCAATTTTGACTATGCAATTTTGACAACTTGCTGTATCTTGGAAACCGTGAGAGCAAAACTCTTGAAATTTTCAAAAACGGTAAAACTAAGAAATCAAAAAATTATAAAATCGCCAAACCGAAAAAAATCGCCAAAAACAAAAAAAAAACGCTAAAATTAAAAAAAGCACCAAATTACAAAAAAAATGTCTAAGACTAAAATAAATCGCGAATAACCGGAAAAATTTCTTAAATGAAAAAAAAATTGCCAAAATGAAAAAAAAATCACCAAAATGAAAAAAAAAATCGCCAAAATGAAAAAAAATCGCCAAAATGAAAAAAAATCGCCAAAAAGAAACTAAGCCCGAAAAACCGAAAAAAATCAGCAAAATGAAAAAAAAACGCCAAAATAATAAAAAATCGCCAAAATAAAAAAAACCCCATAATAGGAAAAAATCGCAAAAATGAAAAAAAATCGCCAAAATGAAAAAATCTCCAAAATGAAAATCAACATCCAAAAACGTAAAAAAATCGCCAAAATGAAAAAAAATCGCCGAAATGAAAAAAAAATCGCCAAAACGAAAAAAACCCCGAAAAACAGAAAAAAATCGCCAAAATTAAAAAAAAACCCAAAAACAGGAAAAAATCGCTAAAATGAAAAAAAAATCGCCAAAATTAAAAAAAATCGCCAAAATGAAAAAAAACCCTCAAAATAGGAAAATAAGCCAAAATGGAAAAAGAATCGCCAAAATGAAAAAAATCTTCAGACTGAATGAAAAAAAAACAGAAAAAATCGCCAAAATGAGAAAAAGCGACAAAACTGAAAAAATCGTTTAAACTGAAAAAAACTTCAAAAAAGCAAAAAAGCCTTTAATGTGTGTTCAGAACCGAATGTACAGAACTCTTCGTGCGCGAGTCAAAGTCGCACTTTACTGAATTTTTTTATATTAAAGGAATTAAATGAAACTAAGTTTTTTTCTTATTATACCCTTTACCAAAAAAATGGTAAAAGGGTATATATAGGTTTGTCATTCCGTTTGTAATTTCTATAGTATCGATGTTGACAAGAGTGAATGTAAAATATATCTTAACCACAGAGTGTAGAGTAAAATATTCAATTATTGCTAATATCGAAAATAAAATAATTGAATCAAATTCTTTAATCGAAAAATACTGAAAGGTCACTTACTATTAATTGCTTTAGAGAAAAAAAATTATCAGAAAACAAATATGTATGTATGTATCTATATAATGGATGCGGGCTTATGAAAATAAGATGAATAAAATGTTTCTGTATCTTTTCAATACCGGCGATATGAATTGCACAATGCGGGCTCCATATAAGTGCTCCATATTCCAATTTTGATCTAACATATGATGAATACAGAAGTTTAATAGTATATGGATCAGTGAAATCTGTACTATTTCTTTTTATAAACGCAAGTATGGAGTAAACTTAAGGTAACAATTTATCTAAATGAGAAATGAAAGTCAATTTGGAATCAAACAAAATACCCAAATCACTAAACTCAGATATTTAAGATATATTATTATTACCCAAGTGGTGGGAAGAAGATAATGGGAATCTAGTTCTTAAAAAGGAAACTAGTCCAAACTATTTCTTTTTAAAACATAAAATATATATAATTTGAAAACAAAAATAAAAAATTCATATGACCTAGTTACTTTTATAAAAAATTAAATTTCCAAAGCCCAGGAATAATCCTTTGATATTTGTCTGACTTCATATACCAATTTTATTCTTTAAAAAATATATAAAATATATGAAGAAAAGAGAAAATAAGAAAAAGCAAGTTTTTAGTTACTTTAATATTCCAAAAAAAAAAGTTCAAAGTTTCCAGGTCTGGAGCTGTGGTTTATATTTTTCTAATTTTCTATACCAAACATTTCTTTCCAAAACATAAAATATATTTACTTTATAAATAAAAAGAAAAAAATTAATTAGACCTAGTGACTTTTATATATCATAAAACGTATAAGCTTCCCAACCCTGGAATCATCGTTTTAGATTTTTCTAATTTCTTACACAAATATATTTGTTTTAAGAATATATGCTTAATTTGTAGAGTAAAACAGGAAAAATTAGTTTTAGTACGTTACTTTTATATAAAAATAATTTAAATTGTCCAACCCTGGAAATGCCTTTTCGATTTTATTTGTATATTTTTTTTAACTTTTAATACCAGTATAATTCGCACTAAAATGTAAGATAAGTTGATTTTTTAGTTATTTCCAATAACCTTGCCAATGCAGGTCAGAGACGGTTACAAATTTCTACTATAAAAATAAAAAATTAAAAATTAATATTAAAAATACAAAAATTAGTTTAAGATAGTTACTTTTATATGGCAAAATAATGTTTAAGTCTTCCAGCTCTGAGACCGTTAGTTCGAGTTTGCTAATTTTCACTACCAATCTAGGACCATTTCTGGCACACCAATCCAATAACTAAGTCTCTGGCTCTTCTGGGAGCTTCGGAAAACCAATTTCACGGACAGACAGACGGACAGAATATATATACCTTATGGATCGAATATTTATAATGTGGAGACTTGAAACGGAATAACAAACCTCTATATATCCTTTAAAATTTTTGTTGAAGTGTATAAAAATAAATACATAATTTTGCCTTCGAGACGTCTTAAAGCCCAACTAAAGCAACAAAAACTTAATTTTAACACGATTACCAAAGAATGGCATGGGTTTTATTATCGATCAACACCACTAATCTCAAAATAATTTTCCAATATATTTTGAGATTTGATTTGAGCGGCTGCATTAACGAAAAAATTAAATGGGACATATGTGTACCATTCGTCGTCAAAGGGTTAAGACTACTCGAACATTGTAGAGGTTCAGAAATTAGGCTTTATAAGCATGAAACATTATATGTATTTTATATAAATTGTACATAGTTATATACACATGGTGGAATATTTAAAAATGTTATAACATTTTTGCTTAAATGTGATTTAAGTAAAAATCCACAAACGTAAAATATTGCTTTACTTGTATTGCTTTAAAGTATTATAGCGTTATTTCTGTTCCTTGTCTGTGCCTAAAACAGAATACAATGATGATTTATTTAATTTTCCGTTTGGCATTATTTAGGAAACAAAAAAAACCTTCAGGATCTCTTTAGGTTAAATATAAATTTTACCTACATACGACAATATAAGGTTGTCGAGTTAAAAATTGAATTGTCTCTACTAACAAAAACCACATTAACAGCAAAATTTAATTATGTGCGTGTTCATGATATTAATATATCTGATGTTAATGATTTTTATTTTAATCTTCATAAACATACAAAGACTTTCTTTTTCAAGGAATTATTTGTTATATTACCACAAGTTTTTAATTACTTGTTTATTTTTTACAGCCAAGTATTGTAACTTTTTGTAGCACATACTTGTTTTAATGTTGTCATGTTTAGACAAAAAAATAAATTACTTAATATACTTTCCGATTCATGCCAGACATACATACTCGTACATATAAAGTGTACATGTTGTTCAACAACAAAAATTCTTCAGGCAAGTTTTCTTTTATTTGATTGTACTTATTTAAATTAATACACAAGGTGAATTTAAAAAAGTTTGCAAATTTCTGTTAGTACTTGAGAAGTTTTGAAATATATTTGACTTCTTTGCCCAAACTCTTTGAAAATAATTTTGTTTAACATGTTTAGGTTAAGCCAGTGCTGGATTTACATAAAGGCACGTGAGGCCCGGGCATAGAGCGGCATGGTTTTAGAGGCGGCAAAATTTTAAGAACTGTAAGCATTAACATTTTAAATAGAGCGCACTCTAGTTATTGACAAGCAGCGTGCTTAAACCCTTTTGATTGGTGTAATTGCTTTTGCTTCTGCTTTCGCCTCTGCTTCTGAAAATGTAAACAGTCGCAGTCAAAGCGAACCCACGAAAGGAATAATTATACACAGCGGAGAATTTCAGCAGTCGACACATTCGAACAGTTGTCGGTTTGACTGACTGCTTCTTTAAATAAATTCAGATGTTAAATTTTCGTTTTTTACTAGACTATACTTTTTTTTATTAGCCGTTGGCGAAAAACTGATGACACCATTTTTTGAGGGCATACTGATTTTCGCAATCTTTGGAGATCCAAAAAATAAATTGTTCCCCTAATCGCCAATCTGCGTATAAGGGTTTACTTCCCTTTGGTAATACTCGTACTATCGAACCTATACTGTCGATATATATAGACTTTTTACTGTTGCACAGTGTAATTTAAATATTTATCAATTGCTTCTCTTCATACAGCGAAATGGGCGGCATATCTCAAGGGGCCCTACGGCTACATCAAAACATAGATCCGCCACTGGATTAAGCTAATAAATTACAAAAAGAAATGAAATACTTATAAAGACATAGAAACTTTAGGAAAGTAATGTGCTTTAAATTTATCAAATGAAATATAAAATCGTTAGAAAATTAAATAATCTTAGAAATAAAGAATCTGAAGACTGAAACCTGAAATCTTAAAGAATTTTGGCATATGTATATTTTTTCGTTTTTCAATTCCCTTCATACCATGGATAAACAAAAAGTAGCAAGAAGACGTATAAAGTTTTTCTTTGAAATATTAAAGAAATATTAAGGATTTTCACGTGTCGTATTACAAGACCACAACAACAAAATATGTTGAAACGTAACTAATGTTTTTTTTTGGAATTATTACAATTAAGTTTAACATTTGTTAACGACCTTGCGATCCCAAATTAATATTTTACTTATACAGTACACACTTTTTTTAATACATTTAAATTGATTATTGAGGAGAGTGGAGAGTGGATCCTATGCGCATTTCATTATTGCTAGTGCAGCACATCAGGGAGCTTTTAGCCAAAAATTTCTTAGATCAAGGTAAGAAAATACTCAAGTACATCTGAAATTTACTAAAATAAAATACATATCGCTCACAAGGTCCTAGTGTTTTCTATCTATATATAAACTTAAAATCGGTTAATATTGAAATTAGTTAATGGTTGATAAGTGCGGACGGGTTCGAAAAACCGGTTTTACCCGTAACTCAAGAATTAGAGGTGTTTGGAAAATTTAAAAGATATATTGTTGTTATACTTGACAATTCCTACCAGAAAAATAGGAACACATCTCTGTTATTTCGACATCATTAATTTTTGTCGCACTGTGTACCTATATTTTATAGAAGGGATTTGAAAAATTAAAAATGGTTGTAAAATCGAATAAAAAATCCAATAATACTCGTACCTTAATCCAGAAAAAATAATTCAACGCATCCAAAGTGATTTCTCAAACACTTGTTTCTTCGAATGCATTTTAAATGAAATCGTTAATCTTAATAAGACTATTAGTTTTTGGACCCAAGAAATGCACGCGACATTACCAAAGTAATCATATAAGATTTCAATTTAAAAATGGAGCGAAAAAGGCATGCAAAAATCAATTAAATCATCACATGGATGTGTTATCCAGGGTTAAGTAGGGTAAAACAAGAAATAGCTCACGATGAGGGAAGATAACTCCAACACTGAAAAGTACACAGAGAAAACAGTGCCTACTAAATACCTCATAAAATAGAACAAAATTAATAAGAAATCCCTATAGTTTTTTTCAATAAGGAAATCTTATTAATTTAATAGAGAAATCCTTTTTGAAAAAATTAAGAAAAATTTTGTAGTTTTTATGAGGTTATCATCTTAATGATTTTTTCAATAATAAAAATAAATTGCGTCTTTATTCTCTGTACTTATGTGTTTTCATTTAAATTCTATACCATATACATATGTACATATGTACGTATGTATGTAGTATATTTAAAATGTTATTTATTTATACATACATACATACACATTTTGTTATTTTCTTAACTAACTTACTCACCAAGAATTGAACTAGCACACTTCTACCTGATAGACAAGCACTCTACCCAATATGCTAACAAGCAGCCTGAATAACCATTGAAATTATTGTGCAAACATTCCTATTCAAAAATGAAAAAGATCATGAAAAAAATTGTCTGTATGTCTATTTATAGAAACGAAATAACAAGACATCTCATAAAATCAAGAAGATTTCCTTATTAAAAAAATCACACATAGTCATATAGGAACCTACTAAAATAAAGAAGAAAACCTTATTGAAAAAATCAATAAGGCAACCTAATAAAATCAATAAAAAATCCCTAAAGTTTACAATTTATAAGAAAACCTAATAGAATCAAGAAGTTTTTCTCTATGGATTTTTTTGGTGCCAAAAATAACAGAAATTGAGTAAAAAAAGTTGTGAATAATAAGATTTCTTCTTGATTTTATGTGGGTTTCTTCTTGATAAAATTAATAAGATTTACCACATAAAAACAATAAGGAATCTCTATGAAAAAATCTTCGCTTCTTTCTGCTGGGATACTCCTTAGCTTAAAAAAGGTTCGTAGAGAAAATCTTCTTGATTCTATGAGGCAGTTTTTTCTCTGTGTATGGGCGAATATTTTATGAATTTCGCGCATGCATGCAAACATGGCTTATAATCTGAAAACTTGATTTTCATCAGTCATAAGCCGTTTCACTTTATTGTAAATGTTATTCCCCATTTTTATAAAATTTGTAATGAGTTTCAAATGTATTTTATTTAAAAATTTTCATTATAAATTTTCTTTAAATAGATTTCAAACACATTTCAATTGTTTTGTGATTTTTTTTTTCTAACACAAAAGTTAGTATGGAAATATAAATAAATTTAACTGAAAACGAAAATCCTAAGATATTTCTATAGTGCCCTGGGTTTTATTACAGATAGCCCACAATTTTCAGTTTTACCTGAAGTCGATTAAACCTTTCCTCAGCTTTTTAGCTTTTTATAGCTATGCTATTTATTGCGCGATTCCTTAGGACGTGATTTTCGTTACAAAAACAATCGACACTAACTATTATGAAAATAAACGAAACAAATTGTTCGCTTTTGTTTTGTTCCATTCTTTGAAGTGAGTGAAATAAAAACAATATAAAAAAACAATGCGAACGATTGCTCAATTTATTTTTGTATTGTTTTTGAACATGAGCACAAACCAGAGAGCACAGCCGATAAGCTGTTAGCCGGCTAACAGCCCCCACCGGCAGCAAACATTACATTAATTTAACCGTACGCCGCTAGAAAAGAAAATAACGAGAGATAAATATTATGTATCATATATTAAAAATACACATTTTTTGTACACAGAAAATTTTTATAAACTTTTTCACCAGTGTGAGTAAAATTTCATGCCCAAGAAACTCAACCAAAGAAGGCAGAACAAGGAAACCAAGGAAAGAAACTACATAAATATTTTAGCATTTTCGTTTACAAGTTTCCTTTTGTTTTATTATTTTACACCAACTTTTGTGGTAAAAATATTTACAGACCACGGCAGAAACATGTTATCGAAAAGTTACAGCAATAAATATTACATACCATGATGTACACAAGTTTGTATGCATAAATTTCTGATATGTTTTAATTGTAGGTTTCTTTCATGCAAATTGTGCCTGAAATACAAAAAGATAAAATTGAAGCAAAGGAAAAATATTTTTATATTTATAATTTTGCTTAAACGCAAAATAGTTTTTGTTTACTGGCGAACATTATTGCAGGGAAGAAGTTTTAAATATAAAATATAATTTTTTTCAGAATTTTATAGAAAACGTTTATAGCGCGATATGCAAGAAAGATTTATATAAATAATTTCGTTGTAGTTTTTAATACTTTGAATTATGATTATAAATGAGGCTTATTTGGATTAAAAAGGTTGAAACTATAGCACAACAATCAAGGCGATGAGTGAAAAGTATTTGTCTAAATATGGCCTCTAAAATTTTAAACTGGGTAAGATTAAAAGCTACTTTCAGATTTCTTTCATATTTTATATGTTAGAATTATATTTCTCTCCATTGTGAACTTAAGACCCAAGGACTCAAAGTTAGCAAGGCCCACTGTTACCAACTAAAATTATATTTCGAAATTTCCTTTTGTGGTTGATAAAAATGGGGAAATTTTATTCATAATAAGATAAAAGGGAAAAGCTAGAAATCTCATGCGGCTTTTTTGTTTATGATTTGGCTGATATCTAAATTCAAATAAACATAGTTAATGTGAAGTTGAATAATTTTATATTTACTATTAATTTTGTTTATTTCTGACAGACCAGTCCAAGAACGAAATATCTAGCTTTTCTGGCAACTTCGGAAAACCGATTTCACGTACATACAGACGGACAGATGGACAGACCGACATCTCTTGTTTGTCTTCCCTATACATGAGGATCCAGAATATATATACTTTATGGATCGCTTATTAATATTGTGGAAATTACACACGGAATATACATATACCCTTTTACCATTTTTGGGAAATGGTATAAAAATAATAATCTGAAGTTAAATTACGAAAAATGATGTGCATTGCATAAGGTTTGAATATAATTTTTCAGATAATTCCAGAGACTTATGTTATTTATAAAAAACTGACATTGTGACAGAAGGGTCTTATACCCATGTTGAATGATTTTTCTTCCTCGATTATATCTAGCAAATTGGGTCCTACGAAACCGGTACATAGGGTGCTTCGACATGATTATTTTATGTCGCAACATTAGGCATTTAATTTTTAGGAAATTTTCAAACATAACTTGAAACAAATGGTACGAAAAATGAGAAATATGATTACGATGCCCTTTTAAGAAAATATATCTTGCTATACTGTTGCAAGCGAGTTTGAGTTTTCGTTGATCTTGGCTGTCACAGTTGCATACGTATGGTGAATGGGGTTGAATCTATACCCAGCTAGCATTTTGTATCATAATCGAATCTTTTCCGAATCAGCTTGAAGGGAAAAATAACCGCATATGAGCTCATTTTTCGATTATAAATGATACACCCGTTGTAAGAAAATGGTACCCTACAGATGAATTATACTAAAGAATCATTTATGATGCGATATGCTGATTAATTTTTGAGCAATTTTCTGGCAGTAGTAAATCATAAAATAACCTTTTGGCAGTTTTTTTTTCCATTTTGTTCCTCTATTTTCAAGAAATCATTGTTTGATCATATAGACGAATCATACGTGAATCCTTTTTCAATCACCTAAGTGATAAATCACTTTTTAATCATGAAAAGTGATCTCAGGAGAATCAAAAAGAGATTTATGCAAAAAATGATCAGCCAAATGCTAGCTGGGATGCTGGGAACACAATTGGGACAAACGATGAATTTCGTCCACGTCGACGAATTCGTCGATAAGAGTTCACTGCGTAAATTCGTCGTATGAAACACAACAACGACGAATTTACTCAGCGAATTCCTCTCTTATATTTGATAAAGTTGGTTGTTGTGTGTACAAAGACAGAGAGAAAATTGTTTTTTTGTCGTTCGTCGGCATACAAATTGGAAATAAATCTATCTCAGAATTCGTCACGCTCGACGAATTTCGTTGTACGGCGGTGTTGTGTTCATTTTCATATGCACAAATGTGTTTTATTTTTTATGACGACAGTTCGCACCAAAATATTCGTCGTTCGTACCAGTTGTGTTCCTAGCATAATATATTTTGCTCTTCTTATAGCAGGGCTGCCAAGACATATTTGTAATATATTTCCAAAACTCTAATTCGAGTCACTTTCCCGTATTCAAAAAGAGATTAATGTACATTTGATGTATTTTAATTAGTATATAATAATTTAATTTCAGATATAATTATTCAAGCTCTAAAAAATAGAAAACTTTGAAACTAAACTAATTTAAAACGAATCCATTATTGTCTATAGTAAAATGCGACTAGATAACCGGCAAATATGAATAGCCTGATTGTGGTAACAATTATCTTTTGTTGCTCTCTTTATTATTATTGTGAGAGCAATCGCAAGCGTGCGCGCTTTTGAAGATCTCTGGATTAAGGCCGGCGAACAATGAATCCGTCAAGCGTTAAACGTCGGCTTTTTCAGCTGACAGCTAAGTTGAAATACATGGTTTCTTATAAGGTCGGTTACATTCAGTACGTGTCCGTCAACGCAAAGTACAAAGTTTGGTCAACTTTTAACTTTTTGCGTACGTTGAGTAATTTGACAGATATTGGTTGGTTTTTTGGTATGTTCTGATTTAGATTTTTGTGTTTTGTGGCAGCAAAAATAAAATTAAACAAAAGAAATAAATACAAAAAGTTGAATTTAAAAAATAAAATGGAGAATCGACCTATAGAAGCTGTTCAAATGCTTCCGTCAATAAAGTAGTCATTGTGCCAACCTTATCCGTCGCTGCGTTAATGTCAGTTGTAAAAAGCGTAATTTAACGTATGACGGATTCATTGTGCCCCGGCCTTTAATTTGATTTGATTTTTAAAAATAACACCCAGATTCGATGCTGATGTGACATAAATTAAGTAAATTTTATTTCCTTTTATTTTTATTTTATTTTATTTTATTTTAATGATTGGAGAAATGCAACATTTCCTGTACTAAAACTTTCACCTACACCTATGCCCACTTGGGTGGGGATTGGTTACAATCATCAGGTAATTTAAATTACATTTTTATGAAATGAAGTGAGCTTTTTTTTTTGTAAAAGAAATTATTGATTTATCGGTAATAAATTTAATTAAAAATAAATATATTCTTTTTGGCTTTCTGCCTTATTTTTAAATTGTCAACTTAACAAATTTTTATTTGGCTAGGATTTTTGTGCTAAATCTATTATTTATAGTTTTCTATTTTTTTATCATTTCGATTTTTTTTTTATTTTTTTAATAAAAGAACATGTGAAACAGAATAGTCTAAGCCGTGCAGTGTCAGAAAAAATGAAAGAAAAATCATTAAAAAAAACTATCCTTCAGTTTAACAGTAAAATGTATTAAATTTATATAAGCCAAACAGGTAATGCGCACATACATACATATCTACATGTAATATATATATATATGTATGTATTATTATTTATATACGTGTTTATATAATATGAAATATTTATGGTTTTGCTGAAGTATTATTCTGTCGTTATATTCGTTGCAAGGAATAACTATGCGTATTAATGAAAGTAAAAATATTTATGTGTAGTTCAGCCTTTAGAATTAAATTTAATATTTTAACTCTTTTATTATGCTTTTATGCATAACATAAGACTTTTATATGAAACACTTTTTTACCGCATAGCACACAAACGAAAATAGAAATAAAATTAAAACACGATAAATTTAAATAAGAGTAGCTTAAAGTTCATCTGTCACTTGAATAAAATTTAAATTTAAATTATGCAAATATTTAACTAAATATTAATGATATGTATGTTTGTTTTAGTCATTCTATAAATTTACTTAAAATTTTTAAATAATTAATTGGATAATAAATTATAAAGTACCCTTGAAAAAAGTGTGTGGCAATTTATATAAATTTTTTTTCACAAGCACACACGATAAATTAATTTATATGTTCTTGTATACATAAATAAATTAGTTAATTTAAATTTATTTTTAAATGAAACACAACAGGATATCCTTTTCACGAAGTGCTGTCAGCAAATAAATATTGCAGCTTTAAATTTAAAAAAAAATTATGTAACTAACAATAATGAAATATTACAATATTCTGGATTTAGTTTATTTATTTGAAAAAATTTAAGTTTTTTTACCATTCATCTACATTTCTCTAATTTCCTAATGCTTTAATAAATGATATCTCTTACTTGTATTCATGGTAAATAAATAAAATTTTGCAAAAAAAAAAAAATACTGTATTGTAGTTTTATGAAATGTATTGCCAAATATGCTGCAACACTATTTGTTGTGGATATCACATAGAAAGTTAATATTGTTTTACATAAATTATGCAATTGTTGATATTTGTATGTAAGAAAATATGTCCAATGGCACGTTCACTTTTATACTGATGCCTTCTGGTTTAAATGACAATTGTTCATGTGTACACTTATCCCCAATTAATCAAGATTTGGAAAAATTAATCTCTTCATATGTGACGCGCAAAATAGAAAGGGACGGACCTAAGGGTAAAAACTGGTTTTGTTCAGGAGAGCCATTTTAAAGATTTAAATATGTGTATCCTTGGTGTACCATCACTGAGCGTGTTGGTATTGGTCTCATTTGAAAGCGACACATCCCATGACGTCAGGCACGTGTTGGTCAACCTTGAAAACGCGCGTAGGTCGTCCCTACCTTTTGTTTTGTGTAGTTGGTTTTTACTGTTTTCTACCTAGCGCGCTGATTCCATGAGTTTGATATCAATTTTGCTCGCGTTTTTTCGAATCCATTTATAATTATAAATTCTTTATAATTCTTTTAAATCGTGAATATCACTCCGTTAGTACGAAAATTTGTTTACATAGCCTTAGAATCGTCGACTTGAATTTCATAAAACGCGCATATCTCTGAGAGGGAACACTTTTGGTTTGGAGCATGGCATCGGAAAATTGATTTTTTACCCTTAGGTCCATTTCTCTATCCGCTGTCACATATGCATTCTTTATATAAATATATGCACCTTCATGATATTATAAAGCGTTAGCTATTTTTCCATTTTTAAAGTAAATTTAAATAAAACGCAGAAAAAGTTGTTGTTAACGATCCTTTTTTAATAGCTATGCTATTTATTGGGCGATATAGGAGTTAGAATATGATTTTCATAACAAAAATAATCGACACTATTACAGCTATAAATTTATTTTTGCTTTGATTTCTTTGTACTTAAAAGCAGAGTACGAAAATAAACGATTCAAATTGTTTAATTTTGTTTTGTTTAGTTCTTTGAAGTGTGTGAAAAAAAACAAAATAAAAACAATAAGAACGACTGCTAAATTTGTATTTGTTTTATTTTTGCGAATGAGCACAAACCAGAGAACATAGCTGATCGGCTGTAAGCCGGCTAACAGCCGCCACCGGTCACTTACAATACATTTTGTTAATTGTACGCCGCTAGAAAAGAAAATAATGGAAAATAAATGGAAACGTTTTGAAATATTTGCAGAGAATTTGACACCATCATATAATATAATTTTATTGCATTTTTATTTCACACATAGAATTTGTTTTATGTAACTAAGCAGCATAGCTATAACCTTCTCTACTCTTTCTTTTATATAACGTACGAAATATTTACTATATCATTTACATGACCGCAGTAGTAGGGAACTGTTCATCCTGCGGCAATTAAACTTTTGAAATTTTAAAATTTTAATTACCCAAATTTTAAAATTCTTGGAAATTTGTGAAATTTGATACCCTTGAGTTTTCGGCGGCACGCTTTGATGTTTTTTTGTTTACATAAGGAATTTTTTGTTTACATTAGGAGTTTTTTGTTTACATTAACCCTTGTGGGAACGGGTGATTTTTTTTGAGGTTACATTAATTGTGTGAACGGGTGATTTTGTTTTTTGTGGGAATACGTTAAGTGGGTTCATAGGTTGGAGGTTTTTCGTTTTGTAATGTATGTATGTATATGCCGACGGGAAAATCATGAATATGATTTTTCCTAATACTAATGGGGGGTGAAATAGTGAAAATTATTTTTTCCTATTGCCGACAGCAATACATGATTATTTTTCCTAATGCCTACGGTAAAACATGAATATTATTTTTTTTTTCAAATACCGACGGCAAAACATGATTATTATTTTTTTCAAATGCCGACGGGAAAATGATTTTTCATAATTCAGACGGGAAAACATAAAAGTTATTTCTAATGCTAATACAGGAGTTTAAGGCTGGCCGTGATTTGGGTGGGTGGGGTTTTTGTTGTAATATATAACCGATGGAGTTTATGGATGTGTCTGTCTGTCTGTTGTGCGAGGCTGTGATTGGTCGGGGGAGTGTGGTGTAGTTGAGGTAGATGAATTGAGTGTATGTGTGTGTGTGTGTGTGTATACCTGTCTGTTGGAATTTGTGTGAGGGTGTGATTGACAGGGGGCGGGGTCTATTTGTGGTAGATCGACTGCGTGTATGCAGGTGTTGCAAGTCTGTAGGAATTTAAGGCTTATAGTGATTTGGGGTAGGTGAGGGTGTTGTTGTA
The DNA here is from genome assembly GCA_944452675.1 of Tachina lurida. Lineage (NCBI taxonomy): Eukaryota > Metazoa > Arthropoda > Insecta > Diptera > Tachinidae > Tachina > Tachina lurida. The sequence goes on from OX101752.1 coordinate 42,025,844, forward strand.
CAAGTAACATGTATCCATGGGATTTGTGGATGGTCTGTCTGGGGGAATTTAAGCGAGGCTGTTATTGGGAGGGGGTGCGGTGTAGTTGAGGTTGATCGACTGCGTGTATGTAAGTCTATATGCTTGTAGGTGCTTAAGGCTGATCGTGATTTAAAAGAGGTGAGGATGTTGTTGTAATATGTATACGTTGGAATCTGTATGTATGTATGTCTGTGAAAATTTAAGGCTGATCATGATTTAGGGTAGGTGAGGTGGGTGTAGTAAAATGTCTGTGTGTATGTACATATGTTTGTAGAAGTTTAATACTATTAATGATTTGAGGATAGGTGAGGGTGTTGTCGTACGAGTGATATGTATGCGTGGGAATCTGTATGCATGTTCGTAGGAGTTTAAGGCTGATCGTGATTTGTGTTGTTGTCAGTGTTGTTTGTAGGAATGACCGTGAGAATTTTTTTATGTATATCTATAGGAATTTAAGGTTGGCCGTGTTTTGTGAGGGGTGGTGTGTTGTTGAAATAATTTGAAGTTTTCTTAGATGAAATCTGGTATATGTGCGTGTGTGTGCGTATGATTTTCTCACGCTAGTTGTTTTATGTACGTAGAAATAAATTGTATTCAATATCGAGATTTGGTTCTATAAAATATTTTCATATATCTGATACATATACATAAGTATATTTTCATACTCAAGGTTGCTGGGTATTTTGTCATGCTTAAAATTGTCCAGCTTTAAAGTCTGCCTGCGAGAAATTTGTTTATATTACAGATTTTGTTTATTTAACTACGTCCGGCTTCTTTCGCTGAACTTCTTTTCATACGATCATGGAAATTTATAGTTTCTCTGTCCATAATAAGGTCGTTTAGCTTGGGCATGTGCTCTGACTGAATGGTTTGCGTTGTTCATATATTTTTATGATGTAGATATGTAAGTGTGATTGTCAAGATCTAATAAATATTTGAGTATTGATAAGAAATTTGATATTATGTGTACATACATATCTACAAATTGATTTTATGTATGTATGTACATATGTATGTACATACAAATAAGTGTTTGCCTCCGTGTTTGAATACATTTTTTTGTTTTTGTTGTTGTTGTAAATATTCGCCTGGTCTTTTATGTATAGATGTCAAATATCTTCATAGTTTTTTTTTATTTGAAATTAAAAAAACGTTGTTTTAACTTTTATCTGTATTTACTTAATAGTTTGTGAGGATTTGCTGTTTTAAGTAAAACTAAATTCCTTAAGATACATACTTTAGAATAATAGTAACTATAATAGAAATATTTCCTATATTTAATTTACATTTGTTTAAAGTTGATGCAGCTTATCTTCATTCTTAGAAATATTTTGATATAAAATTTTTTCCAGCCGTATGCTTTTTTCATCACCTTTTACATTTATTTTAGAACATCTTGCATTGCCTTTTATACATTTATAAACATTTTTAAATGAAACTGATCCAGCAGTCCAGCTTATGTAATGATAGTTTTTTGTTAGCCAGCTTGCTTCTTTTTTTTATTTTTTATTGATTATTGAGTTTTATAATGAAATCATTATATTCGTAATTGTTCAAAACAATCGCTACTTCTTTTGCGATGAAATCATTTGAATTACTTTTGAAACATTGTACGTATATAAAAATTATGTTGTTTTCCATATTACTCAATTTATAAGACTTTTCGAACTTGTCCTTTGATGGGTATATACATATGTATTCTATTATACGATCATGAATAAGAATACAGTAAGCTGATTTCTTTGCTTACTATTTCAAATTAAAATTTTATTCAATTGCCCCGCTATTGAATAAAAGGAGCTTTTATCTTAAACTCTGGTACAGGTAGAAACGCATGAGATTCTTTCATATACTACCTTTGCTGGAATCTTAGATACATATAATAACTATATAGAATTGCATTACGTTTATTTTTAAATTTTATGTTAGGATTATCATCATATGGATATGAGACTGAACTTAAATGTACTTTTAAATTAGTTAATTCATAATGAACAATCTTATTTTCTTCCTGAATAGCGAACAACAGAAAACGAAGTCGTTTTCTTGCAATTTAGGTCTAACCTCTCAACTGGTCCTCTAGTATACAATATGACTTTATATGTCAACATTTCTGCCTCCTCTTTGTCAGCGTTAGGGATAATTAAATTTTAAACTTTTTATTCTTCAAATTGTGTTACTTCATACTGATAATATGTTTAAGTACATTAATAATGTACGAGTATATGTTTATTTTATGACGGGTCCCTATGGCTTTTATTTGATGTTCTAGATGAAGTGATTTTTTTTTTCTAATTTTATTAAAGTTTAGCGTATTGCGTATATATTTCTAATATATTTAAGTGAGCTTTTTGTACCTGTCAGACAGAGTGTACGTATCAGTTGATCAGTCAGTCTCTCTTTTTATTTTATTAATTTTTTCTTCTAATGTGTCACTACTATTTTTTCAGATTTTACTACTTGAAATAGAAAATATTTATATAATTTTAAGAGTATTAACATACATATAGGTAAATATATGTATGTACGTAAAAATTAGTTCATATACAAAGAAATACATCTTTAATAATCAACTATTCTAGAAAATCGATCTAAGATAACACATTTACCTCCATCATCATTTCACCATCAGTGTTTTCATAAAGTGTTAGAAACATTGGAATATCTATGTTTAGGAGAATTTTTACTTCAAGTGTTTCTATATAAGATTTGGTGTTTGACCCCTTGACGTTATTGTGGTTAACGTAGGCTGCGTTGTATCACATTCAGATCTAATAATTTCTCACTTAGAAAAGGTCCTCATTACCATCAATCATACCTGTATATAATACATTCATGAGTTGAGTTGATCCAGATACAATTGCTGTCTACAAATTAATGATTAGAAAATAGCTTTCTCATCATCTTCTATCAAGTTTAATATTTTGCTAGCATGCATGCTTTAGCATGCTATTCTATCAATAGTGAGGCGAGAGTCCGACATTTAGTGGTGTTTCAATTAAAAATCTATACAATTAGAATTACGAATTCACTCTTTTGAATTTTTAACAAAGTAGATACATATGTATGTATGTATTTCATTTGCCACAAACTCTTAAAATTTCTGTACTTATAAAAGTATGATGTCAGGAATTTTTTTAAATCATACATGCCTCGGCATGCTTCCAATATTTTTCTCGGTAAATTTATTTCATACTCATACAGATACAGATATAAAGTAAGATCTGTTTACATTCCATTTTACAATTTATGCATGCTTCAGCATGATTCTAGTTGAAGTCTGTATTTATTTAGTAAGTTTGTTTGATACCCATTCATACACATGTACATTGTTAAAGATTGGATATCAAAATCCAATTTTCTTAGTTTATCTAGAAATGAACAAAGTGAATATCTTTTATAATAATCATATTCACACTTTAAAATTTTGTGTGCTAGAGCTTTCGAAATGGAAAATGTACACCTTTTACTACAAAAAGTGGTAAACGATGTGTTGCTGAATATTGCACTGTGTTATAGTTCATTTTGAACTCTTAAGTTTTCACAATATTTCATACAGACCATCAAGTTTAGAGAATTCCAGTACATTAAGCTATTTATCTTCCCTGAGACCTAAAATTCCTAATCAATCCTTCAAAAAACCAATACAAATTAGATTTATCCTTTTTAATTTTATTTATATTTTCATTGAATTTCAACATTTTGTACCTCTTCAAATTACTGTATACTGTATTTTGCACCTTTTTCTCATTCGTTGAGTTAACTTTAATCGCAAATATTTTAATGATGTGGTGAACTTTTCTATTGTAGGCATTAAGTAAATCTTTGTGTATATCAATCCACTTATATGAACCATTATAGCTAAATTCTTAACACATAATTCCTTTTAATGATCTATTAATTTATTCTACTATTGATGCTTTCATATTATGAAATTTTTAATCCTCTGTTTATACATGAATTTTGCAGTGTTTATTAAAAATTCTGTACCAACATCTATATGTATTTTTTTTGTTTTGATACTCATATCATTTCAAAAATATTTTCCATTGCCTTGGTTTTTTTCGAGTGCAGCTTTTATTTTCAACGATACTCACAATATAAATTTTGAGAATGTGTCAGTTACAGTCAGCAAAAAATCAATAATTTCTATTTTCTCTAGAATAGCTACCCAGTTCACCTAAATCAGCTCCATAAAAGATCATCTATTCCATTCATTACATCACTACAATAGACAAACAATTTTATAAATTTATTATGGATTACGTTTACTAAATTTCTTTTTAAGGACATTGAGTTGTTTTACAGTTTTTTGGCGAGTGTTGTGATCTACTTGATACATTTTCAGATATTTATACTAAAATGTAGTTAATTTTCCAATCTATAAATTTTATCGCTCAGCTCTTCAATTTGTTTGTCAAAAGATGATTTAATTTTTAGAATGTCTTTTTCAATTTTATACCTATCTTCTATCGTTAATTTTATTTCACACTCCACTTATTAATTCATCCTTTAGTTTCTCGATTTGAGTTTCCAGAAACAATTTACTGATAACATTGTTCACCGTCAGTGAACATTGTATACATTGGTAGAAATTATATATTTTATTTAGTTTTCAAAATCAAATTTGTCATACTATTTTCACGTTTTATCAATCATTAAAGAAAATAAACCCACTTTTAAGCCCCATATTTGATCATCAACTTGTATTTTATCTTTTTTCAGTTTTAGATTTCTATCACCAAATTTCCAATCATTATTGAAGTCTTTATGTGAGTCATAGTTTGTATCTAATTCATTTCATCCTTCCCAGACTAATAAGTCAATATAAGCATCTTCGATGTTGGAAGGCCGTGAGTAAAAATCATATTCTTCTTCTTCATCGTCATCACCATTTTCAGTATCAACATCATTAAATAAGATGGTATTATCAAATATTGTTCCTAATGCTAGGTTCTTTGGTGTACTTGTCTCTATCTTGAGTGATGGTTTTTCAGACTTTAAACTTGTATTATTTTCAACTTCTGTCTTCATTTTACTTTGTTCTTTCTTGTGTAATCTTTCAATATTTTTAGAACTATTTATGAATTCTTTGAGAGGTTCTGTTATAGGATCAAATATATCTCTTAGTTGTTCACGTGTATCTATTTCACCAGTTTTTATACTACGAAGCTTTTTCTTCAAGACACTTCTTATCAACACCGTTTTAAAATTTTCTCATCCATGTTTAATAATAGCAAATAAGAGGTATCAGCTATTAGATCAGGTAGCACCTATTAGATCAGGTATCAGCTATCAGATCAGCTTATCAGGAGCTGCTCTGGTTTTCAGATCATCTTATTAGGAGCTGGTCTGATTTTTAGATCAGCTTATCAGGAGCTGGTCTGGTTTTCAGATCAGCTTATCAGGACCTGATCTGGTTTTCAGATCAGCTTTTCAGGACCTGGTCTGGTTTTCAGATCAGCTTTTCAGGACCTGATCTGGTTTTCAGATCAGCTTTTCAGGACCTGATCTGGTTTTCAGATCAGCTTATCAGGACCTGATCTGGTTTTCAGATCAGCTTATCAGGAGCTGGTCTGGTTTTCAGATCAGCTTATCAGGAGCTGGTCTGGTTTTCAGATCAGCTTATCAGGACCTGATCTGGTTTTAAGATCAGGTTATCAGGTATCAGATCCGGTTATCGGACAGCTGATCTGTAAAACAGATCAGGTTATCAGGAGCTGTTAAGATTGTCACATCAGATTATCTGTTTTAAATTGGGTCATCAGATTACAAGTAGCTGGACATTTATAAAATTTAGATGAATGAAGTTTAAGGCCAGATAAAATGCGAAAAACTATACTGTTATGTAGTCAAATTGTTTTCTATGACGATCATCACTTAATTCAGTATCTTTCCTTATAATCAAAATTCCATATTTTTAATTCCAACACGATTTATATTTTTCTCATATTACTTAAACATTCTAACTACATTATGATTATTTCCTATCAAATATTTGGTGATTCTAGTATAAGTTTGACATTAGTAGAATGCATCAACATTCTTATCTTACCCCATACAAAAATATGCTTCTCACACACAACATGGTTAAATATCGTATTGGTATTACTTCTAGATTTCTTAAAAGAAATAACAGATTCATTATCTGTAAATGTGTAATACCCATGACTTTCATTAATGAAATTAATTTCTACAGGTATTTATATTTAGGTTGTTAGAGAGATTTTGAGTTTAAATATGAAGATGTTTTCAAGTTTTAGTCCATTAGAACTGTCTAGCCAACCAATCATAATATTATTATTTTTTTATATATTTTTTATTTATTTTTTTTACCAATTTAACAGACCAACTATTCTTGCACGAATAAAAATTTATAGAAGGGAGCTATGATTTATTTTTGAGTTAACGTTTGATGACTCATCAAAATTTCATGCCATCCTATATTTAGGTTGTTTTACTAACCGCTTTTGTGTAACTAAATACATTTTATAAATATTATCTCTTATTATAAAAAACTAAAATAATACAGCTATTCGATTTCAGAAAATATTTTCTAAAATCGTATAGCTGCATTATTTTATTTTTTATAATAACAGATAATGCTCCATACTCACAATCAAAACAACATAAAAATATCATTTGTTTTGAGTATGAGTATGCGTTAATATTTATGAAATGCATTTAGTTACAAAAAATGTGGTTAGTAAAACAAAGTATATTTTAACAGTTTAAAATCAGTATTTTGTATGACAATACTGGTTTTAAGCTCTTAAAATATACTTTGTTTTGACTATGCGTAGGTACCATTATCTCTTATTATAGGAAAAATAAAATAATATAGCTATATGATACCCGAAAATATTTTCTGATATCATATAGCTATATTATTTTATTTTTTCTATAATAAGTGATAATATTTATGAAATACATTTCATAAATATTGGTACATACTTATAGTCAAAACAACCTAAAAATAGGATGGTACGAAATATTGATGAATCACCAAAATTTCATACCAAGGTATATTTATGTTGTTTTACTAACCACATTTTGTAACTAAATACATTTTATAAATATTATCTATTACTATAGAAATAATCATACTATTTTTTTTTCTATAATAAGAGATAATGAGCCATACTCATACTCAAAACAATGGATATTTTGACTCTGAGTATGCTTCAATATTTATGAAATGTATTTAGTTACAAAATGGGGTTAGTAAAACAAAGTATATTTTAAGAGTTTAAAACCACCATTTTTAGGGTAATACTGGTTTTAAACACTTAAAGCATACTTTGTTTTGACTATGTGCATGCACCAATATTTAGGAAAGGTATTTCATAAATATTGACACATACTCATAGTCAAAACAACATAAAAATACCTTGGTATGCAATTTTGATGAGTCATCAAACGTTAACTCAAAAATAAATCATAGTTCCCTTCTATAAATTTTTATTCGTGCAAGAATAGTTAGTTGGTCTGTTAAATTGGTAAAAAATAAATAAAAAATATATAAAAAAATAATAATATTATGATTGGTTGGCTAGACAGTTCTAATGGACTAAAACTTGAAAACATCTTCATATTTAAACTCAAAATCTCTCTAACAACCTAAATATAAATACCTGTAGAAATTAATTTCATTAATGAAAGTCATGGGTATTACACATTTACAGATAATGAATCTGTTATTTCTTTTAAGAAATCTAGAAGTAATACCAATACGATATTTAACCATGTTGTGTGTGAGAAGCATATTTTTGTATGGGGTAAGATAAGAATGTTGATGCATTCTACTAATGTCAAACTTATACTAGAATCACCAAATATTTGATAGGAAATAATCATAATGTAGTTAGAATGTTTAAGTAATATGAGAAAAATATAAATCGTGTTGGAATTAAAAATATGGAATTTTGATTATAAGGAAAGATACTGAATTAAGTGATGATCGTCATAGAAAACAATTTGACTACATAACAGTATAGTTTTTCGCATTTTATCTGGCCTTAAACTTCATTCATCTAAATTTTATAAATGTCCAGCTACTTGTAATCTGATGACCCAATTTAAAACAGATAATCTGATGTGACAATCTTAACAGCTCCTGATAACCTGATCTGTTTTACAGATCAGCTGTCCGATAACCGGATCTGATACCTGATAACCTGATCTTAAAACCAGATCAGGTCCTGATAAGCTGATCTGAAAACCAGACCAGCTCCTGATAAGCTGATCTGAAAACCAGACCAGCTCCTGATAAGCTGATCTGAAAACCAGATCAGGTCCTGATAAGCTGATCTGAAAACCAGATCAGGTCCTGAAAAGCTGATCTGAAAACCAGATCAGGTCCTGAAAAGCTGATCTGAAAACCAGACCAGGTCCTGAAAAGCTGATCTGAAAACCAGATCAGGTCCTGATAAGCTGATCTGAAAACCAGACCAGCTCCTGATAAGCTGATCTAAAAATCAGACCAGCTCCTAATAAGATGATCTGAAAACCAGAGCAGCTCCTGATAAGCTGATCTGATAGCTGATACCTGATCTAATAGGTGATACCTGATCTAATAGCTGATACCTCTTATTTGCTATTATTAAACATGGATGAGAAAATTTTAAAACGGTGTTGATAAGAAGTGTCTTGAAGAAAAAGCTTCGTAGTATAAAAACTGGTGAAATAGATACACGTGAACAACTAAGAGATATATTTGATCCTATAACAGAACCTCTCAAAGAATTCATAAATAGTTCTAAAAATATTGAAAGATTACACAAGAAAGAACAAAGTAAAATGAAGACAGAAGTTGAAAATAATACAAGTTTAAAGTCTGAAAAACCATCACTCAAGATAGAGACAAGTACACCAAAGAACCTAGCATTAGGAACAATATTTGATAATACCATCTTATTTAATGATGTTGATACTGAAAATGGTGATGACGATGAAGAAGAAGAATATGATTTTTACTCACGGCCTTCCAACATCGAAGATGCTTATATTGACTTATTAGTCTGGGAAGGATGAAATGAATTAGATACAAACTATGACTCACATAAAGACTTCAATAATGATTGGAAATTTGGTGATAGAAATCTAAAACTGAAAAAAGATAAAATACAAGTTGATGATCAAATATGGGGCTTAAAAGTGGGTTTATTTTCTTTAATGATTGATAAAACGTGAAAATAGTATGACAAATTTGATTTTGAAAACTAAATAAAATATATAATTTCTACCAATGTATACAATGTTCACTGACGGTGAACAATGTTATCAGTAAATTGTTTCTGGAAACTCAAATCGAGAAACTAAAGGATGAATTAATAAGTGGAGTGTGAAATAAAATTAACGATAGAAGATAGGTATAAAATTGAAAAAGACATTCTAAAAATTAAATCATCTTTTGACAAACAAATTGAAGAGCTGAGCGATAAAATTTATAGATTGGAAAATTAACTACATTTTAGTATAAATATCTGAAAATGTATCAAGTAGATCACAACACTCGCCAAAAAACTGTAAAACAACTCAATGTCCTTAAAAAGAAATTTAGTAAACGTAATCCATAATAAATTTATAAAATTGTTTGTCTATTGTAGTGATGTAATGAATGGAATAGATGATCTTTTATGGAGCTGATTTAGGTGAACTGGGTAGCTATTCTAGAGAAAATAGAAATTATTGATTTTTTGCTGACTGTAACTGACACATTCTCAAAATTTATATTGTGAGTATCGTTGAAAATAAAAGCTGCACTCGAAAAAAACCAAGGCAATGGAAAATATTTTTGAAATGATATGAGTATCAAAACAAAAAAAAATACATATAGATGTTGGTACAGAATTTTTAATAAACACTGCAAAATTCATGTATAAACAGAGGATTAAAAATTTCATAATATGAAAGCATCAATAGTAGAATAAATTAATAGATCATTAAAAGGAATTATGTGTTAAGAATTTAGCTATAATGGTTCATATAAGTGGATTGATATACACAAAGATTTACTTAATGCCTACAATAGAAAAGTTCACCACATCATTAAAATATTTGCGATTAAAGTTAACTCAACGAATGAGAAAAAGGTGCAAAATACAGTATACAGTAATTTGAAGAGGTACAAAATGTTGAAATTCAATGAAAATATAAATAAAATTAAAAAGGATAAATCTAATTTGTATTGGTTTTTTGAAGGATTGATTAGGAATTTTAGGTCTCAGGGAAGATAAATAGCTTAATGTATGAAATATTGTGAAAACTTAAGAGTTCAAAATGAACTATAACACAGTGCAATATTCAGCAACACATCGTTTACCACTTTTTGTAGTAAAAGGTGTACATTTTCCATTTCGAAAGCTCTAGCACACAAAATTTTAAAGTGTGAATATGATTATTATAAAAGATATTCACTTTGTTCATTTCTAGATAAACTAAGAAAATTGGATTTTGATATCCAATCTTTAACAATGTACATGTGTATGAATGGGTATCAAACAAACTTACTAAATAAATACAGACTTCAACTAGAATCATGCTGAAGCATGCATAAATTGTAAAATGGAATGTAAACAGATCTTACTTTATATCTGTATCTGTATGAGTATGAAATAAATTTACCGAGAAAAATATTGGAAGCATGCCGAGGCATGTATGATTTAAAAAAATTCCTGACATCATACTTTTATAAGTACAGAAATTTTAAGAGTTTGTGGCAAATGAAATACATACATACATATGTATCTACTTTGTTAAAAATTCAAAAGAGTGAATTCGTAATTCTAATTGTATAGATTTTTAATTGAAACACCACTAAATGTCGGACTCTCGCCTCACTATTGATAGAATAGCATGCTAAAGCATGCATGCTAGCAAAATATTAAACTTGATAGAAGATGATGAGAAAGCTATTTTCTAATCATTAATTTGTAGACAGCAATTGTATCTGGATCAACTCAACTCATGAATGTATTATATACAGGTATGATTGATGGTAATGAGGACCTTTTCTAAGTGAGAAATTATTAGATCTGAATGTGATACAACGCAGCCTACGTTAACCACAATAACGTCAAGGGGTCAAACACCAAATCTTATATAGAAACACTTGAAGTAAAAATTCTCCTAAACATAGATATTCCAATGTTTCTAACACTTTATGAAAACACTGATGGTGAAATGATGATGGAGGTAAATGTGTTATCTTAGATCGATTTTCTAGAATAGTTGATTATTAAAGATGTATTTCTTTGTATATGAACTAATTTTTACGTACATACATATATTTACCTATATGTATGTTAATACTCTTAAAATTATATAAATATTTTCTATTTCAAGTAGTAAAATCTGAAAAAATAGTAGTGACACATTAGAAGAAAAAATTAATAAAATAAAAAGAGAGACTGACTGATCAACTGATACGTACACTCTGTCTGACAGGTACAAAAAGCTCACTTAAATATATTAGAAATATATACGCAATACGCTAAACTTTAATAAAATTAGAAAAAAAATCACTTCATCTAGAACATCAAATAAAAGCCATAGGGACCCGTCATAAAATAAACATATACTCGTACATTATTAATGTACTTAAACATATTATCAGTATGAAGTAACACAATTTGAAGAATAAAAAGTTTAAAATTTAATTATCCCTAACGCTGACAAAGAGGAGACAGAAATGTTGACATATAAAGTCATATTGTATACTAGAGGACCAGTTGAGAGGTTAGACCTAAATTGCAAGAAAACGACTTCGTTTTCTGTTGTTCGCTATTCAGGAAGAAAATAAGATTGTTCATTATGAATTAACTAATTTAAAAGTACATTTAAGTTCAGTCTCATATCCATATGATGATAATCCTAACATAAAATTTAAAAATAAACGTAATGCAATTCTATATAGTTATTATATGTATCTAAGATTCCAGCAAAGGTAGTATATGAAAGAATCTCATGCGTTTCTACCTGTACCAGAGTTTAAGATAAAAGCTCCTTTTATTCAATAGCGGGGCAATTGAATAAAATTTTAATTTGAAATAGTAAGCAAAGAAATCAGCTTACTGTATTCTTATTCATGATCGTATAATAGAATACATATGTATATACCCATCAAAGGACAAGTTCGAAAAGTCTTATAAATTGAGTAATATGGAAAACAACATAATTTTTATATACGTACAATGTTTCAAAAGTAATTCAAATGATTTCATCGCAAAAGAAGTAGCGATTGTTTTGAACAATTACGAATATAATGATTTCATTATAAAACTCAATAATCAATAAAAAATAAAAAAAAGAAGCAAGCTGGCTAACAAAAAACTATCATTACATAAGCTGGACTGCTGGATCAGTTTCATTTAAAAATGTTTATAAATGTATAAAAGGCAATGCAAGATGTTCTAAAATAAATGTAAAAGGTGATGAAAAAAGCATACGGCTGGAAAAAATTTTATATCAAAATATTTCTAAGAATGAAGATAAGCTGCATCAACTTTAAACAAATGTAAATTAAATATAGGAAATATTTCTATTATAGTTACTATTATTCTAAAGTATGTATCTTAAGGAATTTAGTTTTACTTAAAACAGCAAATCCTCACAAACTATTAAGTAAATACAGATAAAAGTTAAAACAACGTTTTTTTAATTTCAAATAAAAAAAAACTATGAAGATATTTGACATCTATACATAAAAGACCAGGCGAATATTTACAACAACAACAAAAACAAAAAAATGTATTCAAACACGGAGGCAAACACTTATTTGTATGTACATACATATGTACATACATACATAAAATCAATTTGTAGATATGTATGTACACATAATATCAAATTTCTTATCAATACTCAAATATTTATTAGATCTTGACAATCACACTTACATATCTACATCATAAAAATATATGAACAACGCAAACCATTCAGTCAGAGCACATGCCCAAGCTAAACGACCTTATTATGGACAGAGAAACTATAAATTTCCATGATCGTATGAAAAGAAGTTCAGCGAAAGAAGCCGGACGTAGTTAAATAAACAAAATCTGTAATATAAACAAATTTCTCGCAGGCAGACTTTAAAGCTGGACAATTTTAAGCATGACAAAATACCCAGCAACCTTGAGTATGAAAATATACTTATGTATATGTATCAGATATATGAAAATATTTTATAGAACCAAATCTCGATATTGAATACAATTTATTTCTACGTACATAAAACAACTAGCGTGAGAAAATCATACGCACACACACGCACATATACCAGATTTCATCTAAGAAAACTTCAAATTATTTCAACAACACACCACCCCTCACAAAACACGGCCAACCTTAAATTCCTATAGATATACATAAAAAAATTCTCACGGTCATTCCTACAAACAACACTGACAACAACACAAATCACGATCAGCCTTAAACTCCTACGAACATGCATACAGATTCCCACGCATACATATCACTCGTACGACAACACCCTCACCTATCCTCAAATCATTAATAGTATTAAACTTCTACAAACATATGTACATACACACAGACATTTTACTACACCCACCTCACCTACCCTAAATCATGATCAGCCTTAAATTTTCACAGACATACATACATACAGATTCCAACGTATACATATTACAACAACATCCTCACCTCTTTTAAATCACGATCAGCCTTAAGCACCTACAAGCATATAGACTTACATACACGCAGTCGATCAACCTCAACTACACCGCACCCCCTCCCAATAACAGCCTCGCTTAAATTCCCCCAGACAGACCATCCACAAATCCCATGGATACATGTTACTTGTACAACAACACCCTCACCTACCCCAAATCACTATAAGCCTTAAATTCCTACAGACTTGCAACACCTGCATACACGCAGTCGATCTACCACAAATAGACCCCGCCCCCTGTCAATCACACCCTCACACAAATTCCAACAGACAGGTATACACACACACACACACACATACACTCAATTCATCTACCTCAACTACACCACACTCCCCCGACCAATCACAGCCTCGCACAACAGACAGACAGACACATCCATAAACTCCATCGGTTATATATTACAACAAAAACCCCACCCACCCAAATCACGGCCAGCCTTAAACTCCTGTATTAGCATTAGAAATAACTTTTATGTTTTCCCGTCTGAATTATGAAAAATCATTTTCCCGTCGGCATTTGAAAAAAATAATAATCATGTTTTGCCGTCGGTATTTGAAAAAAAAAATAATATTCATGTTTTACCGTAGGCATTAGGAAAAATAATCATGTATTGCTGTCGGCAATAGGAAAAAATAATTTTCACTATTTCACCCCCCATTAGTATTAGGAAAAATCATATTCATGATTTTCCCGTCGGCATATACATACATACATTACAAAACGAAAAACCTCCAACCTATGAACCCACTTAACGTATTCCCACAAAAAACAAAATCACCCGTTCACACAATTAATGTAACCTCAAAAAAAATCACCCGTTCCCACAAGGGTTAATGTAAACAAAAAACTCCTAATGTAAACAAAAAATTCCTTATGTAAACAAAAAAACATCAAAGCGTGCCGCCGAAAACTCAAGGGTATCAAATTTCACAAATTTCCAAGAATTTTAAAATTTGGGTAATTAAAATTTTAAAATTTCAAAAGTTTAATTGCCGCAGGATGAACAGTTCCCTACTACTGACCGCCCTTAAATTGGTTTGCAGCAAACGATCCTTTTGAGGTTTGATTCTACCCAGTGTTTTGTACACTTCGAATGGGATTTTGGCAACAATTTGAAGAATAAAGGGAATATCCGCATAGGTACTGTCTTTGGTGTAGTCGCACCAAAAAGTCTAACCACGTCAAATCGATTATTGAAGTCGCCAAAACCTCAAATAACGCCAAAGTCAGTCTGGTTGTGTGGCTCTTGGCAACATCTTGTTAAAACCCCATATTGTCCAGTCTATAATCTTCAATTGCAGGCAAAAAAAATGAGTTATCATTATAGGTCTGCACAGATGTAACTGTTTGCACCAGTTTTATGTGTACTGGTTCTGGTATGTACAGGTACATATGTTATTTAGCGTTTCTGTTTCATAACTTAGCGGTGCAAGCAAATCAGTACCACTCTTCTTTCCTCTTTGCTCTCTCTTCCATAAACTCAGACTTGGTTCAAGTAAAACAATCCATTCTAAAACATGACTAGTAACAGAAACTCTGAATAAAATACAGTATATGTACATATTAGAACCAACACACGTAAAAATGGTGCAAATAGTTATAATCTGTGCAGACCTATAGTTATCATACGGATGTAGGGTAACATGGGGTATAGGTGTAGTTACAGCTGATGCAACTACATTAGAAAAATATATTAAATTTTCTACCTAATGTCCTGTAATAGAATGAAACGTATATTAAATGCATTTGAAACTTATTATTGTAAAATATTAAAAGTTACTACGACAACTGATTCACATATGGTACAATAAAATTAATAATTGTTTTATGTAGAGCAAAATAAATTAGCAGGGCTCGCACTTTTATAATTATGTATGTTTTTCTTTTTGGTGATAGATAATTATTTAAGAGCATAATTTTACTTATTTTGCCAAAAAATGCATATGTTTGCAGTTTTAAAAAAATTTTTTAATGAATATTTCAAAACGAATATTTCAAAATTTAAAAAAAAAATTTTATTTAATTCTCTAAATGAATATTTCAAAATTAAAAAAAAATTATTTAATTCTCTAAAGAGTACTTTTATGTTAAATCTTACCAGCAATCGATTTGTTGAACAGTTTACATATTAATTACACTAAAAGAATTTTCGGCATAAATTCAATGAATTTCGACATTAATCTAATGAAAAATTCATTAAAATTCAACAAACGTCACGCTTCGTTGGATTAATGAAACCAGTTTCGTCAAAATAATTTTATTGAAAACTTCATAAAATTTATTTAACAGTGCAATTAATGCAGTGCTATAACTTCATCGAAACAAATAAACAATTTCATGAAAAGAATGAAATAAATTAAATATAAAAGGAATTCTTAAATCCAATAAAATATTCTTACGAAACCAGAATACCAACGAAGAAATTCTAATGAAATTCTTTCACAATATTCATGAAATATTCAGTGGATTTGTGAAATTATCATTAGATGTGTGAAAAAAATTTAATGAAATTGTTTCATTGGACTTATGAAGCAAAATTCTTTCCGTGTAGGGTATTCAATTAATCAGGGTTTTGGTTTAAGCGGTTAATCGCTTGGCTAATTAATCGAGGTTTTGTCTTAATCGGTTAATAGTCGGTTAATCTCGGTATTAACCGGTTAATCAATCATTATGCCACTAGAGTCCTGTTTTATTGATTTTTGCAACTTTTCTTTTACCTTTTATTATTACGAATCAACTATCTTATTAAGCTTAAAGTCTTTTTATTAATTAATGTTGTTAATTTGCTTATTAAAAGACCTCAAGTGTAATAAAATAGTTGATTCGTCTTGTTTTATTTTTTTTTCAAATTCTGAGCACTTCTAATTGTTTCAGTTCATTTTGTTAGAACATTTCTTGTATTACTATCGATAGTTACTTCTATTGGCAGGTCATGATCTGATTCATACTGGCAGAGCTCAGCGACGAATGTTGTGCAAACAAATTAATTTCTGAATTTATTAGCTTCGGTTTTTGTAAAATAAAGAAATTATTTCAGAGTGTAGGTATAAAATAATAGAATTCGTTTCTCATTTAATCTAATCCTTAATTAAATAATAAAAAAACAACTAAAACAATATGAAAAATATGTTTATTAATGTAATTATGCTAGTTCGCTATGACGGTTGGATACATCAAGTGTGCTCAGTCACACGTGACTATCGCATGCATCATCAATGACAAGTAAAAACAGGGCAGAGTAAGCAGGTCAAATATATATGTTCCATAGTAGATACTTTTAATTACTTAGACAAAGATGCAAAATCACACGTACACAAAAGCTTACAACATTTTTTCCACATTGCCCTTAACAAACTGATAGAAACTTAGATGAAGAATTCCATCTCTACTGTACGTCAAATGAAGGGTCATTTGACTTTCACTTTTCTTGCAGGGGAAAGAATTTAATGCAATATCTTGGCTTTATTTTTATTTTTATTCTCAAAACATTTTTAATATTATATAATAACAAACATAATTTTTCAATTTGGCACATGTACCCAAATCTCATTTCTTAAATCGTGCGACTAATTGAAGATTAATAATAAGGATAATGAATAATTTATAGAAAAAACCATATATCAAAAATATATTAAAGGTCATGGCAATCATATATCAGAAGTTATAAGAAAATAAACAAATACATTATGTACCATAGAAATATTATTTCATTATAAATATAGTTGCAATACCACTAACCATATTAAGCAGCCGTTGTATTGAGCACAGCGTACTATAAATAACCACAAGTCATTTAGGCACAGATGGTGTGCAAAATAATTGAAATTAAAAAAAAAACAAATAAATTAAGCCAAAAGTTAATTGTGTTAATCTTTTGTACGATATTTATACAGAGACGAATGAAATAATACTATAAATATAATACCGGAATGCATTAATGCACTACTGATATTGTATATGGAATAGTTATTTTGGGAAAACATTTATCACCTAATCTAAACAGAAACTAATGTTAATATATTTTTGCGACCAAAATTACTCTAGGAAAACATTACTGAAAAGAAATTTGTTATAAGCAATTAAGCACAAAAAAAAATTTGCACTACAGAAAATTAATTTGTGGTTGGCATAGTTTTTCAACCAGCTACAACCCCGCATTAGAAGCACAAAACCAATACACACACAACTTAAAAAAAACAGCAAATATGAAATTACCCATCAACCTGAGTTTCGAAAATAAACGAATGTTCGCTGTAGCCAACAATTCTCGAAAAATTATCGTTAAAAAAAAGTTAAGCAACAAGAAACAATTTGTTTCTCTCAATTTCTTATTTTTTTTGCATGTACAACAAAAGAGGAATAACGTTTTTTGCTATTAAGAATCAATAAAGGTTCGCTATTGATTCGCAAGCAAAACATCGATATCGAAAGATTTGCTGCCAGAAACTGAGCGACGAGTGAGCTCTAGCAGCACTTTCTCGTTTCGTTTACGATAGTCGTTCTCGAGTGTTTTGTCCGAGTAATGATTACGCAACATTTGAATGCGATATTATTTACGAATGTTTTGGTTAGCTGGGGAATGAATACAAAAAATACTAACACACACAAAGCTTTGAATACCTGAGCTGCCCAAAGTAGCACCGCAGTGCCGAACATCAATCGGTTTCTTATGCAAATGTATACACATTCTAGAATATATTTCTCTCGCGTTTCTCTCATTGGCCAGCTCTGGTGTATACGTACACATTTTACGCCAGATGAATTAGTCTCGTGTAATTCGGAAAATAACAAACATTGTGTGGCTTAAAAATTGTTCTCGTGTAAACTACCTCAATTTTCTTAAAAGTTAAAATCTGAACCAAAGCTTAACTCCAACGAATTTCACATGAATTGGTAAAAAAAATGCAAGCCAAGTATATTTAAAAAAATATTTGATTTTTAACCTAATGTCCATTTTTTGAGTTGGTAATCAAACTGTTATTTTTCAGTTCTATTTAAATATGAACTTGTGTTTTTGAGTGCATATTTAAATAATACTTAAATGCCCTACCTTGTGTAATTAAATTTTACTTAAGTTTTATGAGCGCACCATATGTTTTTATGCGTGTATGTGTTTATTGAAAACATATACATGAACATCATGTGGTCGCATTAAAAAGAATTTGGTTTAATTTTCATAAACATATTACATATAGCTACAATACATAGTTTCATATCATGATACTCATTTCATAAAATGTATTTTTATGCAATTTTAATTTTCTACATTTTGATAACCTTAATTTCTTATTTATGTTAAAGAGCTGGTTTTTTTAAAGCCTTCCATAATACTGGGAAATTTTGCAGTGCTACCGTGCTTTCAACGTAATTTAATAAGAACTTTATTTAACCACTGAAAAAATTAAATCGTATTTAAATTCAACTTAAATTTAAATAAAAATTAGTTAATTGCATACTTAAATATTAAGTAGAAACCAATGGGTAAGTCTTACACATTTTTCGTATGATGATTGAAAAAAAAATATGATACAATAAATTTTTTAGTCCCACTTATAATTAATTAAAGACATCGCTCATTTGCTAAAACAACGTCATAGCTCAAACAGTTCCATGTTGCTGAAATTATCATCATATCGCTATTCACATTGTGTTAAAATTTCATACAAACATCTGGTTTATTCAAGTCTTGGGAGAAAAATAAAATTCTCTTTTTCCATTACGTTGTGTATTTATTGAAAAATTTAAAGTCGTTTTCTGTCAAACTAGTTTTTTTGAGTTATGAAGTTAATTTACATAGTAAATGCACGATATGTTTTTTTTATTCTTTAGTCTATTCACCATTTACAGTTTTGCATATGAGTACGTATGAGTAATAATGATGAAAAAAAAAATACATTACTCATACGTACTTATGCCGAAATAAAATTGTGTACCAGTGGCAACGTCTGCCATTTCCGATATTTTTCGTTGAGTGGCATTACCTCACAAACTTTTTATCTATCTGATGTAGACAGTTGAGAGAAGAATTTGGCAGCATTGCAGTCACAAAAACAAAATGTCAACATGTTGACATATTGTTATATTGAGTACATAACGAAATAATTTTAAATGTCTGCTGGTATAAAAATGTATTTCAAAATCGAAAAATACACTGAGAAAAAACTGCCTCATAGAATCAATAAGATTTTCTCTATGAAACTTTATTAGGCTAAGGGGTATCCCTGCAGAAAGAAGCGAAGATTTTTTCATAGAGATTCCTTATTGTTTTTATGTGGTAAATCTTATTAATTTTATCAGGAAGAAAACCACATAAAATCAAGAAGAAATCTTATTATTCACAACTTATTTTACTCAATAGCCGTTATTTTTGGCACCAAAAAAACAATCCATAGAGAAAAACTTCTTGATTCTATTAGGTTTTCTTATAAATTGTAAACTATACGGATTTCTTATTGATTTTATTAGGTTGCCTTCTTGACTTTTTTAAAAAGGTTTTCTTATTGATTTTATTAGGTTGCCTTATTGATTTTTTCAATAAGGTTTTGTTCTTGATTTTAGTAGGTTCCTATATGAGTATGTGTAAAGCATCTTATTGATTTTTTTAATAAGTAAATATTCTTGATTTTATGAGATGTCTTGTTATTTCATATCTATAAATAGACATAGAGAACATTTTTTTCATGATCTTTTTAATTTTTGTATAAGAATGTTTGCACAATAATTTTAATGGTTATTCAGACTTCTGCTAAGCATATTGGGTAGAGTGCTTGTCTATCAGGTAGAAGTCTGCTGGTTCAATACTTGGTGAGTAAGTTAGTTAAGAATATAACTTAATGTGTATGTATGTATGTGTGTATGTATGTATGTATGTATGTATGTATGTATGTATGTATAAATAAATATATAACATCTACAACACACTACATACATGCATACATATGTACATATATGATATATAATTTAAATGAATACACATAAGTACAAAGAATAAAGACGCAATTTTTTTTTATTTTTTTATTGAAAAAAATTAATAAGATAACCTCATAAAAACTACAAGATTTCTTGTTGATTTTTTCAAAAAGGGTTTCTCTTCATGAGCACGATATTGTTCAACCAGCTGGAAACCTGCTTTTCTAAACTGGAATGCCGAGTACAATAGAATTCTTTGGTGATGCTCATATTAATCCCGGTTCCTCTCCACTAATTTCTTCTCCATTTTTTAGATCGTTTTAATATTTTTCTTATTATTGTCAAACATACGGTGGCACTAGCCACTTGAACAATTTTGCAATTATCCATATATAGAAATATTAGTTAACAAACCAAATAAAAAACCAAGTCTCACAGTGCTAAAATAAGTCACACTAACGGCTTGTTCCACGATGTCACCAGAAATCGTTCGATCGACAAATTGTATGGCAAACAACAATAATATTAGAAACTTTTTTGTTGTTTTCTATATAAGTATTCGATCGAACGTTTTCTGGTGACATGGTGGGACAGGCCGTTAATGTAATTATATCAAAATTAGATCTTGATGTATACAATGATGCCGTATTGCCACTATTTAGGGATGGTACACTATGCTGTCACAATGACGTAACAAAATTGTGTGTTATCGATAAACTTGTTGGGAACAGTATTGCATGCATTTGAAAATGACACCACAAAATGGCAACACAAGAAATGAAAGATGTAAACTCAGCCTCATATGCAAAAGGCTAAAAGTAGAATAATAGAATAAACTTGATAATACGAATATATTTGAGGCTAGTTTTCTTATTACTTAATGTATGTACCGGGTAGGCCAAAAGTCACGCCTAAGTATAAAAATTTTATAACGTTTTGTATATTATCTTTTTTTATTGTTTTCTTTTAATATAATATTGGCTTTGTACGATCTAAATTTTACACAAATCGGCGCTTGCGCAAGTGGGCTCTTAAACAGGCGTTTTGTGCAAATATTTAAAGAATTCCTTAAAAACTGTTTAAATTTTTTTTTCTAATTTATTTTCAAGTGAACTATTTAAAAAAAAGTTTAAATTTGCTCTCAAGTTTTAATGTGCATAAAATTAAAGGATTTTATTTTGTGTGTTTATATAAACATACATACAAATATGTATTTGTGTGTATGCCCTTACGCGATGTGTTTGTGTCTATATATTTATTTTAGGGATTTTAATTTAATTCTTGTCTCTCTCATAAGTTTGCACTGTGGCGTATTTTCAGGTTATTATAGTTTGGGATTTTACAAACGAAACGTTTTTATTCTAATTGGTTACGTCTGGCTTAATATTATTTCTTATTTAAATTTCATTATTAAACCTTGAAAATAGAAAACTGTTTAACATTTATAAGCTGAAGCTGTAAGCCGAATTCTTTTATGTTGATATAACTCGTTGCAAAATAATATCATCAAATGCCTTAATCAAATTCCTTTTTTGTTCCAATTTCTTAGTAATTAGCACGATAACATTAGTTGGTAAAACCACAAACCAAAAATTAAATCACGGCTGGCAAGTAAAATTTACAAATATATAAGCATACATTTGAGCAAATTCCTTTTCGTCTTAAATACCAACAGTATTTTATGATCGGATTTTATATTACTGACGTGTAATTTTACAAAGCAAAATGCAGGATTCCTTCAGTTTAAAAATTAAACACTCCTCCTACCGCTAACATTGCATGTTCATTTATATTCAGGGACGGAAAACAATAATTGTTCTGGACTTTTTAAAGCAAAATATATCAAGTACAAGAAAACATCGGACAACGGCCAACAACCATTTTAGTTGTTTTCAACCAGATATTTCTAAGTTTAAATGAATTAAAAAAATTTTATTGTTATAGCTATGCTATTTATGTCACGACACAGGTGCTAGGCCGCGATTTTTATAACAAAAATAATCGACACTATTACAGGTATAAATTATTGTTTGTTTTGAAATCGTTGTACTTAAAGCCAGAGTACGAAAATAAACGAAACAAATTGTTTGCTTTTGTTTTGTTTCGTTCTTTAAAGCAAGATAAACAAAAACAATGAGAAGGATTGCTCTCAATTTGTTTTTGCATTGCTTGTGCTCATGAGCACAAACCAGAGGGCACAGAGAATTGGCTGTAAGACGGCTAACAGCTGCAGCCGTACGCAGTACGACGCTAGAAAAGAAAACAATGGAAAATAAATGGAAACATTTAGAAATATTTGCGGCAAATTTGACATCATCATATAATATAATTTTATTGCATTATTATTTAACACATTAAGTTTGTGTTATATAACTAAGTAGCATAGCTATAACTGGGTATCCAAAGACACCTCTCTTCTTCTTATTTTTGTAAGCAGAGGTAATTTTAATTTCTGAGTTTTATATTATTGGGCAGAAAAAATTTTCAATTTCTTATTTATATTTTTAGCCCCCAACCAAGAAAAAGGCTGTTATAAGTTTGTGATGTGTGGCTCTGTATCTGTGTATCTGTACAAGTCCACGTTCAGACCAAACGGACGGATTTTGATTTAGTTTTTTTTTTTTTTTTGAAAGTTAACTTGATTGAGAGTGTTCTCAGCTATGCTTGAAGAAAATCGTTTCACCCGTTTAAAATATATCATATATATTTTGGATATGTCGGGAGTTTTTAAAATTTTTATTTTTTTTTATTATATAGATGTAACCGGATTTTTAGAAACTGTATAGTTCTTTTTACATAACAATAACGATCAGCTGTTGCATACCGCTGCAGTAATATTTCGTTACGCCGACCGTAACTCAGCCTGACAATCTCTTACGAAAATAATTGGGGCCATATATTGTGAAATTAAATATATATATATATTAATTCCTGTTGTTCTTATAAGGAGCATAGGGCCGTAAGTCTCACATGATTGGCATATAAAATAGACCAATAATTGGTGCATTGTGGCAATCGTGTAATCCTACCTTTAGCCCGTTATAAAGAATGAGAAAAAAAATTGCGGAATAAAGCAACGGTAAGATATATGTCAAAAAATATAGAGAAATATAGAGAAAGATGAACAATAGATGCGTAAAATATCTTAATGTGGCACCTACACGTGGTGACTTGTTCTACAATTTGATAAAGTTGTACAGCCAATTGTTAAGTTAGATGTTTGGGGGAAAATTACGGCTCTTGTTATCGAACGAAATTACGAAATATTTCAATAGAGTTTATATGGAAATAAAAAAAATTTTGATTTTTATTCAACTGACGAACAACTTAATTGTCTAATTGGTGCGTGTACTGACTATTTCTCTTTTCGTTTTTCATTTTCATTCTGACGTTTTGTAAGCAATATCGTGATATATTATCCTCATATTCGGTTCCCACCATAGACCCTGGGTGTTTCCAGCAGACAAGCTTCGCAGGATGTGTTTGTTTATACATGTATGTTTAAAAAAAAGGTAAGTAATATGTGTGAAAAAAAGAAGAATAAAAGCCAAGGTGAAACTTTATTTAAGAATATAAATAAACATTTTTATTTCCCTTTTCTTTTTCTTCTGATTCCTCCCTCAAAACTTTATTTATTTCCAGTAGGGCTAAAAATCGAAGCTCATGTTAACTCTTTAAAAATAATTTCCTAATGAAGTTTGATGAAAAATTTGTGCAGTGATCGTTCAACTGGTTCATTCAACTCAATTACCCAACCAGTTGCAATGTGCAGGGGCCGCATAATAACAGTGCTGGTTAAATGCAGTGTTCTAATTTAATTAAAATCATATAAGTTATACCTTCATTTCATTTAACCTATATAAGGAAATGAAAAGACCAACTTATTACTTAAAGAAAACTTTAAGAAGCCTTATAATGAGCGTTTTCTGCTGCATTGTTATATAATAAAATATGGTACTTATGTATATATTTTTTTTTTCTTAAATTCTTATATTATGAATGTATATTTCAAAACAAAGCTTTCAATAAAACACCATAAAAAATGTGATTGTATATTAACTATATTGCTAAGTTAGTTGAAATATTATATGTATATGTTAACATACATATGTGATATTTCTCCATGTCCTTGTTAGGTTAATTTGCATATAAATTGTAATTTAACCTAAAACCACATTAATGTTTGCAAATAGGAAGTAAACAAGGATAAACATGTTCGATTGAACACAATTTATTATCCTGCTTTCGAAAGCCTGATTGGATATAATGGCATCCGGTGTATTGTCAATAATACACTTTAAATATATTGTTATATGTTTTATTAAAAACGCACATTCCCATACATGCAAACATTTCGCTCATTTACTACGAGAACGTCATAACTCAATATATGAAATTTTTAAGTTAATGACACAATATGTAGAACAATATGAGGATTAACCTCATATTGTTCTACATATTGTGTAAAAGTTTCATACAAATATCTTGTTTACTCAACTCTTGAGAGAAAAATTAAATTTTCTTTTCCCATTAAGTTGTGCGTAAATTAAAAAACTTTAAACCCGTTTTCTGGCAAACTAATTTTTTTGAGTTATGACATTGTTTAAATAAATGAGCGGTATGGCTTGTAAGGCCTGAATTATGATTATTACGTGTGTATATACATATATCTATACATATGTTGTACTCGATTTATTAACATTTGTGATTTTATCAATAAAATCAGTTGAATAAGCGAAACCAAAAAAAAGTATTGGTTTGTTATTACGTTTCGTGTATTTGTTGCATATGCGCTTGTTTTATATTCAAAGAGATTTAAACAAAAAATTATCGTTTTCATTATTTTTGTATTATTCAATTTAATTCAAATTTTATACAATTAATTCATCAGAAAAGCCTTTTGTTGTAAAAATTTCTATTCTTTCTGGAATTATAGAATAACAAGTTTTTTTTGTCCAGCTGTGTTAAAATATTTTATTCATTTAGGACACATTTATGAGTTCCGAAATATATACATATATATGTGGTAAAATCAAAAACAAACATTTCGTCAAACTGTTTTTTGTTGTGTTAACTATGTTAATTGACATAAAAACTAAAAACTACAAATAAAAATATAACCATAAACTTTTGCTTAGAACATTGAGTTTTTTCTCGGAATTCCAACTACACCAAAGTTTCGTTCATATGGCTTAACTTTGTGACTTGAAGTTTGCGAACCGTAAAATCAATGTTTTCTTATTTTTCAGCCATAAAGAGCCATTTGCATTTCGTTAGTTCTCTTAATGCGTAAAGTATAAAAATGTTATGAAATTTAAATCAAACTTATATCGTATAATAGTAATTTAATAAAATTTATTTGCAATTTAATAATGCAAAACTGAAATTTTTGTGATATAAATCTGAAAAAAAATACAAAGGTTTTGTAGATAAATCTTGCAAAGTTTTAAATTTTAAATAATTATACTGCAAAATTTAATAAGAATTAATAAAAAAAATTTAGTGAATATATTTGCGTTATTCAATAAATTTTTGTAAATGAAAAATGCTTACAAAAGCCCTGGTAGATTAAAGACATCACATTCTAATTGAATGATAACTAATTCAATTAGAAGTAGAAGTCATATCATGTATGTATGTACATTTATACAGGCATATCCCAGTAACAATTACTGCTTCGCCGTAAGCAGGCTTGTAAGGGAATGTCAAACTGCTATTGGCTATAAACCTGTACGTATGGTATGACATTTGTGCTTATTTCAGGGCAATTAGTATATGATGAATTCATGGAATATTGCAGCTTCCATAAGTAATAAATTACGTTCATTAATGTACATTTCTGAAATAATTTTTGTTTGCGTATGGAATCAAGAGTCGATCCCACGATCTCTGCATGCAGTGTTACCAGTTTAGGGAATTTGTCCCCAAATTGGGGAATTTTTCGCGATTGGGGATGAAAATTTTGTATAAGGGATCTGGGGATTTGTTGGGGATGTGACCAAATTTGAGGGGATTTTGGAGGTCAAACAAGATTGATTTTAGAACTAAGAAATATGCGACTGGCAAGTCTAAAAATGTGTGTTACTATTCATAATGTATCCTTTTTAATAAAGAAGTAACCACTAATGAACACTACCAAAAAAAAAACAAAAAACGCCACAAAATGCAATAAGAGTTTTTAGAATAAACACACACTTTAAAAATAATTCAATTGGTTGTGACAAATTTAATCCTTCTGCTGAAATGATAAAACTTTCTAATACAAGTACTATGTACAACAAAGTTTCTGAGGCTGATGAATCAGAAGATTTTGATTCTGAAGTTTTTGAAATGGTAAACTTTGGTTAAAAATTTTTTTATACTTGTGTCTATTATAAACTATGTGTAATTTTTTCTTAACAGTTTTTATAAGTACAAATTAAATTTATATGAATGTAAATATACTCGTAGCTGTCGATGATTAAATTAAAAAAAAAAACTAAAAAATTTAATTTTTTTTACAAAAGAAAAAATTTGAATAAAAAACTCAATTTGGGGTTTTTTTGGGGATGAGAAATCAAAAATTGGGGATAAGCTCAAAAAAAAAACTGGCATCACTGTCTGCATGTTAGGCGAGAACACTACACACAGTGATGCCAACGTTTTTGGCTCTAAGAGCACATCAATATTTAAAAAAAAAGCACTAAAAGGCGTAATTTTGAAATCTAAAAAGCGTAAAAAGCACTAACGTGAAAAACGAGAGAAGATTGAAACGGGTGAAGTCTAAAAATGTTTAATATTTTCTAAGCTATTATCTATTTCGGCAATAGTATCATATTTACTGAAATATATCCGACGAAGAAGGTATGAGTTACGCTGAAAAAATAAATACACCAAGTTTTTCTTAAAATAATTTTAAGAAATACACAAATTTCTTAAAAGCACTACTTAGTGCTTTTGCTTAGTTTGGCACTAACGCTCAAAATTTGGCGTTTTGAGTCCTCAAAAAGCACTAAAAATAGTGCTAAAAGCACCAAGTTGGCATCGCTGACTACACATATATATTTTCATATAAAATTTTAATAAAAATTAAAACTCAAATCACGAAGTAAAATGAGAATGAGAATTCGCTTCCAAATTTTTATCCACGTAAGCGAGAGAGGATGGACTATAAAAAATGAGAGTATGTGAGTATAAATAGCCGACCACCTTCGTGGTGTTAATGCTAATTTGGATGTTTTGTCCATTTAGTTTTTTGCATAAAAAATTACGATGTACATATAGTCCATTATTTTTTCTTCACATGAACAAATTTGTTGCATGAAAAATTGACCATGTGTAGTCCATTTAATTTTTTGCATGAAAAATGGATGATGTATAGTCGATTTAATTTGTTTCATAAAAAATTACGATGTGTGGTCCATTATTTTTTTTTTTTTTGCTTGAAAAAATGTTAGCAAGAAAAATAGACGATGTATATATAGTCCATTAAATTTTTCATGAAAAATTTACGATATATTTATTGTCCATTTAATTTTTTTCATAGCAAATTACAATGTATAGTCCATTTAATTTTTTGTATGAAAAATTAACTGGACTTTGCTTTAAAAATGGACCATGTATAATAACTTTATACATATTAAGGATGTAACGAATATTCGCATTCGCTTTCGCAATCGCAAATTATTCGCTTACTTTTGCTATTTGCATTCGCTAAAATGTATGCGAATATTTCAAGCGAATACTAGCGACAAAAAAATTGTATTTATTTTATGAAAATAGTTTGCGATTAACAAATGTAAAAAAACCAGAACTACTTTTGCAAGATTTTTTCAGGAAAAATTCATTCCAAGTTTTCTTAATATGTATTTTGACAGCATTTCACATGAAATGTTGAACAGAGTACCAGGCTTTAGGGCCAAAGTAGGAATGGGTTGATTGCCTAACATTTTGTAAAATTATTATTAATTATTATCCATACTTACTCGAATATAAATTTATTTGCATGTGATATTTTAACGAATTGTAATATTTGCATTCGCTTTCGCATTCGCATTTGCTTTCGCAAATTTTAAAATGTATTATTCGCTTTCGCATTCGCATTCGCTAAACTGGTATTCGTTACATCCCTAATACATATACATATATATATTTGTTTCATAAAAAATTACGACGTAGAGTCTGAACACAATGTAACGAAAATTTATTGTGGTGCGGTTTTTCATACGATTTTGAAGTAAAAAACCGCAGTGCGGAACGGTATAAAATTAAAATCTATTTTACTTTCTCTGCGGACTTTCTTATTCTCTCAATTTTTTACTCTTTTTTTCTTTCTGATGTTGCCATAGTCTTTAAAGAATTGGCGGTGTTCACAACATTATTGTGAGCAAAAAAAAAAATGATTTTGAAGTTGAAAAACTTTTGTCATAAAATATAAAAGCTTAAAAAATATAAAATATATCGGCCAATGTATAAAATGTTAATCGTTTTTTGTTTTTAGTTACTGCCATTACAAAATATTATATATGTATATATGTTCCCGTCTTTCCTATAAGGAGCATAGGGCCTCCCTTACAAAATATTAAACAAAGATTAAATTTTTTAGAAAATTTTATAAAAATGTATCCACAAAAAAATAATAAAAATTTAAACAAACAATGACAAGTATTGCCGTAGCCGTCTTCCGTTGTATTATGTTTATTTTTCTCTCCCGCAACGAGAAATCGCACCGCACCGCAAACATTGTGTTTAGACGCGTATTCTTCTAACAATAATTTAAAAGATTTGTCCCTTTCGAGTTGAAGAAATGACACAATATTGAATATTTTAGAATTAAGAGAGTGTAAAATAGAACAAATGTGAGAATTTTAAATTATGTAGCAGTTTCTGCCTGAACTTTGCTGCTAAAAAAATCATACTTTTTCGTACGTTTCATTTTATTATTTGCAAAGTATGTAAAATGAATGCTCATGTGATATAAATATAGATGCCAATTTTTTCAATTGCATAATGTACTACATATTTATGTATTTTTTTTGTTTTTGTAGATATGTATGTATGTATATAAATTTTAATTTTATTTAATGTAAATGTTATCTCTTTAATTAACAATGTCAAAGTTAATAAAATGTCAATGCAAAAGTTATGATATAATTAAAAAGTGCACTATTAACATAAAAACAATTTAATTTATAGTCTTTTTTTTTTGTTGGAAATATACGGTGGAATATGGAAGTGTAGAAAATGTACATAAATTTCTATATGAAATGTACAAAAATTAATGCACATATATTTTTCTGTTGGTGCGTTTGAAAACAACAAGTCAACCAATCTTGCCGAATATTTCACAAATTACTCGTATTACTAACCTGAACATAAATGCATGAATGTATATACGAGCATGTAAATGCATTTGCAACAGTAAGTCAGTATATATTGTATCTAGGCGCACGGCAGTACGCAATGCCAAATTTTGGCCAATGCACGCAGTGTGTATATTTACAGCAACCCATTCGACGTGTTTTTACCCCCCTCATAAATTTGTTCCCGGCAATCGTAAAATTCTAAACTGTAAACCATAATTAGAACTAATTAATGTACATCATATACGAAGTTTGAAAGTTTTCGAATTAAAGCTTCCTGAGATATGGGGGTGCAAAAAGTGCATATTTTTAAACATACTTACTGACCACTGACCACTGACACACTCATCCAATGATGAAGCACTTCCGCTTTACCTAGAGAGCTAAAATTGGGTAAACGAGTAGATCTAGGTGAGTAATGAACTAAAAAAATCTGAAAAAATTAAATGTTTAAGCGGGGGGAAGGCGGGGCTACGCCCATAAAAATTAAAATTTGTGCTAGTAAGCTGAAATTCGATACAGAACAAGGTTTAGATTAGCACTCAACTAAAAAAATTTAAAATTATAAAATTTTAGCCAGCAGGGCGGGGCTACGCCCATAAATATCAGAATTAAAAAAGCAAATCTAAAGCGCTTAACAGAAGCGATTTTATTGAAACTTGGCATATATATTGCGATAATGCAAGGTTATAAATTTTTTGTTAAAAAAGTGGGCGTTGACATGCCCATGCAAATTAAACCTCATATTTCATGTACTACGGCTCAGCCCATTTAGATATACTATTTATGTAGGTATTCTTATCCGTTAATATACAGCTTTTAACTCAAGCCATTTTAGTGAAACCTTGCATACTCGTTGCACTTATGGAATACTTTAAACTATCACCTTAAAAAGTGGGCGTGATCAATACCATAAAATGTAAGCCTTGTATTTAGTCTACTTCGGTCTAGCATATTTTAAAAGAAAATTTGCATGAATTATAAGAGCAGCTCACGAAAAAAACGTGAGTTTAAAAGAGTGGCCGAGATAGTAATCTTTATGATTTAAAGGTATAATTCAGGCTAGAAACATTTTATAGATAGAGTAGATGGAGTAAGCCACACCCTTAAAACTCAAATTCACACTAGAGGCCTGAAATTTGATGCACAAATAAATCTAGATCAGAGATCACTAAGAAAAATCTGAAAACACGGAAGTTTAAATCAGGGCGAGGGAACAAGCACTTTAAACTCAAAAGTAAGATCAGGTAGTTGTTCCGTGCTACTAAGTATTTCTCAGAATATTTATAATTAACTTTGGTGTTATTTTTTCAATTATAATTATCACATGTAATTTGGCCTACAAAGCGCTATAAGCTTCAGCCTGATCAAATCATAAACTAAGATCAATTTATTGAAACTTTTCATACACATTGCACTTATCTAAAGTAAAAATATCCTTTTTTTGAAAAGTTGCCGTGTCTACAGTCATAAAGCTTAGCTTTTACATTCATGTACTTCGGCTTAGCAGTTTTTAGTCTATTACTTATGTATTTATCATTAGCTTTTTCCTACGAAACTTTACATGAACTACAAGTACTAGCAGATAGAAAAGTGGTCAAGGACAGACCCATAAAAATGTTGCATAAGATTATACGTAAATTATTATACTCATTCGGAAAAACTAAAAGTTAAAGCATCAGCTACCCTATTGAAACTTTTCATGCACATTGGGCATATAGTTTTGATTTATGTACTTCGTCTAAGCAGACTTTAATATGTAAATATATTAAAAAAAGTAGAGGGGGGTCACGCCCACTAAAATTTACGCTATACTGTACGTATTTCTTTTCAGAAGACTCTTACCAAACTGCGTATACAATGGCGGCCCGTTGTAATGACACAATAGTGCATTTTCAAGGTGTACAATCCAAGACCCGTCACACTCTAACTATGGCTTTTTCAACTGGCCTAGTGATCATGAATATATGCAAATAAAATGCACTAGAAATTTTAAGTTTAAATGTGTTATTATATACAGTTTTTCAAAAAGTATTCAGATCCTCACAAAAAAAGGCCAAGTTTTTATCTAAAATTTCGACCATTAAAAGTAGTGAGATAAAATTTTTGACCAAGTTCTTCTTTGCACAATACCTATCACTATAATCTGCCATGCATTTTATAAATATGAAATCATCAGAGTTTTATATTATTTCTAGTCAACCTGCTCACTTGGCAATATTTGTATCCTTGTAATACAGAAGATAATAGTGGATACTTATTTACTTCTTTACATAGGGAAAAATGATGGCAAGTAAACAGGTTGCCTAGAAATAATATGAAGCCCTGATGATTTCATATTTATAAAGCGCATGGCATATTATAGTGATAGGTATTGTGCAATGCAGAACTTGATCAACATTTTTATGGCCGAAATTTTGGATAGGAACTTGGCATTTTTTCACATTTATGTTTTTGTGAGGATTATTATTACAGTTATCTTCCTCTGCCAAACGGCCCACTGTATGTAATTTGTGATTCTTAATAAAAAATACTTCAATTATTGTAGTAAACACTACACATATTATTTTGCCAATTTCAAATGCAATAAAAAAATAGCCTTTTATAAACCTTATTTTTATTTACTTATCTCTGTTATTAATAATGTGTAAATTGATTAAAGCGCTTGTTAATAATATAATTTCTATGGTAGTTGGAAAAAACTTGTTAACGTAATGAAAGATCTGTGTGCAAGCAATATAAAACTAGGGCTAATTTTTTTTATTAATTAAATTAAATGCCAAGACGAATACCGCAGTGGTCAACCAGTTGAGTTGACCATACCAGAAACTGTTAAGAAAATCCGCAAAATTTTATTAGATGATCGTCGGCTAAAGGTGCGTAAGCTAGCTGAATGGACAAACATTTCACACAAAAAATGCAGAATTGTAAAACAATGAAAGTTTCCACTATCTC
This sequence comes from Tachina lurida, assembly GCA_944452675.1. Lineage (NCBI taxonomy): Eukaryota > Metazoa > Arthropoda > Insecta > Diptera > Tachinidae > Tachina > Tachina lurida. Next base: position 42,058,764 of record OX101752.1, read on the forward strand.
TTCCTTCACCAACTTTCTTTTCTGTACCATCTCTTTCTTAAAGAAAATAACATCTAGTAATAGTAGTAGGCATTAATTGCCTGAGTGTCACTTTTCTTTCAAAATTTCACAAGGTGCTATACATCACATGTTGATCAAAAATTTTCAGATGGGAGAGTTGGGTGAAAGAATATGTTTAAACAAACTATTAAGCATTGTTTCACCGTAATAAAACTGAATTTTTGCATCGATTTGTAATCATGAATAAGACATGGGCCAACTTCTACACACTTGAGAGAAAAAAAAACACTCAAAATATTGGACTGGAATGAGCAACTCGTGTCCAAATAAGGCGAAGACAGTTTTATCTACAGGCACGATTATGACGTTAGTTCTTGGGATCCGCAAGAAATATCTTATACTTGAGTAATTTGAGGAAAAAAGCTGCTTTTTTCCAAAAAAAAATGTAGTTTGCTTCTTGCATATCACTGGGAAAAGTGTGTCGAGGTAAAAAGAGACTATGTTGAAAAATAATAAATTATGCCAAATTGTTTGTGTTTTCTTTCCAAAATCAACTACTTTTAGGACTACCATTGTGTAACTCTATATAAAGGTATGTACCTAAACATGTGATTGAAATTTAAAAAATTTTTAATAACAATTACCTTCAATTACAAACAACAAATTCAGAATTTCGGAAATACACGCGGTTCTGACGGTATAGCTTCGATAGTACTACCAAAGGGTAGTAAAAGCCTATCGGCCCTATTCTGTAAACCGAATCCGAGTAAATTTCTCTTTTTCAAAAAATTGCTTATGGTGCTGCAAACGTGTCTTAAATCATACACGATCATTTTCTTTCAGATATGATACTTAATAATCTATATAATAAAAAAATTTAAAAATTCTAAAAAAAATTGTCTATTGCCGGAGTTAGTTTTCTAAAATTGTGTGATTTTAAACAGAACAGGTCCGTTTACCCAGTTTGGAGATTTTGGTGACCAATTTTTTATGGGCCTCCAAAGATTTCGAAAATCAGTGTACCCTCAAAAAAAATGCTGTCATCAGTTTTTAGCCAACAGCTCATTTAAACTTAATGATAGGGCTTAGTTATATAAAGCAATAATGTAACTCAGGGTCTACGGAGCAAATTTTGCCAAGATTTTATGCCAAAAAAAAAAATATTTCTTAGTGCAAAAATTAAGGAAAAAAATTTCTTATCAGTTTTTTCAGAATAACTTAAAGGGACTCTTAAATTTTTGCTAACAATATTTGGCAAAGTTTTACCTGCGGTAAGGCCGAAAAATATTTTCTTATCAGTTTTTTCAGAATAACTTAAAGGGACTCTTAAATTTTTGCTAACAATATTTGGCAAAGTTTTACCTACGGTGAGGCCGAAAAATATTTTTGAGCATTACAATATAATTAGAACTTCTTTTGGCATCCTAAATACCTTGTTGAGCCCACATTTTTGCTTAAATTTTTTAAAAAATTGTTTTATGTTTCTTTGCATTGGAATCATTTTTACATTTAAAGAAAATTGTACTTTGGTTTTTTCGATTGTTCGCATGTTCATGTAATTGTATTTTTTTTCAATTACACCTAATTCACACCTTGATTTTTCAATGATTTTTTGAAACACGATTTTTGTAGTTTGTAGGCGAACGGTATAGAAAAGCAAAGGGGGTAGAAAAAAATCACATTTTCCGTTTTCCGAGTTTTTTTTCAAATTTTCTTTACACATATTTTAATTTTTGGTTGTTGCTTTATTTTATTTTTTCATTCAATGCGACAACAGCTTTTTATAATAGAAAACAGTGTTACCTGTAGGTTATTTTGTCGCAAATATAGGAGTTTAGGGAATATCGGACAAATATTTTATTTTTGCCAAAACGTTTCTTTATTTATAAGTATTAATAATACTTTGACAAAACGTAGGTATTTTTTATACTCAGATTGCATTTTTTCTATATAAATAACAAAAGAACTACAATCAAAATATATTTTTGCTCATAAACCGTTTCAAAATTTGTTTTTGCTCGAAATTATACAGACTTTTATCTAATGGCAGGCACCTCAGGAAATAGAATATGGGCATCAATTAAACAATGATTTAATAATTAAAGAAATTACACTTACATCTATTAATGGAGAAATCTCAAATACAGCTTTATGTTAAATTTGTATTATATATAAGATAATTTCTGAAAATCTGTAGAGAAGTATTCATTAATTTCGAACGCAGAAGTAGTCACTTTAAATAATTTAATACACAAGAACTACATATGTATGTTAAAATAATTACTTAAATGTTTTTAATTAATCTCTTTTTAAATTAAAATTAATGAAATTTGTAGATTTTCGTATGGGAACATTTTTTAACATGTAGGGGAAATGGAATTTTTAAGATCTACTGGCAACACTGATACCATTTTTTAAGGCAAAAAAAAATCAAACCTAGAAACATGGAAAAAATCATCGTATGAATGTACAATGTTTTTGGAAGCAACTTTTAAAGAGAATTTAAAATAAAACAAGATTTTTAAATCCTCGTATGAATTGGGCCTTACAATTACATGTAATTGTATTTTTTTTAATTACAATTACATGTAATTGTTTTTTTTTCCATTACAGTTACATACTCTTAAATATAATTGATTTCCTTCATTTTTAATTACGACAAAATGTAATTCAAATTGAGAACTTTTACTTTGAAACACAGTGAAGACCTTAACCCTTATGTGAATGGCAAACAAAAAAAACACCTTTAACAGCATTGCAAGGTACCCGGGTACCTATAAGGAAATAGTATTGGAAACTAAAATTTTTTTTATCGAAAATAAAAAGAAAAACAAGAAAAGAAAACACGTAAAGCTTGCACTAGATGTTCCAAACCTATTTGTAATGAGCATTCAACAAACTCTCTAAGTTGTTCGCGAAGCGATCAGTGGATGTATATTTGTAGGTGAGTGAATTTGCTACGGTCTGCTTAAAAAGTGTGTGAATTGGCTACATTTCAGTTGTTTGGTTGTAGTTTTGAAAACAATTCAGCTGATGGGTTTTGTTTTGGATAAACAAATCTTGATAAATACCAAAAAAATTTGATGTAAACGGTTTAGATATCCATAAAGATTTCAGTCAAAATATGCAAGATTTTGTGCTAATGTAAATGCCCTATTAGTGTTCCTGTTTGCTTTTTTTTATTAATTTATTTATGTGCGAGTATATATGAAAAAAAAGTATTTTTTGTTTATTTTTCTTTCACCAAATAAAAGTTTTAATCTAAAATATTAATTACAGCGTCCTTTAATTTTATTTTAGTAACATTTCACTTAAAATATACATGCAATAATCGTTTTTTAATATTTAATTTACCCAGATATCTGGCCATACCTTTAACGGTGTAAGATGAAAAAAGGACCATCACGCCTTTTCACAATAATTTTTAAGCTAAGAAATAATGATAATCTAAAATTTATTAATAGTTAGGAGTTCTCAAAAAGTTTCAAATATGTGGAACATATGTTTCTATTAAAAAAAAATTAAGCTGAAGACGTCAAAGGTACTCGGGTAGCTTGCCATTCACATAAGGGTTAAGTAAGTAAATACAAAGATGTAATTATAAAATGTATTTTTAAGCATATTTTGACCCAAAATATAGTTCATCTTAAGCAGAGATTAAAAATAGCAAATTTCAAATCATTGTCAACAGATTTTTTTTAACTACTCATATCTGAAAAATAGAAATTTTACTATTGAAAGTTCACGAACATATGCACAAAAAAAATATTCCTGCAATAAACAACTTTAATTAAAAATAAAACCAAAAAACAATTAAAAATGTGATTGAGTCAATTAAACTTTGTAATTGACTTAATTTTTAAACAAAAGTTTCATAGTAGGGAATAGGCACCATAATACGCAGCCATAATAATTATTAGCGATAATAAAAGTAACTAAATAAATTTTGCCATTTCTTTCGGCTGCAATTTCGCGTGGCAAACTGTATGCAAAAATTCTGAAAACCTCTAAACAATCTTTCCTTGAAAATTTTATTAAAAAAAAATTTCATTGAAAAACTTATTTAGATGCTGTTTTGTATCAAATTTAAAAAGAATAATTAAGAAAACATCACAACTTTGTTGATAAATTTTTATCAGCTGTGTTTTTTAGATATTTAATTAATTTACTGCCAGTCGAAAACATATATTAAACAATCGGTTGCTAGCAATAAACAATAAAATTAAGGACAAGGCAATAACTATAGGAACCAAGCATTTCAATTTCAGTTTTGTGTATATATAAGGTTGCCCTAAATATCAAAACTACCGCAGCCACAATTAAAACCAGATGTTGAGAAAAAGTTTTCATGCAATAGAAGTAAAGGAATAGAAAACCTCTTCTTTTGTACAATAAAAATGTCACAACAAAAATATATTAGAAAACTTTTTGTTTAAAAATTATTTAAATTATATTAATCGCAGTATGTTGAGGAAGTTACTAGTAGATAAAATCTGGATAGCCAAAGTTTATTGTGTTAGGATTAAACAATAAAAATTATGTAACCGCAAACGCACTTTAGAACTTAAAATGAACAATTCACTATATTTATAACTTGATTAGGCTTAAGTTCGCATCGCTTTGTAAGCCAAATTACATGTGATAATTATTAATTAACAAATAACACCAAAGTTAATTGTAAATATTCTGACAAACACGTAGTAGAACGGAACAACTAGCTATTTTCGAACACCACTACACCTTCATCATCAGCGTTCTTTGTATTTCGTCCACTCTAAGTGGTGTCAGTTGATGTAGATTTTTGTTTTATGTACTCAGCCATTATTGCAAATGGAATATGTGAATTGTTTTGATTTATTCACATTAAAGTTTTTCTAACTTTGATCCCATGTTTTTATTATATTTTTTTTTTTTAATTTAGATTAACCTAAGATGTTTCGATTATACTGTAAACGTGTGCATGGGGATCTGCGTCACATAATTCATATTCGGTAGTGAAATTTTGAGTTTTTTCTAACTTTGCACCAATTTTGATTTGTATTTTTTAATTGGAAATAAGTCTAGGTTATACTCATAATACTATAAAGGTTTTGATGCTGGAATTTACGTTAGTTTACAAGATAAGTAAATAGCTATATGCATGGTTGTCACATCGCGAATCCGGAATTGGCGATTTGAATAAAAAAAATTCTAACAAAACTTAGACAAAAACCTTTTATAGTATTACGACTATAGCCAAAGACAATTTTAACTTAAATAAAAAATTCAGTAGTATAAAATTGGCTCGCACAGGATTGGTTTCGTACGAATACTACATGGCTACTACTATACGAACCTTAGCCCATATAATCGATAATCTTACGTGATGTAGAAATTTATTTAATTTTTTTTGTCTTTTTTATTTATAGCGCTTTTCTTAATTTCTTTTTAGATTCTTTACGTTTTGGCATTTTTTTTCGGTTATTGGCATTCTTATAGCTATGCTATTTATTTCACGATACAGGAGCTAGCACGCTGTTTTTGTAACAAAACTAATCGACACTATTACAGGTATACATTTATTTTTGTTTTGATTTCTTTGTAATTAAAATCAGAGTACGAAAATAAGCAAAACAAATTGTTTGACTTTCTTTCGTTTCGTTCTTTGAAGTGAGAGAAACAAATACAAAACAACAATAACAACAAGGAGAAGGATTGCTCAATTTGTTGTGTACTGTTTTTGCGCATGAGCACAAACCAGAGAACTCAGCCGATGGGCTATAATCTGGCTAACAGCGGCCGTAGGCCACAAAAAATTCGTACGACGCTAAAAAAGAAAATAATGAGTAATAAATGCAAAGGTTTTGAAATATTTAATTTAATTGAATATAATTGTATTGCATTGTTATTTAACAGATACATTTTGTTTAATAAGCTAAACAGCATAGCTATAACCTTGTGCTCTAAGACACTCTCTTCTTTTTTTTAAGTTTTCTGACCACCTTTTTACTTTTGATGATTTGTTTATATTTAAGCGATTAGTTTTATTTTTGGTGATTTTTTCATTTAAGCGTTTTTTTTTTTATTTTGGCGATTTTTCGTTTCGGCATTTCCTTAATTCTTGGATTTATTTGTTCATCCTTTAATTTTTACTGTCTTTTAATTGTTGTGAAGTTGTAGGCGGCCTTCAAAAACAACATGTTTTTAGGGTTTTGTACACCAAAGGTGAACAGAAACGCTATTGTTTTCGCTACGCTGTCCGTCTGTCCGTCCGTCTGTCACAGGGTATTTTCTCGAGAACCGCAAGAACTACGGGACTGAAATTTGGACACAGTGTGTAGACGAGCAACGAAGAATGTTAAAATCCCATATAATATATTTACAATTGTATGCATATACAGTTGAATTTTGTGAGGTTAGTGTATTTTTATACAGACTACAACAATTAACACTAAAATTTAAAAAAAGATTTAATTATAGGATATACCATCAGTTAATGTAATTTTGACTATGTAATTTTGACAACTTGGTGTATCTTGGAAACCGTAAGAGCGAACTTCTTGAAATTTTCAAAAAACGTAAAACAAAACAAGTAAGAGTGCTATATTCGGCTGTGCCGAATCTTATATACCCTTTACCAACGTACGTACATATATATAGTATACAGACACATACATACATATTTATTTTGTGAAAAAATTTATAATTTTTTTAAAGTTTCCATCTTTGGAGCTGTAATTTTCATTTTTCAAATTTTATACGCCAAACTTTTCTTTCAGAAGCATAAATATAATCAATTTATAAAGAAAAAGAAAAAATTTTTAGACCTATTTAATTTTACATAACACAAAAAGTGTAAGTTTTCCAACCCTGGAATCATAATTAAGGATTTTTCTAATTCCTTGTACCAATCTAGTTCTTTAAAAAATACATAAAATATGTTAAGTGAACGAAGCAAAAACGAAATAAGAAAAAACTTAGTTTCATTTAATTCCTTTAATATAAAAAAATTCAGTAAAGTGCGACTTTGACTCGCGCACGAAGGTTCCGTACATTCGGTTCTGAGCACTTTTTAATGTGGCTTTTTTGCTTTTTTGAAGTTTTTTTCAGTTTAAAAGATTTTTTCAGTTTTGTCGCTTTTTTCTCATTTTGGCGATTTTTTCTGTTTTTCTCGGTTTTTTTCATTTTGGCGATTTTTTCTGGTTTTGGGGCTTATTTTCATTTTGAAGATTTTTTTCATTTTGGCGATTCTTTTTCCATTTTGGCGATTTTTTCCTATTTTGGGGGTTTTTTCATTTTGGCGATTTTTTTTTCATTTTGGCGATTTTTTTTCCTGTTTTTGGGTTTTTTTTTCATTTTGGCGATTTTTTTCTGTTTTTTTGGGGTTTTTTTTCGTTTTGGCGATTTTTTTCTGTTTTTCTCGGTTTTTTTCATTTTGGCGATTTTTTTTCATTTTGGCGATTTTTTTTTATTTTGGCGATTTTTTTCTGTTTTTGGGGCTTTTTTTTAATTTTGGAGATTTTTTTCATTTTGGCGATTTTTTTCATTTTGGCGATTTTTTTCATTTTGGCGATTTTTGCCTGTTTTGGGGTTTTTTCATTTTGGTTATTTTTTTCTGTTTTTGGGGCTTTTTTTTCATTTTGGATTTTTTCTGTTTTTGTGGGGTTTTTTCGTTTTGGCGATTTTTTTTAATTTTGGCGATTTTTTTCTGTTTTTGGGGGCTTATTTTCATTTTGGAGTTTTTTTTTCAATTTGGCGACTTTTTTTTCATTTTGGCGTTTTTTTTCATTTTGGCGATTTTTTTTCTGTTTTTGGCGCTTTTTTTCATTTTGGAGATTTTTTTTCATTTTGGCAATTTTTTCCTGTTTTGGGGTTTTTTTTCATTTTGCGATTTTTTTCTGTTTTTGGTGCTTTTTTTTTCATTTTGGATTTTTTTCTGTTTTTGTGGGGTTTTTTTCGTTTTGGCGATTTTTTTTCATTTTGACGATTTTTTTCCATTTTAGCAATTTTTCCGGTTATTCGCCATTTATTTTAGTCTTAGACATTTTTTTTGTAATTTGGTGCTTTTTTTCGCTTTGGCGATTTTTTTTGTTTTTGGCGATTTTTTTCGGTTTAGCGATTTTATAATTTTTTGATTTTTTAGTTTTACCGTTTCTGAAAATTTCAAGAGTTTTGCTTTCACGGTTTCCAAGATACAGCAAGTTGTCAAAATTGCATAGTCAAAATTGCATTAACTGATGGAACACCCTTTAATTTAAATTTTTTGAAATTTTAGTGTTAATTTTTGTAGTCTGTATAAAAATACACTAACCTTACAAATTTCAAGTGTATATACATACATACATACAATTGTATGTATATTACATGGGATTTTTAAATTTTTCGTTGCTCGTTTTGGAACACCCTTTAATTTCCAATTCTCATATATTTATTGTTGTAGCGGCCAAAGGTCTACACACTGTGTCCAAATTTCAGGTCTGTAGCTCTTACGGTTCTCGAGAAAATACTAATATAGTTTTAGACATAGTTAATTTTACATAACACAAAAAGTTAAAGTTTTCCAACCCTGGAAACGACTTTTTAATTTTTTTATATTTTTTTAATTTAAAATTCCAATTTTAGTCGTACTGAAGTGTAAAATATGTTCATTTATTAAAAAAAAATAAAAATTTGTTTTTGGTAGTTACTTTTATATGGCAAAATGAAGTTTAAGTTTTCCAGCTCTGCAATCGTCTGCCCGATTTTGCTGAATTTCAATACCAATCTATTTTGGAAAATTTCTGACACACCAGTCCAAGAACGAAGTCTCTAGCTCTTCTGGGAGCTTCGGAAAACCGATTTCACGTACAGACAGACGGACAGACGGACAGACGGACAGACGGACAGACGGACAGACGGACATCGCTTATTCGTCTTCCCTATGCATAAGGATCCAGAATATATATATTTTATGGGTCGCTTATTGATATTATAGAAATTACAAACGGAATGACAAACCTATATATACCCTTTTACCATTTTTGTTGGTAAAGGGTATAAAAATCCCAAAATTATAAAATCGCCAAACCGAAAAAAAATTGCCAAAACGAAAAAAGCACCATATTAAAAAAAATTCTAAAACGAAAATAAATTGCGAAAAACCGAAAAAATCTCAAAAATTTTAAAATCGCCAAAATGAGAAAATCTCCAAAATTTAAAAATCGCCAAAATGAAAAAAAAAATCGCCAAAATGAAAAAAATCGCCAAAATGAAAAAAATTGCCAAAAGGAAAAAATCGTCAAAATGAAAAAAAAAACGCCAAAACTAAAAAAAAATCTCCAAAATTAAAAAAAATCGCCAAAATGAGAAAAAAGCGAAAAATAAACAAACAAAAAATTATTTCAGCTGAAAAAACGTCAAAAACTTAAAAAAAACGCTGTATTAAAAAATGCTCAAAGCCCAACGTACAGAAATCTTCGTGCGCGAGTCAAAGTCGCACTTTACTGAATTAATTTGCATTATGCTAGCATTTTTCAGACTAGTTACTTGTTGCTTTATTTGTGCCTTAAAAATTGTTACAGATCATTTACGTTCCTCAAAATAGGCCTTTGACATTAATAAAACCACTTAAAGCAACCTATTTCCTACAGGCTAATGTATATAAAATAGTTTCTCTGAAAAAACATTACCAATATCAATAGAAATGGAAAAATAACTCAATCAAATTACTTTTAATTAAATCAGCTCACTTTACTTCATTTTAACTAAATATGAAATGATAAAAGTTTTGCTCTTGTCATTATATAAAACTCACAAAACTTTGGCATATTTTGCTAGCTTATCACTTACAACTCGCTTCATTTCCAAAAAAAAAAGTTTTTTTTAAAAGATTTTGTTTACATCCTTAACAAAATATTAAATTCCATTTAAAGTTTTCCAACAATCATTTGAAATTGCGTTATATGAAATTGCTATTAGCCGCACAAAATCACCATAACGGACACATAAAATTTTGTTGGCAAAACTCTCAAACCAAAAAAAATAAATAAAAAAAAATAATAAAAAAAATAGAAATGAAACGAAAATATATGAAGAAAATTCCAACCAACATCTTAATATCGAATTTCCTTTTCATCGTTATTTGTCTTAACCATGATAAATGTGTTGGAATATTGTACAATGTTAAGAAATTACTAAAAAGAAGAAGAAAATGAATGGGACTGCAAATAGGCGTAATGAAAGTTATCATGACAATTATTTCAAAAGCAGTGTAAAAATAAAAAGATAAAAAATAATGTAAGTTTTTTTTAGAAAAAAAAGGATACCACTGCAAAAACACTCATCTAGGAATTATATTACAGTTTCTTAAATTACTAAGTTTAAAGTAAGCTTTAAGTAAGAAAATAAATAAATGGTAGAAAAACGTTTAACAAAATATACTGAAATTATCTAAAATGAAGTAAGTAATATAGTGACTTGAATGAAACCTATTAGTTTATAATAATATAGACATATAATATATAAAAATATAATGAAAATATAAACAAAATTAATAAATTTAGCACATGTGAAAATTGTGAGACCGATCACAGGGAGATGTGTAAACATCTAGTAATGAAAAATTTTTTTTAATATTGGTTTATGGTAACTAAAATAAAATATATAAATGTTTGACTCCACTGTATTTAAAAATCTATGTCAAACTGCATCTAGTAGTGGACTTATTAGTTGTAGAAGTTTGTGGAGAATTGCTCATATGCAAGTGGAAAACGTCAAATATAAAAATTTGGATAAAGCTTGCGCTTCGCATCGTATTAAAACCTCCACCCATAATAATTGGCATGAGATGGGGATTGTTACCCAATTCTCGTGCACCAGCTTCAGTGTAAGGCAACAGTACATAATGAAGATATATTATAATATAATATTATAAATTCTTTATACAGACTGCTATATATCTTTTAAACAAATATTTGACATTTAAAACGCTCTTTTATTTAAAACTTATATTTATTTTATATATTTCAATTTTGTAACAAAATTATCCCCACTGGCAACACTATTACACTTCACAAGCAATTTCTATTAAAATTAACATTGCTCCTGAAAGTATGCTTTAACATTCGCTTGAGTGTATTTCTATGCAGCTGTTAAGTTTCTCTGTACTTCTTGTTGTCCGTATGATTACACTAATACACTCATACACAGCTCACACCGATTTGATAACGAACGCATCGCACATTTTACTCAAAATCTGTGATTGTATTGTGAAAAAGATTTTTACCGCCTAGCGTATAGATGTGTACACATCAAAAAGTTTTTGTATTGGAAAAAAGTTTTTTTTTTCAGATTTAAGAAGTTTTTTAAAAAATATATTGTAACGCTGGCAGCAATACACTTGTGTGCTTAGTGGTGTGAGTTGTTTTTATATTGTTGTTGTTTTTTTTATATTTTGTCAATAGCCGACAAAGTGCTGCTGGCTGGTAGGCAGTGCATTAGTCTTGTAGTCGGAGGATCAGAGGTTCGAATCCTGGAGACAAATCAAAGTATTTTGAATTTTTTTCAACTAAAACATTTCAAAAAATTATATGTTAAATTATCAACTAAATAATGTTAATGATGATATATATTTAGTGTGTATCCAAAGAATATTAAAAGTTGTTGTGGCTGCAGGGTTAAGCGATTGGACTACTACGCGATGAGTTCCGAAATTAAATCTTGGCCGAAGAAGCCAATTTATAAACAAACAAACATTTTTCTGATGCCTGGGCCAAACGCACATAAATAATTAATAAAATACAATTAACTACATCAAATTAAATTCATGTTGATCCAACGTGGAATAACTTTACTTCGAAATGATTCTTTGTAGTGATTGAGTGAACGAGACCGTCCGAAAATACAAATTATCCTCCGTCTCGTGACATCTCTGTAAGTATTTTGTGTATTTCACGTAAATTTTTAATACAATTATTGATTAACCTTTGTAAGTATCGCTATTAATTTTTTGGTTTTTCCGTTTTTTCATTTTCTGTTCAGGTTAGCATGAAATTTCATGCTTGTTTATTTCTTGCGATCATCAGATTAGTTACTTCTACTTATACGATGTACCGTCGTCAGATACCTTGAAGTATTATTGTAGTGGATATTATGTTACATTCACCCGTATCGTGAACATATTTTCCCTCAATATATTTCCACTTTTCACGAAATTGCTATCGTGAATAATATTCCCCTTATCGTATTTTCCACGTGAATTTTTTCACTTTTCAATTGGTTTTTTTCACTTTATTTTTGCATGCAAAGTGAATTATACATGCAACAATTTCTATATTTTCCATCGAATTATATATTAAAAGTTAAAAATATTCATTTTTATGACAAGTAACCCTTACGACTGCTATTTGTGAAATATCTTGAAGTCAGGAGTCTATGTCAATAAGCCTCAAACTCTGGAGGTCCTCAAAAGGAATATTCAACAAATCTGAAGTGATGGAAAATGCCATTTATCAAGCCCATGTCGTCCTCAATCCTGTACTTAAGGAAAAAAAAAATTGTCATCAAATGAACGCATTCCGAAAGCAAAACTAAAGGAAATAACAGTCAAAGAACATCGTTACTAACTTTTACGCCACCTTGTTTAATAAACTCACACTCAAGTATGCATACAACTATACACACCAGCATCGAAACATTGCATGTATGCATAGTAGTACAATATTAATTATTTATCTTCATTATATAATAACTTAAAAAGAGACACAGTTAAATAAGACAAGCTCTTATCTAATATAATTAATATACATCGTAATAGCAGCCTCTTAAGACAACTTGAGGAGAAGTACTGAAATTAATGTGGGATTTGATGCATATGAAATATTTAAGAACATTTTCTAATTAAAACTGTTACAGTAATGAGAAATTTTACTTTGTTGGTACGCCAAATATATTTTAAGATTATAATCTCACAGAAGATAAGCATATTATTTTAACGGCTGTGGCCTCAGTTAATATAATATGTATAATATATGTTTAACTTACTCTCATAGAAGCAGAGTGGGCTTAATAAAAGATAATTTTAATTAGAAAAACAACTAGCATTAAGCAAAAATAACCTTCAAACTCTTATGAAAAAATAACTACAATTAAAGTTAAACTAAAACTGAAAGGAAAATAGTATATCCGGCCATGTTAGAGAGTTCAATTCTGTTCGGAATCGGAATTCAATCTACCCCATTTTTCTAGGAGATGGTGTCTAAAAAAGAAAACTAAAATACGGAAATTGTTCAGGTGTGATCAGAATGTGGGCAGCGCGCTGCAGAGTTGGTATGCTGGGGTATGCTCCTGCTAGTGCTTGACATTTTGAGGTTTATTTAATTCCGAATCCGAACGGAATTGAACTCTGTCACATGGCCGATAATTTCTCTCTATTGAGAAACACAAAAGTTATACAAATGCTTCTGGTTCTAAATATGAAAAATTCAAGAAAACATCTTGCAAAGTTGTCATATGTGGGTAATGATTAGGGTTTGGGAAACAGGAATTCCCGGGCGGGAAATCCCGGGAAATGTCTGTCTAATATTCCCGGGAAATTTTTGAGATTTTCCCGGGAAAACGGGAAATTAAAAGTGCATGTTATTTCATAAATATATAGAATTTATAATCCAATTTTACTTTAATATAAAAACTTATTATTTTTTTATATATTACAAAAGTTCGTTTGAATGATTGTATGACTAAATTTACACGAACTTTGACACGTTTTTCATCGTCTGTTTAAACACTTACATATACCTTGTTCGAAGGAAATTTTTTAATCTTAAAATTTAAATTGAGTTTTTGTTTTAAATGTAACTGTAAGAAAGAAAGAATTCTTTCGACTCCGATAAACAAGAAGTAAGATGTCCATATTTTTTTAATATAAAATAAAAATGTGAGCTATTCAGTCTGAAATTTCATAAAAATTCCATTAAATACCATATCTCCTAAAAAAAGTGGAATAAATTGTATAAGTATCAATAATTGCAATGATATAATCGTTTCCTAAAGTAAATAATTCGATGCTAAACGATGTTGAAGTGATTTTTCGCCGAATTAGTGAACAAATTTTGAAAAGTGTAGTGAAAATTTAAAGCTGTAAGAACTCCGAGTTGACGAGACTTAAATTGATTACAAGTAGACGCTATTATGGAAACCCTGCAGAAAATATTTTAGGAGAAATAAAATGAGAGACACTTAGACATACTGTGGCTCAGGGTATTCAAAATTCGGCGCAGCGCAGTATGGTACTGTCACCAGCTTGTACTTAACGATAAGAAACCGACTGGAACTTTTTCAAAAAGAATGAGAAACAAGCAAGGCAAATTCTTATTAAAATGAAGGTAGGTCTTATTAGAAAATTGTCTACTAATTGTGGTAACAGTCGTCAATTGGTTTTTATATGATCTTTTGCTATGTAATAACTTTATTCCATTTGCTTAAATTCAATTAAAAATTCTTAAAAATTTGTCTTAGAACTGCTTTTTTATTAACTTTTATTTCAAAAGAATGCTTACATTAATAAAACAATCGAAATTTCACCAACTTTCATTTCATAAATGTATTTAATTTAGAAAATTAGCTTTTCCCGGGAACTTGATTTCTTAATTCCCGTTTCCCGGGAAGTGCAAAAGTCCGGGAAATCCCAAACCCTAGTAATGATTAAAATTGAATAAAGTAGAGAAACTTGCGATAATTTCTACTATCCAACCAATTAGTTTGATAAGGCCGCAGTCTTTAATCGACCAATAATTGGCATCCAACTTTAATTTGATCGAATTTCAAGAAACACCGACTTGATATACAATAGCGGCTCCTAAAAATTATATTTAAATTTTAGTTAGTTTTATTATTATTGTTTCTATATTTATGATTTGATTAGGATAAACTTCGTAGCACTTTGTAAGCCAAATTACATTGATAATTATAAATGAACAAATAATACCAAAGTTAATTGTAAATATTCTGACAAACACGCAGTAGAACGGAACAACTAGCTGTTTTCGAAGGCCACTAAACCTTTATGCACCAGCGCGCTTTGTGCTTGGTCCACTGTATGTGGTGTCAGTTGATGTGTTATGAAAAAACTTGGTGGGAACGGCATTGCACAAAAAATACACAAAATTATTTCAGGACAAAAAAGTGGTATATAAGGGTGGTAAGGTTTAAACCCAAAACTCAACAAACTAATATTGTTTAGTGGATTTTGATGGATGGTGCTCCTTAAATTAATGTAAGACTATATTTGCTGTCTAAAATCTTTTTTTGATTGTTTGGTGAAGTTTTCGTAGACAAAACTGACAAGCCGCAGAAATTGTACTATTATAATTTTATTGTAAAGTTTTTTTCATTCGCTTCACATAAGCTAGTTTAAACAATCAGCCTTATCATGAATTCCACATGTGAAAATTTCCTAATCAAATTTTTTGTTCACATGAATTTTAATTTCGTATCATCAATTGCAATGAAATTAAAAACTTACATATTTCCAATTTTTCCAACAGACAAATCTTTTTGAATAATTTTCTTTATAAATTGTCAAAATATTTCGATACAGTACGAACTTTTTTGATACCAATTGTTCACACGTTCGGAATTTTCCATGTAAAAATTTATTTATGATAAGCCTGAATATGTATTTGGTGCAATTTTAGTGGTCGAAATTGCTTACGTTTACCTATAACTTTTTTTTTGTGTTATCAATATACAGGGTGGGCTAAAAATTACCACGGGGTTTAAAAGTTTAATAACTTTTTCGTTTATTAATTTTTTTTTTCTCAGATTAGATGATAATATACAAAATGGAAATTTTTTTGCACTAAGTATGAAATATAATGTCTCTTAGATGACCACCGTTTTCAGATTCGTTTTAGAGCATTTTAAAATTTGTGGCTGTAGCGTTGGAATTTCTGCAACAATGTTTGCCTTGAATTCAAGGATTGTCTCTGGCCAATTCACATACACTCGCTCCTTCAAATAACCCCAAAGAAAACAGTCGGGTGCTGTCAAATCTGGCAATCGCGCTGGCAAAATAATTTCCAAATTTCTGGAAATTATTCGCTCTCCAAAAATTTGCCTTAAAAGTGCCATTGTGTCTCGGGCAGTCTGAACATCCATCCTGCTGAAACTACATACTTAGTCAAGAGCAGGACGTAAAAAATTTTCCATCATAAACCGTTAACGTTCTCCATTAACGGTTACAGCACTTCCATCTTCATTCTCGAAGAAGTAAGGCCCAATGATATTTTCAGATGTGATCCCACACCGTATTGTACACTTTAAGAGGTGCAATTGACGTTGATGAAGGGCTCTTGGATTTTCCAAACCGCAGAACCTACAGTTCTGCTTATTAACAAAGCCATTCAAATGGAAATATGCTTCATCACTCATAATCAAATTTAAAATAATTGATCTCTGATTTAAATAATAAAATTCTATTAGTCTGGTTTTTTGTTCAGTTGAAAATCTCTCAAGTATTTATTGTCCAAGTGTTGTTTATATAATCAAAAAAAAAACATATATAAACGAAAAATTTATTAAACTTTTAAGCCCCATGGTAACTTTTGGCCCACCCTTTCTAAATAAATTTAGTCTGTTTTCTGCAAATTTCTCTATGATCCAATGCTTTTGCATATTTATATGGTTTCTATTAGATTTTACTTGTCTGAAAGTTTTAGCTGCAACCATCACACTTGCGACACCAGAAGAATTCTGCGTTTTAAACACCTTTCATTTGTTACCTGCAGTTATTTTTCTTTTATTCATTATTGTAATGCTTAAAAATATATTATGGCTTGCCAAAACTCTAAACCAAAAAATTCCATGGCAGTATATGGTTTAGGAAAAAACTTTGTTTTTTTTCACAAAAACACGTAAAGAATTTCGCTGTATCTATCACAAAAGCACAAAATACATAATACAAACAATTGCAATGCTTAGATTAAAACGCGCATAAAATATGTGGAAAATTTGCTTAAGGGAACTGGTTTGGCAGACTTGTTACATAAGTAAAGTATGCCTATTATTTTAACTCTTTGGTCAATTATTATTTAAATTCAGATATGTTCAACATCAAGTCATAGAAAATAAAATATAAGGAAAACTAGTGCCATTGGGAGAAATGTTTGAACTCCAATAGTCCGCAATCATCTTCTTATTTTATCACCAATTTAAGCCTTAGTTCCAAACTTGTATTAAATTTGAACTATTTTTTAAATTGCAAAAACAAATGTTTTTCTTCTTCATGAGAACGGTTTTTTTTTCTAGCCGGGAATAATTCATTTGGGTAAAGTTGGAGACCAACTTATGCCATCGCTTGTGTAAATAAGGTTTTCAGGAAAGTATAGCCCATCCTTCCACTAATCGTATTGAAGAGATGCAGCTTAAGATTTTTTTTGTATATAATGCTGTGTAATGACTAGTCATGACAAGATTATATTTTCTTTCAAAAATACTTAGCATTAGGGTGGCTACGAACCGAGTTTTTAAAAGTCATGTGACGTGTTAGATTAAAACTATTAAAGACAAAAATTTAGCCCTTACAGAGCCATGAACAACGGTATACAAAATGTTATGATCGAACTAAAAATGGCGATACAGTGCACAAAATATTAAAAGGGCGGTAAAAAAAGGCGTGCCAAAAAAAAATTAAAGAATTATTTTTACATTATCTTTAATTCTAGAGGGTGACTGGCACTTTTTCTTTTCTTTTTGCATGGAAGGCGAACCACTCTAATGTATAACTAAAAAGAAAACTTGCAATTTATTTTCTGCAAAACAACCTTTTTAGAGCAGAGTCTCTGTTGCAATAAAAGAACGATATAAATATATAGATTTATTTTATGCTAGCGAATACTAAATCTTATCGACTTATAAATATGGTAAGATGAGAACAAAATATTCGTAATAATCTCAACGCTTTTGAATAATAAATTCAATAAAGCGCGACTTTGACTTGCGCACGAAGGGTTCCGTACGTCCGGTTTTGAGCATTTTTTAATACGGCGTTTTTTTTGCGTTTTTTTCAGTTTAAACGATTTTTTCAGATTTGTCGCTTTTTTCTCGTTTTTTCGATTTTTTTTTTCGCTTTGTGGGGTTTTTTAATTTTTGGCGATTTTTTTCATTTAAGAAATTTTTTTCAATTTGGCGCTTGTTTTCGTTCTGGCGAAATTTTTTTTTAATTTTGGCGTTTTTTTTCATTTTTTGCGATTTTTTTAATTTTGGCGATTTTTCGGTTTTTTGCGATTTATTTTCGTTTTAGAAATTTTTTTAATATGGCGGATTTTTTCGTTTTGGCGATTTTTTTTTTTTGGCGATTTTTTTCGGTTTGGCGATTTTATAATTTTAAGATTTTTTTTTGTTTTACCTGTTTTGAAAATTTCAAAAGCTGAGCTCTTACGGTTTCCAAGATACAGCCAGTTGTAGTCTGTATAAAAATACACTAGGCTTACAAATTTGAAGTGTACATAGGTACATACAACTGTATGTATATTACATGGGATTTTGACATTTTTCCTTGCTCGTTTTGGAACACCCTTTAATTTTAAACTTTCAGCGTAGCGAAAAAAATAGGGTTCCTTTTCACCTTTGTTGTATGGAACCCTAAAAACTGAAGAGTATGAAGTAAATCCGAAAGGTGATATTATGTCCAGTTAATTCACGAAATTAAATTAATGCGAATATAAGGTAACTTCGGGAGACTTTATATTCCACTACCGTGCAGCTAACCACAATGAGCACGAAGTAAATTTGGGTGACTTCGTTTTCGGCTTCTCTACAAAATAATAATACGGGAAATAATGTAAGGCAAATTCAGCAGACCTGACGATTGCTAAAATACGGTTTATCTACGTGTTAAATAATTAGAACAAGAATCGGTAAAGCTTTCTTATGACACTTTTAAGTGGCTTGCTTATAGTTGTCCTTCGTACGGTATCGTAACTTGTTTCCCGATTGTG
Source organism: Tachina lurida (assembly GCA_944452675.1). NCBI lineage: Eukaryota > Metazoa > Arthropoda > Insecta > Diptera > Tachinidae > Tachina > Tachina lurida. The sequence continues at coordinate 42,077,717 of OX101752.1, forward strand.
TGCAAACGTTGATTACTTATGCCAAAGTCAACATGATCTGAGTGAGAATCATACTTTGCGTTGGCATGTTGTGGCTTGGTTTCAATCAGTACTGGCGTTGGCATGAGCGTGTGTATGTATTGATTTCTTTAGGTATACAGTAAAAGGTACATGCAATTTAACTACTGTAAAACATACGTGAATTTGCATTTTTTTTAATAAGGTATAAGTGTATAAGAATTTGTTTTTCTCATCCAAACTTACGCAATGTTGTAAATGACAATACCGAAAACACAACCAATAACTCAACTACTAATTTTGTTGAGAATGTCAATGCATATTTATCAATCCCAACCCAACTATTTTCAAAGTTAAAACCGTGATAGGGACATAACTCATTTACGATCGAAAAATTATATAAAAAAGATCCTTCCAATGATTATAAATATTTGCAAAAACTTGTTCGTATCATTTATGATTCTTTGAGATGCTTCGTCTGTAGAGTATAATAATATGCGGCTATTTTATCCGTAATGGTGATTGTAAAAAGATCTCAATACAAATATTTAAAAAATGGTAGCTTTGATAAAGTATTTAATTGTATATTATAGAGTTATTTTAGTTATTTTTTATGTCAACATATTTTCCTTGACTTTATTTGTAGCAAGGTACACGTTTTAGGATTCAAAAGAGCATCAAGCATTTTAGAGACTAAAACTTCCCTACATACTTTTAATATCTGTTGAATTAAAAATTTATAAAACTCCCTTATAATAAGAAACTCTTCTTTAAATTCTGAACAAAATTACTATTACAGAAAAATATTACTACCCTGCAATTATTTTTATATCCTACTACCATTTCCACCCAATTTAAGCTTTTAAAACTGCATTTTGCTTTCACTTTGACGTTAAGTCAGCTGCATGAAACACAGAAATCCCAGCGGCTTTCATTGTGCACATCTGTACAAACATGGCAGCACGTATATGCAAAACCATTTAACCATTAAAAGGCCTTTTATGTTTTAATCTTCACATGAAAGGGTGGACTGTTTGTTTGAGACATTTTGCATGTGCTAACTATCACTGAATGTTTCAAATGTTCTTTGAGAATAAGTCACTTAGTTTGGTTTTTGGGAAAAATACGTTGCTGATTCTTACCACACAATAAAATTAAATGTTGTGAATTCTTTAACCTAATATTGTTCAACATTTCGTTTTAATTAAAGAAACTTTCATGGTTATATAAATTAATTTAAAATTTACATTCAACAGGAGGGCAAAACATAGAATTTTGAAGCCCTATGGTTTCCTTATTAAATTCAATTAAGATTTTTTACACTTCATTTCTCAATGAGGAGTTTAGAATAATTAAGTCGTTTATTTTATAAAGGAACATATGCTATTTCCTCTGATTCGTTGTCTTGAACATTTAATTGTTGACTTTTATGGATTTTGCTGCATATTCTATTCTATTCAACAAGAGACGACGTTTATGGTCTTCCAGAACAAGGATGGTCACAAAGGGTATCTTGTAGTCAAAAACCTGCAATCACACGATTAATTTGTTAACCTGACAGACCACACACAAACAATTCATATAAATCATTTTGTAATATCAATTAAAATATTTGTAATATAAATTAAAAAATTAATTAAATTTTCACCTTTAAACAATTTGATAATATCAATTAAATTAATTAATACAATCAAACATTTAATTGAATCAATTAAATTCTTAATTGGTGAATAGTTTTTTCTACGCAGTTCTTAAATTAAAAACAAAACGGCAATATTTTCGTTATATTAAAACAATTCATCATCAGTTGTCAAAGTAAAAATCAATTATTTTAGTTTGTGGTTTTTATTTTCAATATCCAAAAGTTGTATTTTAAACAAAATTTTAAATAAACGGAAAGCATATCAAAACAATGAAGTTAGTGGTATTCATTAACTTTAAAAATAAAAATAAAATTTTTGATAAAGAAAAGTTTTTGCATTAAAATATTAAATACGATAACAAGTTCATTTGACTTGACAGTACGCCAAAAATATTTGATATTCATATGGGTTTGGACAAGACGCAAAAGATTAAGTATTTGCTTATATCTTCTTCTTATGTCCTCTGGCCCAACAAAACTTCGCCATCTATTTCGATCCTTTGCTATATTTTTCACTTCATTGAAAGAATATCCTAGTGTTTGTATATATTTATCTATCGTTCGCTTCCATGTGTGTCTTGGTCTTCCACGTGCTCTGTCACCTTGTGGATTCCTACTGGAGGGCCTGTCTACAGATTTCCGTATTGTGTATCCTATCTATTTCCACCTTCTCTTTTTTTATCTCTATGTTTATCGGTATTGGTTTACTTCTATTCCAAAGTTGTTTGTTGGAAATTGTGTTTGGCCACCAGATCTTCAGGATATTTCTTGGACACTTCTTCACAAACATTTGAAGCTTCCTTGCAAGTGTTTTCGTCATTAGCCAAGTCTCTCAGGCATACAACAAAACTGATTTTACGTTAGAGTTGAATAAACGCATTTTCGTATCAGTAGATATAGAAGATTATCTCCAGATTTTCCAGAGTTTTGAGAGCACACCTTAGGCTTTGGATATCCTGATCATATTGTCGCTACAAGCACCGCCATCTGCTGATATTACATTTCCAAGATATTTGAAAGAGTTGACATTTACGATCAAATCATTGCCGGCTTTAAAATTTATATTCGAGTCAAGCGGATTTGTCTTCACTGCTTTCGTCTTTTTAGGGTTTATCTTTAAACCAACTGCTTGTGACTTGCTTATACCAGCTACTATATGGTGCATATTTACTATTTATTAAATATTTATAACCAACCTAAAAGTAATTAAATAAAATTTAAATATAATGCGTGTCTTATTTTAGCTGCTCTCTTTTAGTTTGCCAAATTGCTTGACCTCTTAATTGGTTTCATTGCAGTTTTCTGGTTTCTTTTTCAGTTAATTTGGCATCGTATCAATTTTTTTTTATCAATGAAACAATATGTTTGAAACTTTTGCCTACAATGATTTTTATGTAACAACTGTATGGTTCCACAATCTTTTTCGGAATGAAAAATTGATAGTAGCATTTACATTTTATATAAAAGTTACAGTTGCGCCAATGAAATGCCAAGTGTTGCAAAAGAAAGAAAAAAAAATATAAATTATAAATTAAAAAGTTTTAACACAAGAGATAAAATTTCAACATTAGCTACACATAAATGCTGTGACAATTTTATAATAAAATAAAAATACTTTATATGCTAATATTCCCAGGAATATTATTTTAAAGCTATATTTTATTATTCTTTTTATTCTTTTAGAATTCTAATGGAAACAACAAATTTATAACTATTGCCCTTTTTCTCTTTTTGCTTCTAGATTGACTTAATGTTGAAATAAAATAAAAAATATTTTAGAATAGTTTGCGTTAAAGATAATCTTTTATATCGCACTTCTTGTTCAAAAGGACAGAGTTAAAATTTTGAAAGAAAACAATATACAGCAGTCATATCTAGCGACTGTAAAATTCGTATATCATTTTCTCTATTCTTTCACAAAAAAGAGTATAGTTGTGTTCTTCTTCTTCAAATTCTTGCATTTACTGAGAACTTGAAAATTTCGAGTTGAGCCGTTGCACTATGGGTCAAATCACCCCTTTTTCTGTGCGAAATTAAAACTGCCTACCAAATCACCAATTATTCAAACCAAATTCTGAAAAAATTTCTTCAAAGTTTAATTTAACCCATTATGGAGCAAAAATTAACCCTTTAATAAAACAACAGTATATATATATATGTATGTATATGCATTAATAAATTTAAATTTTAACAAAACATTAGCTAATTGTTTAAATTTAGTTCATTTGGTAAATTTAAATTAAAAAAATCCTCTTCATTTTCATTAATTTCATCAACAATTCAGTTGTTTTCATACAAATGTTACCTACTAAAAAGAAGTATTAGACGCAAAACGCAAAAAACCGCACTTTGAAATAAATTACAAGTAACTCATTAGTTATTACTTAATTTATACTTTAAATTTGAAAGGGGTCGTCAAATGGTGTAAAATTTTTTGAGGGCCTACATAAAGTCAGTGCTTATGATAAATTATTTAAGTTTAAGTTATAGCTCATTATAATGAGTTCTTTTAAACAGTATTACATACTTACTTGTCGCTTTATTTTCCATTTCACATCAATCAGTTAATACCAACGCGATTCGAGAAAAACGCACTTAAGGTTGACCGATTTCTACTGAACTCACAAGCTTATTTTCAGGAAAAATTAAATCTATTGACTTTGACTTTCGAAAATAACGTGTGTTGACAATTTAAAACAACGACAAAAAAAGTAAAAATTAATTTTTGTTATTATTACTTTTTCACAGAAAAAGTGATAATTTAACCCAATGTGCGTTGGAAGAACAAGTGTAAGAGAAGTGCGATTAAAATAAGGCGGAATTATCAATTCGTTTGTGTTTTTTTTTTATCAAATATCAAAGATGTTTATTATCGAGTATTTTATAGATACATTTTTTTTCGACTGTAAAAAATCGTTCTAATTTCTGTTTCGTCATTAGCATACAAATGTTGACTTCTGTACGTCACTATGGAAAACTGTTTTCATTTAAATATTACTCATACGCATCTGATATCTTTAATTTGATCATCCAAAAAGTATGCAACACTATTTACACACATCCGTTTCGCCTTAATGCCGTTTCAGTGCTCTTTGCTTCAGTATCATTGACAATTTGCATCGATCACGGATGTTTTCTATGACTGAGCATGACTGAAAGAAATATCAGAATCAAATTGATTGAAATGTTTTCACAAATATTCTTTAATATTACGCTCAAACGTTCAATATATAATGCAGCATGTATAAAAGTGTGCTCTTTATGAAAGAATATTTGTGAAAACATTTTATTTAATTTCATTTATATATTTATTTCAATCCTGCTTAATTCAAATGATAAAAAAGTTTGCTATAATTTTTGTTTTGCATTATTTTTATCCCACATATGGCGTGCAAACAAATAGCTTTATCTACAAAAGTGTATTCAGAGATTGTTTGAAACTTTCTTCACACTTCAGTATCCGCCAATGTTTTCATATTTTCTACGAGTGTCAAATTTCAGAAAGAATACTGTTGCTTCTCAAGTGCAAAGAAGCAACACCAAGTTTTAATGTCTTTTTCATATAAGTTGGCAAAACTTAATCTTTTATGAACTTTTCTAAAGACAATCTTTTTTTTTTTTTTTTCAAGGTTATACTTATCTACGTATTTTTTTTTCTTGCAAAGTTCATGTTTATCTATAAATTTTTCAAATGTGTCTTACTGAACGTGACTTTCTATTTGTTTGACATACGAATAATGTGACCATAATGCAGTTTTAAGCTTTCTTTACTTTTTCAACGAGGTGCTAGATATTTTACTTTTTGTGATAACATACACAACATACTTAAGTTGATGTTGAATACGAAAAGTTCAAAAAATGTTTTGTTCAATAATAAAAATTGGTTAAGGAAATAAAATCATGCAGCATGTTTTAAAAAGCAATCGTTGTTGTCCATCTGAGTCAGTGGTCGGCAACATATATCATTACTCTCACCACAATCCGGTGTTGCCAGTGAAATTTGGCTCATTTCTCTAATTTGAAATTTAAAACCTATAAAGGCAAACAAATTAGGCGTGGTACCTCTCATATAGCTCATTTTTTTTTCTTCAAATATGATACCAGTAGACCGACCATTCTTGCTGATTTCATCACAGAGTATTACTGAAGGTCTGGAAGCAGCTATAGGGGCTATTACATATTTAATGCCTTCCACATAGCAACAACATCTGCTTCAAGATGTTTTAGAAGCCAAAACATGAAAAAGTTTAGAACTTTTTCGTAAGCTGTAATGACAATAACTAGAATAAAAAGCAGTCACCAATGAAGCAAAATTGCATTCCAAATAAAATAAATATTAACTCCCATATTCATAAAATTTGAAACGAATTTGAAATGTATTTTATTTAAAATTTTTCATACAAAATTTTCCTAAAACGAATTTCAAATTCATTTGATTTTTTTATGAATACGGGGGTAAGTTTTTGAATATAAAATTCTGCTGATTCTGTCGATAAAAGAAAATAATCGGGATTGAACAAGTGAGCGTGGCTTTTCTCAAGTAGAGAAAATGTTAACTTAAAAAAATATCTTGCAGTGAGCATTTTGAAACTATTTATTATTAGAAAATTAGAATTTTATTCTACAAAATAGTGAAGGTTGAAACGTAAGCGTGACACTAATTATACGTATGTATGTATGTATGTAAATGATGTCTGGAGAAGTACACAAGGTTTTGGCTAGCTAACCAGAAACTATACTTAAAAATATTTGGAATGAATTTTTATCAATTATATTGCAATAAAAATCCAATAAGGAAATGGAAGTTTCATTACTCTAAAAAGCGGGATGGAAATTCGAGGCGGGATATAACTTTGAAAAGTGGGAGGTCTGCCCAAGTCAGTTATTACCATATCACATTTGCTTTTTTAAGAATCGTCGACTTACAATTTAAAACATCTCAGAAGAGAAAGATTTTATATTTATAATTTCATTTGGCTAAAGTTCGCATTGCACTGTCAGCCAAATTATATGTGATAATTATTAATGAACAAATAACACCACATTTAGTTAATTTAATTATTTTTCGAACTGTATTTTTTTCTATATTCTTATGAATTGAATAGGCTAATGTTCGTAACACTTTTTAAGCCAAATTACATGTGATAATTATTAATGAACAAATAACATCAAAGTTAGTTGTAAATATTCTGACAACAACACATAGTTGAACGGAACAGCCAGCCGTTTTCCGTTCCGTTCCGTTCAACTATGTGTTGTTGTCAGAATATTTACAACTAACTTTGATGTTATTTGTTCATTAATAATTATCACATGTAATTTGGCTTAAAAAGTGTTACGAACATTAGCCTATTCAATTCATAAGAATAACACCACATTTAATTGTAAATATTTTGACAAACACTAGCAGAACGGAACAAGTAGCTGTTTTTTCGAGGGTCGCAACGATTTCATCATAAGCGTTTTTTGTGTTTGGTCCACTGTGCATGGACCCTGCAGAAAATTAGGTGACAATTGATCCAAACGTACTCATTCTAAGACTTGAGAAAATGGGAGTGTTACCAAAAGTACAGAGTAGTGTATGGTGAAAAAAAGACATATCATGTAAATGGTTACATAGTCGCCATTTTTGTGATGTCTTGGCTTGATCTTGAGCCAAATTAACTCGGACTCGGATTTTACTTTCATGTGACTTTGGAACCAGTCCCGTTCCCATACTTCAATATTAAGCTAAGCTTAACTGATAATTATACTTCTGAAATATGAGTGGCCCTATGGTTGAGTGGGTAGTGTTCAAGCCTGTCATGTACGGTGTTGTCGCTTCGAATTTGAAAAAGTTTTCAGATTAAAAATAAAATGTCTGTGCATTTTTAACTACAAAAAATGTATAAGCATTACATAAGTTTCAGTTAAATGTCGGAATGATATTTATATTATTCCACATCGAATAGGTGGTATTTATGGGATAGTTAGTTCAGTGGCATGTCACAATGTGCATACAAAGTATCAATTAACCCCATCCTAGGCCATCCCCATGTAAAAGTGACTGGTCCGCTTCATAGGAAGTGTTAGAACTCGGACTGGTCCTTACCACTTGGGGACCGGTCACGTGACTAGTCTTGTGTCAGTTCGATTTCCTGCACGGGATGTACTGTTAAGCGCTTACGTATCTACAATTAGTCTAAAAGGAACCTAGCGCACGTGGACAAATATTCTTATATCCATTGATTTAAAAATTGTTTATATTATGTAAAGGGTGTTTTTTGGAGTGTCACAACTTTGAGTTGGCATCACTGCTTTAGTTGAGCACCGATTCAACATCTGATAGTTAATTTCATTATAAATCGACTTACACCAGGCCAATGCGTGCAAATTGTTGAAATTTTTAATCAAAATAATTTTTCTATTCGTCAAACTCATCGAGCACTTTTTCAATTTTCTGATGAAGCCCAGTTCTGGCTGAATGGGTACGTGAATAAGCATCGTTGTTGCATTTGAAGTGAGGAGAATCCACAAGCAGCACCATTATATCCACAAAAAATTTTGGTTTTTTGGTGCGCTTTATATGCTGGCGGAGTCATTGGCTCATATGTCTTCGAAAACGATGGTCAGAATGTCACTGTCAATAGTGAACGGTATAGGAACATGACTCGAAATTTGTTTGTACCTTAATTACGTGGTACTAATCTTACTGATATGTCGTTCCAACAATACAATTGATTTACTCAAAGAAACTTTATGATTTAAACTTGTGTCACTCCTTAAAAAACACCCTTAATTTATATCAGCACAAAATCTAGCATATTTTAATTAAAATCTTTTTGAAAATCAATATCGTTTACACTCACTTTTTTTGACATTTATCAAAATCTTTTTATCCAAAACAAAATCCATCAACTGAATTGTTCCAAAAACTACAACCAAACAACTGCAATATAGCCAATTCACATACTTTTTTAAGCAGACCGTAGCTAATTCACACACCTCTTGTTTTACAGGGTAACAAAAAAATAAATTAAAGCAATAGATTTTTATTAGATTTCCTACAAATCTACTGAAAAATTTGATTTTGTTTTGTATGGGAAATCTGGACAAAAATCAGCTTGATTTAGCTCGAAATCTCGAAAGTACTAGATTTTGAGACAGTGTAAATGCACTATAAATAAAGATGAAACCCAAATGAAAGGTAATAAAAAAAAGCTGTAAGTCAAATTTAAGAAATTTAACTTCAATGAAAAATTAAATTTTCTCAGATTATATAAAAGCATATCGAGCCTTATTTTCAATTTTATCGTAAGCAACTTGTTATTGCACATTGACTTTTTTTATTGAAATTAAAATTTTATGGGCCTATCCATAGTTTAGAATTATCAAAATACCAAAATAGTTGATAGCTTTTAAGTACAGGCTGTACAATTTTATCGTAAGCGGCATTTTTTTTTTTAATTTTCTACATAAGGATTTTCGATAATAAATTTCGTTTTATTCGCTTTAAAATTCATTAAAATTTTTTGTGCATAAAGCATAGTAAGTGATTAATATAATGTTAGAAATATTATTAAAGCTTACCGTTTCTATTTCTATTTTTTCTATTTTATTGCAAATTACAAAGCTCTAATGGTCATTAACTTATTTCTGTTATCTTCTTATTTTTGCCCTTTTTATTTTCCAGTTTTTCGTTTCAATTTACAAAACATTTAAAAATAAACGCTACACTTTTAAAAGTTCATTTTATTTTTTTAGTTTTTTTGTTAAATGCATATAAATGTTCCATTATATTTAAAAATATTTGTACCTTTTGCTTTTTTAGTTGTTCGAGTATACAACTACATACCCAGTTGACCACGGCTTTCCTTAATGATATCGATTTCGAATATATCTCGAACATTTCTCGTGTAAAACTATCGAGAGTGACACTCAAAAATTAATCGAAAAATGTTCACCTGTCGTCGCTCAGTTTTGTCCCAAAAAACATTCGATCTCGGACTTCGTTAGCAATATCAAAAGTGACAGATTATCGAAATAATTTCGATACCGCAAAAATGCAGCAGAAAAAGTAAAAAAGTAATTTTTTTTATATTTATTTTAACTTACTTATTTTATTTAATTGCGTAACTTACGCTGCAGGCTTTGAACATGGCACCTCCATCCACTAGGCTATCATGCCAAATTTTTTTTCATTCAATTATTGCACATACATGTAGGTATGTGTTCTTATTTTATTTTGTAACTTACAGTAATGTCATGCTTCGAACTTGGTACTGCTAGACTAACAGCTGACACACTTCCACGCAGCTACCGTCACACATTCGAAAAACTTTCGAGAGAACTTCGCAGTTCGGAGCTTTTGCGAACATTCGATTTTTTTTAGATTAGCGAACAAATATAGGACAATTTTGTTTCGTAATTTCTTCGCTTTAGTGAGCATTCGTTTTTTATCGAATCTCAGGTCAAGTGGGTACATTCACAAGTATGTATGTATGTATGTATATGTGTGTATGCATATACCCAGCTAACCAAAACATTCGTAAATAATATCGCATTCGAATGTTGCGTAAACATTTCTCGGACAAAACACTCGAGAACGACTATCGTAAACGGAAAGAGAAAGTGCTGCTAGAGCTCACTCGTCCCTCAGTTTGTGCCAGCAAATCTTTCGATTTCGATGTTTCGCTCACGAATCAATAGCGAACCTTTAGCAATAGATTTTATTGCTTCTAAATATACTTGTGTCCAACAGTTCTTTTTGAACTAGTTCGTTCAGTTGGACACAAGTCAGGTCAAAAACATCAATGTAAAGTAAATGGGTTTGAAACAACTTTTGCTTCAAACGCTCTCAAACTAGTTCAAAAAGAACTGTTGGACACAAGCCTACTTCTAAATAGCCAAAAACGTTATTCTTCTTTTGTTGTACATACGAAAAAATAAAAAATTGAGAGAAACATATTGTTTCTTGTTGCTAAACTTTTTGTTTACGAGAATGATTCGAGAATTGTTGGCTACAGCGAACGTTCCTCTATTTTCGAAACTCAGGTTGGCTGGGTAATAGCTTTTTTAAATTGAAAATCTTGGCAATGAATTCACAGTGCTGTGGAATAAAAAAGGTAACTCATGTACAAAAATTAAAAACATGCTATTCACACTAAAAGTTGAAATGAAAAGCGCAAATACTGTGATTACTTGTAAAAAAGTTTTAAAATGGCAGGAAAGACATGTACAATATATGTATGTAGATATGTATGTATGTATATGTTGTGCATGTTTTGTAATTTTATTGTCTGCGACAATTTTTTTTTCTTCCAAAATGTGTTTTTGGGAGACATAAGGTATTTAACACACTTTTAACCAAAATTGCTAAAAGAGATTTGCCAGTAAGCAGTGCAGTTAAAAAAAATTTAAATTGAAACAAATTAAATGTGTGCATTATTATAGTTATTATATTACGAGAAGAATAAGAAAGCATTAAGGGTGCATTGCAAACATTTAATTTATTTTAGAACATCACGGAGAGTCCTTGATGGCTGAAAACTTTCTTTATGCATTAAAAAGAACTATTTATTTAAAAAAAAATTTTAGTTTTCGGGTTTTTGCTCTTTTATTTCTAGGGAAAATAAATTTAAGCATAATGCTTTACATAGTATAAAATAAATTTATGGAAGTGCAGGCAAGTGTTTGAAATTTTTAATTTTCTTCTCTGAAAAAATTTTGTTCACCTAGTATAAGCTTAAAATTGACAAGAATTTTATTTTTTATATGCGATCAGCTGATCAGAAAAATCATCAAAGATTAATTATATTATATTGCACAGTGATGCATTTACCTAGTAAGAAATGTTCATGTTTTCTGAAGCAATAAGGTGACAAAGCGCATCCTAATTCGCCTTAAAACAGTTTAAAAGCAGTGAACGTATAACTATGAAGTAAACTATGGAAAAAGAAGGTTATTTCATAGACCCATTTCTTCTGCCTTTTGTAACACTTATTTGACAAACTGTACAACAGCTGTTTTTGTTTGTATAAAAATAAATCAAAAATTTTGCAATGCGCTCTAAAATGAAAATTATCTATTCTTTTATTTTAAATGAACATTTTAAAATTATGGAACTTTTTATTTATACAAAAAGAAGGAGTGCTGGGAAATCATGTTACTCTAAAGCGTGTTTTTTTTTTTGAGTGTCACAACTTTGAGTTGGCATCACTGCTTTATTTAAGCACCCACTTAACAGCTGATAGTTGCTTTTTGTTTAGTTTGCTTTCAAGTTTCATTATTAATCGACTGACACCAGAGCAACGCGTGCAAATTGTTGAAATTTTAAAAATTTAAAAAAATTCAAAAATTTAATTTTTCGATTAATTTTATTTCTGGTTGAATGGGTGTACGTAAAGAAGCAGAATTGTCGCATTTGGAGTGAGGAAAATCCACAAGCTTTTGTCAAAACTCCATTACATCCATAGAAAATTACGGTTTGGTGTGGTTTGTGGGTTGGCGGAGTCATTGGCCCATATGCATTCAAAAACGATCATGGTCAGAACGTTACTGCCAATGGTGAACGGTATGGAAACATCATTCGAATTTTTTTTGTACTTCAATTACTTGGCATTAATCTTGCTGATATGATATGATATTCTAACAGAAGAGAGCCACATGCCACACAGCGGGGGCTACAATTAATTTATTAAAAGAAACTTTTGATGGAAAAAATAGTTTCACGTACTGCACCAATTAATTGGCCAACAAGATCGTGTGATTTAACCCCATTGGCTAATTTTCTTTGGGTTTATGTTAAATCACTTGTCTGCGTCAATAAATCGCAAGCAATTGATTACCTGGAAGTTAACATTCGAAGAGTTATCGGCGATATACGGCCGCAAATGCTGCGAAAAGTTGTTTGGCGCCTGTGCCGTGGCGGCCAAATGACAGAACATTAATTTCATAAAATTATCTTTCCAATAAAGCCCGTTTTCTTGATATTAAAAATAAGTTTCTTTCTTTTATTATGATTTAAACTTGCGTCACTCTATAAAAAAAAAACACCCTTTGTATAAGAAAATACGGAAATACATTATGAGCTTAACCTATTTTATCGGCAGATAATATACTCAGGTAAAAGCTGCAACTTAAAAATAAGAACGCGTCACATTAATTCAATAATTTTCAATATAATAGAAAATGTATATTGAGATACTTAAAAATAAATAAAATTAATAAATTAATACTGTAAATTAATATTTTTCCATATTGAAATAAGAAATTTCAACATGACTAGACTTTCGTTAATTTTTTTATTAATTCAATATGGATTTAATTGATTTTGAGCGGTTTTTTTCTTTCGGTGTATCTTTTATTTTCACATCCCAGAGGTTAAGGAAAATATTTTAATTTTTCCCCGTACAAAAGATACTTTTTTCTACAGTTTTTTTTATTATTGTTGCAAATGCATAAATTTTTAAATTAAAAATATTTCAATCTGTATTTATGTTTGTTAGGTGGCATAAACATTATGAGCTGCTTTTAGCCAGGCCATTTTAACTTGAATGGCAGCACTGAATTTAGTACAGTGAAAACAAGGTTACCATAACAAGGTTCCATAAAACCTATCTAAAACCAATTTAATTTTAACAAAATCATTTCGTATGCCAAAACCAGGCTTTAACAGTTTGTTTTAACATTAATAACAACTTTTATTAAAACACTATTAGCTAATGTACACACACCCGTCCACACATCCAACTTCTAAGCTCTCTTATACATTTATAATATTCATCCTTTAGAGAGCGCTTTAGATAACTGCTATGTTTGCATATATTAATAGATTTAAGAAAACGCTTTTGTGTGCAAAAATGTGCGTTCACTAGAGGGAACTTACCATACAAAAATCAGCAACGATATTAGCAGTTTTTGCAGCGCCACTTTTACTCTCTAATAGTAAAAACCTGCTTTATGTGAAGAAATTTTTTACTGGGCACGAGCTGGTTAAAAATTATTTATTTTATTGTCTCAACCCCTGTTTTCTCAGAACACGGGAAAACAACTTATCTAGAGATTATTTAATAAAAACCACTCAAAAATATTTGTGTTTTTCATGAAAATTCTCTAGTCAAGTTGACCGTTTGGGTTGTGGAAACAGGGGAGTTACTCACAGCTTGTCTGCGTCTGTGTATCTGTGTGTCTGTCCGTGTCCACGTACAGCCCAAATGGCTGCACCGATTTTGATTTCGTTTCCTTTGTTTGAAAGGTGACTTGATCGAGATGGTTCTTACTTATGTTTGCAGAAAATCGGTTTAGCCGTTTAGAAGATGTCACATCTTTTCTAGATATATCGGGGGTTTTTAAAATTTTTAATTTTTGTTATTTTCAGGTATCATTAACGGGCGGTCAAAAAACCTCAAACGCTTATTTTAATTTTTATATCATCCACTGACACACTATTTATTTAAGGTTTCACTTTTACTATAGCTTCCCAGGATGTTCCTTAAGAACACCTTCCCATTTTGTTTTGCTTTGAATGGAAAAAAAATCGCTTTCTAAGAAAACCTGGAAATAAATAGCAAAATATTTTTATTTATTAAAACCTGGTTGTTTAAGCAAAAATCTGTATGAAATTAAGTAAGACTGAGTACCCATGTTGTCTTTAAGAATTTTAAATATCAAATATATAACACACAAAATTAACTGCCCTTCTCCTGTCTACCGAATTATTGCTGTTAACAAAAAAATTTATCATGTTTAACAAGGCTTGTTTCTTACTTCTAGCATTACAAAAGGTAATATTTGTAAAAACAAAACAAAAAAAAAAAAGAAACATTATCTGAAACAGTGAATTCCTTTTAAAATTTTTACGATTTTTTCTCATGTATTCTTACATAAGACTACGAGTATTAATGAACAAAGTAAAAGCCCTAAAAGCAAACATATGGAACACAATTTCTTTGTAATTAAACATATGTATATTAGGAACCAATGCAAAATGTAAAATTTAGAAAATATAAATATAGGTAAAATATTTTAGAGGCGGTTAAACTCGAATATAAGTTAATACACTCTAATTCAGGGACGATGAGAATGCTTTCTATGAAGAAGTCCTTGTATTCCTTTGTACTTGACTAAGCACTATGCTATTTCAGAAAATAAAATGACATGAATGAAAGATTACATGAAATAAGTTCCTAATTAAATTAATTCCAAATAAACGTTGATATGGATTTTGTTCAGAGTTGGCTGAATGAGTTAGCACGTGGACTACAAAACCCAAGGTCCTGCGTTTAAGCCCGTTATACGAAAATCATTACATAACAAGACCATGAATTTTTCTGATGTGTATTAGTGTTGCTTTGCATCAGTCGTTGTAGGAGACTTCATGTGATAAAGGCTTAGGAAGACACTCGTCACTGAACGGCACCAGCTTCAGCAGATACTAATCGTAACGTAACTTCAGAGCGCCCTGCTTCAAAATCATCAACAAAGTTAAATACCCTATAAAATGGCTACTAAATACAGCTTTGAAAATGTAATACGCCTCATTGACACCAGAGGCGCTGCAACACTGTTTTATGAAAAAAAAACGTGCAAAAAAAGCCGAGTTGTAAAAGAATGAAACCACCTGTCTTCTCTATCACTATTCACTTCCTAAAAAGTAACACCTAGTTAAAGAAGTGATTGCCTACTTGCCTGAGTGTTACTTCTCTTAAAAAAAAAACGCTATAGTTCTACGAAAATATTCCCCCTATCGTGAATGTTATGTTTTTCTTGGAAATTTGATTGCCATTTCAACAGCTTTTATTCACTTGAATTTCCAGCGGCGAACAAAATTAAACAGTTTATTTTTAAAAGTGATTCAGCATATAAAAAGCAACTTGAAATGTTATTCAAGAGGATGTGGTAAAATCTATCCAAAGCTGAAGATTACACCAAACAGTCGAAGAAAATATTCAAAATATTGAGCCACGAGGGATAAAGTAACCATGTGGTACACATTTGTGCTTTTATTGCAACCACAAATTCTGAAAGCATTTCGTTGAACGTTGATTGAACAATTGCCACCGCGTAGTCGCTGGCCATAACTTTTTGAAGTCCAATTATTTCTACAGATGAAACTAATGAAATATGTGTGTACATATAACTGACAAATAAATGTTCATATTTTTTTAATTATTCGGATCCGCTTACAGCAAAAGGAGAGTTTTCTCTTAACATAAATTCGTACTGAGAACGCATTACAGATCATAGACAAAAGAACAGCATACCAATTTTATATAACAATATTATCCGCCAAAACTTCTCACTTGCGTAATAAATGCTAGGAGTATAAATAATGAGGATATTGGCCTATTTTGTTATCTTAAGCTGAGTACACATCTGGCATTTCTTCTGTTGTCATTTTGTCGTGTCATTTTTAAAATGAATGCTACGCCGTTCACATTATGTTTTTTATATGGAAAGCAATGACACACAACTACACACTATTGTGGTGTCACAAAATGACATAGTGTGTACTCTGCATTAGAAGCATTTGAGGAGAATCAGGCAACAATTTTGTTAAACTCTGATGCAGTGCAGTTTCAGAGTGGCGTAAAAGACACTGGATTGACCACACCGTCGAGTGTTCTCGAGAATTCTCGAGAATTCTATAGACTACAATACACAGGGTAACATACATATGTAGGGTACGCCCATTTCACACATCCCTTTTAAACAAATTGACTCTAAAAACCATTAGAGGTCTTAGCAAAAAGGGATGTTAGGTTAGGTTAGGTTAGGTTAGCAGGCTGCTAGTGAAGAATGAAAATTTAGGGCCCAATACGATGATCCCTTTGTGCTGCCTGTAAGTTGGAAGTATAAGAATAAGAGGGAGACCGGGAGTATAGGGATTAGATAGAAGGAGATGGTATAGATGGAGAGTTTTTGTATAATAAGAGAGAGTAGAGGAGAGAAGAAGTGAAGAAGTGGGACAAGGAGAGGGTCTAGTACATTCACATGCCATGAAGGCTAGCGGCCATACCAGCCGCTGCTCCTAATGTATAGACTTAGGTTTCTAAGTTCTGTTTCCGATAGCTCGAACAAGCTATTGAAGGATATTCTGCCAAGGAAGTGCAGACGGAGATCCTCCAAAGCAGGGCAGAAGCAGAGAAGATGCGAAATGCTTTCGTCCTCTTCCTCATCATAGCAGCTGTAACAGTAATCATTATACGGGAGACCCATACGTTTAGCGTGGGTTCCGAAAGTGCAGTGGCCTGTAAGTGTGGCCAGGAGATTCCTCAGATGCTTTCTGGTGAAGCTAATGAGGTTTCTGGTTCTGTTCTAGACGAGGCCAAAGGGTTCTCAATATAACGCAGTTAGGCTCATTGCGCCATCTTTCCTGAGCTAAATTAAGAAAGGCAGTATCAAAGCGTCTCCAGCAAGACGACAGAGGGAGCCCACAGAGATTGTCAATATCGACTTCCCCGAGTGGGGTTCCTCTCTTTGCCAGTTTATCCGCAACTATATTGCCTGAATTGGTCCCGTGTCCACGCACCCAGTATAGTGTGATGGTTGAGTGCTGCGCCAGCTTATCCAGGACTGTGCGGCATTCTTGGACAAGTAATGATGTAGAATATACACCTGCAAGGGTTTTGATCGCAGATTGGCTGTCCGTTATTATCTGGATATTACTATTGTGTATCCGATAATAAATCAACCAGTGTGTTGCTCTTTTTATGGCGGATATTTCTGCCTGTAATAGCTACATTCGTCCGGGAATCTGAAGGATAATTCAAATCCAAAATCTGGAATATATATCCCCCTCCAACTCTTCCCCACCGTATAGAGCCGGCAGTGAAAACCTGCACGGCTCTATCCACTGGGGAGAACCCTTCTGTCAAAGAAATATTGAAATTCCTATGCAACAAAAATTTTATTTATCAATATTATCGGCATAAAATGTTCACTTAGGTTGGGAAATAATGAAATTGTTGCAAATAAAATTAAAAGAAATGAGTACCTGTAGTGCGATTCAGTAACTTTTAATGATACGACAATAGAAATTTTTGTCTATACATTTTGTCGCTTGCCATAGCGATTGAATGATTCTGTAACTTCTCTTTAGCGATAGTACACAGCTGATATTTTCTATTCCTGAGAATGTGCCAATGAATGAAGTGGGTATAAATAAAAATAGTTTATTAAAAATTCTAAAAATAGTTACGTTTATTTCTAGGAGGTCCAAGTTCTCATATGCCAAATATTCAAAAGCCATTTGTAACACAAGATACACCTATTTTATCCATAAAGCTAACAGCGCATAAATTATTGTGACTTAACTAACGACACAGCTGACTTTAACCTACAGGCTTATATCGTTAAAAACTTTACTGAAGCACAAATTCGATAAATTTTCGTTATAACTATTTTAACGAGCGTTTATCGTTTAAAAAAAGTTAGTGAATCGTACTACTGGATTCAGTAACTTATTGCAAACTGAAAATCGTAATATTTATCGGTATATTTATTCGTTTGCTGTAACGATACATTTTCGTTGTAACTATTTTAAAGAGCGATTATCGTTCAAAATAAAAAGTTTGCTGTAACGATAAAATAATTCTGTAATTTCCTTTTTTACAATAGTGTACATCTGTGTTTTAATTTAATTATATTAATTTAAAAAATTTTGTTATATTAATACCACAATAACCTGTGTTTTATATCGTTGCCAGCTCACAATGAAAATTTTAAGATTGCGCAATGTTGCCACACTAAAATTTTTAAAATACTCATTGTAAATTGATATATATTATGTGGCATATGTGCATGCAAAATAAAAAAGGAAAACTTAATGAATTTGAGATTGTGATTTTACTTTGTTTACTTCAACCGACAGCGAAAATCGTTGAAATATTCTTCTGAATACCAAACTCGATATGTTTTCATTATATCTATAACAGCGAGACAATTATCGTTATAAAAGTTACTGAATCCAGGTACTGGAAAAAGAAAAAGAAGAAATTTAGTAAAATCCCGAAAACTGGATTTTTAGTATTTCTGCGGTACACAGAGAAAAAAGTGCCTCCTAAATACCTCATAAAATAGAACAAAATTAATAAGAACTTTAGCCTATTCAATTCATAAGAATATAGATAAAGAAATCTCTATGTTTTTTTTCAATAAGGAAATCTTATTAATTTCATAGAGAAAACCTTTTTGAAAAAATCAAGAAGAAATCTTGTAGTTTTTATGAGATTATCTTATTGATTTTTTCAATAAAAAAAATTGCGTCTTTATTCTCTGTACTTATGTATTTTCATTTAAATTCTATACCATATACATATGTATGTATGCATGTAGTATATTGTAGATGTTATTATTTATACATACATACATACATACATACATACATACATACATACATACATACATACATACATACATACATACATACATACATACATACCTACATACATACATACATACACATTATGTTATATTCTTAACTAACTTACTCACCAAATATTGAACCAACAAACTTCTACCTGATAGACAAGCACTCTAACCAATATGCTAACAAGCAGCCTGAATAATCATTGAAATTATTGTGCAAACATTCTTATATAAAAATTAAAAAGATCATGAAAAAATTTTCTCTATGTCTATTTATAGATATGAAATAACAAGAAACCTCATAAAATCAAGAAGAGTTCCTTATTAAAAAAAATCAATAAGATGCTTTACACATAATCATATAGGAACCTACTAAAATCAAGAAGAAAACCTTATTGAAAAAATCAATAAGATAGCCTAATATAATCAAGAAGAAACCCTTTTAAAAAAATTAATAAGGCAACCTAATAAAATCAATAAGAAATCCCTATAGTTTACAATTTATAAGAAAAGCTAATGGAATCAAGAAGTTTTTCTCTATGGATTGTTTTTTTGGTGCCAAAAATAACGGAAATTGAGTAAAAAAAGTTGTGAATAATAAGATTTCTTCTTGATTTTATGTGGTTTCCTTCTTGATAAAATTAATAAGATTTACCACATAAAAACAATAAGGAATCTTTACCCTAAAAACGTTTCAAAGAGAAAATCTTATTGATTCTATGAGGCAGTTTTTTCTCTATGTACTTTTTTTCGCCAAGCGCATGTAATTTTTTAGAATACATTTTAAAACATTTCATGCCTTAAAGTGTCATGATTAATTTTTAGGTTCCAGCTTTGAAATGTGGAACAATAAAAAAAAAGCTTTGTTTCTTTAATAACGAAAATTTTTAACAAAAAATTACATTGTAATATATTTTACAGTATCGTTTTTCAAATAAATATAAATATAGGCGCGTAGTCATAGTCAACACAAAGTACACTTTAAGAAGTTAAAACCAGTATTACCATACAAAATACTGGTTTTAATTTCTTAAAGTGTGCTTTTTTTTACTATGACTAAGCGCCATAATTGCAAAGTAATTAACACTTCCAATTCATGGCGTGTTTCAAACCAATTTTTTTAATATTAAAATTTTTGTTTTCAATGTATAAAAACTTTTTTAAAATAGAACTAGATTTGACTTCTCTATTAGCAAAACACTGGTAAAAAAAATATGATTTTCTTTTTTAAGGAGTACTATTTTACTATTTTTTATTGTTTTATATACCGAATATTTTTCTTTTTCCCATACATTCTAGATACATTTTATTTTAAATTAATCTAAAAAGTTAAATATGTATCTACAATCTCCTACAAAACTGTTACTATGAAACTAAGAAGAATAGTTTCACTCGTTAAGCTAAATTTTATTTTGCATTTTAATATTTACGTACACAGATAAAAGTATTAACCAATGAAATTTAAAAAAAAAATTATATATATGATTTGATTAGGCTAAAGTTTGTATCGCTTTGTCATAATAGCAAATAACACCAAAGTTGATTGTAAGTATTCTGACAAACATTTAGTAGAACGGAACAACTAGCTGTTTTCAAAGGCTATTACACCTTCATCATCACCGTTCTTTGTGTTTGGTCCACTGTGTGTGTGGTGTCAATTTATGTAGATTTCTGCTTTATATACTCAGTCGTTATGGCAAATGGAATATGTGAATTGTTTTGATTCATTGTATTACAATTTGCTGAAAGTTTTTTTTAATGAAATTTTAAATTTTATGTCTAAATTTAATTGTTGTTATCAGTTTTTTTTTTGTAAAAATAAACTTTATTTTTTTAATTGATATAAAAAAGTTTTCGATATTACTTTTTTCGGTGTATACACTAAGGGAAAAGACTTGCTCAAATCAAGATTTTACGCTCGATATCAAATCATTTTAATCTTGACTCAAGAATAAAATCTTATTTTTTGTAAGATCGCATTTAGGATTGTAATCTTGAATAAAATCTAATTTTAAGATGGGATTCAAGATTTTGTTCTTAATAAAAATATTAAATTAATATCACATTCTCAAAAATTTAGCAATACCAACTTAAAATCATGGGCTTTATTACGAATGTCATATTATGACTTCGACTACGACGGTTTGGTACTAGACTAAAGAAAATTGCAACAGTTTTTCTTTAGGCTAGTACAAAATTGTCGTAGTCGTGGTCGAAATACGACACTTGTAATTAAGCCCTATTTAAAGAATGAATTCTTAAGCTTTACGACTACGTTCTTACGATTACGAACTTACGATTACGATTATATTCTTGATTTTTAGAATTCCTTAAAAAAAGTAAGAATTTATGCTTAACTTTAAGAACGTCTATCTTGCAGACCAAATTTTTAAGATTGCAATCTGAAGATTTCTGCAAACTAAATGCAAGAATTTTGTTGATAAATTTAGATCCTTATTTTTCTCTTAGTGTTATCTCTGTTATTAAATTTTTCAAAAAACCACTTATTTTATAATTTTTAAAACTGAAAAACTCTAACTCATGCTAAGTTTGTTTTAATCTTGCTTTTTAGTTATAGTTTTCCCTCTAAATAATATTCCAAAAAGATTTGCCAACCTATCAATTGCATTTATGTATATCATCTGCCTGAGGACGAGTAAAATTTGGTTTATAACTCACTCGTGTGGTAAAAGTAACTTTTATTTAAATTAATTTCTAAGGATTTTTACGTTCACAAAATTTTTAATTAAAATGTTTGCTAGTCTCTTTATGATACGAGTATCAACATTATTCTATGTATTTATGTACATGTTGATTTTATCTCTATTCAAACCAGATGTTTGTCTATACAAATTTAGCTTTCAGTAATGTAAGTACAAAAATAAAAAATAAAAAAAGGAAAATGTGGGAAACAAAAGCCATGAAAACACATTGTTTTAATCCTTTTTTTTTATTTTCTATAAAGATATATATGCTGACAGTTTTAATTAAGTCTTTGCTTTTAACTTTGTTTTTTATGATGTCAGGAAGAAAGCTATCGCTGGAGATAAAAATTTATTCAAACAAATTTGTTAAGTTACTTATTATGGATTAAAAGTTTAAAAAATTACTTATCATGCTATTATACACAGCGAGACCTCGATTGTCTGTAATGCTCTTGACTGAAAGAATTATTCATAAACAATTTTTCTGGTTGTTGATTGCGTACCAAATTTTTTCTTATCCAAATTATTCTAATTAAATAATATAAAAAAAATTGATTTATGCTAGGAACACAATTGGGACGAACGACGAATTTCGTCCACGTCGACGAATTCGTCGATAAGAGTTCGCTGCGTAAATTCGTCGTGTGAAGCACAACAACGACGAATGTACGCAGCGAATTCCTCTCTTATATTTGATAAAGTTGGTTGTTGTGTGTACAAAGACAGAGAGTGAGAGAGAGAAAATTGTTTTTTCGTCGTTCGTCGGCGTACAAATTAGAAATAAATATATCTCAGAATTCGTCACGCACGACGAATTTCGTTGTACGGCGGTGTTGTGTTCATTTTCATATGCACTCATGTGTTTTATTTTTTATGACGAAAGTTCGCACCGAAAAATTCGTCGTTCGTCCCAATTGTGTTTCTAGCATTATGCTGTAAATACAATTGGGACGAACGACGAATGTTTCAGTGCGACCTTTCGTCATAAAAAATAAAACACATTTGTGCATATGAAAATGAACACAACACCCCCGTAGAACGAAATTCGTCGTGTGTGACGAACTCTGAGATAGGTTTATTTATATTTTGTACGCCGACGAGCGACGAAAAAAACAATTTTCTCTCTCTCTTTGCATACACAATAACCAAATTTATAAATTATGAGAGCAGATTTCGGTGAGTAATTTCGTGGTTATTGTGCTTCATACGACGAATTTACTCAGCGAATTCTTATCGACGAATTCGTCGTTCGTCTCAATTGTGTTCATAGCATTAGACAGAACATAGAGAGCAATAAATAAGGATTTCATGTTAGGTAATTTTTTAAAAATACGTACAATGTTTGCAATTGTGTTACGTTAAGCTTAGGTTCGTATTGTGAGAAGTCCAAGTGAACCTATGGTGAGGTTTTAATTAACAACTCGATCAAGGAATATTTACAATAGCAAAACCGAACATCATGCTACTTTCTCTCTCTCACGTTTGGCGGCGTTCACAGTGTGTGGTGTAAATTTTTCCGGCTTATCAACGTAGACAAGTGACTTAACATAATTCCAAAGAAAATAATCCAGTGGAGTTAAACCACATGATCTAGGTGGCCAATTAATTGGGCCATGACGTGAAATTATTTTTTCATCCAAAGTTTCTTTGAGTAAATCAATTGTAGCGCCCGCTGTGTGGCATGTCGTTCCGTCCTGTTGGAACCACATTTCAGCAAGATTAATGCCACGCTATTGAGGTACTAAAAAATTTTGAATCATATTCCTACACCATTTACGATTGACAGTAACATATTGACCATCATCGTGCTTGAAGACATATGGGCCAATGACCCGCCAGCCTATAAAGTGCACCAAACAGGAATTTTCTGTGGATGAAATGGTGTTTCGACAAAATGTGGTGGATTTTCCTACCACCAAATGTGGCAATTCTGCTTATCAACCTGAAATTGGCTTCATCGAAAAATAAAATTTTTAAATTTTTTCAAATTTTCAAAATTTTAACAATATGCACACGTTGCTCTGGTGTAAGCAAATTCATATGAAATTTCAAAGCACACTAAGCAAAAAATAACTATCAGCTGTTAAATGGGTGCTCAAATAAAGCAGTGATGTCAACTCAAACTTGTGACACTCTAAAAAACACGCGCTTTATTACATATGTAGTGGCCGTACGGAACCCTTTGTGTTCGAGTCAAAAGCGCACTTTACTGAATTACAAAAAAAAATAAAAATAAAGCATAGCAAAGGGCCTGTTCGAAAATGCATCACTGCACTGTAAGTGGAAATTTAAATGTCCTAAAATGCTTCGTTGAAGTGGATAATGCACAGATAAATGTCAAATATGTTGAATAAACATGCATACTATCAAAAAAGATTATCAGCGCAACTTGTATAGCATTTTAAATTAAATTAAAGTATGATGCAGAGCAGTGATGCATTTCCGAACAGGCCCAAACTTTTCCTTTAATTCATTTTTGAACTTTAGTAAAGGGTCCGCCATCTAACGTTTTTTTTTCAACTAGTGCTTATTTCGTGAATGGTAACACTTAGCTCATGACTGATTTGACAGATACTTAGTTTTATCCTTCCGCTGAACGAATACGGTTGTGTATACGCTTGAACAACGCTTCGCTAAGTGGGCCTGCGATCGACTTACAGAAGATGCCGATTTTGCAAAAAAAAAATCATCTTTTCAGATGAAGCTCATTTTGATTTTGGCGAGTATGTAAACAAGGAAAATTGTCGCATTTGGGGCACAGAAAACCCGCACGCATACATTGAAAAGCAAACGCACCCAAAACCAGTCACTGTTTGGTGCGGATTGGGCCATTTTTTTTTTTCGAATGAGCAAGGAGTGGCCGTTACAGTCAATGGCGATCGTTATCGGGCCATGTTGAACGAATTTTTGTTCACAGGAGGATATTGGCAACATTTGGTTTCAACAGGACGGCGCTACGTGCCACACAGCCGAAGCTACACTCGATGTTTTTTATAGCATTTTCAAAAAAATAAGTTATCTGGCTGACCCTTTATTAAGTATTTCATTTAAGACTAATATTACTTGCTGGTTTTTTTTTAAGGGAAATAAAATTTTCTTTCAATAGATTTATTAGCAAACCACAGCAAAATAATAATAAAAAATATTTTTGCTTTCAGAATAAATTGTTAAAAGAAAATTCTATCGCGTTATAAAAAGAAGTGCACGATTAAATATTTTTAAATATTTTTTAACCTTTTAAGATCGCCCTCGTAAATTTTTAGGTAATTAGTTTATGTGGTTAAGTAAACATTATTGTTTTTGTTTGAATTTATTTGTATGACTAGGGTATACAACAAAAAACTTTCATAATTTTTTGTTGGGTAAAAAATGGTTGTTAAATGTTCTTTCTGAATAACGACATTTAAATAAAGTTTATTTTTTTTTCTGAGCATCCTTGATTATTTATTTACTATCTGCAAATGAAGTTTAGAATACAATTACTAATTGCTGCTTCTTATTTCATGTAATTACTTTCAGCATTTTCAATATGTATGTATGTGTGGAATTTTATGATTAAATTTTTA
The DNA here is from genome assembly GCA_944452675.1 of Tachina lurida. NCBI lineage: Eukaryota > Metazoa > Arthropoda > Insecta > Diptera > Tachinidae > Tachina > Tachina lurida. The sequence goes on from OX101752.1 coordinate 42,102,976, forward strand.
AACTGATTTTCCCTCTAACATTATTTGCTTTTTGTACTACTTGTCTTAAAAATCTTATATATTAATTTTCACTTAGTTTTTAAACAAAAAAATTTCAAATAATGTCGTTTAAAGATTTTTCTCATTTAAAAATATTGTTTCATTTGATTATACACTTAGTATCTGTGGTTTTAAAAGTGTCACCTTTTTAATTGAAAACCTTGCATGTGAGTTGCAAATCACGTATTATCCCATGCACCAAAATTGCACATGCTCTAGGAATATATGAGAGATGTTATGTTAATTAGGTTTTCATCTTCATATCAACACTTTAAAGTGATTGACATTATATAAAACAGAATTTCATAGAGAAAAATCTTTTTTTAAGGAAGAGATATTAACCCTTATGGATGACTTAACCAGAAAATATCCACCATAGATGGCAAAGTCAGCTACGAAAAATTACCTTTAATTTAATAAACTAATCATATCCTATTATATCCTTAATATCATGAGTTTTGCTAAGCTCAAATTATTGTATAAAACTTCAAAGTATATCCAACAAATTTATAAATGAAATAATGGTGAGATAAGGGTTAAGGATTATTACATGACAGAAGCACAGAAGTGTTCAGTCGCTGAACTGTTGCATTATGAAAATATCTTTATAAATATATTTGCATCCAGCAGTAAAAATTTAACAAAATATAATAATAATAAGTAATTATGATAATATTAATTTAATTGAATGTTATAATAGGTTTGTTCATTTACTAAAAATTATGCTCATTAACTCAAAACTTTTGCAAAGAGTGAGCCTCAAAAGAGAAAACAAATTGAGAGACAAAAAAATTCCCACAAATTATTACACAGGATTCAGACGATGAAATTTATGACGTCTATTTTTCTTGATTCCGTTTTGAAGTTTCTACCAAAAATTATTTGCGTTCATACGATGATTATTTTAACGTGTCTAATTTTTTTTATATTGCTTTTGATTTTTATTGATTTTATTATTTATACATACATTTACATACCCTGTCGGAGAATGTGTGCTTGACTACAAAAATAGTTTACTTATAGTCAACTTTTCTTAGCCTGGTTAAAAGCTAACTGCAATGTTATCCAGAACAAACCCAAAACTAAATCTTAAGTTGAGTACGTAATCAAATTTGATGAGAGCGAACAAATTTATTCTCAGCTACTCTGAAACTAATTTCAGTTTTATATTAACATTTTGCTGTCGTTATTTTAGAAGATACCTTAGCCGAGTGGTAGCGCGTTGAGTACACAACGTGTGATGATACATGTTCGAACACCGGAAAAATTTTTTTTAATTTACTGACTATCAAGTGATTTAAAAAAAGTCAACTTTAAGTTAGTTGAAAGTAGTGCAGAGTGAGACAATTGACCACCGCCGAGGACATCGCAATGTTAAAATAGTCAGTTGATTACATTGAAAGTAATCCAAGTGTCAGTCAGTACTATTTGTGGAATAGTTTGCTTAAAGTTAACTGAATTTCCGACACGGTACTTTATTAATAAAATTTTCCTTCGAAGAACACGCCAATATGAGAATATTAATAATAAAACGTAACAACAGGAACACAAATTTGTGTAAAGAAAAATATGAAAAAAAACATAGAAAACAGAAATCGAGTCATTTTTTCTACCCCCCTTTCTTCTCTACCCCGTTCGCTATCAAACCAAAAATGACGTCGAAAAATAGACTTCATAAAAGTCTTCGTGTGAATTAGGTGTTACTAGTAAAATTTTTACTTACAAGAATTATCCAACCACCTGGGGCCCATTTCTCAAAACTACAAATTACAAATCTACAAATAAAATACACACAAAACAACAACACTTTTACAAATTTTATTGTTCTTTTGTGTGTATTTTATTTCTAGATTTGTACTTTGTAGTTTTGAGAAACGGGCCCCTGTTGTACTCGTATGTTTTGTAGTCAAATTAATTATTTAAAAAAATATCTGAAAAAGGAAAACTGAAAAATGTAAATTTCTTTGTTCAAAAAAAACATGTATATGTTTTTCTTTCATTAAGCCACATAAATTCAATTTTAATGGCAAATAATTTTGTTTGTTTCTCACATATGATCAGAGATGGAAAGTGGCATTTTTGTATTTGTTAATGAATAAAATTAAAAATTATGAAAATACATAAAAATAGTAAAACTACATGAAACTGTATAAAGAATTGCATATTAAATGCCAATTTCTAAAAAAATTTAATGAAAATATTGTCAAACAAATTACATCAGAAAAAGTACAATTGTCTCATGATTTCCATCCATGGTTCTGATATGAATAAAAATTTCTTGCAAGTTCTTACAAGTAAAGCTTTCATTTACTTTTTCATATTTAGGAGAGTAATATTGTAAATTTCTGCCTTACTATCTCGTTGCTAGTCTCTGCTGGGAAAGTATATGAACAGTCCTAATATCTGTGGCAATAAGGACAAAGTGCTTAAGTCATATTTTACTATTTCACAGGAGAGCTCTTTTAAGCGTTCAACTCGATTTTCAGAAATTTATTTCTTATACAGTTAAATTGGTAAGTTCTCTATTGATCTTAATTTTTTTAATCAAACATCGTTCTTCACACTGTAAAAAGCACATTCAAGTTGAAATATGTATACTAAACTATAAACTAAATTAAGCTATTATTTCAAATAAGATTAAAAGTCTTAAAAACATAAGCCGCAAGTCATTTTGCTATAACTTCTTGAAAAATGCCCCAAATTAATTGAGATTTTACGTGAATTGCCAGTGGTTTGCTTTTCACACGGAACCAGAAAGGCGCATATAATTTTAATTATTTTTGTATAAGTTAAGATACGATGGGTTGATACTAAAGAATTAAAAAAATTGGTCTGGCTCAGACAAACTCATCGATATATTATACTTTAATATCTGAATGTAAATACTGAAGCTATGACAAATTTAAAAATGTGACCCCTACGGTCTGCAACAAAGAATTTATAAAAGCATTTTTTAAATAGTTGTACTGTAATGATCGAAATACTTTCTTAGCAAAAGTTTTATGATTTTTTAAGAGCTGTAAATTTCTAACATTACAGCGTCACATTAGGGTGGTAGAAAATGGGTAAGTACTAGAACTAGAACGGTACACTTAAGGTCAATATACCTCAAAGCAAAAATATTGGCCTCCCTGAGACAAAAAAGTTTGCTATATCAAACTCTAAGATCGGACTGTAAATACGGAAGATATAACGAAAAAACTAAAAAAGCGAAACCTATGTTCGGCAAAAAAAAATCTTTTTGAAATGTCCTTGGAACAATACTTGATATTCGCTGGTGTACGTAGAACTTTTGTTTTTTGTGATATGGTCTAATGCATATAGACAGCTGATCAGGAGACTCGATCATACCCAGAAATCAAATTGAAAGACTTACTAGCCAACTTGAAAAAATCAAAATATTTTGATTTTTCTTCAACCAATTATGGATTATGACGCGTATGGGGTGCATTATTCTTAAATCATATTTTGTATAGAATTTAAAGCTTAGGCAAACAGCCTATTATTTTAATAATTTAATTCTATAATGTTGGCGGCGATTGTTAAATATCCTTTTTGGTCTTTTAAAACTGAAAAACTATAATTCATAGTTCATAATTATTCGATGATATTCTGCTTAGTAAGTACAGCTGGTCGACCTTTTTTTATTAATTTATTTTTTCACAATATCACAATTAATTTGTTATTGTTGAGGTAAAGTAATTAATACATATCGCTGATTTACTTAACCTTCGACTTCCCAAGGGTTTTTATGTACATGATTTACTAATACCCACCCGGGTGGTACGTCTGTTTATATACAACGAACTAATGTTGGTCACATATATTTATACTTTATTGTTTTTATAGCTTTCAGTTCTTTCAAAGTGAAATAAAACTCGTAATGAACTCTGTGAGAGTAGAAAAAACAGTTCGTTATAAGAAAAGTTCCTAATAATTGTAGTTAGTAGCATGCCAAATGAAATCAGCTTTTTATATGCATGTATATGCACTTTTTAATCCTGTTGATATGTGTTGAAGTAATTCAGTTTAAAAAAATATATATTCCTTACAACTGATAATTCGTTATAGCCGAGTTCTACAGTAGATACATGCTACGGTAATTCAATTAATAAGCCAGCTAAATGTGATATAAAAGTTTGGTAAGCGTATAATTCGAAAACTTTTTATTTACTTAAAGGTCAAAAATATATACAAGTACTGGGAAAATAAACAATGTAATTGATATGAATTAAGGCGAAAGTATAGTAAAAGAATTGGTGGGGATGTACAAAAAACTGTCAGAAATGTAATCATGGACAATTTGTGCACAACATTTTTATAAGCCAAGGACATGGCCACTTGGAAAATTTACGTCGTAGGCTCATTAATAAAATTAAAGATATGATCCTGAAGAGTTTCAACCATGCCGAGGGCGCGAAGGTGCATCTAGTCCGAAGGTGTACCATTAGTGTCCTATGATCCTGCCATTGTCAACAAAACATAAAGACAAAACAACATCTGGTATACAAAATAAATCCGAAACTTGTGGTTGTGTGGACTGGATGGATAAGATGTCACCGTATTCAACCAAACGAATAACATTTCGTTGCCCATTGGCACTGTACTTTAACATTTTGGATACAATCGACGTTTTTGTTTGAAAATGCTTCTGAGTTCTTCGATTTGAAGTCTCTAATGCCCTAATTCAGTAAGAAGATTTAGGACGTTTTTGTTTGAAAATGCTTCTGAATTCTTGTCTTTGGAGTCTATAAATTATTTTTTTCAAAAATGGTTGTTGTCTTTGACAATGAAAAATATAAATATTATTTCCATGTTTTTAAAACATAAAAATTCAATTAAATTATTATACAATAGTTTGAAAAATATACGAAAAAATATGTGTTGGATATTATTTATTAATAATAAAAAGTATTATCCTCTCTCTCTGGTAAACAAATAACAAATTAAAAACGGAAAGTTAATAAAATTGTAACAACAAAAACATTTAACTTAACAAACAAACATACTTTAAAATTAATCTTACATCAATACCTCCATTTACGCGTTTATCAATTATATTAAATTTAAATAATAAATATGAACTGTTTAAACAAAAAATGTACTTTGAATAATCCTGATGAAAGAATGATCGTTTGCTGGTTATGTCATGGCTTATCACATTTTAAATGCAGTGGATTACCAGTTTTGGTCGCTGAAGCAACTCAAAAACTTGATGGTTTGCACTGGTTCTGCCAAAATTGTAAACAAACTGGTTTAGATTTTTATAAATTCTTTAACCAAAGAAACACGTTATTCATTGAAATTCAAAATGATTTTCATAACGTATCAAATCGTTTATCCGAATATGAAAAATTGTTTGATAACTTTTCATCACTCAATAACAATGAACCCTTGCGCCAAAGCTCTAAGCAGGAGACCTCTGTGCCGTCACCAAAACGTCGTAAGTCACCTCGTAATAATAAGAATTCCGATTCTGAAAACATACCTCTACCAGCAGTAATTAACTCATCAATTACTCCTACGACTTCAAAAGTAATTATAGAAAATTCAAATGGAGCATCATCATCATCTAATATTTTAAACGTGCAATCTTCGTCTCACACAAATATAGAGACAATTGCAACTCGTTAACTACGTGTGATTCCTCCGAAAAAACATTTGTTTGTATCTCGTTTTGCATCTAAAACTACTGTTTAAGACATAAATCATTATATAAATAGTAAACTAAATACAAATGAAAACATCATAACATATAAATATTCATATGCCCAACCCAGAAGTATTACATCGTTCAAAATCACGGTGTCCTCCGAAATTTTTAATAAAGTTATAAACGAAAACTTTTGGCCTGAACACACACTTGTGAGAGAGTTTTTACAAAAATCCAACCAACGATCTAATAATCTGGCACGCCTTCCAATAACTGTACCGTTTATTACAAAAAACTAAATATTACAACTGATTCTCAATTGCATATAGTATACCAAAATGTTTTTGGATTAAATACAAAATTGTCAAAACTCTTCATTAATAGCTTTGAATTTAATCATCACGTTATTATTTTTACTGAAACATGGCTATATAAAAATACACTTAATACTGAAATTTTATGTAATAAATAAAATATTTATAGACTGGATAGAAAGAAATACACGCACTAGAGGGGGAGGTGTTTTAATAGCAGTTTATAATTCGTTTTTGTCTGTTGCAATTAACCTTGATGTTCCCAATGAGGTCGAATTTGTCGGTACACATATAAAACTTAAAAATAAAAGCATTTTTATTACTTGCTCCTATATCCTACCCAGTCAAAGCAAAAATGAAATAATTTACAATGATCATGTAAGATTAATCAAGTCTACTATATTGTTGGCTCAGCCAGGTGTAATATTCGTTTTTGGCGATTTTAACCTGCCAGATGTTTCTTGGAAATATTTACCAGACTCTTTTCTGTATGCTCCGTTTAATGCTAGTGAGTGGATGGATGGCGTATTAAACGAAATTCATGATTTATGTCTCTTCCAAGTCAATGGAGTTGCTAATACGTTTGGTAAATTACTTGACTTATGCCCTAATTCAGTAAGAAGATTTAGGATGTTTTTGTTTGAAAATGCTTCTGAGTTCTTGTCTTTGCAGTCTCTAAATTATTTTCTTCAAAAATGGTTGTTGTCTTTGACAATGAAAAATATAAATATTATTGCCATGTTTTTAAAACATAAAATTTCAATTTAATTATTATACAATAGTTTGAAAAATATATGAAAAAATATGTGTTGGATATAATGTGTGGAACAAAATCATAAAGCAAATACACGAACCTTCTAGCATAGACAATAAATAATAATCGTTTTAAAGAATCAAAACTGCTGCTTTTTTTCGTTCATAGACAAGACGATACATTCGTCGAACAGAATTAGGGCATTAGTATTTACAAATGAGCCGATAGAATGTACATTAACCTGTACTGTACCATGCTCTCAGTCAAAGAAAGTAATGCAAAACGATAAAGTCTCTTGTTTTAAAAAAGGTAACTACGATGAGCTAAACTTTAGATTATTAAATACTAATTGGTTGAATATGTTATGTAGTTCGAGCAACTTTCCATCGAGTTTTGATGCTAAGATACAAGCATTCCACAATAGTATTTTCAATTACTTTGATGAATGTGTGCCGAAAGAAAAAGTTTTTGTTAAAACTGGTCCGCCATGGAATTCCAAGCAGTTATCTATTTTAAAGAATAGAAAAAATAAATGTTTTAAAAGATATAAAAAATCTGGTATCCTATCTGATTATGCTAAATACGCTGTTTCAAGATCTAAATATAATTCAATGTTTTGTATAAAAATTATATAAAAAACATTAAATACAATTTGAAACCCGATCCAAAATCTTTTTATAAATTCGTAAATTCTAAACGGAAATCTTCTGGTTGCCCCAATGTATTAAAATACGAAAATTGCAAATTCAGCGATAGTTTAAACATAAGTAACTTATTTGCAAACTTTTTCTCAAGTACATATTCGGACACCGAGTATACACTTACCTCATATCCGTACCCACTTGTTGAAAGTCAACCAATACAAATTTCATCAATAACTACATCACAAATCTTATCTGCCATAAAAAACATAAAATCGTCATATTATAGTGGACCTGATGGTATACCGAGCTGTGTTTTAAAGCATTGTGCAAACGCACTTTCTACTCCGTTGGAAATATTATTTAATTTATCGATTGAACAAGGTTATTTTCCTAAAGCTTGGAAAGATTCGTATATTATTCCGCTTTTTAAATCTGGTAATAAATCAAACATTGCAAACTACAGAGGTATTGCTAAGTTTAGTGCAATTCCTAAACTTTTTGAAAAGTGTATTACGGACAACACTAGTCGTCAAATATCATCGTATTTATCTGCTCATCAACATGGTTTCAGAAAAGGCTGCTCAACAACAACAAATCTTTTACAACTTACAACCCTTATTCATGAAGGTTTTAACAATAAGCAACAGACCGATGTCATTTGCACAGATTTCAGCAAGGCTTTTGATAAAGTAAATCATTCCTTATTATTATTGAAACTTCACCATATTGGATGGTCAACTAATGCATTGAATTGGATAAAATCGTATCTAATATGCCGGGAGCAGTGTGTTATTATCAATAACGTCACCTCTAAGAACTTCATTGTTAAATCTGGTGTCCCCCAAGGGAGTCACTTGGGACCAATTTTATTTTCCATTTTTTTGAATGACTTGCCGAGTATAATAACATATAGTTATGTTTTAATGTATGCCGATGATGTTAAAACTTTTTAAGTTATAACAATATCTCCGATAGCATTTTCTTACAACGCACAGTGGCGTGAATTAAAAAAAAAGTGGTAAAAAGTCCGCAACTTTTGAACTAGTTAACCGATTTCGATGAAACCAACTGTTTTGGAAAGTAGAAGTGTGGAAATTTAAATCATATTTTGAGGCACCCTGTTGTAAGACAGGGTAGCTCCAAACAGCCTCAAACTGGGAAAGTGCGGGTATCGAAATTTTTTCGGAGCTTGTAACTTTTGTAAATAGGGACCGATTTCAATAATTTTTTCAGCGGGATAATCTACGTTAAGAAATAAAAATAAAACATGCTAAGAGTACCATTTTATCTCTTTCAGTTTCCAAGTTATTTGACTTGAAAAATTTATTTTTTAATTTTTGGCCCTGACTTTTTTATTCGTTAGTACATAACTTCTTTATTACTTGGCAAAAATCAGTATGTTTTAATGTTTTTGAAAGAAAACTTCATTACAATTCATATAAAAAAATTTTTTTTTTGATATCTCAAAAATTGTAGCAAGGAATAATTTTCCAATTTGGATTTTTAAAAATTATGAAAAAATTTGGTATATTTTGTGAAAAAAGTATTCTTAATTTTTTTGGAATATTTTAAAAAATTATTAAGTATTTGATAAAAACTTTGATTGTTTCTGAGAAAGGAGACATTGAGAAAGGCTGTGAAATAAATTTTGGAGATTGTTGTTGGTGCACCCTACATTCAGCATTGGTCGAAAACTAGCAATTTTTTTTTTAAAAATCCGATTTTCGGATGTGGCAAAAAAATTGCACGGTCGTTTTTGTAAATTTTTTCGTTTTTTATTATTAATAAATTTGTTGTAAGTAACCTGTAAGAAACTCTTGACATCCTACACATAAATGTAGGCAGGAGAGGAGATTTTCTAAAAATTCTAAAATTTTTCTAACACAATTTTTCCCAATAGGAAAAAAGTATTATAAAATTATAAATTGGGAATCATTTTAATTTTTATCAATAGTATAAATTTAGCTTTGCAAACTGAAAAAAGAATTATTCTCCTACCTTCAATACTTTTTGAAATATTCGAAATCCAATTTTTATTAAAAATTTTAATTTTCTACATTTTTTATTTTTGTCTAAATTATTGATCTTATTTTCTTTACTGCAAATGTTTCTTAATTTTTTTTATGTTATTACAATAGTAGATATAATTGTCTATTCAACGGTATATAATATGTATTCCTTTGCCATTATATCAGTCTTAAAATGTATACACAAATATAACACCTCAGGTACAATTTACGTGTTTCATCTGATACTCAAACAAACCCACATTTTTTATGAACTCTTGAAGTATATTTATATACCTACAAGGACAAATAGATTGAGTTATTTATTTATTTAAAAAAAATTAGTAGTTAATTTAACATTAGAACATTAAATTACGAACTTTTTTTTATGTAGCTCCTTTTTAAACGCATATAAATTGCCTAAGTTTTGAATATAATTTGACAGAGAATTCCAAAGACTTTTTGCCATGATATCAGATATTTGTTTGTATGAATATAAATATGTATCAAGAGATATATGTACAATGTACATATGTATGTATGAGTATGAAAACTTACAACTAAATTTCTCCTTTTGGTTCTGATAATTGTATTAAAAATATATTTAATAAGTTCAGTTTCATTTTCTTTATTACTCGTATCTAAGTGCATGGATACATACATATGTTGTTTTTAATTTATATTTGGGTTTTACTTCAAGAATTTGCTTTAAAATAATCTGAGACATCATGGCCTAGCAAGCTATTAATTTCCTCTGCTTCGGGATCGTCCTTCTCGATTTCAATACTTATTTTTGGCAACCATTTCATTCTTATGCCTTGTAGGACTGGATCTGAAGACAATAGCAAATGATGCATTAAATCATTATTTTGAGCAACTCTAGAGCATTTACGTGTATTGAAAAGTCGATATTGCTTAACATCTCTATTTCTAGCTTCCTGTGCTTCTTCGGTTAGTTCCCCCAGAGGAAGAATGTTGTTTTCTATTATTTCTTTTGTATGTGCTAGCACTTTATGTACTGTTGGAGTTATTGATTTCCATGGATATAATTCATTTATTAGAATCAGGGTGTCTTTTGCATATTTTTCAAATTTGTCCTTATGAATTAACTTTTTGCTATTTATGACGGCCAGTATTATTTTGAAACGTCTTATGAGATTAAAGCTAATACCAGTTATAGAAGATGTGGTTTCAGGGTCATCAAAAAATCGCCTGGCAGTGTTGCCATTATTGGAGTTTCCATAGCCATATAAAGGTTTGTCAATGATTAAGCCACGTTTCATAAACTCATCTTGAATTCTTTTCTTTTCTTCCAACCGTATCTGTTTTAAAGCAGAATTATTCGCAACTGGAACGTTCTGAAGTTCTGGTACACTGCGATATTTATAGTCGTAACATAGGTGTAAAATGTACTCCATGAATCGAATCCGAGCATGAAGTGGTGATATTCCAAGCTTAAGGGCATCTTCATTAGTTGGAGTATAATTCTCAATGTCCTTAAAATCGGAATTTTTCTTTCCGCATATATTACAAATCAAATAAGATTTTGTATCGGTTATTGCATTTGCAACTTTTCCATCTATCATTGTTAAATAAGGTCTAAAAGATACTGTTATTACTCGTCCTAATATATGAACGTCAATGGGTTCCATATTAGAAATTTCATGTTTTATACCATCAACCAGATTTTGAGTTGTTTCTTTGTTTTCCTTGATGTATTCAAAACGTATTGGTCGGCATAAAAACTTTGAGCCTGGAGTAGTATTTACCCACACATCTTTAAATGCATTTTTACTTGTTGAAGGCATTTCATTATGTAGTCGAAGCCTTAATGGTACTAACGATGCCATTAAAACTTTGGAAAAGTCATTATCGTATTCACTGGGCTGTCTATATTCTGAAAATCCAGATGATCCATCACATCCCCATTTGTATATTAGTGTTAGTTCAGAATTATTACATGTATCTAAGTCTCTTTCGTCAAAAGTAGCGATGAGTCTTGATGCTGTATTATGAAGAAGGTCTGACAAACTAATGACTGCACTTCGGCTATCCACTGTTATCGGATGTGGCAAAATTTCCGATTTTCTTTTTAACAACAATGTACTTGATGGCAAAGGCCCACTTTTTTCTTTAAGCACCTTCCTTAAGATATCGTATTTATTTCTTGAAAGGCCCAAATTAAGAATGAGTGCTAGTCCATCTTCCACCGTAAAATGTTTACTATATTTTGGCGTTGGAATGCTTTCCACCATCCGTCTTAATCTTTTTGGAGACGCAACTGGTAGCACATCTACGATTTTGCCTGCTTCTTTAAGTTGAGTCTTCGCTAAAATCAATTTGAATGAATCTTTGATTTCATTTTCCGAATACGTATTTATCAAGTCTTCTTGTTTAATCCTTTTGCTCCTGCGTTGAACGTTATCGTAATCTTTATTTGGCCGACCAAACTTCTTTGGGTATATTTCCGTAGATAGTCCCATATCTAACCAATCCTGATTTTTATTCTGAAATTTAGAAAATGATTTATTGCATTCACGGTTTTCGATAAATCGGTGTTTACAGATAAACCATATGTAGTAGATATTATGTACATCATTTGGTCTACCTTGTCCAACCGAGTACTCCCATCAGTGAGGTTTTCCCACATTAATTTGCAGAGCGATTTATTTTTAATTGTTATCTCCATGATAGCTATAACTGAAATAATGACATTAAATGCATCGCAGCTTAAATATATAGCTATTTTACAAGCTACGAATACAAAACCGATACAAATATCAGGTAAAACCATACCCATATTGGAGATGTGCGCGCAGGTACCTTTGTCCTTGTGGGTCTATAAATATACTGTGTGTATATAAATTCTTATATTTTATTGTATTTAAATAAAGGAAGTATTTAATAACAGCTTCAAGAGTTCATAAAAAATGTGGGTTTGTTTGAGTATCAGATGAAACACGTAAATTGTTACCTGAGGTGTTATACTTGTGTATACATTTTAAGACTGATATAATGGCAAAGGAATACATATTATATACCGTTGAATAGACAATTATATCTACTATTGTAATAACATAGAAAAAATTAAGAAACATTTGCAGTAAAGAAAATAAGATCAATAATTTAGACAAAAATAAAAAATGTAGAAAATTAAAATTTTTAATAAAAATTGGATTTCGAATATTTCAAAAAGTATTGAAGGTAGGAGAATAATTCTTTTTTCAGTTTGCAAAGCTAAATTTATACTATTGATAAAAATTAAAATGATTCCCAATTTATAATTTTATAATACTTTTTTCTTATTGGGAAAAATTGTGTTAGAAAAATTTTAGAATTTTTAGAAAATCTCCTCTCCTGCCTACATTTATGTGTAGGATGTCAAGAGTTTCTTACAGGTTACTTACAACAAATTTATTTATAATAAAAAACGAAAAAATTTACAAAAACGACCGTGCAATTTTTTTGCCACATCCGAAAATCGGATTTTTAAAAAAAAAATTGCTAGTTTTCGACCAATGCTGAATGTAGGGTGCACCAACAACAATCTCCAAAATTTATTTCACAGCCTTTCTCAATGTCTCCTTTCTCAGAAACAATCAAAGTTTTTATCAAATACTTAATAATTTTTTAAAATATTCCAAAAAAATTAAGAATACTTTTTTCACAAAATATACCAAATTTTTTCATAATTTTTAAAAATCCAAATTGGAAAATTATTCCTTGCTACAATTTTTGAGATATCAAAAAAAAATTTTTTTTATATGAATTGTAATGAAGTTTTCTTTCAAAAACATTAAAACATACTGATTTTTGCCAAGTAATAAAGAAGTTATGTACTAACGAATAAAAAAAGTCAGGGCCAAAAATTAAAAAATAAATTTTTCAAGTCAAATAACTTGGAAACTGAAAGAGATAAAATAGTACTCTTAGCATGTTTTATTTTTATTTCTTAACGTAGATTATCCCGCTGAAAAAATTATTGAAATCGGTCCCTATTTACAAAAGTTACAAGCTCCGAAAAAATTTCGATACCCGCACTTTCCCAGTTTGAGGCTGTTTGGAGCTACCCTGTCTTACAACAGGGTGTCTCAAAATATGATTTCTAAAAATTTCCAGACTTCTACTTTCCAAAACAGTTGGTTTCATCGAAATCGGTTAACTAGTTCAAAAGTTGCGGACTTTTTACCACTTTTTTTTTAATTCACGCCACTGTGCAACGTGACTTAGATAGTTTTTTTGATTGGTGCAAAGTCAACATGATGTCTCTCAACCTGAAAAAGTGCAAGCATATGAGGTTCTCACGATACTTTATTTCTGAGTGTCTTTTTTCGCTTGGAGGATATCAGCTCGAAACCGTTACTGAATTTTTGGATTTAGGTGTTCTCCTTGATTCAAAATTAAATTTCAATAATCATATCATCATGACGACTAACAAAGCTCGTGGTGTACTAGCATATATTAAGCGTTGGGCTAAAGAATTTACTGATCGCATGATTATTAAACAATTATTCACATCATTAGTAAGGCCTATCCTTGAATACGGATTCATTATCTGGGACCCTTACACTGATTGTCATAAGAATCGCATTGAATCAGTTCAGAAACAGTTTCTTTTATTTTGCCTGGGAAACACAACTTGGAATCCAAATTGCAATATTCTACCTTATTCTGCAAGACTCTCTACTATTAACTTACCGACTCTGGAAAGTAGAAGATTAATGCTTAATGTGATATTCGTAGTAAATCTGTTAAATGGATCTGTCTGTTCAGAATTTCTGTTAACTAAAATCAATTTCAATATTCCGGCTAGAACAACAAGGAACTTTACACCCCTGCATCTCAAATTTCATCAGACGAAGTATGAGAACGCTAACCCTTTGAGGAGATTATGCAGAAACTTTAATGATTATTATGTTTTCATTGATTATTCTATAAACGTTAATATTATAAAACGAAACATTATTTTGTTTTTAAATGTTAATAATTAGTTTTTATTATGTAAAAATTGTTTAATTAGTTGTAACTTTTTGCTGGTCTGTAAGGATATTACTCCATAGACTCCATAAAAATAAATAAAAAAAAATGATATAATGTTTAGAACAAAATCATAAAGCAAATATACGAACCTTCTAGTATAGATAACAAAACATAATCGTTTTAAAGAATCAAAACTGCTTCTTTTTTTGTCCATACACAAGATGAGACATTCGTCGAACAGAATTAGGGTATACAATATTTATATACATATTTGCTTTGCTCAAGTATGGTATACGCATTTCATTTTGTTTATTAAATTTTGATATTCTTTTTTATCAAAATATTGTTTTTGGGGGAAAATATTTCTTTCTTTTTGTGATCTAATACATTAAAAAATTTTGTGAATAAAAATCACCATTTTCCAAGATAAAGAAAAGCTTTCCAAATAAAAAATGTTTTATAAATAAAACGTTTTGTTTTACAAGATGTCAAAATGAAATTGGTTTTTTTTGGGAGTCTGAAACTATCGCTGTAGTCGAATAAATATTTGTGTTGCTTTTTAATATGTTATTTCAGTTATGCTTGAAATCGAAAAAAAAAGATTTGGCTTTTTATCTGCCTTTTGTCAAATATGATTTATGTTATATATGTACATATCGTTACCTTAATATAGAAAGGCCATAACTCATTATTTTTTTAAATTAAGATTTTTGCATTTTTTGATAATAAACGTTCTTCTAACGAAATATACAAAAAACTCGAGTAAACATTTGAGTTAGGGGCCTTTCTATGTTAAAGTAACGATATATACAGACATCCCTTATGAGTTTGTGCAGACCGAAAAACTGTTTACTATCTTATTTTGTATGAAAACAAAAACATGTTGCAGGAAACTTAGCAAGTGATTTAAGTTCTAGCTAATGGCTTTTACTGTAAGATTCTGTAAATTATTCCTTATCGCCTTTAGACATTTTGGCGCAATTGTACCATTGACAAGAAACATTCTTTTCAATTTGCTATAGAACACTGAACAGCTTCTAGTTATAGTTATAATTTATAAATATAAAATAAATAAAAATATTTGTAACATAACTTCAATAACCAGTGAAGGGCTGCCTCCGCCATTATAAACTAATAAATCGAACCAACAAAATTTTTCAAAAATAAAACAGTTTATCTTGAGCAGCAAAGAAGTATAACCATTTTTTTTATAAGACAGTAAAATGTTATGCGTACATATATTCCAATAGATGTAATAATACATAAAATACTACTGACTTAGAACCCATTTTAATTTAAATATCAATTCATATTTAACAGTCGTTTTTCATTCTCATAAACATATCGTCCCTACCATGTCAAACTATCCAATATGCAAATTTCTAATTTTCCGAAGACCGGAAAACCCCGTCAACTGTGAATTTAAAGACAGCGTATTCCTAAAAGTGCCAGGCATATCGTATAAATTAAGATACCAAGATAACGCATCTAAAAAATTAATTTTGCATATTGGATAGTTTGACGTGGAAGGGACGATATATTCATTGAGTATTTAAATACTGTATCCATTGGTTTCGTTTGTTTTTTTTTTAGATAAAAAGCTGATGTCGACCGATGTCATGTTAAATAGCAAAGCATTACCACAATCTTTTGTTTTTCGTTATTTAAGTTGTTGAAAAATAACAATTTTTTCAACAGACCAAATAAAGATATTTGTATCAATTTAAATTTGATTAAGCGCATATGTTTCGTGAAGGAGATACTTAATCATAATTACATTTAAAGTTTCCGGTAAAGTTGAAATTATCTAGTAACCTGGCTTACGTGGCTTAGCAGTTTTAAGATAGAATAAGATTAGGGGGAAGATCTGGTCCAAAGAGCGGCACTGCAATACCTAATGTATCTTTTGTACCATAGATCTGTAAATGAAATTAAATCAATCTCTGTATCTGGCTCTCTTTCTGAAAGTCAGCACAGATATTGGAGAAGTCCGTCTAATATCATATGAACACAGGAACTAAGGATAAAAAAACAAGCCTTCTATTATTACATAAGACGATACACCCACAAAGAATGTGAAGCGTCGTCTCGTCATCTTCCAAGCATAAACGACACAAGGGTGAATGAATTTGGTTATTTTGGAAGAGAGGATAGTTCAGTCCAAAGTGACCAAAAAGAAAACCAGTAAACAATTCCTATTGAGGTTCAGGATGCCATTATATGTAAATGGCTGCATCAATGCTTTAGCCTGCCTTCAACCAAAAGAGACAGCCACATTTCCTGAGAGGTTGAAGTGTCATCTTCTTTGGTCAGAAATGTTAAGTCAACAGATTTACACCACAAAACAGCTTTGGGTCCATAAAAGGAGCAGCAGAGGCCCTATTGGATAGTTAATCCGCTTCCTCATTCCCTGGATGACCGTTGTGGCCAGGTATACAATGAATATAAACCTTGTTCCATATGGATAGCTTTTGTAATGAGTCAGAGCACTCTGAAGCTTGCCTGGAATGGAATTCCCATGAAAGGAGAGGTTTAAGAGCTGCCTGACTATGAGAAAAGATAGCTATATGCGCACATCTAATGCCCCTATTTAAATTAATTTAAATACCTGTAATACCGTAGGCCATTTGCCCATGGGCAAAAAGGTTTTTACGTTAGGCTAAAGAACTCCAGCATCAACCCCATCTTCAAACATAAACTTCTGAAATCCACATCGGGTCCATTTTCGTCCCACACTACCCTTGGTGGAATTGTGACATTGAATCTTCTATCGAAACTCAGCTCACAGTTTATCCTGTCACTAGGCACATTCCTAGCAGTCCTAAGTTAGGCATTGTACTCAAGACCGACGAGTGCCTCTTGCCAACACAACGAACAGATCTCCCAAAACCCATCCTATAAGCGGCCATTGCTGTAGAAGATCTAGTTAATAAGGATTTGTATGGGTGGTAGTCCAATCAAGGCCTCAATAGCTAAGATTGGACATGAGCTTATTGCGTCTGTTGCAAGAAGAAATGCGAATCTCTTAACTTTACTGAGTTTAGTTGTCGCCACAACCTGGCGAGTCCTTTGCCACCAAACAATTGCGCCGTACGTTATGATCAATCATTGTGTAGATCCACATAATCATATTTGGGCTCATGCACCAGGTGCACCCAGCACAATTCTTCACCGCCCAGATCGCCCTAGTGCCTTTCTGTTGCGCTTTCAAAATATCTGTACTAAGCAGAGCTGTTAAATTTCGATTACGATTAGTAATCAATTAGATTACATTTTATAAGAAATTGTAATGATTACAAAATCGGCTTCAAAAGAATTGCTGATAAATAATTGATTACGATTACTAATAATCCAAAAGTAATCTGAATTACTTAAAATTACTGAAAATAACCAAAAAGAATCAAAAGTAATCAAAAAGTAATCCGACTACTTTTAAAGATTACTTTTGATTCTTAATAAATAATCAAAAAGAATCAAAAGTAATCTTTAGAAACAATTGGATTATTTTTTGATTACTTTTGATTCTTTTTGATTATTTTTAGTAATTTTAGGTTATTACTGTTCCATTATTAGTAATCGTAATCAATTAGTAATCGTGAGAAACTGAATATAATCGTAATTTAATCATTACTTCACCTTTAAAAAAAGTAATCAAATTAGTAATCATTACGATTACTAATCATTACTTAACAGCTGTGGTTCTAAATCACCTTTCTATCATGGGTAATCTCCAAGGATATGACATCGGTCGAATAAGGAATATTGCATCCATTCAACGCTACTGTCACTAGACCCAGATTTCTTCTAAAAGCTTTAAGCAGTTTTAAGATATTGTACTTTAAAAATTTTATGCCACATAGCGTTTGTCTTTTCTATCAAAAATTTAACATTGATAGGGCTTGATATGTGACGTAAGCTTAATCAAAAATTTTGTTCCAAAATCACAAAGAAAAATGGTGAAGCAGGAAGGCTAGTTTGGGGCTGCATGGTAGCTAGAATTGTCGGAAACCTTAAATTTTTCGAGGCTATCTTGAATAACACCGTATTTTTGGACATTGTGAATTTTAGATTTGATAAGGACAATGATCTTCACAATCAAACTTCACTGATAGCAATATTTTTTATATAAAGACTACATTCTTTTACATGACTGAATTGTGCACATCACATTTGTTCTGATTTGACACAGAAGTCAACTAAAGCTTAAATTAAACGTGACATAGCTATAATGCCATAGCCATAACCAAACCAAAATTCAATTGGTTTCTATGAGAGTGAGAATGAGCGAGACTCGCCATAACGCCATAATGCCCTAATTCAGTAAGAAGATTTAGGACGTTTTTGCTTGCAAATGCTTCTGAGTTCTTGTCTTTGGAGGCTATAAATTATTTTCTTCAAAAATGGTTGTTGTCTTGGATAATGAAAAATATAAATATTATTGCCATGTTTTCAAAACATAAAAATTCAATTAAATTATTATACAATAGTTTGAAAAATATACGAAAAAATATGTGTTGGCTATAATGTTTAGAACAAAATCATAAAGCAAATACACGAACCTTCTAGCATAGACAACAAAAAATAATCGTTTTAAAGAATCAAAACTGCTTCTTTTTTTTTCGTTCATAGACAAGACGATGAATTTGTCGAACAGAATTAGGGCATAACGCTCACCATAGAAACCAATTGAATTTTGGTTTGGTTATGGCTATGGCATTATGGCTATGTCACGTCTAATTTAAGCTTAAGGTCTGATAGTTGTAATTTAAATTTATTCTGATAGTAAAACTTGAAGAGTATAAATCAGATAATGCTTGAATATATTTGAAGAAATATAAATTAAAAATAAACAAACATAATTTAAGTTAAATTATCAGGACATAGACAGAACTTCATGGAATTCTGTGTGGCAATTGAACTGAGGCTGAACAACGGCCAATTAATCTGCCCTTTTTGAACCAGTTAATAGTAAACTAAATAATAACATAAATTAATCTCCAGTTAACAAGGCATTTCGTATTTTTCAATGTTAGCTTTTGTGAATATAAGGCGTAGAGTGTGACTGCTGAAAGTTTTCAGGCATCTTTTTATAAATATGTGTAAAACATATTACGAGTATAAATAAATATAAATTGTTTGTTTCCACCTTATGACGTAAATAAATTTACTCATTTAGCACCCACTCAAAAAAAAAAGGAAAACAAGTGGTTATTTTAAGTAAACATTTTTTATATGAAATCGCGTTTAAAAACCATTTATAAAAATTACCCATGCTTACAAGTTATATTTACAAAGCAACCAAGAAAAGCACGCCCATATTAAAACGTAAAGTATCCTGAGGTGAACAAATAAAAAATACAAAGAAAAAATTGTAGTATTTGTGCAAAAATCTGCCTCACTTCACATATATAAAAGTGTTTTTAATTGAAAATATCTACATAACTTGGAATAATGAAATCTCGTTATATGTAAGCGAAAAGTAAATAAAAGCCAATATTTAAAAAATGTAAAAGATTTTAACAGAAATGTTTTAAATCAAAATATTCTTTAAACCTATTTCAAAGGTCAGCTTAACAAAAAAAATAAGGCACAGCAGATTATATTTTTACACCCAAAATCCTTCATGGTGAAACATATGAAACATTTTTTCATGATTAAATTTGTATCCAAAAGACGAAAATTTTGTACATTTTTAAAAATATTTGTAGCTAGTGCAGATTTTTTAATTTTACGAATTTTAATTGATAATGATAGTTACAACGTACACAAGAGCACATGACAATATAATTTATTACAAAAAGCAACAAAAAACGTACTTTTCCCAATAAATCTAGAGCAGAATACCGGTGTTCATGGCTTTGTAAGGGGTACTTTTATATCCTTAAAGTTTTCTACTACCACGTCATATTGGCAAAAAAAATATATATTTGAAATTGTGTTTAAATTATCTTTAATCCTAGTGACTGGCACAACTTTTTTTCGAATCACTCTAGGGTACACTAAAAGGTACAGTAGTGCTATCTATAGGGTACAGTAATGTACACTATAGAATACAGAGTAGTGTAAGCCAAAAGTTACAGTAGTGGACAACTTAGAGTGCAGTAGGGTACACTATAGAGTACAATAGTGTACACTATAGGTTACAATAGTTTACACTATAGGGTACAATAGTGCACAGTATAGGGTACAATAGTGCACACTATAGGGTGCGTTAGTGTACACTATAGGGTACACTATTGTATAGGGTACACTATAGTGTAGAGTAGCGTTCACTGACGAGTACAGTAGTGTACAGTTATGTACTTTCTGTTGCTGTTGGTGTGCACTATAGGGTAAACTATAGTGTATAGTAGCGTTCACTGTCGAGTACAGTATTGTACAGTAATGTACTTTCTGTTGCTGTTCTGTGCTGTGCAGCTCTGTTTCTAAATTTTAATAGTTAATTTTTCTGTATTAACTTATCAACTGCTTCTGACTAGAAGGGCCACATTTTTTCACTAGGTTTGCAACGTCCATTATGTTATGTTTCAGTATAATTTTTTTTGCTTTTCTGGTAAAAATTTAATTCTTAAAATTCTAAAAGCGCAATCACAGTTTGTTTCAAAATGTTTTTTTATTTTATTTATGCTGTCACTTACTATTACTTAATAATGTGTTGATTTTCACAGGTTGAATCGAAACTGAAAATCTAACGACTTGTAGTGGAATTCTAGAAACAAAAAGGAGTCAGCTGATTTGTAGCAGAACAAAAACTAAAAACTAATTTTGTCGTTATGCTTATTTCTCTAGTGTAGTAAATTATCTTGGTTATTGCTGACTTCAAACGCCTTCTAAGGGATAGTAAGCATTTGAATATTAATTAGATTCGCATTATGACATTGTAGAAATTTAATTTATATCAATTCTAATATTTACTTTTATTCTTTTTTATTATTTTTATTATAATACACATTAACAAAGTAAATAACATGAATGCCAATCATAGAATGCTCTATAGTAATTATCAAGAAATAAAAAACAAAGTTTAAATCTAAAACTTTTATATAATTATTTTTTTTTTGGGCTAAAAGGTTTATATATATATGTATGTATGTATCAGAGCTGTTGAATTTCGATTACGATTAGTAATCAATTAGATTACATTTTAAGAAGAATTGTAATGATTATATAATTGCCCTCAAAAGAATTGCTGATAAATAATTGATTACGATTACTAATAATCCAAAAGTAATCTGAATTACTTAAAATTAGTAAAAATAATCAAAAGGAAACAAAAGTAATCAAAAAGTAATCCGACTACTTTAAAAGATTACTTTTGATTCTTAATAAATAATCCAGAAGAATCAAAAGTAATCTTTAGAATTAATTGGATTATTTTTTGATTACTTTTGATTCTTTTTGATTATTTTTAGTAATTTTAGGTAATTCAGATTACTTTTCCATTATTAGTAATCGTAATCAATTAGTAATCGTGCAAAACTGAATATAATCGTAATTTAATCATTACTTCACCTTTAAAAAAAAGTACTCAAATTAGTAGTCATTACGATTACTAATCATTACAAGCTATGGTATGTATAGGCCAATTTCTAATGAATTTTATTTTCACAGAGATTTATAATTTATGAATTACCATTTCATTTGTTATTACCAACACAAGATGGAGTAGTGGCAACGACATTATTGCAAACATCAAAACGATTACTGAGCTGATGTTACAGCATGGTGGCCTTAGCAACAACTGCTGTGTCATTGGCGGCGTTGACATTGACGAATACTTATTAACTATGAATGTGGTCAACTTTGATATTGATAGCAGCAGTAATGAATGTTTCGGATTACCAGCAAATTCATCAAGGTAATAGAATGTGGTTTAATATAATGATACAAATAAATTTTCACTTCTGTGCAAAGCATCGCTGAACAAGGTTGAAGTGTGTATGTATTATGGTGTCCAGTTCAATGGTTTTTATACTCATCGATTTTATGTATTAATTTTGAATTCTGTGTGAAATTACTTCACAAACAAATGTGACTGAAATTCCTAATAAATCATAAGGATTTGGAATTAATAAAGGAATTTAATTAAACAGCACAAAGAGTTTGTAAGTGATTATTATCAGGCTGGAAGGTGGGATACTGACTGAGAAAAACCACTTATTAGTAAATAAGTAAGTATTTAAGCTTTTCGTTTTGTTTGTAAGCTTGTAGCACTTTTTTATTTATTTATGGGCACTGAAGCTGCAGCGCAACGTAATGTCGAACATATTTGTCGAATTTTTAAGAAAAAAAAATCCAATTCTATATAAAAGTATATAATATATTTTTAAATTCGCATACGACACATAAATTAACTTCTCTACTACAAAAATTTTTGTTACTAATTGACTAATTGGTATAATAGTAACTAATGTAATTAATTCTCATTTTTCCATTTTGGCAGCAATGTGACTATAGTTACAGTTAAATGACTTAAAAGGAGCTTAGTTCCAAAACAGCTAAACCGGCATCATTTATGAACAGCCTACTAGTATTATTACCAAATTTATTTGGTCAAACTCATGCAAATAAATGTTTAATATTTTATTTTAGCTGGATGGATTTAACTATTTTATAGCAGATACAAATATGATAATTTAATTTTCAGAAAATGTGGAATCCATTGAAAATCTAATAAACATTTATCAATGTCAAATCTAAGGATTATAATATTAAATACTGACTCATACAATTAGAGAGACAGCACTGACAACGAAACATATTTATATTGCCATAAACACAATAGCGTTGGACATTAGACATTTTTGTGTATATGAACTATCATATAATATTATATAAATAAATTATGTGGTAGTAAATAAAGTTAATATTTGCTTTGAAAAGTGTTAAAAATATATTCTTATTTAAAATTTAAAAAGCAATAAATGTATCTATTTTTTGTTTAAATAAGAAAATTATTAAAAGATGGCAACTTTCTTTTTTTGGCAACACTGTGTTTGGCAAATCAGCTGTTTTGGTTTACCATGTTACCGTTAAACATGTTCAGTTTGGTCTACAATTTATCCATGAATCGACTTACAAATGAACAGCTCTTGCAGCTTATTAAGTTTTAGTATCAAAATTCATGCTCGTTTAAGAAAGTGTAGCCGTGCACATCTTCCATTTTATGGTCAGTTTGGGCGACCTTCTGAGGCGGCTATTCGCGATTTTGTGATTAAATTTCGCACTAAAATCACACTATTGGACATTAAACCCCCAACACGCATACGTAGAGTGCGAACAGAGGAAAATATCGCAGCTGTATCAGCCAGTGTTGTTGATGACCATGGATTGATTACCTATTCGGCGCCATTTACAGCAATTGGGCTTCAGTTACTTTTTTTGTTGTTGCCCAAAATGGAAGAGCTGGCGTTCCTGGCATGTGGTATCAGCAAGACAGTACCACAGTCAGACAGCGAGCGAAACATCGGTGCAATTAAGAGGCGAGTTCGGTGAACAGTTTATTTCATGTTTGGATTCAGTCAATTGGCCGCCGTCATCGCATGATTTAACGCCTTTATACTATTTTTTTTGGAGCTATATTAAGGCTCATACATATAGGGACAATTTCCAATGGTATTTGCACTGAAACACAATATTAAAGAATTTATTCGTGAGATACCGGGAGATGATAGAGAAATTATGCCAAAATGGAAACCATCCTATAAACCATGCCAGACATATCCGCTGTCAAAATTTAAACTAAATCATATTTAAACACTAAATTATGTAGATTGTTCTACCGACTAAAATAAAGATTTTATACATTTCTCTAAATTGTATGTGTTTTTCTTTTTAAATCAAATCCCAAAGTTCTTAAAAACTCACCATATAGTTGGTCTCAAGTATAAAGGGCCTAACTCAAATAATTGCAATTTTACAGGAGAAAGTAAAAACATAATAGAGACTATACAACTGCATTGTACAACTGCTTTGTATAACTTTTTTTTAATACCAAGCCGTCCCATAGTGCTGCGTGCATCACAGACATTTTTGCTTTTTTCTTATAAACTGTTTGTAATGCACGCAGCACTATGGGACGGCTTGGTTTAAAAAAAAAAGATGTACAAAGCAGTTGTACAATGCAGTTGTATAGTTTCCATAATGTTTTTTACCATCTCCTTTAAAATTGAAATTATTTGAGTTAGAGCCTTTCTACTTGTGACCAACTATCCGCGAAGCCATTATCTTGTCTGTGAAAAACACCCAAGGTCTATGGCGGAAATCTAACCCACGGTCTTTGGACTGAGAGGACTGAGAGGGTAGCATCGCTAGCACTCACCCACAGCAGCACGCTGCTAGTAAAATTGTTACAGTATTGCAATAAATTATTATGTGAAATGCATTGGAATCACTGAAAAACTCAATTTTGAAAAAAAAATACGAGTTAGGACCTTTCTACTTGAGACCATCGATATGTATGTATGTGGTTCAAAGCTGGCACAACGAGCCGCTGGCTTATGTAATCAGAAGAGTTTATGATGAACCGGGGTTGGCGCCTGTTGCCTCTGAACATGTTGGTTTTTTTCAACTGGTTGTTGAGATTGGCTATTAAGTGGCTTCAATTACTGGCCACTACTTTTCAAGGATCATTTGTAATTTATGTATTTACAAGAATTCAAAATTAAGCTCAAAATATTCTGCCCTTGTCCGCGAGTAGTTATTTCCTTTGTAGCATCCCAGCATATCTACTGGAGTTTCTGCCATTCGCAAACCGTGGACCCATCTGATAGCATTCAGTTATGCAATAGATACCATGTGGTATGTACCTTTACATATTTCATGCTAATTGCCTGCCACTTATATGCTATATCCAGCAGCGCTATTTCCAGAACTGAAAAAACACTGATGATAACTTTTTCTGTGTAATTGCAATATGTACGTCTATCCAGGCGCACAGTGGTGTGCCTGACTGAGTCTGGCCAGAGATTGAAGTTGGGCCCTCGAACTTATTAACACACAAAACATAAGAATTTTTAAAATAAAGGGTGTTTTTTTAAGCCCGATATAACTTGAAATTGTAAAAAATAACACAAAAAATTAAATTGTAATCAAATTTTTTTTTTTATTCGAAAGATCAATACGTGACATTAACATTTGAAAATGATTTCGGGCATATGGGCACCGCGGCTGTTCTTGACGAAGCGCATTCTGGACGTCCAATTTTGGGCCACTTTTTCGAGCACTGCTGGCCGTATGTCACGAATAACACGAACAATGCTGGCCTCCAAGGCGTCAATTGTTGCTGGTTTATCAGCATAAACCAGTGACTTCACGTAGCCCCACAGGAAATAATCGAGAGGTGTCAAATCGCACGACCTTAGAGGCCAATTGACAGGTCCATTTCTCGAAATCAAGTTATCGCCAAATTTTGATTTCAATAAGTCGATGGTTGCGTTCGCCGTATGGCACGTAGCGCCATCCTGTTGAAACCACATCTCCTCCGGATCAATGTCATCCATATTTTCAAACAAAAAATCATTGATCATGGTGCGGTAACGATCTCCATTGACCGTAACGCGAGCTCTGGCCTCATTTTTGAAGAAATAAGGTCCGATGATGCCACCAGCGTGAAAACCGTACCAAACGGTGCATTTTTCTGGATGTAATGGAGTCTGTAGGGTCTCTTGTGGATTGGTCTCACTCCATATGTGGCAATTTTGCTTATTAACAAACCCGTTAAGCCAAAAATGCGCCTCATCGCTGAACACAATTTTGCGATAAAACAACGGGTCAGTTGCCAACTGCTCTAGAGCCCAATCGGCGAAAGAACGACGCATATAATGGTCTCGTGGCTTCAATTCCTGCACCAGCTGGATCTTATACGGGTGTAGGCCGAGATCTTTGCGCAAAATTTTCCACGTAGTGGACGGACAGAACCCCAATTGCTGCGACCGACGACGAATCGATAAATTTGGATCTTCTTCCACACTTTCGTTTACAGCGGCGATATTCTCTTCACTACGCACATTCCTTCGACGTGTTGGTGTTATTGCATCCTCTAGAGAGTATGTGGTACGAAATCTATCCACAGTTCGACGAATGGCTTGTTCAGATGGACGATTATGTACGCCATAAAAATGACGAAGTCGTCTATAAGTTGCGCGAATCGACGACTGATTTTCAAAGTAAATTTGGATAATTTCGTAGCGTTGTTCAAGCGTGAGTCTATTCATGATGATTTGTCAGAGTATACTGAAACAAATAAAAAAAAATGTTTTACCAAAATTTAATTTTTTGTGTTACTTTTTACAATTTAAAGTTCTATCTAGGTCAAAAAAACACCCTTTATTATTAAAAATTACTAAATATCTATAAATAATAAGCTAAAGAGCTTTAATAAATATTGCAATATAATTCTTTCCAATTAATCAAATGATTGAATCAATTATAATTGACTAAAGTTTGTATGTTTGATATTAAGAAAACTATTTAATCAAATGCTAAATTTAAATGCATTATCCAACAAAGGTGGTAATTGAAAAATTTCTGACGATAACTTTTTTGCGTAATTAAATTTAAATAAAGTAAAAGCTAAATATTAAATTGTTTTAAAATTTAAGATAATACAACTATAAGCAATATTAGACTTAGAAGATTCAAGACTTATAGTATGTTTCCACCGACTTTAAATCAAGTAGGTTTAATTAAATCACTTCAAGGTGTTTCCACCATGCTTGTGAGGGATTTGTTCTTCGAATTTTTGTATTAAGCACGTACGTTAGAAGGTGAGCGCAGCAGCTGTACTTTGAATTTTATCCACATGAAGTTGACATTTAAAATTGATTAAACATTCCTTAATATCATTTTTTTTTTTAATTGTCAATCACTATTCATGGATGACCCAGGGATGGAGCTTGTAATTTTATAAACAACGGAGGATTGCATAGATAAATCGAGTTGGAAAAATAATATTTTCGAAATGATTTAAAAAAAAATCAACTACTTTGAAGTGATTTATCCATATGCAAAATGTATAGTAAATAATTTATAAATTAACATGATTTGCTCATATCACCGTAATATGTCTAAATCATGCCGGTGGAAACACACTATTAGAAGCTTCAAGAACTCTTAAGAAGGCAAAAACCATTTTTTTACAGCAACACAGAATAACGTTTCTTTTATTTATTTGGCAAACTTCATAAATCATTCTGTTTAGGAAAATTTTAGTTGATTTAAAATCTTTCTGTTGTACGTATCACAACCCAACTAATGCAAAAGGCGCCATTTCAAATCT
This sequence comes from Tachina lurida, assembly GCA_944452675.1. NCBI lineage: Eukaryota > Metazoa > Arthropoda > Insecta > Diptera > Tachinidae > Tachina > Tachina lurida. The sequence continues at coordinate 42,130,645 of OX101752.1, forward strand.
CAGGGGTAGTTTCCAGCTGAAAGTTATGGAAAATATGGGCATAGTTTTATGGTTAGAAGGATGACTTACCTTTCATACAAAATATGTTCTAAGCATTTGTTAGTTTTTGATACCATTCGCAAATGGGAATCAGTTTGACATTGGTTGAAACCATATCAGTATTTGTTAGAATTTTTATAGTGATCTTTAATATAAGAGCATTAAAACAGTTTCTCTTTTTAGGCACATTATTTTACAATATTTCTTGCTGTTGATACCCGAAATGCTTTGGTACTATCAGCTTTATTAAAAAATCATTTGAAAAATGTTTGTTATTTAAAGTTTTCTTATGTATTTACTTGGCACTTGGATGACAAAAGGCGAATATATGAGCATCATGTTATAAAAATTTAATATTGACCTATTGGTATGGAGGTTGAAGCGCTCTATTATTTCCGATGCTAGATTAATTATTTTCCCGGTAATGGCCTCCTAGCGTCCATTTAAAGCTAAAGTGAGAAAACACTTAGTAATTTAGCGCGAAGTAACACTTTCTACTATTAAACTAGAAAATTATAGTGAAGACTGATAACAAAATGTTAAATTGTAAAACTTAAAAACTGTGCTTTTGTGAGTTAAGGAAGTATGGGAGAAATACAAGCAACTTAAATTTCTTGTACCAAAGCACTTAACTTTGATTCATAATTTTTTGCTGGTTAAATGTCAAACAAACATACAAACAAGAATCTTCTCTTTATTATTCCTAAGTTTGCGATATTTGCATAGTTATTTTAACATTTGGAATTTTATTTGCTTTTATCCTGTTTGAAAAAAATAATAAAGTATTTTTTGCTCAAAACAATGCCACCAGCATTTAAAACGTCAAGAGTTTCTGTTTATTTAAGTGGCAGTCAATTCGAATTTAATTTTTATGTGAAAAGGGTTATAGGAATGTTTTGAAAAGGTATTAATAAGATCTAAAATTTTCTCAATGTAATTTTAAAGGGAGTTATTTTTACCTCAAGAACATTTCTTTGCGACACAAAAATTGTATCATATCAATTTTGGAGGATACTATTTCATATCCTCGTCTTTTGTCCTTTTTGACATATTAATATCAAAGAAAAAGGAAAACACTTTGTATAATTTACTAAACATTTTTACTTGACTTCCCTGAATAAGAGTATTCGAAAAATGTCCTTCTAAAGAAAATGTCCTTCCAAATGCTTAAAAGTTTCCATACAAAAACAACTATTGTAAAATTATATATTGTAGCTTCAATTCAAGTCTATACTAGTACGATAATTTATGATCTTTCTTTCCGTGACACAAATTAAAGAATTTTACCTGGGAAATTAAGTTATGAAAAATTAACCAGGATTTAATTAGACTAATTTGCAGTACATTAGTATTGAATATTATAAAAGTTATATTAGTTACATAATTATGAAGTTTTAAATAAATTGGATGACGACAAAGCTATCAGCAATATTTTGCTAGTATGTGGCAAATGTTTCCCTTAAATCGATTATCAATTGTGAAAGAAATATCCTGGTGGAAATTTTCTCCGTGCTCAACAATCAAATTTTGTAGATTTGCTGAAAGAACAATGCAGATGACTTATTAAGGGACTCTTTTGCATAAAAGATGTGATATACATTCCACACTCCCTGCTATGAGAAGAGAGAAGAGAAGGAGTATGATGTTTTGTTTTGTTTTTTTTACCAAAGCAAAAGCCAAATCCATTAATTTTAAGGCCTTCCAGAATCTCTGGCAAAAGAAGCAAGAACAGAAGGCCTGCTCCGCAATGACAACGTCTGTAAAAATGATATGAGTACGGAATGGAGCGAGCAGGCCTTCTACATCAAAAAGAAGAAGTACAGAGGCCTTCTAGAAGGCATCCTTACTCCTTCTGGTTTACACTAGGAATATTTTAAATTTTATTTGAGATGTAATAGTGTCACCACAAAATTTTATTTTATGTTAGATTTTTAGACAGTCGAAACAAATGTCGTTTGCATTTCTTCTCGTAAAATGTGATGAAAGTTTTTATACTTGTACAGTAGTCTGAGTAGCTTTTCATCAAATATTTTACCTAATGTGTAAAAAAATAAAAAAAAAAACTTTCTTAAGAAAAGTAAAGTCCTTTAAAAGGATTATCAAATGAAAAACCAAGTACGCAGTTCGACTATGTTTTGTGCGTAGATGAATAGCTAACTATACATATGTCTGTCACGCAATGTTATTTGTTAAATTCTTTAAGTTAATATAAAATATATGTATAATATAAAACAATAAAATATTTAGTAATTTTATGGTCAAAAGTTACATGAAAATTTAATAATTCACATTTTTACTTATGGTACCTCGCTTACCCCTATTCACTCTGTGAATTGTGTTCTTATTTGTCACTCACAGAAGAACTAAGTAAATTAAAAATATTTCTGAAAATTTTTATACAGACTTGAATCCTCTTCAGTCATCACCCTACTACCTCTATACCTGATATAATTTAATCATGACAAATGTCAAATTCCATATAGGAAAAAGAGCTAACATAAAAAATATATTTTTCAATATAAAGTTTGACTTTTGTTATGATAAAAATATATCAAGTGTAGACGTAGGGTCAATTGTAAATGTTGCTCTGACTTGAACAATCGCTAATAAAAAATATTTTTAAATAAATTAAAAATTTGAGCAAAATTAAGTCTGTATAAAAGCAACATTTATAAAATCAATAGATTTGCAAAATATTTGTTTTTCACGAAATAATAAAATGGCAAAATCTGACAGAAAAATTTAAAACTGCTTTTGTTTATTGAATTGAAAAACAATAGAAAAACTGACTGGCTTAATCTGAAAGGATTATAATAGGATTATAATAGGAAATTTAGTTTGACTGAAAAAACAGCAAACAAAAGCAACTAAGCGAAAAAAAAAATTTGCTGCAGTTAGGTTACTGATACTACTACTGGTATTGAAAAGTTAATACTTAAATGAAAAGCTTTAACAAATAAAAAATTATAGAAATGCAATATTAGAGCCTGGATCCAACTATCGGCACAATGTAGCGATTTTCGTCGGCTCACTGCAAAAAAAAAATAATTTAAAAGTTTATTATAAATTTTTGAATAATTTTAACTTCTATATTCCCCCTTATTGTGAATCTCGTCATCGACGTCACATCAAGACGACAGTAAATATTGTCACTTGTCTACTCTCTATCGGCAACAATTGGATCTTATTGACAATCTCTTACTAATCTCTAAGGCTTTGTAAATTAATGAAGCATATTAATAGTAGTCAACTGATGTCGACAAATAAGGTCAATAAGATCCAATTGTTGCCGATAAAGAGTAGACAAGTGACAATATTTACTGTCGTCTTGATGTGACGTCGACGACGCCATTCACAATAAGGGGGATAATTTTTTTTTTCTTACCTAACTTAACACAAAATATTAAATATTATATTTTTCATTACAGATGATTAGGAACATTTTTGTACACATTTGAAAGAATTTTGAACAAGATGACGGACGTGCATTACAAAACTTGAATGAATTCATCTATGAAACTATCAAGATTCCACATTCATGCTGGAATGACAATTTCAGGACTAATACTTCCTATATAAAAGCCTATATCAAGAGGCTCCCATTTGAATTAACTTATCCTGGCAATATTGTCAACGATGGTCATTTGTTATTATAGCCATAAAAATGTTATAAGCCTATATAAAATACATTGACATTCATTAGAATTATTTTGTTCTTGTCATGTGTACCTACTATTTTCCAAACTTATGCCCCAATTCAGTAAGAAGATTAAGGACATTTTTGTTTGAAAATGCTTCTGAGCTCTTGTGTTTGAATTCTCTAAAGTATTTTCTTCAAAAATGGCTGTTGTCTTTGATAATGAAAAATATAAATATTATTGCCATGTTTTTAAAACATAAAAATTCAATCAAAGCAGAGCTGTTAAAATTCGATTACGATTAGTAATTAAGTAGATTACATTTTAAAAAGAATCGTAATGATTATATAATTGCCTTTAAAAGAATTGCTGATAAATAATTGATTACGATTACTAGTAATCGAAAAGTAATCTGAATTACTTAAAATTAATAAAAATAATGAAAAAGAATCAAAAGTAGTAAAAAACTAATCCGATTACTTCTAAGGATTACTTTTGATTCTTTTTGATTATTTATTAAGGATCAAAAGTAATATTTGAAAGTAGTCGGATTACTTTTTGATTACTTTTGATTCTGTTTGATTATTTTTAGTAATTTTAAGTAATTCAGATTACTTTTCCATTATTAGTAATCGTAATCATTTAGTAATCGTGATAAACTGAATATAATCGTAATTTAATCATTACTTCACCTTAAAAAAAGTAATCAAATTAGTAATCATTACGATTAGTAATCATTACTTAACAGCTATGAATTAAAGTACTATACAATAGTTTGAAAAATACATGAAAAAATATGTGTTGGATATAATGTTTGGAACAAAATCATAAAGCAAATACACGAACCTTCTAGCACAGACAATAAATAGTAATTGTTTTAAAGAATCCAAACTGCTTCTTTTTTTTCGTCCATAGACAAGACGATACAATCGTCGAACAGAATTAAGGCATTAGTTTATTTTTCTTTAGCCTGCTATTCTATTTACCAATTAAATTATACCTTAAGTTATAAGAGTCATTTGTACTAACACAAAAGCTAATGTCCTGCACAAAATCATTTATAAGACCTTTCAAGACATAAGAGATTTTTCAAATGCTTTACTACAGCGAGATATTCTGAAACAAACGCTAAACAACACTTTATGTTGGCAAAGCATTTGTTTAAATTGTTTGTCCTGCCAACAGTTTTGTTTAGCGTTTGCTGTTGTAAAGCAGTTAAAAAATCTCTCATGTCTTGAAAGGTCTTATAAATGGTCTTGTGCAGGACTTTAATAAAAGCAATATTATTAAAATAATTATAATTGTCTGACAAGCATTATTCGTGGTTAAATCTTTTCATAGTGTTTACAAATTACACATGAGGAATTAAGCTTTATCGCTTTATGTCCTTCATGTCTGTCATTCCAAAGTAATCCCCGTCTGACATGCAAGTGGTAAATCTCAATAAGCCCGAAGAAAAACCTTAAGGTATTTTTTAACGTTATTTATTGTTGCCAAAATATATTGTAATATTTTCATAAGAAAACTTGTGTGTAAGTAAAATCTAATCATCTCTAAAGCAATTCCTTGCCATTGTATAAATTTATAATGTAAATACTTACTATGCGGCAGACAACGAAAATGCCTTATGGCTGAAGTACATTAAAGGCAGACACTTTTGCTTTTAGTAGTTTATATATACATACAATTAATGGTAGCATACAGATGCTTCCTTTTCAACGGTGAAATATCTGGGGGCACATAACTAAACTGTAATTGTTTAAAAATATGCAAAAACCTATTAACACAGAAATATTCAACATTCATGTAAAGAACTCTGTTAACCCTGGGGTGCTAGCAAGTAATTTTAAGACACTATATCTTATTGTCAGTAGAATTGACTAGCCAAGTATTAATGTGATTTTTCTAGTTCCATAAATAGTCCTCCAATAAGTATTTTCATTTAAATATGTAAAAAACGAATGTGTTTAAGTGTAATTCAGGGATATTTGTTTAATTATGAAAAACATTGTCAGATAAATGGTCGCCTCAGCTACGCTTGCAGGACCATATTCCTTTCATATTCTATTCCCAGATTTGCAGCGGTATTTCCTGGCTTTACGAATCCCATCTTTAAGGTCTTGAATCAATTATGAGCTATTGAGACATACCTTATCTTTCGCTGAAAAAAGAAAAGCGAGAACTAAAATTGTTTAAGCACAATCAGAGCTATTCAGGAGTAGGCGCTTTACTTCTTCATAGTTGAGCATTCACTTTTGTTGGCTCGACATCGATAAATTCTAAAGAACATGCGAAGAAATGGCATTGTCAGTAATATATTATTTAAAACAAAACTGTTAAATAATGATTAGTAATTGTAATCATTACTAATTTGATTACTTTTTTTGAAAGGTGAAGTCATGATTAAATTACGATTATATTCAGTTTCGCACGATTACTAATAATCTAAAAGTAATCTGAGTTACTTAAAATTACAAGAAAATAATCAAAAGAATCAAAAGTAATTAAAAAATAATCCGACTACTTTCAAGGATTACTTTTGATTATTTTCAAACATTTGTAATTTATATTACATTATTTTGAAAAAGTTTGAAGGAAATTTATAAAATTAGATGCTTTTTTAAGAACTTATTAACATATTAAGCTATATAACAATACTAATAAAAAAATATAAAGAAAAACATAAAGTCAACTTTTGGTGCTGCTTGCTTGCTGGTTAAGCATTGTCTGTATGCATTTCATTGTCACTTTAACAAATCGTCAGTACACTTCAACCACACATAGTGAACAGTCAAAACAGTTTTTCATTAGTAATAAGTGGTTACGCTTTTTTGAGAACATGGCACACAGATGTTACCTCGGCCTTCGTGTGGTTATGCAAAATGTTTGAAAATAATCAAAAATAATCAAAAGTAATCTTTGAAAGTAGTCGGATTATTTTTCGATTACTTTTGATTATTTTTGACTATTTTTCTGTAATTTTAAGTAATTCAAATTACTTTTAGATTATTAGTAATCGTAATTAATTAGTTATCGGAAATTCATTAAAAAGGGAATTATATAATCAGTACAATTCTTTTTAAAATGTAATCTAATTGATTCCCAATCGTAATCGAAATTTGACAGCTGTGACTTAAAATCTCTTATAAAAACACATAAACAACATTGAAAATAGCTGAGTGATCTACAAAAAGTAAAAGTTCAACAATATGTTTACTTAGAAGTGAGTTTTTATAATTGGAGAGCCTAAAAAACTAAGTTGTGTTATAAATCTTTTTTGAGTGATTTTTTTCGATAAATATATAATTGTTTTTTTTTACAGTGTCACAACTTTGAGTTGGCATCACTACTTTATTTCAGCACGCATTCAATACCTGATAGTTGCTTTTTGTTTAGTTTGCTTTGAAATTTTATTATAAATTGACTTATACCAGAGCAACGCTTGCAAGTTGTTGAAATTTATAATCACAATAATTGTACGTAAATCTGCAGAATTTTCGCATTTGAAGTGAGGAGAATCCACAAGCCACACATTAATTTCATAAAAATTTCTTTCCAATAAAGCCCGATTCATTGATATTTTCTTGTTTTATTATGATTTAAACTTGTGTTACCGTCACTTATGTATAACTTATTTCTATGAAACAAAAATGACATCGGAGGGTGATAAATACAGCCAATGTGAGAGAAAACATCTCGTTCATTTACTGAAATAGTGTCATAACTCAAAAAAAAAACTAGTTTTGCAGAAAATGCGTTTAAAGTTTTCAATTATCAAGCAACTCTAGAAAGACATGATAAGTTATTCCTCTCTTAGGAGGTAAAAATGAAGGCTATTTATATGAAATTTTTGCACAAGATAAAATATGAAATGCCAATTTTGTCTGCATTATTCACTCAAAAAAAAAACATTGAGTTATGATACTATTGAAGTAAGTGAGCGATATATTTTCCCCTACTTTTGAACGTAGTTAAGAATACCCTAACTTCCCATTCGGAACTAAATATCGCAGTGGCCAATTGTGATGGCTTTGACAACTTTTCACGCAAAAGAACGGTGGTATCGTTACTTGTGTTGCACGTAGTACTCTCTACTCCAGCTTTATCGATATCTTCCAATTCCGGTCATATAAACTCATTAATCATCCTTCGATAGAACAATCTATTAAACGCCACAGTTTCTAATGACTCCACCAGTTAAAAAAACTACATCAAATAATCACACGTAGAAGATAAAGAGGTTTTTCAACAATAACTATGGGGTTTTCCGAGCACCCTCAAGATGATCAGGATCAGTTTGATGCATTTCAAGAACCCAATCAGCAAGGATACGACGTTGTTGTTTTCGATGTGGGTTCCGTTGTTGATTAAACTTGAAAAGCCTTGAGACCTACTTCTTTGTGCAAAATATGGTATAATATTGTGGAATGTTTCTATGTTTCTACACCGAAAGAATTTTGCTTCATAAGTCCAATGAAACAATTTCATCAAAATTTTTTCACATACCTAATGATAATTTCACAAATCCAATGAAAATTTCATGAATATTGTGGAAGAATTTCATTGGAATTGCTTCCTTGGTATTCTGGTTTCGTAAGAATATTTTATTGGACTTATGACAACAATATTTTCTAATTATTAAGAAACCCCTTTAAATTTAAGTTATTTCATTCTTTTCATGAAATTATTTTATTGTTTCGATGAAGTTATAGCACTGCATTAATTACACTGTTAAATAAATTTGATGTAGTTTTGAATAAAATAATTTTGACGAAACTGGAGACCCAATTGGGTCCATTGTGATTCCTTTCTATTGCCCATTACTGGTAATATTTACCCCTCCCATTTTTAGCCAGAAGAGACCCTATTATCCGTCATTAAGCCATCGAATCCCCATGATGGAGCCCCTGATGTCCTCTAGTTTACACTTCCCGACATCAGTGATGCTTTCATGGAAACGTCTGCTCAGCCATCTAAGCCTATGATGTTACAGCTTCGGGCAGTGACAGATAATATGTTCAATGGTTTCTGGTTCCTCTTTATCCCCGCACATCCTACAAAAATCTGGAGTGCCAATTTCCCAAATGCTGGTTCTTGCTCTGACCGAGCAGTGACCTGTCAACGCGCCTATCATGATTCGCATCGCCTTCCTATTCATGTCCAGTAGTAGTTTAGATCTTCCTGAGTCTAGTTTTGGCCAAAAACACCTCGAGACCCTACAATCCTCCCTACTTCGCCATGAACTGTTGGTCCTGCTTTCCACCCAATTACTGAGTTCTTTATACAGGGTGTTTTTTTTAGAGGTATAGAACTTCGAATTGAAATAAAACACAAGAAAATCGTTTTAATGTCCATCAATTTGGCTTTATTGGAAGGATAATTTTATGCCATTAATGTTTAAATATGGCCGCCGCGGCTGGCTGGAATAAAGCCAATTCTACAGGTCCAATTTTCAACCACTTTTTCGAGCATATGGGGCCGCATGTTGGCAATAACGCCACGAATGTTGGCTTCCAAGTCCCCTAACGTTTCTGGTTTGTTGGCGTAGACGAGCGACTTCACATATCCCCAAAGAAAATAATCCAATGGTGTCATATCACACGATCTTGGTGGCCAATTGACAGGTCCATTCCGCGAAATTATGCGCTCATCGAATGTTTCCTTCAATAAATCGATTGTGACGTGCGCTGTGTGGCATGTAGCGCCGTCTTGTTGGAACCACAACTCATCCACATTCAAAATCTTCAAAATCTTCCATAAAGTTGATGGACAAAGCTCCAATTGCTGTGCACGGTGGCGAATCGATTCATTCGGGTCGTCTTCAACACTTTGCTCTACAGCGGCAATTGTTTCTTCGGTGCGCACTGTTCGACGTCTCTGCGGATGCGTATTATCACATAGAGTAAACGTAGTGCGAAAACGATCCATGGTTAATCGAATTAATTGCTCTGATGGACGATTATGTCGACCATAAAATGGACGGAGCTTGCGGTAAACTTCGCGAACTGAACCATTATTTTCGAAATAAATTTGCACGATTTGCAAGCGTTATTCTTTTGTCAACCTGTTCATGATGAAATGGCAAACCAAACTAAATATTAATCACTTGACAGCTGACAAAATGGCCGCCAGTTAAAAAAGTGATGCCAACTTAAAGTTCTATACCTCAATAAAAAACACCCAATAGTAATGACCTATCGGTAATTTCACCGATCTGTCAGACATTCCCTCGTCTAACGCTGATCCTATTCTTGCCAGCTCATCGGTAATTTCATTTCCCTCAACACTGCTGTGGCCAGAAACGCAACATAGTCTGACCTTGTATTTATCCATAAGCAAGTTGACGGCTTTCCTACAGTCACTAACAAGCTTCGATTTGACATTGTGTCCTTTCAAAGCTTTTAGCGCTGTCTGGCTGTCGACGTAGAAGGTTACCTTTTCACCTTCAGCCACGTTCCCGCCCACCAGCTGTTGACGTTGGTTAAATTTTAATGCATTTTTCATCACATTAATATCGAAATTCATAGAATTTAGTCCGAAAATTCTCTCAGTGTATATATGTAAGTCTATACCTAAGAGTAAAACTTATTTTGAACGTCATGTCCTTTTAGCATAAACTTATGTTGACCACAACTTCCAATATTATAATTAAGGATTTTTGAACACATTGCTTTGCTTAACTGCACATTCAATATAAATGTCATGTTATAAATGAACATGAATGAACATCACATTAACAATCATTTTCGAATATCTGCTTCTTATTGTGTCTTACCACAAGCTTTGGAAACTTTTGACTTCGCTCCAAATCAAGGCACTTGATAGCAACCAGTAGATGTTATGGTTTTTAGAATAAGATGCATGTGAAAATGAACATCAATAATGTCGTATGAGGCTTAAATTGTTAAGAAAATCAATAATTTTGTATGAGATTGAGATTGCTAAAAGTGCAGCAGGTAATTCATGAGTTGTGGTCGTGTGCTTAACGAAATTTAAATTGAAGAATAATAAGGAGTTTTGTTTCTCAAAGATCAGTTCATTATTACTTTAAATATTTATTAAGAATAATTTTAATGTCTACCTTATAAATGGTGATTTTCTAAGAGCTTTCAGATTTTATTTAAAAAAAAGCACATAGAATTTGAGTAGGTAGAACAACCTACATATCGTTACCTAAATATAGAAAGGCCCCAACTCATTATTTTTTTTTAAATCGAGTTTCTTGTATAATTATTTTGATAGAAGAACATAGAATACCTCAAAAAAATAATGAGTTAGGTAGCGATATATAATTCAGTCTTTAAAGATAATTTCATTTATGTGTTGACCGCGGTTACGCCTAAAATCTTTCATACGCTGGATCCATTTTGGCATACTTTCGCCAACATATCGGCCTCGGTAGCTCACGAATAAATTTTTCAATATTGTCTTTCAGTGCGTCAACTATTGCGCGCTTGTCCTTATAGACATGAGCCATAACATAAGCCTTAACACAATAAATAGTCTCAAGGCGTTAAGTCACACGATCTAGGCAGCCAATTGACCGTCCCCAAACTTGACATAAACTGTTCACCGAACTCGCATCTCAATTGGCACGTTGTTGTGTGTGCTGTCTGACATGTGGCACTGCTTTCCACAGTACAAAATTGGTACAACAGTGGTCGCCAAACTTTTATCCTTCAGAACCAAATTTTTCACATTTACCACCTTAATAATCGGCAAAATTATTATTAATTATAGTATTTTTACATATATTAAACTCTGTTTTGATACCACTCTAACTTAAATTTAGTATAACAGTGATTTGCAACTTGCGGCGGCCCTCTACTTGTACAAATCGTATTAATTATTATAGGTATAGAGTACTAACAAGATATTAAGATACAACCCAAATAAAATACCAGCTATTTTCCATTGCAGTATATCAAACTGAAATAAATTTTTATTTGGAGTAATTTAGCAGAATATATGGTTGGTATATGTGAACAATTTGGTTCTCAGGAAAAACAAGTTTGGCGACCACTGTTGCATAGATTTTGTACTCTGTGTTGATATTCGTCTATTGAATTGTAATTAATTCATCATACTGGTAGCTTAAATACATAGGAAGCGTGCAAATAGCACGCGAAATACGTCACACAGGTAGTTTTTTAACAAAAAGTCTTTTAATAAAATGCCTGATAATAGCCAATTTCGAAGGAATTTTTTCAAACAAACTTTTAATCAATTATGTTTTCTAAATAAAGTTTTAAACAGTATGGTTGCAGTACAAAAATACTGCCTAAGCACGAGTCCAAAGTAGAAAAGTGTCGAAAAAAACCGAAAAAATTATATTTGGTGAAAAATTTACTGAAACAATATATATATATATATATTGTTCGAAAGGTTTTAGTCTATTCTTTGTATATACATTTATAAATTTAAAATCGGTTGATATTTAACTTAGTTAGAGTTTGATAAATGCCTACGGGTACGAAAACCCCGTTTTTTACCCGTAACTCCAGATTTTAGAGGTGTTTGGAAAATTTCAAATACAGGGGTCTACTCGGTATTTCGAAACGAAAGAAAATACTTTCAAATTTGTATGTTTTTAACATTACAATTCGAAAGTATTTGCTTTCGTTTCGAATTACAGAGTAGACCTCCAGATTGTTGTTATACTCGACAAAGGTTAGGTTAGGTTAGGTAACCAGGCTGCTGGTAAGGAAGGGTGAAATTTAGAGTCCAGCTCGCTTGGGTCCAATACAATGATCCCTTTGTGCTACTTGTTAGTTGAAGAGAAGATAGTGCGAGAGGGTGATAGGGAAGGAACAGTGATAGAGAAGACAGTTGGTGAAGGAAGAGATAGAGGAAAGCTTCATTCTTTTACAACTCTGCTCTTTGCGCGCTTTTTGATAATGTAGAGTTGCAGCGCCATCTGGTGTCAAATGAGGAGTATTAAATTTTGAGTATGTGCTTAGTAGCCATTTATTGGTTATTATACTTCGCCGATGGTTCTGCTACACAACGAAGGAGGGCGCTCTGATGTTACATAAAGTTAGTACCTGATGAAGTCGGTATAGTATTTAGTGACCAGGGCCTTATGCCTGCATCACTAGAACTTTTCCCACAACAACTGATACAAAGGATACTAATGCACACCAGAAAAATGCGGGATATTGCTATTTTTGATGACTGTCGGAGCCCGGGCTCGAACCCAGGACCTTCGATTTTTTAGTGCTAACTACTTCAGCCAACGCCATCCTCTATACTCGACAAAACCTATCAGAAAAATTGTACCACTTCGCAGGCGTTTCGATTTCATAAAAATTTGTCACACAGTATAAGCACCACTATTGGCAATAAAAATTTACGTGAAATGTGTTCCCTTTCCCTAAAATTGTGATCACTAATGCTTGGGTTATATTTGTGTGATTATAGCCGTACTATATTCTAATTTTGTTCATAGTTTTTAGTTCACGGGAAATATTTTACGTGAACAGTATGTTCGCCTTTTATTCCCAATATAAGTGAATGCTTATATGCTTATATTAAATCATATTGAAATTAATATGCCAGAAATTTAAGCTAAAAATATAGTTATAATTTAGTTACATATCTGAAATGAAATATTAAATTATGTAGAAATTTTCCATTTTATAAATCTAACCTTAAGTTACATTGAAACTAAAAAGCAAGCAATAAGAACTTTTTCTGTTTACTGGAAAAATACCTTTGGCTTAAAATCTGCAAATAATTTTATCTATAAAATATTTATGTCTATGAAGGAAATTTAATTTTCTTCATGACTGAAGAAGAGAAAAATCAGTCGTTTTTTCTTCAACGCTAAAAAAAGGTAAAAACAAATATGTTTGATTAAAAATTTACAACATCAAAGCACTTCATTCAAAACGCTGTTATATCTGACATTGTGTGATATTACGTATTCCTTGTTAAAAAAAAATATTTATTTGCAACAATTTTTTGTTTGGCATATTGGCTTTTGTAACTTTTTTTAAAGCTTTTATAGCTTAATATCTTCACTAACAAACATAAGGCTTTGAAGCAGAAACAGCTCAGCCATAGCATTTATTTTATTGTTGGGCTATAACAGGTTTCTTTGATTAAATGTAATCCTAGATCTTTTGGAATAATAAACATAAGAATCAGAGAATATTAAAGTTTAATACAATAAGGATTTTGAAATTTAATAATAAATAAAACGGTCTCAAATGCAAAACATTTCCCACATACAACAAATGGTTTGAACTTTTACGTCTCGAGAGAAGAAATTTTTATTATCATCCCACTTGTTTTGTAGGTAAATTGTAAATTCGAGGACGTTAACCATTTTCAGCAAAACATAATTGTTGGGCTGTGACTGCGCTGCCATAAAGAAGCGGCATAAGTCTGTATTACAATGAAAACGTTAATATTTAGCTGGCATATTTACTCGTCATACATTCAGGTAACAAAAAAGGTTAACTTGCTCTTAAGGAACTATAACATTCATTGCTTCCAAAATAGCTTTGAAAGCAACTTTAATACTTCTGGGAACTCACGCTCCACGCAAAGAAAAAATATGGTTGAGGTAACCATAATCAAACAGCAACATACTATGATTGAATTATATGGTTGCAGTCAAATCATATTGTTGTCAATGGAAAAGCAAATTTTAAATAATATTATTTTCTGAGTTAATAATAATATTATCTACAAAAACAATTAACTTTGTTATACCTAATATTATTATTGTAAATAAGACAACACTATTGTTAGATGTGACTAAAATATAATTGAGACTTACCATACCATGTTCTAATATTATAATAATATTGTTAAATATGACCATAGTACTATTTTATGTAATAATAATATTTTGTAATTATTTTACACTAGGCGTCGTGCACTACCGATAGCTTACAAACAAAATATTGAACTGACAGAAGGTCTTTCTGAAAAAGATTTTTTTTAAACTTAACATGGTATGGTTTTGAATAACATTATATTGTTATTTACATCATATTATTTTTACACAATAATACAAAATATATTGTAGTCATATATTTTTAACAAAACTATATTGTTAAACTCTAACCATATTGCACTTTCTATGAATATAATAATGTAATTATTCAAACATTACTGTTTTTATCGTAACGAAATTAATGTTTAAACTAACAATAACTAGTTTTCAACGACCACACATTTGTTTCAGGGAACATAATTGTGTTTTCTCAACCATTTTACAACCATATCTTTACTTTGCATGTGCTGCAAACAACTTTTGACAGTTGAAAAACAAAAGCACAGAATATCATCAGGACGATTGCATTGACATCATAAATAGGTTTTGGATTTGCACTTATTTTATATTCTATTGTCAATCAAGGTGTACATT
This sequence comes from Tachina lurida, assembly GCA_944452675.1. Lineage (NCBI taxonomy): Eukaryota > Metazoa > Arthropoda > Insecta > Diptera > Tachinidae > Tachina > Tachina lurida. The sequence continues at coordinate 42,145,702 of OX101752.1, forward strand.
TTTAGTTATTTGGAAATTTTCATACATACTTGGGGCCTTATGTTGTAAAACACAACACTAGGCATTGACAAATTTTATATTGAAATAAATTCAAATAACAGAAAAAAAACACACACACACACACACACACACGCTTTGCGTAGCACCCCTGTAGTAAATAAAATAATCAGTTGAGAAAAAACACTAACGGCCTGGCCCACGATGTCACCAGACATCGTTTGATCGACAACTTGTATTGCAAACAACAATAACTTTAGAAAATTTGTTGTCGTTTGCAATACAAGTTGTCGATCGAACGATTTCTCGTGACATCGTAGGCCAGGCTGTAAATTAGAAATTTATTATTTTCCAAGTGACTATAATTTGGTTTAAATCTCATGCCATTATTATTACATGCCTCATGCGGCACTTTAGTGTATCTCCGCGGTTAGCTCAGAGCCAGAGATTTCGGGACGTGTGATCCCAACCTGCACTTAAGCCCGAGACAAGCAGCAATTATTCTTACTAACAATACAAACGTTAGGGTGCCCCTGTGGCTGAGTGGTAGTGATGCTAGCCTCTCAGTCCAGAGGTCGTGGGTTCGATTCCCGCCATAGATCCTGGGTGTTTTCCGCAGACAAGCTAATCGCTTCGCGGATTGTGTTGTGTTAAAAAAAAAATTCAGACATCAACCAAACATATTGAATAGAAGCACACGTAAGAAATAAGTAAAAGTAAAATAAGTAAATGAAAAAAAAATAAAAAAACAAATAAACATATCATGAAATCAAAAGTCAAATGTTCGTGTTGAAAAAAAAACAAAATAATTTCAATACTTAATATGTATAATATTTTCTATGAGCGGTTCGTATGTATGAATATATTTATGTACATAGGTATATATGTATTTACATTGTACATACATTGGTTGAAAAATAAGTAGTTAGTAGTCAATTAAAAGTCATGCAGAGATGGGCAATTGACTACCGCCTATGACATGCCTATGTTAAAATAGTGAGTCGGCGACAAGGAAAAAAGTCACTTAATCAATCAGTTGTGGTTATTAAAAAACCAGTTTGAAGTTACTTGCAAATGTGATTGAGTTCCTATAGGGATTTTATAAAATAAGGCCCTGCAATAACAATGAAACATACCTGCATACATACTTATATGAGAATGTATTTCCATAAATCTTTATAAAAGAAAAATTCAGCCAAATACAAAACCTATGTCTAAATTTTTTTATAAATCTCATAACAGCTTAAAATCGATTTTTTGAACTTCATACAAATTTTAAAGATATCAGTCAGTCACCACATTTTAAAATAATGTTGGTGCACAGGCTAATAAACTTTATTATGTTAACCTGGTGTTAAAACAAATATTTACAAGCTCATACTCTAATGTCAATAGCAGAATATACATATATATTGACAATGCTAACAATGCTGTGGGCCATAAGATAAATAAGCAAAGATAAAATTAAGGTGCATACGTTTAACAAAGTTTGATAAAAAAAAACATTGATTCATTTATGTTTGTAAGTCTTCTAAAAATAGCAGGTATACATATATCTAATACTCTATTAGATATATGTACTTTATTTTTTCGTAAAGTGAGTTTTATGATAAGCAAGGGTATAATTAGGATGTCAAAAGTGTGTTCTTACTTTGTAACATCCCTATCAGCGTTAAATGGCTATAGACAAATAATGTTTTCCACATATTTATGGCAGGTAAGTAAGTATATGTGTTTAATAATAAAGTGTCAAGAAAGCTTGATTTGTTTGATTAATGATTGAGAATTTTATTAACATGAAACTTTGTCAATAAATTGATACACACTTCATTTCATTTTTATGCAAATAAATTATTTTGATTTTGCATAAATTCACTTAAGAAATGGAACACGAAATATAATATAATAATATGAAAGAAATAATTATGATGACGCATTTACCTTAACGCACGCTATCGAATCAGGCCCAGTTTCGGCCAGTGCACGCAGTGTGTATATTTACAGGAAGCCATTCGACGTGTTTTTACCCCCTTCATAGCTTTGTTTCCGGCAACCGTAAATTTTCTAAAATTTAAACCATAATTAGAATTAATTAGCCTCATATGCGAAGTAAGAAAGTTTTCGAATGAAAGCTTCCTGAGATATGCAGGCGCAAGAAGTGCATATTATAGGACATACTCACTTACCACTGACCACTGACACACTCATTAAATTGATGAAGCACTTTCGCTATAGCTACACGCAAAGAAAAAATATGGTTGAGGTAACCATAATCAAACAGCAACATACTATGATTGAATTATATGGTTGCAGTCAAATCATATTATTGTCAATGGAAAAGCAAAGTTTAAACAATATTATTTTCTGAGTTAATAATAATATTATCTACAAAAACAAATAACTTTGTTATACTTAATGTTATTTTTGTAAGTAAGACAACACTATTGTTAGATGTGACTAAAATATAATTGATACTTACCATACCATGTTCTAATATTATAATAATATTGTTCAATACAACCATAGTATTATTTTATGTAATAATAATATTTTGTTCTTTAATCATATATTTATTGGCAAATCTTTTGTTTAAAACAGCTGTCCGGTAAATCCGAAATAAAAATAAATTAATATTGTTGAAAGAAAATGTATGTATGTATGTATAGAAATGTATACTTACATATATGTGTGTAAACGAAATAGAGACATATCTGTATAAATATGTATAATATACATATGCATGTACATATTATTTTTATTCATCTACCCTTTTGTTTATACTTAACGTAGTATGGTTTTGGTTAACATTATATTGTTATTTACATCATATTATTTTTACACAATAATACAAATTATATGGTACTCATAATTTTTTAACAAAACTATATTGTTAAACTCTAACCATATCGCACTTTCTATGAATATAATAATGTAATTATTAAATTCAAACATTACTCTGTTTATCGTAACGAAATTAATGTTTAAAATAACAATAACTAGTTTTCAGGGACCACACATTTGTTTCAGAGAACATAATATTGTTTTCTCAACCATTTTACAACCATATTTTTTCTTTGCGTGTAGAGAGCTTAAGTTCGGTAGACGTGTAGAGCTAGGTGAGCTCTAGAAAATCTGAAAACATGGACATTTATTCCAGAGGGGCGCACAGTGCTTTGTTCCCATATAGTGAATCGGCAAAATTAGAGAAGTTATCGCAGAAAAATGAAATTTGGTGTGCTGGTTCAAAATATGTTAATTAAGAAAAACTTGAAGTTTCCAAAAAATCGGTGCAAGGACATGACTACCTCCCATATATAATTTTTCTCAAAAACTAAATTGTAACTACATTAGTGATCAGAATGCACTGAAAACTTATAACAACTTATAAAGCTATATTTTTGGGCTCTCTGGGCAATTTCGCTTCATTCGATACAAGGACATGACCATCTCCCATATATCCTTTTTCTCATAAACTAAATTTTTGCTACATTAGTGATCAGAATGTACTGAAAACTTATAACAACTTATAAAACTATATTTTTGGGCTCTCTGGGAAATTTCGCTTCATTCAATACAAGGACATGACCATCTCACATATATCCTTTTTCTCATAAACTAAATTTTTGCTACATTTGTTATCAAAATGCAAATAATTTAATATTCTCTTTAAAAAGGGTCATAAATAAATATGTTTCTAAATTTGCTCAACAAATTTTAATTGTAATTTATGATGTTTTCTTTCAAATTGTATATCTCAACATTAATAACAAATGAGCCATTAAATCTCTATTTGTATTTTCTCTCGTCGTTTTTCTTGTATGGGATAATCGCAAATTCCTTATATTTTTATGACTGGCTTCTAGGCTTCTTCGGACAAACACCCTAGAATAAAAATAGTTTTAAAAAATGTGTAAAACGTTTTTTTAATATTTTATTACCTATTGGCAAGTTGGAGTATTCCAGAAAATCGCACCCATGCACTAAAACCTTATGAACAGTACTTGGCATATAATACCAGACATATGAGTTTCTATTAATATTTTGCAGCTCCTTAAACGTTGTCACATTAACCGGGATTCCGCAAGATAAAACTCTTAATATTATGCCAAAATTATCAATAAGACTTCTATCAATCCCCGTAATGAGTAAATGAGTTGAAACATAGGGAAAACAATGAATCGAAAAGCAAAAAGGAAAACATGAATCAGCTGTTTACAAACAAATGTTGATTACTTGATACTTTTTACTGGATATTTTTTGTGATATTTTTTACTGAGAGACTAAAATCATTCTTACTCTCCCAGTAAAAGTTACTTGACATTTTTTACTCGAAAAGTTCTCAAACAGACCTACAGTCAATAAAATTGCACAGCTTGCAAAAATTGAATTGAACATTGAACGTCGCTGGAGCCCTTTACTTGAAAAAAATTATATAATCATATTTTTGGTCTTTGTAAAACTAAAAAATATAGATGTTTTAAAAAAATACAAAATTTCAAATTTCCGGTTAAAAATCTTAAATTTTTATTTTACTAGTGGTTAGATTTGTTATCAAAATATATAAATCAAAAATAAAAAATCGCCCACTTTTTATTTATATATTTTTTTAATTTTTTCAAAGTTTGCAAAACTTTAGGGTTTCCGTCAAAAAAAAATATTCTTTCAATTTTTGGTAAATTTTTGTCACTATGTAATAAAAATTATACACTAAATCAAAATTTGATTAAATTTTTATAGAAATAAAACAAAAAAATTTTATAAACTTATTTTTTTTTTAATTTTGGCAGTACCATAAACTTAGGTCTTTCCAACTTTTTCTGAAACTTAGGAAATATGTCTTAAAAAATTCATATCATTTTTACATTTCCGGGTGAAAAATCTAAAACTTTTTTACATATTCTATTTAAGCCCTTTAAAATATACTAAAATCACAAATAAAAAATTACCTATTCTTAAAAAAAATTTTCACTCTATCAAACTTTTGCATTTTGGGAATTCCAAAGAAAAAATCGCAAAAGTTTTCGATGGCAAAAACAACTTTTCTATATAAAATATTTACAAAAAATTATTTTTGTTTTTTTGGACCTATAGTTATAAACAAAACTGTTAAGTTTCAAAGCAGTACAATAAAAAATGAAATTTTAAAAATTTTTTTTGTAACACAGTAAAAACCGTTTTCCGTTCAACAGTTTTACCTAAGACATTTTCTGACTTTAGCGCCCTCTACTGTTAACAAAAATACGAGATGACGAATTTGTTTAAGGTACTTTGTTAGCTTTACAAAAATGTATATTACTTAAATATTCTAAGCACTTTATTTTATTTTAATTTTGCCTATGGGACAAAGCACTGTGGGGCGGGGCTACGCCCATAAAAATTAAAATTTGTGCTAGTGAGCTGAACTTTGATACAGAACTAGGTCTAGGTGAACAATCAAGTACAAAAATCTGAAACCCGGGAATTTTTCCCAGGAGGGCGGGGCTACGCCAATAAAAGTAAGAATTAAAAAAGCAAATCTGAAGCGCTTAACGGAAGCGATTTTATTGAAACTTGGCATATGTATTGCAATAATGCAAGGCTATAAATGTTTTGTTAACAAAGTGGGCGTTGACACGCCCATGCAAGTTAAACCTCATATTTCATGAACTACGTCTCAGCCCATTTAGATATACTATTTCTGTAGTTATTCTTATCCGTTTGCAACGAAACTTGCCACGAATAATAAGCATTGGCCGAAGAAAATTGAGTTTGAAAAAGTAGGCGGGGTTACGTCCATAAAAAGTTAAATTTAAAGTTGCGCTTAGGAGATGAAATTGAGCATTAAAGTATGTCTAGGTAAGAAACCAATTAAAAAACCTGAAAACTCAAAAGTTGTAGTCAGAAGGGCGTGGTTACGCCCATAAAAACTAAAAATTAAAAGTTGCGCTAATGAGCTGAAATTTTATATACAAGTAGGTCTAGGTTAGAAACCAAGAAACTAGAAAAATCTGAAAACCCAACAAATTTTACCAGAATGGGCCGGGCCACGCTAATATTGCACGGAATTGAAAACTTTATATACACCTTTCAACTCAAGCCATTTTAGTGAAACCTTGCATACACGTTGCACTAATGCAAGACTTTAAACTAGCATCATAAAAAGTGGGCGTGATCACTCCAATCAAATGTAAGCCTTGTGTCTGGCATATTTTAGAAGAAAATTAGCAAGAATTATAAAAGCAGCTCACAACAAAAACGTGAGCTTAAAATAGTGGCCGAGGTAGTGAAACGAAAAAAGTTTTAAATGATCACTGTACGTACAAGTACATTTTTAGAATACATATGGCCGATATGTACATATGAGTAGGCAAACATTTATACGTTTAAGCAAAATATTATCTATTTTCGCCCAAAGCAACGAGAGAAAATTTCATTGTTCAATTTGTGACTATATTGACTAGAAATATGTATTGTTGTTCTTAAAAAATAGAACAATGTAAATTGTTGAGCCAAACAAACGAATTTACTCTCTATTATTTTGTTGTATTTGCTTGTTTTTTTTTCTTTGTGACTCCCAAAGCATTCTATTGAATCGCATATACAAGTGTGTATAAAATGTAAATGTAACGTTTGTAAGCTGAAAAGAAAAATTGTGCCAATTTTTTTTATAAAACACACCCTATGGACACGTTAGTAACTTAATTTAGGAACAGAACAATTGTTGAACTAGATTTGTGTAACCAAAATTTCTGCTAAGAATTAAAGCAAAATTTTTAGTTAAATTCGTGCGTAAATTTTTTTGGTAGTTGCTTTTATAATATTCCAGTAAAAAAATACATTCCCAAGAAGTCATAAATATGTAGAATTTGGGATGGAGAATTAGTGCAAATTCTTCATTATGTATAATGATTTTTATATAAGCTTCTTTTACAATTCATAACAACCGAACTGGACGTTCTACAATGATTTTATCCTTTTGGAAAAAGGTTAAATAATTGCTCACCAACGCGTTGCTTTTTATGTGTACTTAAATATGAAATATTATGTAAATTTTAGTTAAAAGTTAAAATTTTCTAAATGTATATCGATTTTTTTTAAAAAGCATTACGAATTTTTGTATGATTAATATAAATTTTTATCCGCTTTTCTACTAAGTATCTGCATATTTTGAAGGCAATAAAAATTTAGTTCCTTAAAAATTACTTCCAAATAAATAATTTATAATGGAAAAGATTGCAAATGCCTTGAACGTAAAACAGATTATTATAATTATAGTTGCTATTGGATGCGTATACGCAATATTGTAATTATTTATATACAAAATATAAATCATACGCCTGTGTTCACAATGAGAAACTGATACAATCAGGTCTATTCTCCCGAAGTCACTTTCACCACAAATACGACCATCTTTCACTTTTTGCTATTCTAAAATACTACGGTTTCTGTCACATTGGAGGTATTCTAAAATACTTCGTCACCATGATTCAATATCATATTCGTTCGACGCCAATTTGAACGCGTTAAGTCTAAATAAATAAAGAAAAAAGAACTACGAAGTGCTTATGTGGTGTCTACCAGTGTTAATTAATATTTAATGGTTTTCGGCCAGGCTCAACAACAACAATTAAGTTTTCTTTAGGTTTTTCAAGGATTTAAACACATTTTTAAAACAAATAAAGGAACTAACTAATATCACTTTCACATATATACATATATTGTTTCTTTTTAAGGCCATAATTCAGTAAGAAAATTTAGGACCTTTTTGTTTGAAAATGCTTCTGAGTTATTGTCTTTGAACTCTCTAATAAAGCATTTACATCAGCACAAAATTTAGCATATTTTGATTAAAATTTTTATGAAAATCTATATCGTTTACACCAACATTTTTTACATTTATCCAGATTTTTTTTATCCAAAACAAGACCCATCAAATAATTTTTTTCCAAGACTACAACCAAATAACTCCAATGTAGCCAATTCACACACTTTTTTAAGCAGACCGTAGCTAGTTCACTCACCTTTTGTTGAACAGGGTAGTAAGGAATAAATAAAAACATTAGATTTTTATTAGATTTCCTACAAATCTACTGAAAAATTAGATTTGGTTTTGTATGGGAAATCTGGAAAAAAGCAGCTTGATTTAGCACGAAATCTCGAAAGTGCTAAATTTCGAGACAGTGTTAATGCACTATAAATTATTTTCTTCAAAAATGGTTGTTGTCTTTGACAATGGAATATATAAATATTATTGCCATGTTTTTAAAACATAAAAATTCAATTAAAGCATTATACAAAAGTTTGAAAAATATATGAATAAATATGTTTTGGATATAATGTTTGGAACAAAATCATAAATCAAATACGCGAACCTTCTAGCATAGAAAATAAATAAAGATCGTCTATAGACAAGAAGATACAATCGTCGAACAGAATTAGGGCATTATTAAAAATATTTTATTCTAGATGAATGGAAAATACGAAACTTAAGCGCGGTTAAAAAATTATATCTGTTCAAAAACTTAAATTTTCACATTTCTTTCAATAAACGTCTAAAACTATGATAAGGTTGTAATGTAATCTTGATAGCTTGTATTGACTTTTTTGGAATCCTTTCTCCTACTGGTGTTAAATTTTTTAATATATAAAATAAATGATAACACTGCTCACCAAATTGAAAACTCGTTGTGGAATGCTTTGACATTCCTTCCTAAGGATGTGAAATTAGAAAAGGTCCAGCAGGTACAGGTTTTGGGTTATATTGAAAATAAAATTGGTAAATTTGTAACAAATGATACTCAATATTGTAGTTTTCAGTAAATTTATTAAAATTGAACTTTAAATCATTAAATATTTTGGAGTATTCAGGGACAGTATTTCTTTTATTTTTAGTGAATTTTTTTTATGGTTTGAGTCTAAATAAATAATGCCCTAATTTTGTTCGACGAATGTATCGTCTTGTCTATGGACGAAAAAAAGAAGCAGTTTTGATTCTTTAAAACAATTATTATTTATTGCCTTTGCTAGATGGTTCGTGTATTTGCTTTATGATTTTGTTTCAAACATTATATCCAATACATATTTTTTCATATATTTTCCAAACTATTGTATAACACTTTAATTTAGTTTTTATGTTTTGAAAACATGGCAATAATATTTATATTCTATTCATAAGAATACTAAAAGAGATTTTAATATTTTGAAAGTTCTACCTAAAATAATCATGCTATCAAAATTAAAACAATGTTTCGCTTTACTATCATTTATGACTTAATGCGGACAAATATTTTATCACGTCATGTGTTCTTTTAATACGACATTTTTTTATTCATTTTACCAGCAAAAGAATAAATGGCAAATTTATTAATAGCTGGAATATAAATCAAAATTAATTGAAACTTAAATGGATGAAATAATAAAAGGTACATACATACTCGTACTGCTTGAAATGCATATTTAATATGCAGAAAAATCGTCAGATTATAATTAATTACCGAAAAAAAATTAAGTTTACAAAGGTAAGGGGATATGCTGCAATCGTATTACAATAATAAGCTGTTAAGAATGTTAAATAACTACGCGTATGATGTATATAATTTACAATGCAATAATACATGCATATTTATACTATTTTTATTATTCTTAAGGTGGAATTTTATCAATTAGTAATTCAAAAGAATAAAGCTTTATATAATTTTACATGTAACATGCCCTCGACTGCCGATCACCTCCAAATGAAATGATAGAGTAGTTGGGATCATTTAGATCAGGAAAACTTTAAGAGCTATTGAAGTTGCAAGAACTGGTAAAACCTTTCAGAGGTTTTTTTTTTGATATTGCATGTGTAAATAAGCCACAAGAAATTACTTCTGTGCAAGCCTATAGAATATAAGATGGGCCACAAGAAAGTGCTGCATGATCACCAGGTAGTTATGAACCCATATAAATGGGAAAAATACGTTTTTTTTTAATTTAACAAGTAGTAATAAACAAAAAATAAAAAACCAACGGCGACCAACTTTGAAATGTTAAATATCCCAAATTTTCATTCGAAATTAAAAATCATAAGAGAAACCGCAAGATAGCTGTCGAATGATGCCCATTTTGATATAGTGCGCTGACTTTTTATTTTGTTTTTTTGTATTTACAATATGGCGTCTGTACATACATATACACACATACATACAGATTTATGTTTACGCAAATGGCAAGAACGTTGGTCAACAACTGAAAAGGGAAGATTTACTTACACATTGATACTCGACATCAGGACATGGTTGACTAGAAAACATGGTGACTTAAATTACTACTTAACACAGTTCTTGATTGGTCAGGGTTGTCACAGGTCTTATTTATACCGCCTAGGACACGACAATATTCCGTTTTGCCCGAATTGTAGCGGAAACGTTGTAGAGGATGTCGACCATGTATTTTTTTTCAGTCCACGATTTTACAATTGGAGGTCGTATTTAGAAGCTAGGGTTTGCTAGAATTCTTGTATAACTGGGCCAGTCTGAATAATTTTGAAAAGCTAGTTCTACTAGAACTACGCCGGTTAAAATAGATTCGTAGAAGAATCAGTATATTTTAAATCAAAATCAGGAAAAGAGGATATAATCTATTGGCAAGCAGCACTCGCTGAATCACCACCCCCTCCCACCACTGGAGTAATACTTAGTAGTGGACCGGGGGGGAAAATGGTTGCAAGAGGGGCGAACGAGGGTAGGTTTTAGCACGTAGGCACATTGGCAAGCCAAAAAAAATAAGTATTGTTGTGAATCGTGCATATTGGCCAGCTCGTGCTGCCAATATCTTTTGAAGATTCCCTAGCCTTGGCTCCTATGGCTTGAAAAAACATACTTACCCAGTAAAAAAAGACACTCCAAAAAAGTCATGAAAATGTAGAGTTTGCGATCTGGAAGTAGTGCAAATTTCGATCCGATCTAATGATTTTTACATAGGGTTGTCATTGCAAGAAGTTCTCTTTTTCGATGCCTGGTCACCGAATTGGAAGCGATTTTAAGAAAAATTTCCTTTTTTGTGTTCTATGATAATATTTTCATCTAGGAAAAATGGTAAATAGTTACCTATTTTAACAATTCCTTTCTTTTTATACGAATTTAAGCCCGAAACAGTGTTTTCATTTAAATTTAAGTAAATAACTATTAAATTTTAGACTAAAATTAGTTCATAAATTTCTTTAAAAAAATCGACTTTTTTTTAAATTCTGGTGAGTATTTTTTAAAACTATGGAGAAATTACAAGGTTTTGTATGACTAAAATAAACTTCTACTTGGTTTTCTGCTAACTACTGGCAAATTAAAAATATCGATTTTTTGGATGCAATGAAAATGTAGTTCCTTTGGAATGACTTCCAATTTTTTTTACTGGGTACATACATAGGCTTATAAACACAGTCCCCTTCTTTGCGTTGCGAATTCGGGTAAAAAGCGGGCAACCAATTTAATGTATAGTGTCGGCATCGACAGCACATTTGCTCATGGCCACACATGCTCAGAGATTAAAGCTTAAATACAATGACTCTTGCCGCCTTGCCCAAGACACTGATAAATAAGAAAACGTAGAACAGAACTTAAATGTTAACAAAAAAGAAACTAAAACTCTGGATTAGCAAGAAAACGAACGGCCACTCTTGAGTTCAAGTAACATTCTGACGCTGCATAATGGGGCCAAAGACACTTTTTCTGGGAATCAATTCATATTTCCACATCTAAAATAGTGAGAGTCACTAAACTGTATATGGGTAGCTCTTAGAATAAACTGCACGTTCCAACAAAATCTTGGCGGTATAGAAGGGGATAGAGGTACCCCATACAGGGTAATTATTATTTTCATATTATCTTCAATAGTAAGGCACACTAAATTAAATTTAATGTGTAAAAACAAACAGCATGTTTCACCGAAATCTCAGTTATATAGCGCACCTCGTAAGTGAAGTAATTATTAATGAACTAACAAACTGTAGTACACCATGAGTTAGTTCTTTTAAGCCAATACGCCATAGCGTGAATGCACTGACTTACAGGCATGCAATATATAAAGGTGGTGTTAAATGTCACCCAAAAACTCAGACGCCACTTGATACTTTTGTTATACCGCTGACCGTTGCTTTGACGCTTAACGAATTGTGTGTATGTGTGTGTGTGTGTGTGTAAAGTCACTTTCCACAATGGGAAATTAATTTATTATTTAAAACAGATCCTATAAAATTTTATTTCTCCATAAATAATTGTAAATATAGAAGTAACACATTGAGTGAATTTAAGTAAAGCACTTATTTTTATAATCTAGGTTCTTCTCATAATTAGTATATAAGCTGATTAAAATTCTTAACTAAATTCAATCAATAAGCAGCTGTCCAAAGAGCTCTAGCCAAAAGCATAACTGATTCTTTAGAAACCATTCATCTGCTTTCAGGCATTCAGCTTCCTTTTTACAATACTAGAGCCAGTGGCTTTCATAAGTGCCAGCTACAATCGAGTAGATAGGCTACCTAATATCCGTGTCCAGCTTTAAGAAGCAATGCTGTCACCATCTTAAGAATAAACTATTTCTCTACAAGGCAATTCTGCCGCCAACCTTAGAATAAAATATTTTTCTACATGGCGATCCTAACATACTCTACAAAATAGGATTTTTATATCAAAAATACCGAAGCAGGAACAAAATGCATATTGACGGTGCTTAACTAACAAAAGATGTAAAATTCATGATTTTTTTATTCATGTACGCTTGTGATGAATTTCCTGCCATTGATTGACTTCAGGTAAGAATTATCCAAAAATTTATCATTCAACAAGCCTAAGAATTTAGTTAAAACTTCACACGTTATTTTTTTTAATCATTATTGTAATAAATGCAAACCCCATCACGCGTGATTGATGCGTGACACACACGTGACTAAAGCGTGACTCATGCGTAACAAATCATGATATATTAACATCTCTAATGAAAACACATAAAACAATCACCCTTATTCCATTTGTCGACGTCGACATCACTTTAACACAATACTAAAAAATTGGGGCTTGTATACCCGTTCTCGAAAACAACTGACTCCTGTTGGCAGGCTAATGCCATTTTCTAGAATTAAGGGAACGGAAATATATTGTCATTAGCACAAAATTATTCTCGAGAGCGAGTAAACAAGCCCCAATTTTTTGGTATTGTGTTAAAGTGACGTCGATGTCGACAAATGGAATAAGGGTGAATAACTAAAACAACAGCAATAAAAATTTTAGCGTAAGTCGTTAAACGCTTCTTATTTGTAAAAAAAAAGAAAAAGCGTGAGGGCGGGCATTGATATTTCGTACATAGCTTCTGAGGAGCAAGGACACGTAGCTTAGGTTTTTTTAAAATAATGCTCATTTGTTTCACTTTTCAAATAGTATTAAAATATCTGCTAAATTGAGCTCAATTGAAGCTATGTACAGACGATTGTAAGATCCTACAATATTGTCAGATCTGGCAAATGAGCTGACAGTGTACTGGCAATCAAAAATTTGCCAGCATAAGCTAAATTGTCAGTTCACACGCTAGTATCAAATTTATCAGAAAGTCTTACAATTTATTGCCAGACGGTTTCTATGACAATAAATTCATCTGACAAAATCGTCTGTCGAAAACTTTTCAGTTCACACGGTTGTCATATGCAAAAATTTACAGATCTGTAGTTAAGCATTGCCAGACTCAAAGCAATTTCTGGCAATAATTTTACAATGTGTTCAAACGATTGTACGATGTCTGACAATTTGTTGTCAGCTGCTAATCTTGCAATGAACTGACAATGCTTTTTTTGCTGGCAACGACGTCTGACAAAAATTACCAGTTCACACGGTTGTAAGAAATTTTTAGCACATTTTACTGGCAATGTTCTAATTTAAACATTAAAAACAAAAGCAATTTTACAAAGAATACTTTGAGCAATTTTAAGCGAAACATTTGAATAAGTACCTTCAGGAGCTTAATAGTTTCATGGTTAGATTTGTTACTTTTACAAAATTACTTAAAATAAATAGGATTTAATTATGCAAAGTTTTTAGCTTCTTTATGATTATTTTTTCAGTCATCTCTCACAATATTTCAATGCATTGTTACCTATTTGTCAGAATTTTATGCACGGTACTGGAACATTTTTTTAAATTAACGCATGATATGACCGCCATTGGCCCTTGAGTGTGCTGTCATCATTAAACTGCAAAGTATGTTAGTAGCTTTACATAGAACTCTAGTTGGTTCTTCTGTGGAAATTGCGCTTAAACAGAGTTGAACAGTGGTATCACAATGTATGAGCAGGATCTAAGTAAGTCTGGGATTCTAACGGCCACCGTTAGCTAACACAACCTAACACAGTTATACAAATTTAAAATCAATGCAATAAATAAGTGCTCATTTAAAATTTTAGTACTTTCGATAGGGTTCACAAAATTTAACCATTGTATATATAAAAATTTATATATTTGGTTATAAACCTTATAGTTCTTTTTATAAAGCATAAGTTTAACATTTCTGTTTCGAAAAATACAAATAAACTTTCTTATCAGTGAGCCAAAATTGTCTACTCTTATTTATTTTTACAAAAATTTATTATTTTTGTCTCATACTCGTCATAAAGTGCCTCTCCAGAGTTTAAAAATAAAATTCATAATTTTAAAAACATACTCGTACATATTTGTATCACATCAAAACCATTAATTATACCCTTTACCAACAAAAATGGTAAAAGGGTATATATAGGTTTGTCATTCCGTTTGTAATTTCTATAATATCAATAAGCGACCCATATAATATATATATTCTGGATCTTTATGCATAGGGAAGACGAATAAGCGATGTCCGTCTGTCCGTCTGTCCGTCTGTCCGTCTGTCCGTCTGTCCGTCTGTCCGTCTGTCCGTCTGTCCGTCTGTCCGTCTGTCCGTCTGTCCGTCTGTCCGTCTGTCCGTCTGTCCGTCTGTCCGTCTGTCCGTCTGTCTGTACGTGAAATCGGTTTTCCGAAGCTCACAGAAAAGCTAGAGACTTCGTTCT
This sequence comes from Tachina lurida, assembly GCA_944452675.1. Lineage (NCBI taxonomy): Eukaryota > Metazoa > Arthropoda > Insecta > Diptera > Tachinidae > Tachina > Tachina lurida. The sequence continues at coordinate 42,160,724 of OX101752.1, forward strand.
TGGACTGGTGTGTCAGAAATTTTCCAAAATAGATTGGTATTGAAATTCAGCAAAATCGACCAGACGATTGCAGAGCTGGAAAACGTAAACTTCATTTTGCCATATAAAAGTAACTACCGACAACAAATTTTTATTTTTTTTTAATAAATGAACTTATTTTACACTTCAGTACGACTAAAATTAGAATTTTAAATTAAAAAAATATAAAAAAATTAAAAAGTCGTTTCCAGGGTTGGAAAACTTTAACTTTTTATGTTATGTAAAATTAACTATGTCTAAAACTATATTAGTATTTTCTCGAGAACCGTAAGAGCTACAGGCCTGAAATTTGGACACAGTGTGTAGACCTTCGGCCGCTACAACAACAAATACATGAGAGTTGGAAATTAAAGGGTGTTCCAAAACGAGCAACGAAAAATGTTAAAATCCCATGTAATATACATACAATTGTATGTATGTATGGTATATACACTTGAAATATGTAAGGTTAGAGTACTTTTATACAGACTACAAAAATTAACACTAAAATTTCAAAAAATTTAATTAAAGGGTGTACCATCAGTTAATGTAATTTTGACTATGCAATTTTGACAACTTGCTGTATCTTGGAAACCGTGAGAGCAAACCTCTTGAAATTTTCAAAAACGGTAAAACTAAAAAAACAAAAAATTATAAAATCGCCAAACCGAAAAAAATCGCCAAAAACAAAAAAAATCGCCAAAACGAAAAAAAGCACCAAATTACAAAAAAATTTTCTAAGACTAAAATAAATCGCGAATAACCGGAAAAATAGCTAAAATAAAAAAAAATCGCTAAAATGAAATAAAATCACCAAAATGAAAAGAAACCCCAAAAACAGAAAAAAATCGCCAAAAATTAAAAAAAAACCCAAAACAGTAAAAAAATCGCCAAAATGAAAAAAATGGCCAAAACGAAAAAAAACCCAAAAAACAGAAAAAAATCGCCAAAATAAAAAAACCCAAAAACAGGAAAAAATCGCCAAAATGAAAAAAGTCGCCAAGATGAAAAAAATCGCCAAAATGAAAAAAACCCAAAAACAGGAAAAAATCGCCAAAATAAAAAAAAATCTTCAAAATTAAAAAAATCTCCAAAATTAAAAAAAGCCCCAAAAACAGAAAAAAATCGCCAAAATTAAAAAAAAAACCCCAAAACAGTAAAAAAAAATCGCCAAAATGAAAAAAATTTTCAAAATGAAAAAAACCCCAAAATAAAAAATAAATCGCAAAAATTAAAAAAAAATCGCCAAAAGGAAAAAAATTTCCAAAATGAAAATAAGCCCCCAAAAAGAGAAAAAAATCGCCAAAATGAAAAAAAATTGCCAAAATGGAAAAAAAATCGCCAAAACAGAAAAAAATCGCCAAAATGAAAAAAACCCCAAAAACAGGAAAAAATCGCAAAATGAAAAAAAAATCGCTAATATGAAAAAAATCTCCAAAATAAAAAAAAATCCCCATAAACAGAAAAAAAATCTCCAAATGAAAAAAAAATCGCCAAAATGAAAAAAACTCCCAAAATAGGAAAAAATCGCCAAAATGGAAAAAGAATCGCCAAAAAATCGCAAAAATGAAAAAACATCGCCAAAATATAAAAAAAGGCCAAAACGAAAAAAAACCCCAAAAAACAGAAAAATAAAATAACTCAAAAACAGGAAAAAATCGCCAAAATGGGAAAAAGTCGCCAAGATGAAAAAATTCGCCAAAATGAAAAAAAACCCAAAAACAGGAAAAAATCGCCAAAATAAAAAAAAATCGCCAAAATTAAAAAAAGCCCCAAAAAACAGAAAAAAAATCTTCAAAATGAAAAAAAACGCCAAAATGAAAAAACATCGCCAAAATGAAAAAAACCCCAAAATAAAAAAAATCGCAAAAATTAAAAAAAATCGCCAAAAGGAAAAAAATCTCCAAAATGAAAATAAACCCCCAAAAAGAGAAAAAAATCGCCAAAATTAAAAAAATTGCCAACATGAAAAAAAAATCGCCAAAAGGAAAAAAACCCCAAAAAACAGAAAAAATAGCCAAAATTAAAAAAAACCCCAAAAACAGGAAAAAATCGCCAAAATGAAAAAAAAATTGCTAATATGAAAAAAATCTCCAAAATAAAACAAGCCCCATAAACAGAAAAAAATCTCCAAAATGAAAAAAAAAATCGCCAAAAATGAAAAAAACTCCCAAAATAGGAAAAACTCGCCAAAATGGAAAAAGAATCGCCAAAAAAATCGCAAAAATTAAAAAACATCGCCAAAATGAAAAAAAACCCCAAAATAAAAAAAAAATCGCAAAAATTAAAAAAAATCGCCATAAGGAAAAAAATCTCCAAAATGAAAATAAACCCCCAAAAACAGAAAACAAAATCGCCAAAATGAGAAAAAAGCGACAAAACTGAAAAAAACTGCGCGAGTCAAAGTCGCACTTTACTGAATTTTTTAATATTAAATTAAATGAAACTAAGTTTTTTCTTATTTCGTTTTTGTTTCGTTCACTTAACAAATTTTATGTATTTTTTAAAAAACTAGATTGGTATCAATAATCAGACAAATCCAAAATTATGACTCCAGGGTTGGTTGGAAAACTCACGCTTTTGTGTTATGTAAAATTAAATAGGTCTAAATTTTTTTCTTTTTCTTTATAAATTGAATATATTTTATGCTTCTGAAAGAAAAGTTTGGCGTATGAAATTTGAAAAATTAAAATTACAGCTCCAAAGATGGAAACTTTAAAAAAATTATAAATTTTTTCACAAAACAAATATGTATGTATGTGTCTGCATACTATATATATGTACGTACGTTGGTAAAGGGTATATAAGATTCGGCACAGACGAATATAGCACTCTTACTTGTTTCGTTTTTGTTTCGTTCACTTAACAAATTTTATGTATTTTTTAAAAAACTAGATTGGTATCAATAATCAGACAAATCCAAAATTATGACTCCAGGGTTGGTTGGAAAACTCACGCTTTTGTGTTATGTAAAATTAAATAGGTCTAAATTTTTTTCTTTTTCTTTATAAATTGAATATATTTTATGCTTCTGAAAGAAAAGTTTGGCGTATGAAATTTGAAAAATTAAAATTACAGCTCCAAAGATGGAAACTTTAAAAAAATTATAAATTTTTTCACAAAACAAATATGTATGTATGTGTCTGCATACTATATATATGTACGTACGTTGGTAAAGGGTATATAAGATTCGGCACAGACGAATATAGCACTCTTACTTGTTTCGTTTTTGTTTCGTTCACTTAACAAATTTTATGTATTTTTTAAAAAACTAGATTGGTATCAATAATCAGACAAATCCAAAATTATGACTCCAGGGTTGGTTGGAAAACTCACGCTTTTGTTTTATGTAAAATTAAATAGGTCTAAATTTTTTTCTTTTTCTTTATAAATTGAATATATTTTATGCTTCTGAAAGAAAAGTTTGGCGTATGAAATTTGAAAAATTAAAATTACAGCTCCAAAGATGGAAACTTTAAAAAAATTATAAATTTTTTCACAAAACAAATATGTATGTATGTGTCTGCATACTATATATATGTACGTACGTTGGTAAAGGGTATATAAGATTCGGCACAGACGAATATAGCACTCTTACTTGTTTTTTTTTTTTTTTTAAATCCATTAAAACTGCACTAAATATTTATTAAGAAAATACAGTGCCTAGCACTTTAAATCGTGATACCTTTTCGAATTTCTGTGTGAGGCACCTCATGCTACATGGCAAAGGTGTTTGCTGTTGCAAAATATATACGTAATTATAGAGATAAGTGTTTTTTGTTTTTAGAGATAATATCAGAAACGAGTTTTATCGCTGTGGTTAACATGTTTGCTTTGGAATGTGCATGTGTGAAAATATGTGCGTGCTCAATATTAGGGAGATAACTACTTTTGAGAAATTGTGTCATATTCCACAGTTGTATAATTCAAATAATATTCATAGATAGAAAAATACAGTTTATGAAAAGATAAGACCATTATTTGTTATTAAGTTCATTAACAGTATCATCTATCAAATTCACGACCAATTTTATTTCATCATTTATTCTTATTGATCATTAAGCTTGACAGCACATACATATATATATATCTATATATATATATATATATATATATATATATATATATATATATATTCTGACGTCATGGGGGAAAATTTCTTGAAGCCTTCCATTCATATTCATCAAATTGGAAAATATTTATGCCGTAATTCTGTTCGACGATTGTATCGTCTTGTCTATGGACGAAAAAAAGAAGCAGTTTTGATTCTTTAAAACAATTATTATTTATTGTCTATGCTAGAAGGTTCGTGTATTTGCTTTATGATTTTTTTCTAAATATCATATCTAACACATATTTTTTCATAAATTTTTCAAACTATTGTATACATGGCAATAATATTTATATTTTTCATTGTCAAAGACAACAACCATTTTTGAAGAATATAATTTAGAGAATTCAAAGACAAGAACTCAGAAGCATTTTCAAACAAAAACGTCCTAAATGTTTTTACTGGATTAGGGCATTAATCAATAATTATGTATATGAAAGTATAAGCCACGTATTCGCTAATATAGCTTCGTTTTCTAAAAAATCCAATAGCGATTCAAATACACTTATTCTTCAGATTTGTTCTAGCACATAAAAGACTTAGTATTATTGTTCTACAATTCAATATAAATCAACTTTTTGCAGGCACTAATAAATTTATTGATTAAAACTGTCCTACAACATTGAACTCTACCCTAATGAGCACAAACAAATGGCAAACAAAAGGCTGATATTTATGGAAGCGAGTGGTATACACGTTTATATTTTATACGCAAACGTGCAGGAAAAGGATGCAGGAAATACCAAGAGCCACCCATGCAAATTACGAAATATCATCACATAACAACGCAGAACACACAATATAAAAACGCACATAATCCCATTCCCAAGCATATATTACATACATATTTTTCTCTTGAACATTCGCCATTTAAGGGCAAATGTCAGAGGTTGTACAGAGAATTCAACACACATGATTGTTGTTGCAAAAAAAAAACTATAAAGAACAAGTAAGAGTGCTATATTCGGCTGTGCCGAATCTTATGTACCCTTTACCAACGTATGTACATATATATAGTATACAGACACATACATAATTATTTGTTTTGTGAAAAAATTTATAATTTTTTTAAAGTTTCCATCTTTGGAGCTGTAATTTTCATTTTTCAAATTTCATACGCCAAACCTTTCTTTCAGGAGCATAAAATATATTCAATTTATAAAGAAAAAGAAAAAAAATTAGACCTATTTAATTTTACATAACACAAAAAGTGTGAGTTTTCCAACCTTGGAGTCATAATTTTAGATTTTCCTGATTATTGATACCAATCTAGTTCTGTAAAAAATACATAAAATATGTTAAGTGAACAAAGCAAAAACGAAATAAGGAAAAACTTAGTTTCACTTAATTCCTTTAATATTAAAAAATTCAGTAAAGTGCGACTTTGAATCGCGCACGAAAGGTAGGCTTTTTTGCTTTTTTGAAGTTTTTTTCAGTTAAAACGATTTTTTCAGTTTTGTCGCTTTTTTCTCGTTTTGGCGATTTTTTTTCTGTTTTTGGAGGTTTTTTTCAATTTCTCGATTTTTTCTGTTTTTGGGAATTTCTTCGTTTTGGCGATTTTTTTCATTTTGGCGATTTTTTTTCATTTTGGCGATTTTTTTTCATTTTGGCGATTTTTGTTTTAATTTTGGCGATTTTTTCTGTTTTTTAGGTTTTTTTCGTTTTGGAGATTTTTTTCATTTTGTCGATTTTTTTCATTTTGGTGATTTTCTTTCATTTTGGCGATTTTTGTTTTCATTTTAGCAAATTTTCCGTTTTTTTACGATTTATTTTAGTCTTAGATATTTTTTTTAATTTGGTGCTTTTTTTCGTTTTGGCGATTTTTTTTTTCATTTTGGCGATTTTTTTCTGTTTTTTGGGGTTTTTTTCGTATTGGCGTTTTTTTCATTTTGGCGATTTTTTTTTCATTTTGGCGATTTTTTCTGTTTTTTAGGGTTTTTTTTTCGTTTTGGTGATTTTTTTCATTTTGGCGATTTTTTTTCATTTTTGCGATTTTCTTTCATTTTGGCGATTTTTGTTTTAATTTTAGCAATTTTTCCGTTTTTTTGCGATTTATTTTAGTCTTAGAAATTTTTTTGGATTTGGTGCTTTTTTTCATTTTGGCGATTTTTTTTTGTTTTTGGCGATTTTTTTTGGTTTGACGATTTTATAATTTTTTATTTTTTTACTTTTACCGTTTTTGAAAATTTCAAGAGTTTTGCTCTTACGGTTTCCAAGATACAGCAATTTATCAAAATTACATAGTCGATATTACATTAACTGATGGTACACCCTTTAATTAAAATTTTTTAAATTTTAGTGTTAATTGCTGTAGTCTGTATAAAAATGCACTAACTTTACAAATTTCAAGTGCATATACATACATACATACAATTATATGTATATTACATGGGATTTTAAAATTTTTCGTTGCTCGTTTTGGAACACCCTTTAATTTCCAATTCTCATGTATTTGTTGTTGTAGCGGCCAAGGGTCTACACACTGTGTCCAAATTTCAGGTCTGTAGCTCTTACGGTTCTCGAGAAAATACTAATATAGTTATAGACATAGTTAATTTTACATAACACAAAAAGTTAAAGTTTTCCAACCCTGGAAACGTCTTTTTATTTTTTTTTTTATTTTTTTAATTTAAAATTCCAATTTTAGTCCTACTGAAGTGTAAAATAAGTTCATTTATTAAAAAAAAATAAAAATTTGTTTTCGGTAGTTACTTTTATATGGCAAAATTAAGTTTAAGTTTCCCAGCTCTGCAATCGTCTGCTCGATTTTGCTGAATTTCAATACCAATCTATTTTGAAAAATTTCTGATACACCAGTCCAAGAACGAAGTCTCTAGCTTTTCTGGGAGCTTCGGAAAACCGATTTCACGTACAGACAGACGGACAGACGGACAGACGGACAGACGGACAGACGGACAGACGGACAGACGGACAGACGGACAGACGGACAGACGGACATCGCTTATTCGTCTTCCCTATGCATAAGGATCCAGAATATATATATTTTATGGGTCGCTTATTGATATTATAGAAATTACAAACGGAATGACAAACCTATATATACCCTTTTACCATTTTTGTGGTAAAGGGTATAATAATCTTCTTACATGGTGTAGTGGCATTTGCTTTGAGCGCTAAGTTGAATTTTCAGCACTAAAAACCAGCACAAATTTCGATTTCTCCGAACACTATTTTATTTGAATAAATATTGCGTTATGCTGGTGAGAGGTAATAATACTACAACTATTTTGGCAATTTTTAATAGATATAATATTTTCATATTTATTAAGAAACTTATAAAATTTGACGTACCATAACAAAATATTATTTAGGGAAAGAAGGTAAAAAGTTGCCCATTTACGTAATTCGAATCTTTAAATTTCAGTTAATTGTTAAATATATTTTAATTAAAAATCTATTTACAGATTTCTTCAAAAAGTTGGTATTTTCAATAACAAAAATTAAACATTTTAAAAATCCCAAAGTACCGACCAAACGGCTGAACCGACTTTCTGCAAGCGTAAAAGATGTGATATCTTCTAAGCCGCTGGATCAATTTTCTTCAAACATGGACGAGAGCACTTTCTATGATCAAGTTACCTTTCAAACAAACAAACAAAATTAATCAAAATCTGTCCTGTACGTGGACTTATACAGACACATAGTCACACAGATTCCAAAAAATTTATATTTTGCTCAAGTTAGCCAATTATTTTGCAGGTTAAATTGCTGTCTAAATTAATTAAAAATGTTGTCATTTCATTGAAATTCCTTTCCAAACTGAAGAAGAACAATTGAAGAGTTGTATGGAAATTAATTTTCTTTTTAATTATTACAAACCAAATTTGTTATGTCGTTTAAAGGGCATTTACACCAGCACAAAATTTAGCAGATTTAAATTAAAATCTTTATAAAAATCTAAACCCTTCACACTAACTTCTTTTGACATTCATCAAGATTTTTTTTATCCAAAAACCAAACCCATTAACTGAAAAATTTCCAAAACTACAACCAAACAACTGCAATGTAGCCAATTCACACACCTTCTTAAGCAGACCGTAGCTAATTCAATAATCTTATATATAAGTATGTTGTACAGGGTAGTACAAAAAAAATAAAAATATTACATTTTGAATAAATTTCCCACAAATCTACTGACAAAACAGATATATATATACATATATAGACTATGGCGCGTAGTCATAGTCAATACAAAGTACACTTTAAGAAATTAAAACCAGTATTTTGTATTGTAATACTGGTTTTAACTTCTTAATGTGTACTTTATTTTGACTATGACTACGCGCTAATGTAAATAAAGGCCCTTTTATTTTTCGTTTAAGATTTATGCATTTATATATTTTATTTTTTTGGAAAAAATATTTATATTCATATTCACCTGATGTTGGCAAATCCGAATACGAGTATCTAGAAATGACCGATTATTCGGGAAACCGTATACGAACACGAATATAAGCGCACCACTAGAATATACATACATATATGCGGCCTTATCGTGGTTGGCGTGTTTCGACTTCTGCTACACCATTTTAGTCCTACATTAAATTAAACGTTCAAGTCAAAATACTTCAACCAGGAAAAGGAGAATGTAAAAAACTCGTAATTATAAAATAACTTATTATTATTAATCGAAAGAATATAAAAACTATTTATAGAAATAATATAAAAGGTGTTTTTTTAGTGTCAAAACTTTGACTTGGCATCACTGCTTTATTTCAGCACCCACTTAACAGCTGATAGTTGCCTTTTGTTTAGTTTGTTTTGAAATTTCAGTATGAATCGACTTACACCAGAGCCACGCGTGCAAATTTTTGAAATTTTGAAAAAATTTTATTTTTTCGATGAAGCCCATTTCTGCTTGAATGGGTACGTAAATAAAAAAAGAGGAAAATCCACAAGCTTTTGACGAATCACCATTGTCAAAACACCATTATTGTTTTCCCTTGAAGTCGATGAAAAAATACTGAGCCTTTTTATTATTACTATCCTTAGATTGTTTTACACAGTAATAATGCCTTTTGCAAAATAAATGGTAATAAATCTGGAACTTTTAAACCTACAACATCTTTAGAAGAGGACTTATAAAATACATGTCTGGACGCCTTGTGCCTTAAGCTGTAGATGAGTTACAGTGGGTTTAAGTTGACCACCTGGAATTCTCAGGCTTGTGCATGTTTTAAAAATTATGGAACATTTTGAGCTAAGCTATAAATTTTTAAGAAATAATCGCCTCAGAAGATATTTGACTCAAGACAAAACAAATTTTTTTTGCCTTGTTTGTTTAAGTATTTTGTACATATGTATGTAACTTTTAAAATTTAAAATATTACTAGGAAAAAAATTTTTAGTATCTCCATTCGTGAAACCAGTTAAAGGCTAATAAATTAAAATGTTAAAACGTCCTTGCAAGATGCATGTTTTTTCAGCTTCTTTAGTATTTTTAATTTTGTAAAAACTTTGTTTAATACGTTCACTTTTTAACCACATAGCGCTTTAGGCAATCTGTTAAGAATGCACAGATAAAAAACTGCCTCATAGAATCAATAAGATTTTCTCTATGAAACAATTTTAGGCTAAGGGGTATCCCAGCAGAAAGAAGCGAAGATTTTTTCATAGAGATTCCTTATTGTTTTTATGTGGTAAATAAGAAATCTTATTATTCACAACTTTTTTTACTCAATTTCCGTTATTTTTGGCACCAAAAAAACAATCCATAGAGAAAATCTTCTTGATTCTATTAGGTTTTTTTTATAAATTGTAAACTATAGGGACTTCTTATTGTTTTTATAAGGTTGCCTTCTTGATTTTTTTAAAAAGGCTTTTTTCTTGATTTTATTAGGCTGTCTTATTGATTTCTTCAATAAGGTTTTCTTCTTGATTTTAGAAGGTTCCTATATGATTATGTGTAAAGCATCTTATTGATTTTTTTAATAAGGAAATCTTATTGATTTTATGAGGTGTCTTATTATTTCGTTTCTATAAATAGACATAGAGACAATTTGTGTATAAGAATGTATGCACAATAATTTCAATGGTTATTCAGGCTGCTTGTTAGCATATTGGGTAGAGTGCTTGTCTATCAGGTAGAAGTTTGCTGGTTCAATACTTGGTGAGTAAGTTAGTTAAGAATATAACCTAATGTGTATATATGTATGTATGTATGTATAAATAAATAAGATCTACAACATACTACATACATACATACATATGTATATGGTATAGAATTCAAATGAAAATACATAAGTACAGAGATTAAAAACGCTATTTTTTTATTTTTTTACTGAATAAATCAATAAGATAATCTCATAAAAACTACAAGATTTCTTCTTGATTTTTTCAAAAATGTTTTCTCTATGAAATTAATAAGATTTCCTTATTGAAACAAAAACCATAGAGATTTCTTATTAATTTTGTTCTATTTTATTTTTTATTTAGTAGGCACTAATTTCCCTGTGTGTGTTTTAGAGCCAATTATTTTGCATTTTGTACACTTACCCTACATTCAGTAACTCCGAAAATCATAAATTAAAAAAAAAAATTTTGCGTTTAAGACCTTTTAAAGAAAATTGTGACGGTAGATTTTAAAAAGTTCAACCATATCATTTAATTACGTATATAGTTTTAAGCATTTTTAACTAAAATGCCTTTTCATAAATGCGGATACAAACGCAGGTTTTCTGAAAAAAATCAAGATTTGGGAAAAATATAGTTTGGCACATTAAAAATATATATATTGCATTAACTTAATTTTCTGAATTTGATATTTCTGACATCCAATAGAGTCTCTTTACTGCGCCTGAAAAAAATATTCCAATATGCAGTTCAAAAAATAGAATAGTGGTTAACTTCTTTCCTTTTATACACGCATCAGTTGTTTACAACTGTTGTGATTTCTAAAATTTTACCTAAACAATTAGATAAAGAAAACGAAATTTTGGAATATTATACAATAAATTTAGGGTAAAATTTGTCCTACTGTAACTCTTCTCCAGAGGGTGGTGTAGGTTGTCTGAAGTAGTTAGCACATTGACTACAAAAACCGAAGGTCCTGGGTTCGAACCCGGTTTCCGACAGTCATTAAAAATAACAACACCACGCATTTTTCTGATGTGCATTAGTGTCCTTTGTATCAGTTGTTGTGGGAAAAGTTCTAAAAACTAAAAACTATACCGACTTCATCAGATAATAATCCTAATGTACATCAGAGCGCCCTCCTTCGTTATGTGGCAGAATAATTCGCGAAGTAAAATAATCACTAAAAAAAATGGCTACTAAACGCAGTTTCAAAAATGTAATACGCCTCATTTGACACCAGATGGCGCTGCAACACCGCATTATCAAAAAATGTGCAAAGAGCAGAGTTGTAAAAGAATGAAGCCTTTATCTATCCTATATCTCTTCCTTCACCACCTGTCTTCTCTATCACTTTCATTTCCCTATCACCCTCTCTAACTATCTTCTCTTCAATTAACAGGTAACACAAAGGGATCATTGTATTGGACACAAGTGAGCTGGACTCTAAATTTCACCCTTCCTTACCAGCAGCCTGCTAACCTAACCTAACCTAACTCCTCTCCAGCTTAATGCTAAGAACACATTTGGGACGAACCGCGAATTTCGTACACGTCGACGAATTCGTCGATAAGAATTCGCTATGTAAATTCGTCGTGTGAAGCACAACAACGACGAATTTAATCAGCGAATTGAGCTCTTGTAATTGATAAAGTTGGTTATTGTGTGTGCAGAGATAGATGGTAGAATTAAATGCCTGTCCCACGATGTCACCAGCAAATGTTCGATCGACAATTTGTATTGCAAACAACAATAACATTAGAAATTTTTTGTTATTTTCAATATAAATATTCGATCGAACTATTTGTGATGACATCGTGGGACAGGCAGTAAGAATATCACATCACAGAGTTTGTCAAGCACGACGAATTTCATTCAACGGCGCAACGAAGGGGAAGAAGGGTGTTGTATTTATCATTCTATGTATGTATGTAAGTATGTATGTGTGTTCCTTTAAGGCACTATATAAACCGAACGCGTGGACAGATTTTGATGATTCTTAAGTCAGTCGATTTGTCTTAATCCTGGGAGTGTCACTGTGTTGTACAATATGGCAGCCAACAGACTCCATTTTGTAAAACAAAAAAAAAATAAAAAGTCGGCGAACTTGTCAAAATGGGTATCATTCGACAGATATTTTAGAATCATATTTAGGTTTGTCTTATGATTTTTCAATTCGAAGTTGGTAGCAGTTGGGGGTTTTGATTTTTTTTTTATAAATATTTCTTTAATTTTCATATGCATAAATGTGATTTATTTCATATGATGAAATTTTCGTTCGTCCAAGTTGGGTTTCCAGCATAAGTTAAAAGCCTGTCAATATATGTGTTGTAAAGTCTATGTCCTCCTCCATAGATGTTCGAAGTTTCTAAATCCAATCAGTAGTTTATTTATTTTGCAAAAGTCCCCACATTACATTAAATTATACTACTTTACTTTACATTACGTTTCATTATATTACATTGCATTATCTACCGAACTCCGTTAATTTTTTTGTATGAAACTGGGTTTTTTGTTAAGTTCCCTTTTTTTTATTTCTAAACTACTCGTATCAACTCTCAGACGGTTTTTTTTATCATCAATTATGAAGAAAATTTAAATTTTGCTTAAATTAAAGCACACTTACTCATATTATAAAGTATAGTATTAAAATTTTTAGTTTTGCCAATTGTGCTTTTCTTATTGGGTCTTATTTTTTATTTGCAGTTGCTAGAGAAAAGAACAAAAAACAAGTAAGAGTGATATATTCGGCTGTGCCGAATCTTATAATCCCTTTACCAACGTACGTACATATACATACATATATATATAGTATACAGATACATACATACATATTTGTTTTCTGATATTTTTTTTCTCTAAAGCAATTAATAGTAAGTGACCTCTCAGTATTTTTCGATTAAAGAATTTGATTCAATTATTTTATTTTCGATATTAGCAATAGTTGAATATTTTACTCTACACTCTGTGGTTAAGATATATTTTACATTCACTCCTGTCAACATCGATTTCTATAATAATTACAAACAGAATGACAACCCTATTTTTTTGGTAAAGGGTATAATAAGAAAAACCTTAGTTTCATTTAATTCCTTTAATATTAAAAAATTCAGTAAAGTGCGACTTTGAGTCGCGCACGAAGGGTTCCGTACATTCGGTTCTCAGCATTTTTTAATGTGGCTTTTTTGAAGTTTTTTTTTCAGTTTAAACGTTTTTTTCAGTTTTGTCGCTTTTTTCTCATTTTAGCGATTCTTTTTCCATTTTGGCGATTTTTTTCATTTTGGCGACTTTTTTTCTATTTTAGGGCTTTTTTTTATTTTGGAGATTTTTTCATTTTGGCGATTTTTTTTCATTTTGGCGATTTTTTCCTGTTTTTGGGGGTTTTTTTCATGTTGGCGATTTTTTTCTGTTTTTTGGGTCTTTTTTCTGTTTTTAGGGCTTTTTTTATTTTGGAGATTTTTTTTATTTTGGCGACTTTTTTTCATTTTGGTGATTTTTTTCCTGTTTTTGGGGTTTTTTTCATTTTGGCGATTTTTTTTTGTTTTTTGGGGTTTTTTTTTCGTTTTGGCGATTTTTTATCATTTTGGTGATTTTTTCTGTTTTTGGGGGCTTATTTTTATATTGGAGATTTTTTTCATTTTGGCGATTTTTTTTTCATTTTGGCGATTTTTTTTCTGTTTTTTTGGTTTTTTTTCATTTTGGAGATTTTTTTCATTTTGGCGTTTTTTTTAATTTTGGCAATTTTTTCTGTTTTTGGGTTTTTTTTTCATTTTGGCGACTTTTTTCTGTTTTTGGGGGTTTTTTCGATTTGGCGATTTTTTTTCATTTTGGCGATTTTTTTTCATTTTGGCGTTTTTTCCATTTTAGCAATTTTTCCGGTTATTCGCCATTTATTTTAGTCTTAGACATTTTTTTTTGTAATTTGGTGCTTTTTTTCGTTTTGGCGATTTTTTTTGTTTTTGGCGATTTTTTTCGGTTTGGCAATTTTATAATTTTTTGATTTTTTAGTTTTACCGTTTTTGAAAATTTCAAGAGTTTTGCTCTTACGGTTTCCAAGATACAGCAAGTTGTCAAAATTGCATAGTCAAAAGTGCATTAACTGATGGAACACCCTTTAATTAAAATTTTTGGAAATTTTAGTGGTGATTTTTGTAGTCTGAATAAAAATACACTATCCTTACACATTTCAAGTGTATATACATACATACATACAATTATATGTATATTACATGGGATTTTAAAATTTTTTGTTGCTCGTTTTGGAACACCCTTTAATTTCCAAATCTCATGTATTTGTTGTTGTAGCGGCCAAAGGTCTACACACTGTGTCCAAATTTCAGGTCTGTAGCTCTTACGGTTCTCGAGAAAATAATAATATAGTTTTAGACATAGTTAATTTTACATAACACAAAAAGTTAAAGTTTTCCAACCCTGGAAACGTCTTTTTAATTTTTATACCCTTTACCAACAAAAATGGTAAAAGGGTATATATAGGTTTGTCATTCCGTTTGTAATTTCTATAATATCAATAAGCGACCCATATAATATATATATTCTGGATCCTTATGCATAGGGAAGACGAATAAGCGATGTCCGTCTGTCCGTCTGTCCGTCTGTCCGTCTGTCCGTCTGTCCGTCTGTCCGTCTGTCCGTCTGTCCGTCTGTCTGTACGTGAAATCGGTTTTCCGAAGCTCCCAGAAGAGCTAGAGACTTCGTTCTTGGACTGGTGTGTCAGAAATTTTCCAAAATAGATTGGTATTGAAATTCAGCAAAATCGGGCAGACGATTGCAGAGCTGGAAAACTTAAACTTCATTTTGCCATATAAAAGTAACTCCCGAAAACAAATTTTTATTTTTTTTTAATAAATGTACATATTTTACACTTCAGTACGACTAAAATTGGAATTTTAAAATAAAGAAATACAAAAAAATTAAAAAGACGTTTCCAGGGTTGGAAAACTTTAACTTTTTGTGTTATGTAAAATTAACTATGTCTAAAACTATATTAGTATTTTCTCGAGAACCGTAAGAGCTACAGACCTGAAATTTGGACACAGTATGTAGACCTTTGGCCGCTACAACAACAAATACATGATAATTGGAAATTAAAGGGTGTTCCAAAACGAGCAACGAAAAATTTTAAAATCCCATGTAGTATATATAGAATTGTATGTATATACACTTGAAATTTGTAAGGTTAGTGTATTTTTATACAGACTACAAAAATTAACACAAAAATTTAAAAAAATTTAAATTAAAGGGTGTTCCATCAGTTAATGCAATTTTGACTATGTAATTTTGACAATTTGCTGTATCTTGGAAACCGTAAGAGCAAAACTCTTGAAATTTTCAAAAACGGTAAAACTGAAAAAATAAAAAATTATAAAATCGCCAAACCGAAAAAAATCGCCAAAAACAAGAAAAAATCGCCAAAACGAAAAAAAGCACCAAATTAAAAAAAAATTATAAAACTAAAATAAATCGCAAAAAAACGGAAAAATGTTAAAATGAAAAAAAAAATCGCCAAAACGAAAAAAAACAGAAAAAAATCGCCAAAATGAAAAAAAAATCGCCAAAATGAAAAAAATCACCAAAACGAAAAAAAATCCTAAAAAACAGAAAAAAATCGTCAAAATGAAAAAAAATCGCAAAAACGAAAAAAAACCCTAAAAAACAGAAAAAGATCGCCAAAATGAAAAAAATCGCCAAAAAAAGAAAAAAACCTAAATAACAGAAAAAAATCACCAAAACGAAAAAAAGCACCAAATTAAAAAAAAATTTCTAAGACTAAAATAAATCGCAAAAAAATTTAAAAATTGCTAAAATGAAATCAAAAATCGCCAAAATGAAAGAAAATCGCCAAAATGAAAAATAAAATCGCCAAAATGAAAAAATCACCAAAACGAAAAAAAAACCTAAAAACAGAAAAAAATCGCCAAAATGATAAAAAAATCGCCAAAATGAAAAAAATCACCAAAACGAAAAAAACCCAAAAAAACAGAAAAAATCGCCAAAATGAAAAAAGCACTAAATTAAAAGAAAATTTCTAAGACTAAAATAAATCGCAAAAAAACGAAAAAATTGCTAAAATGAAAAAAAAATCGCCAAAATGAAAAATATCGCTAAAACGAAAAAAAAACCTTAAAAAACAGAAAAAAATCGCCAAAATGAAAAAATCGCCAAAAAAAGAAAAAAAATCGCCAAAACGAAAAAAAAAACTAAAAAACAGAAAAAAATCGCCAAAATGAAAAAAAATCGCCAAAATGAAAAAAAAATCGCCAAAATTAAAAAAATCACCAAAACGAAAAAAAACAGAAAAAAATTGCCAAATGAAAAAAAAATCGCCAAAATGAAAAAAAATCACCAAAACGAAAAAAAAACAAAAAAAATCGCCAAAAAAAATCGCGAAAAAAACCCAAAAAAAAAAAAAAAAAATCGTCAAAATGAGAAAAATCTCCAAAATGAAGAAAAGCCCAACAACAGAAAAAAATCGCCAAAATGAAAAAAACCTCCAAAAACAGACAAAATCGCCAAAACGAGAAAAAAGCGACAAAACTGAAAAATCGTTTTAACTGAAAAAAACTTCAAAAAAAGCAAAACACCTTCCTTTCGTGCGCGATTCAAAGTCGCACTTAACTGATTTTTTTTTTAGTATTAAAGGAATTAAATGAAACTAAGTTTTTGCTTATTTCGTTCTTGCTTTTTTCACTTAACATATTTTATGTATTTTTTAAAGAACTAGATTGGTAACAATAATCAGAAAAATCCAAAATTATGACTCCAGGGTTGGAAAACTTACACTTTTTGTTTTTTTTCTTTTTCTTTATAAATTGAATATATTTTATGCTTCTGAAAGAAAAGTTTGGTGTATGAAATTTGAAAAATTAAAATTATAGCTCCAAAGATGGAAACTTTAAAAAAATGATAAATTTTTTCACAAAACAAATATGTATGTACGTGTCTGTATACTATATATATGTACATACGTTGGTAAAGGGTATATAAGATTCGGCACAGCCGAATATAGCACTCTTACTTGTTTTATATTTTTTTAATTTAAAATTCCAATTTTAGTCGTACTGAAGTGTAAAATACGTTCATTTATTAAAAAAAAATAAAAATTTGTTTTCGGTAGTTACTTTTATATGGCAAAATGAAGTTTACGTTTTCCAGCTCTGCAATCGTCTGCTCGATTTTGCTGAATTTCAATACCAATCTATTTTGGAAAATTTCTGACACACCAGTCCAAGAACGAAGTCTCTAGCTTTTCTGGGAGCT
Source organism: Tachina lurida (assembly GCA_944452675.1). NCBI lineage: Eukaryota > Metazoa > Arthropoda > Insecta > Diptera > Tachinidae > Tachina > Tachina lurida. The sequence goes on from OX101752.1 coordinate 42,178,224, forward strand.
TCGGAAAACCGATTTCACGTACAGACAGACGGACAGACGGACAGACGGACAGACGGACATCGCTTATTCGTCTTCCCTATGCATAAGGATCCAGAATATATATATTTTATGGGTCGCTTATTGATATTATAGAAATTACAAACGGAATGACAAACCTATATATACCCTTTTACCATTTTTGTTGGTAAAGGGTATAAAAAGCAATACTTTGACTCTGTTTCACTTTCCTTGCAGTTATTATGCACAGTCCTTTTATTTCTCGTGCTCACACTCATATTTAACATATTGTTGTTACAAGCGACTACACACTACACACCACAAAGTGGCAATTTATGTTGTACAATTTTTATGCTCCAATTATTTCTTAAATGATTTCTTATTCTTTGTGGGTGGTATGAAATAAATGGGTTAAATATTGCAAGAAAATTGCACATTTAAATTGTATTTATGTCTTTGAGATTGCTACCGAAGGAACTGTGTAATTTATGGCAGTTTTTGGTTTCTTTTGACGCACAATATGGTTATTGTTCTGTTCAAGTATGTTATGTGTGCTTAAGGGCGAGTTATTTCCTTTAATTTTTTTTATAATGACAAGAATGCTGATCATAGTTTCTAAATTGTAAAAGAAAGTTGCCTATACATATTAAAACTTTCAGATTTAACTCAAGCAAATTTTATTTAATTCTTGGTACTTACGTATATAAATACATACATATGTATAAGGCTTCTTATGGAAATGTGGGAACAGAAACAAAGGAAAGACTTTCAGCTTACAGCTGATTTAAGAACAACACTCGCAGGCTGGGAATGTGTTGTGTTGTGTTGTGTTATGGCATCAATAATGGATAACATTTTTATAGCTATGCTATTTATTGCACGATACAGGAGTTAGGAAGTTATATAAATAATCGACACTATTACAGTTATAAATATAGTTTTGTTTTGATTTCTTTGTACTTAAGAGCAGAGTAAGAAAATAAACAAAACAAATTGTTTGATTTTGGTTTGTTTCGTTCTTTGAAGTGAGTGAAACAAAAACAAAACAAAAACAATGAGAAGGATTGCTCAATTTATTTCTGCACATGAACTAAAACCAGAAAACACAGCCGATCGGCTGTAAGCCACCACCGGTCACAAACAATACATTAATCCAATCGTACCCCGCTAGAAAAGAAAATTATGGGAAATAAATGAAAACTTTTTGATTAATTTGCGGTGAATTTGACATCATCATATCATATAAATTTATTGCATTGTTATTTCACACATGAAATTTGTTTTGTATAACTAAGCAGCATAGCTATAACCGGTGCTTACTTATTTTAAAGGAATAAGCTTATATATACATATGTACTTTATTATAACATATATTTTATATGTTATAAAATTATTATTGGGTAATTTCAACTCTCTCTTTTTCTACAAAAAGCTAAAACTGAATCAATTGTGGGTGCAGTATTGCAGTGCCTCTGGTGTCAATGAGGCGTATTAAATTTTTAAAGCTGTGCTTAGTAGCCATTTTATTGATTATTTTACTTCACCGATGATTCTGCTACACAATGCCGATGAAGCAGGGCGCTCTGATGTTATATTAGGGCCAGTAACCAGTGTCTATGGCTTCATCACTTGAACTTTCCTACAACAAAATGCGTAGTGTTGTTAGTTTCAATAACTGTCAGAGACTGGGCTCGAACCCAGGACCTTCGGTTTTGTAGTCAATGTGCTAACTACTTCAGCCAACTCCACCCTCAATAAACTTTTGTCATGATACTATATATAACCGTATATAGATATCATCGCAGATAATGGGCATGCCTGGCAAACAGCTATGTTAAAATTTTTGTTCAGGGAACAACACCTTCATGTAGAATGCTGCACTTAGGGTTGTCATAGAAGGCTTTGACGAGGGATATAAATATTTTGCGTTCACCCCTGTCTAGTATTGAATTCTTTTTAAAATCTAATGAATATGCGATAACGGGCCTATTCGAAAATGCATCACTGCTCTGCATCATACAAGCAAACTTTAATTTAAAATGCAACACCAGTTCGCTGACAATATTTTTTAGTAGCAGCCATATTTTTACCACATATTTAATATTTATTTGTGCATTATCTATTTAAGCCTACAACAGGCCCAAGGTTTTTAGCGTAATTCTACCAGAAGTGAACGATCATTAAAACTATGTTATTTTTTCTTAATTTTTTATTAAGACTATTAGAACATTTTCTGAAATTTCTGGGTAAAGATTGCAAATTTTCATTATATGAGAAAAAAAAACTTTTTTATTTTAAATCAGCAACAGAATAATGTAAGTGACTTCTGCTTTGATGCCATGATTGATTTATATTCATATGAAAATATCTTGAGATTTTTCCAAATATCACATATTATGGGAAGCGCTCAAAATATTGAAATAATAAGAACAATAGAAATGTAAAGCTTCTTATAAACTTATGTATACGTATGCATATTCATCAAAAGCAAAACATAATTTCTTTTCAACCAATAACATAACTTAATTTATAAATTAAGTAGCTGATTATGTATTACATACTCTTCTGTAAAATTACAAACAGCATGTACAATTTACAGGGAAGATAAATATTTTGCACGATAAGTTTTCTTTTTGAATAACGAAAACATTTATAGTCAGAGTGATTGAAATGAGAAGTTATAAAAATTTCATCATATACATATGTGACAGCGCATAGAAAAAGGGACCTAAGGGTAAATAAATCTATTTTAACTTTTTTTATGTGGAAAACATCATGGCATCGAATGAGACCGATCCCATGCCCCAAAAGTGGTCCCTCCCAGAGATATGCGCGTTTTATGAAATTGAAGTCGATGCTTCTAAGGTTATGTGAAAAAATTTTCGTACTAACAGAGTGATATTCACGATTTGAAAAAATTATAAATGAGAATTTATTATAATTCACAATTAATAATTTCAGAAAATAAACCTGGATTCGAAAAAACGCGAGCAAAATTGATATTAAACTCATGGAATCAGCGCGCTAGGTAGAAAACAGTAAAAACCAACTACACAAAACAGGAGGTAGGGACGACCTACCCGCGTTTTCAAGGTTGACCAACACGTTCCTGACGTCATGAGATGTGTCGCTTTCAAATGAGACCAATATTAACACGCTCAGTGATGGTACACCAAAGATACACGTATTTAAATCTTGAAAACGGCTCTCCTGAACAAAACCGGTTTTTACTCATAGGTCCCTTTCGATTTTGCGCGTCACATTGTGGAAACCTTGTGTGAAGTATAAAAAGGGCGACGCATCTGCTGGCAGATCAGTCTATATTGAGTGAGTCAATCTATAGTTGCCAGTTTATCATAAGGCAGTCAGTCTATCATTGAGCTTACGAGTATCGTGAAGTCTAACGTGTTGTATTGAGTGAAGAGTAAACTGAACAAGCAGTGAGTCATAGTCAGGGAAGGAAACTGACTTCTTGGATTTTGTACCAACTGTCAAAACGAAATGTACTTTTTGGACCATGACGGTACCATTTCTTTTTTAATATTTTTTAATAAGAACGGAAACGCAAAAAAAATGTGTAAAAATTCAGAAGTAAACAATAAATAACAAAAACTAAACATTTTAAAAACCCCGATATATCTAGAAAAGATGTGATATCTTCTAAACGGCTGCACCGATTTTCTTAAAACATAGTTAACCTTCTCGATCAAGTCACCTTTCAAACAGAAAAATCAAAATCGGTCCAGCCGTTTGGGCTGCACGTGGACACGGACAGACATACAGATACACACACACTAAAATAAATATAACCACAGCCAAGGCGAGCTCATGTACGAGGTGCTGTCAAGTTAACAGGCATAGTTAAGGTACTAGACAGATTTTTTTGTTGCGGATTTCACACCAACTGGTACATGAATTTGCCTTGACAACAGCATTGCAGCAACAACAGAAAAGCTGACAGTCTAAAGTAAAACACACGCAAAAAAATTAAAGACAACATAGGCAAAATTAATGTTACCATATAGTGAAACATTAACGTTTTTAAATTGTACCAAGTAACTCACGGTACCAACGAGGTCAAAAATGTACCATAAAAAGTACAATTGTACCATGATTTCCATCCGTGACACAGAGCATCAACAGAGTGAATCTTGTTTTTGACGAACATCAATGAGAAGGGGAATCGCTTCAATACCAGCGCAGCCAGTTTAACAGCGGAATAGATGTAGTGGTATCCAGAGGTGGTATTTTTAGGTAATTTAAGTTGTGTGCCTGTATTTTGAGCTCTTGATTACACCAGCTTAAGTATTGCTAATAAATAAAATAGTGTTAGGCCCTGTTCGTAAATTCATCACTGAACTGCAAACGGAAATTTAAATGTCCGAAATTACTTCAAAAAATTATCAGCGACACAGCAAAAAATGGTGCTTCGCTGGAAGCACCTATATAAGTGCTCTTTTGGTAGGCAAGCGCTTACCCGATGCATGGAATGTTGCATGATTTTTATATGGGATTCCTCGCGTAAAAGCTCTGCCACGTTGATATAAAATGTGATTCTTTCATGCCTGCCGGAGTAATCTGAATTCAGCAAAAATATTCGACTAAGTGGAAGCATGTCTTTATCAGGAGTCGATCCCAGGATTTCCATATGTTAGGCTAGAACACTACCCACTGAACTACCGAAGCACATATTTATTTTTGTACACAATTCAATTAAAAAAGAAAAAATCAAAACTCGAAGTAAAAATTTCATTCGCATCCAAATTTGTATATAGGTAAGCAAGAGAAAATAGATCTATAAAAAACGATGATAGTTTGAGTATAAACAGCCGACTGACGTCGTAGTGTTTGTGTTAAATTTTGTCATTCGCTTACGTTAACTATTGCATCCTTGTAAGGCAGAGGGGATGCACTGTGTGCTTTTCCGCGCTTCCGAAGCGCTTATTTTTTGTGTTATATGTATTAAACTACACTACAAAAACAGAAAAAGAAGCTATAAAAATGCAATAGAGAATTTATTAATAAGCAATTGCTTCTAAACCTCGATTATTTTTTTGCTGGGGAGCTTGTATTGCATTTTAGACAAAAGTTTGCTCTCATGATGCAGACCGGTGATGCATTTACGAACAGGTCCTTATTCTTAACTCTAGTTAGTACACTGGGGTCTTTTATTCACTTGCAAATCTTCGAGTTCACAAAAAAGCCTTTTTAAAGGGTAAAAATAAATATAAACATATAAATATAATAAATAATTTTAGCCCTATTAAAAGGTCCAGTTAATTTTCTATAGTTGCAATTGTAGCAGACATGGTTTTACCTTGTTTATTGCCCCCTGTTTATATTACACTTGTGTTGTACAAAAAAAACAAGAGCAAATCATGCTAACATATTTTCCAACACACTTCATCAACTTTAACCAATTTTTAATTTCTAATTGCATCCTTAAAGTGCCCAATAGCAAATTGTTTATTAACTATGTGCAAATGAGCTACTCTGAGCACAAGGAACCGCATGTTATTCATGTTGTTGAAATCAATTAAAAATAATATAAAATATGTATGTATGGGTTAGTGTTTGTACATATCCCAGTTGGCCAAATCGTCACAGACGACATTGTCTTCGACGATTAATGTACGACATGTCGCCTGTTCATAAGGTTTTCTAATCGAAAATTTAAAGGAAATCGTCGTTCATGACTATATGAGCGACAATATCCATGGTTTTGTTTTCAATAAAGCCGTGTTGACGACAATCTGAGCGACAGTGTCATACGTTTTGTCTTCAGTAAGACTTTGTTGAGGACAATCTGAGCGACAGTGTCATATAAGTTTTGTCTTCAATAAAGCAGTGTTGACGACAATCTGAGCGACATTGTCGCCCATCTCGTCTTGTGTGACTTCGGCGCCATTTGTATGAAAATTTCGTCTACGATTTGTATGGGGCTGTCTTCAATATGTCTTCTACGACTTACCATTGTCTTGTACCCGTCGCTAAGGACGTGGCCAACTAGGATGTGAAAGCACAAATACTTAAATAAACATACAAGTAGTGAAATGTATGAAACCTTACCCAGCAAAACTATATTATTCATGGTTTTCATGAGCGCCATTTTGAGTAAATTGAATCCAGAGCTTTTTTGGAATTTTTTTCAAATCATAGATCGACATAAGATCATGTTCTTTTTTTAAATTATTTCCTATTTTATATTTGATATTTAGAATTCGAAAGAGCTGTGGCTTCAATATACTCAAAATGGCCCATCTGAAAATGTTATAAATTTTTTAAGTACCTCCCTGAATAATAATTACAGACATTCTTAGATATTTTTTTTAAGGTAGAAAAAAAATTGCCAACATATAAATTACAGACATTAACATAATTGGGAGATTAACAAAAAAGTCTTAAGTGTCAAACGGGTTTAAAAATTTCGTTTGAAGGAAAAAACAAAAGTAAAAAATAAGTATATCAAAATAATTAAAAACATTAGGACACTATTGCACTTAAGACTGCCGTTTGAGTCCTTCAGTTATATTTATGGGTCGAAAAGAATTTTGAATAATTCTAAGGATGGCCATCCATGGCTTCCAAGTACGATATCGCTAAGAAAATGTTTAACTCTTAGAAGCACTTCGATCAAAACTGCAGTTGTTGCTGGGTAAATGTATTGGAGACGTCTGGCTTAAAATATATTTTCTCATGGCTAAGCCCTAATGAATTTGTACTTTAAATGTTTTATTTTTAAGTGAGAAAATTAGGTTACAAAAACATACTATTTCTAATATTTTCTTATATGTGTATGTATATTCCGTTTTGCAAATTTCATTTAAAGTCTCAATGACCTAAGGTTTAATACACTTTGGATGGAGGTGTTACATATTTATATTGGTTTTAATAGTGCATAATAAATTTGCTATACGTACGTATTACAAATTAATACTATAATAGTTTGTGTAGTTTAAAGTATACACAATACAATTGAACAGTTTTCTAGTTTGTAAGAAAATATACAGGGTAAATTGAAAGCAACGAGAGGCTTTAAATGACATATCTACATATCGTCGGGTGGTCACTGGTTTGCCGCACAGAATATTGAAATAAAAAAGAATAAATAAAGAAGAATGGTGTCACCGAGTAGGAACGTAGTTCCTTATGTTTTACTTACCTTAGGAACTGCCCCTTACCCTTATGGTTTCAAAGAGGCAGACCTTACCCCTCCTCGTACTCCTAGTTTACAAAAGTGTAGAGCCTTTGTGCTCTCCTAGACTCACATCTAGGTTTCCAGTTTCATCAAGATCGGATAGATAGTTTCAAACAGGAAAACATTTCCGCTTACATTCCCTCGTGGTCCTATCTAAAAAAAATTAATAAAAATCGCTTCGACAATTTCTAGGAGAATGAAATTTCCCCCTACTTCACCTCGCGGTCCTATATTTCAAAAAAAAAAAAATCTACAGCGTATGTCTCGGATCTATCTATGTTTTGAATTTCATCAAAATCACATAGATAGTTTCTGAGAGACAGAAATTTCCCCTCGTGCTCCCATCTTTTAAAAAGCATATACTCTCTTTTAGACTCGGATCTATCTATGTTTTGAATTTCATCAAAATCACATAGATAGTTTCTGAGAGACAGAAATTTCCCCTCGTGCTCCCATCTTTTAAAAAGCATATACGCTAAAGGTCTATTTAGACTTTTATCTATCTATGTTCAAAATTTCATCAAAGTCGGTTTCGTGGCTTGCCCGTTAAAGGGCAACAAACAAACAATAAATTTACTTTCGCATTTATAATATTAGTTAGCGGAGACAGCTTCAGCTGCTTTTATTATTACTGACACGAACCACAAATTCAAGTTACGAGCCTTTTAGCAAGACACAAATAATATTGTAGATTCCCAAAAACTAGGATAAAAATCCGAAATATCCCAGGAGTTCCCCGGCACTTCCCTGTAACATTACGGCAACGTGGAAAATCTAAAATACTCGCACTAGCATCACCATTATGCTGTATATTTGTTACCAGTATTTGTAACCAGTATTTGCCAGTTTTTTTTCAATTTTCAAAAAATTATTGTTTTACAGGCATGGCGCGCCATAAGGAATTTACTCGTACGTTCCAAAAATTGTAATGTTATCTACAGCCGTTCGAAAAGCTTTATAAAAACAAAATGGGCATATTTTTATGATTCACTTGAAAATCAAATGATAGAGATGTTATTTTTATGGAAACAAATTTTACTGATAAGACTTTGTAAATTGATATACATACCCACATACTCGTATGTCCATATTCGTATGTAAAATTGTTTTTCATATTTTAATAAAATTATATTTTATATAAGCAATAACACTAAAATTTTTATATACAACATTTGCTTTTTTATTTAATATAATAATTTTATACTCGTAGGTTAATATGTGTATATCCATATGTAAAATTTCATGTCCTTAATAAAACTAAAACTTGTATTTCTCATATATTTTTATTTACTATTTCCCTTAAGTTACGCTTATTGTTTTTTGAACAGGGAATTATGCTCTTCATCTAAATGAGAAATAAGATTTTTCAGCAAATATTTTACTTATATAAAATACTTTCAAGATAAATATTCAAAGGAACATTTTATCCGCATTTTTATATCTAAATGCAGTAATGCAGTAGTAAAATTATTTCTTAAAATGATATCGAGCAGAAGAATGTTACTATTATCCAGTTATTTGAAATGTTTTATTATGGTAACTCATCAGTAACTCATGATATACATACATTAATCAATTTAAAAGTTTTCAGGACAATCTAAATTTTATAGTTCATGCTATCAATGAATATCTGATAATAAAAAATATATAAACGATGTGTCCAGCTTCGCAGCAAAAAATTACACATTACCATTGAACTACTTGCCATATAATGACTTACTTTTATGATTGCCAAATCACATTACATAAAATTTTAAAAAAGTAAGTAGAAATTGATAAATGAAAAGAATGATTATTTTAAATTTAATAGATTACGTAAATATGTATATTGCCAAATAAAAAAAGTAAGTACTTCTCAAGAATTGATTATTTTAGTCTTACGCCTTGTTAAAACCAATAATTTGGTAATGCAGTAGGAAAGAGCTTCCACCAAAAAGGCTTAATTCTAAACCAGATTACCTTTTTTGAAACCTTGTAATAATGTCTTAATTATTGTTTAACATTCCAGGAATATAATATAATTTGCAAGAACAATTAACTCCTTGTAAAAACACCTGAAGTATTATTTAAAAAAAAAGAAAGCTGTCTTAGGACACCCGGTTATAGCTATGCTGCTTATTTACGAGTATATATATATATATAAAACAAATTTGATGTGTGAAATAACAATGCAATAAAATTATATTATATGATGATGTCAAATTCTCTGCAAATATTTCAAAACGTTTCCATTTGCTTCCCATTATTTTCTTTTCTAGCGGCGTACAATTAAATTAATTGAGGGCCAAGCCCACGACGTCGACAATGTTCAACTTGTCGCACACTTACATTCAAAACAAAAGCAAATTTTAATATTTTGTTGTTGTTTGAAATCTTAGTGTGCGACAAGTCTAACGTTGTTGATATCCTGGGCTGATATTATATGTGGCCGGTGGCGCCTGTTAGCCGGCTTACAGCTGATCGGCTGTTGTGCTCAAGTGCAAAAACAAAAACAAATTGAGCAATTGTTCTCATTGTTTTGTTTCACTCACTTCAAAGAACCAAATAAAATAATATCAAAAAATGTTTTTCTTTTTTTTTTCATACTCTTTTTTAAGTACAAATAGATCAAAACAAAAATAAATTTATAAATGTAATAGTGTCGATTATTTTTGTTACGATAATCACGTCCTAACTCCGGTATCGCTCAATAAATAGCATAGCTATATAAATATGATTTTTTTCTTCAAGACTCTAGTTATATTAAAGCAAATGAGTTTGTCATTTAAAAGTATTAATATATGTATACTATAAATATACGGAAGTGTTCCAATCCATTTGCCATCCATTTGATAAGAATAGAACAGCTGTTTGCAGAGTTCTTGCAACGTCAAAATTTGATCAACTCCCAGCTGTGTTCCTAGCACTACCCAAAATCTTTGCCAGAGTAATTCTTTAAAATTTTTACTGATCAAATTTTGACGTTGCAAGAACTCTGCAAACAGCTGTTCTATTCTTATAAGGGATGGCAAATGGATTTTTCAAATGTGCTTACAGAAAATAGTTTTAAAAAAATTAAGAAAAGTTTATAAAAATAGTAAATGATACACAGAGAAAACAGTGCCTACTAAATACCTCATAAAATAGAACAAAATTAATAAGTAATCTCTATGGTTTTTTTCAATAAGGAAATATTATTAATTTCATAGAGAAAACCTTTTTGAAAAAATCAAGAAGAAATGTTGTAGTTTTTATGAGGTTATCTTATTGATTTTTTCAATCAAAAATAAAAAAAGTGCGCCTTTATTCTCTGTACTTATGTATTTTCACTTAAATTCTATACAATATACATATGTATGTATGTATTTAGTATATTGTAGATGTTACATACATACATACATACATACATACATACATACACATTTTATTATATTCTTAACTAACTTACTCACCAAGTATTGAACCAGCAAACTTCTACCTGATAGACAAGCACTCTAACCAATATGCTAACAAGCAGCCTGAATAACCATTGAAATTATTGTGCAAACATTCTTATATAAAAATTAAAAAGATCATGAAAAAATTTTCTCTATGTCTATTTATAGATATGAAATAACAAGAAACCTCATAAAATCAAGAAGAGTTCCTTATTAAAAAAAATCAATAAGATGCTTTACACATAATCATATAGGAACCTACTAAAATCAAGAAGAAAACCTAATTGAAAAAATCAATAAGATAGCCTTATAAAATCAAGAAGAAAACCTTTTTAAAAAAATCAATAAGGCAACCTAATAAAATCAATAACAAATCCCTATAGTTTACAATTTATAATAAAACCTAATGGAATCAAAAAGTTTTTCTCTATGGCTTGTTTTTTTGGTGCCAAAAGTAACGGAAATTGAGTAAAAAAAGTTGTGAATAATAAGATTTCTTCTTGATTTTATGTGGTTTTCTTCTTGATAAAATTAATACGATTTACCACATAAAAACAATAAGGAATCTGTATGAAAAAATCTTCGCTTCTTTCTGCTGCGATACCCCTTAGCATAAAAACGTTTCATAGAGAAAATCTTATTGATTCTATGAGGCAGTTTTTTCTCTGTGTATATTAAAGTATTTCGCGTTAAATACCACAGTTTAAAGAATTTAAAAATTTTGTAATTTAAACATATTTGCCAAGTATGTCCAATATATTTCGGAAAAAAGTACAATTGTACCATCCGTGTTTCTCATACAAATTGCAGGTTTTTGAAAGTTTTTGTCAGCAAACGCGTGCATTTTCTTTTTCGTATCTGGGAGAGTCATTTTGTAAATTTTCTTTCTTACTGATATATAGATAGACGTCTTAATCATATTTGATTGAAAAAATAAAGAAATAAATAACATATATCGATCCTTTATTGCAACACAGTCATATCTCAAAAATCAATTTTTCCAGTTGAAGATGCAGAATTAATCCTCATATCGTTTTTTATATTGTGTAAAAATCTCATACAAATATCTTGTTTACTCAGCTCTTGAGAGAAAAATAATTTTCTATTAAGTTGTGTGTATTTTGAAAACTTTAAACTCGTTTTACGGCCAACTAATTTTTTTTACTTATTACTATGTTGCTATAGAGAAGCAATATCTATACGACTATATATAAAACGGAATGAGTGCTTGTTTGCTTAGTATCTGGATCAATCTTCCTGAAATTTTCACAAATTTTAACTGGGACTCTGAAATGAATTATGGGTTTCTATTTTTCGTCCGCGCCCACTATTAAGCCCATGTTTTAAAAATTGTTTACTTCTTTCAGATTTTGTAACATTAACGAGCTTAACTCTCTCAAATTTAAAAAAAAATTGCATATGAAAAAGTTCACCAAATTATATTTTATTCTTTGGAAAGGGGGGGGGGGGTGTGGCAAATTGCCCGCCCTAGTAATTGATTAAGAAATAATTATGATTAATTAATAATAGAAATTTTTAAAATGCTATTTTGCATATGAAAGAGGTCCGCTAAATATTTTTTTAAATGTTGGGATTGGAGAAGGGAGTTAAATGTGCCCGCCAAAAAAATGGATTATCAAATTGGTTTGTCGTTAGTGGACCAATTTGCAAAATTTCTTTTGCATATGGAAAAGGTCCGCTAATTTGTTTTTAATTTTGTTTTGGGAGGGGGGAAGCAAAGTGTCCGCTACAAAAATGTACTAACAAATTTTTTTTTTGTCATTTGCGGACCAATTTTCGAAATTCATTTTGCATGTGAAAAAGATTCACTAAATTTTTCTTTGAAACTGTGGGGGAGGGAGGGAACAAAGTGCCCGCTTTTAAAAAGTGAATATCTAATAACTTCGACGTATGCGGACGAATTTCTTAAATTCTTTTTTGACGTGGAAGAAGTCCGCTAAATTTTTTTTTTTTTTGGAAATTCGTGGATGGTGCTGCAAATTACCCACCCCATTAATTAATTATCAAATAACGTCATCATTTGTCGACAAATTTTCAAATGTGGAAGAGGTCTAATAAAATGCTTTTAAAGCACATTACTTTTTCGTTTGTGGACCGATTTTTCAAAATTCTTTTTGCATATGAAATAGGTCCATTAATGAAAATTTTTGTGGTGGGGTGAAGCAAAGTAACCGCCTAAAAAAATTGATTAACAAATAATTTTTTCATTTGTAAACCAATTTTCAAAATTTTGATTTCTTATGGAAAAGGTTTAATGAAATTTTTATTGGAAATAGGGGAAGAAGGGTTACAAAGCACACCGAGTTAAGCTAGTATATATATACATAAAAATTAATCCATTTTCCCTCTGTCAAGGCCTCACGCGTGAACGGGTGAACCGATTCCCCCATTTTTTTTATTGTCTGGAAAATAATGATAGAAAAGAAAAAATTAAAAATCTTGCGCGGAACGGGGTAAAACGGGAAAAACTTGTGTTGTGCTGTTGGTATATTTTATGTTTTTGATGAGATTGGTACAAACACAGTTAAAAGTCTACTCAGTTTCTTTCTGGATGTGAACGAAGTCGCGGGAAAATGCTAGAAATAATGGTATAATTTGGTCATTATTTTTTAATTACTTCCTATTATTCAACCTAGTGACTTATCGTAGTGAAAAAAAATTCTAAAAAATTTTCGTATTTACTGAAGTTTATATGTTGCGATGCTAATTGAATTTAAAGTCAGTTTAAACCGATTTGAACCAGTGTGAGAAAAATCAACAGTAGGCATATAGATCAATGATAAACTGGACTTTAGTGTATATGCAATAAAGTAAAAACAGCATGTAGCTTCATGTCCTCAATATTAACAAATAATGTATTGTAAGTATCAATGTTCAAATCGATTATAAATTTTATCTGCAAATATGTGCAATTAAATATGCCAAAGTCTGCAAATACGACTATTAACATATATTAAATTTAATTTTATCAAAACGAAAGGAATTAAAGAGTTATTCTAACAAAATATCTAATTTTCTCCAACTATCCCAATTAAGATGTTTTGTGGCAATTTAATAAAATTTTCTTATAAATATATACATATGCAAATACCATATTAAATAATTTACTGGATGAAATATTTTGCTAATTTAATAATTTTAATTTTAATGTGTACTTAAGTACACACAAATAATAAGCAATTTATTATTCTAATTTGTATTTATTTCTATAATGTATATACGTATGTATGTATGTTTCTGTGGCATCAAAAATATTAACAAGAATTTAAAACATTCACATAAATCTACAAAATCCAGTTAAAATACACATATCACAAGTTTATCAGTTACTCACACAACAGTGTAGAGATGGGTGCGTGTCATATTTTTCCATCACGAGTACTAAGATGTCCAACACGTATGAAACACACACGTGACATTTTTGCGCAATACCACACAACACAACACGCATGATCATTATTTTAATATTTAATTAAAAACATATCTTTGTTTAATTTTACAATTTTAAGCTTAAGTGACCCATACACTGTCAAAAAAATTTGATTGTGCTGCATGTTGGAAGATAAAAAATATTACATTTTTTCGTGTTTTTTTTCGTATCAAATTTGTTGAACACGACCTGACCTGACCACGCTCAAAATCAGATTTTCTATCACGAAAACTTTGTGTTGAGTCGTGCACACAACACGCGCCCACCTCTACTACAACAGAGTGTAAAGAATTCTTTCAAGAATTATAAAATGTTTTACTGATTTGATTAATGTTTGTAAATTATTCTTCTGGCACACATTTGTCTGATGGATGGAACATTTTACTTAAAGCATATTTATCAGGAAGTTGCCATTAAGGATTATTAAGGAGTGAATTTGTGCAATATTTACTGAAACTCGTACCTTTTGAAAATAAAAAATTAATCGTCTGAAAATTATTTTTACTGTCTTTCTGATAAACTGTGTAAATTATCTCATTGTATTATACCATGGCATTATAATCGTAACATAAACTCAAATGAATATCAATCTCTTGAACGCATTGATTCTACCAACTTTTTTACATGGAAAATCGATCAAGTTTGAAAAAGTCCAGTATGTAACACCACTGCTAACGTGCTTCTAATTTTTAGTTTGTCGACATAAGCTAAATACCAGTCATTAATATCATTAGATAGCATATCTAGATTCCTCTTCCTGCCATTTTGGGTTTGAACAGCAGCCAGCAGGTGACCTCGACAAACATTTGAGTGTGACAAAGTTCTTGAAGGTTATTCATTTATAAAAATCCACGTAATGTGTTATCATTAGTGGACAACACATACTTCTGCAATCTTAAATATATTTCAAGTTAATTTTCTAATAGCCTGCCACCTCCCACACGCGTAAAAGCCCAACACCAAACGCCGAAGTGTGATATAAGCATGTAGTTCGAGGGACTTGTAAATTTAATTCGAGATGTAGTATAAAGTAGTTTAAATTAAGCTTAGTTTCATAAGTAAAAAATAGTGTTTGCATTCAGTTATTAAAACACTAATATTTACTTTAATTGCAAAGCAGGCAGGTCCTTAAATAAGATCCTGGTCAAACTGACGCCTACCTCAGCTGAAAAAAAAGAAACTGCATTGCAATACTAATTAATTTTTATTTGTTTGTAAAACTGCACCCCCTTTGCAAATAAAATTATATTTTAGCTCTGCAAATCGTTTCAATATTGATAAACTTGCAATAAAAATATTTATATTGATAGTAATAGACGAGATAAAGTTTGGTATTTTTTCAATTAATATTTTTGATATATAAAGTTTTCGCTATCAATTAATATTATTTCCTCAAGAAGACAATAAATTGCACTGTCTGCTCTGGTAATTAAAATAAAGACTGTCAATGTGGGTGGTATTTATTATTGGATACAAAAACATTTTTCTTTTATTACTGTTTCAATATAAATTATGAAATTAGTAAGTTTTGTTATTTATATTCTTATTAAAAAAGCAAGCAGTGAAATTATACTAAGGCCCAATAAATGAGTGAATGATTACATTGTGCCATAAGCGCCAAAAAATCGTAAGCGACATAATTTTCGATTTAATTTTTTTACCAGCATCTATTACCAGTATTTGCGATCGTAAATAATAGATTTTCGTCAAAAAAAAAAAAAAAAACAAAATCTATGGGTTAAGTTTTTTTGGCGGATATGGGACGAAGTGTTTTTTATTCTTAAACATAAAATTTTGTTTTTCAGTGCCAAATTAAATGAAACTTAAATAGCCCACATTATTTATTTATGCTCTATTTAGATAAGGTTAGGTTAGGTTGAAAAGAGGAGCCATTAAGCTCATGTCCGGAGACATACACATAAGCCAGGATAGGCCCGTTGTGAGCTCTCATGTAAACTAACAAATGAACTCTGCCTTTATAGGAACTGAGTACCGTTCACGTAGTCACTCAAACTTTTCCAGGCAATACCTCTAAAGTGCTCCATTGGCTACATGTCGTCCATGCATGCCCTGCATTCATTGTTATTCGTGGCTCCAATCCGGTACAAGTGCCCTCGTAAATAAGAGTGCCCCGTTAAAATAACGCTCAACTGTCCTAGCTAGGGATTATTTAGTTCCCTTGTTTTGTCTTAATTATTGTGCAAAAAGAGCGAATTTAAAAAAAATTAAAAAAAATTTTTAATCAGAAATAATTTCTTAATCAGGCTTGAGTTCAGTAATTTCAATTCTTATGAATGAAATATTTTTATTAATTAATGTGAGTATCTAAAGAATAGAAGAAAAATTAAACTAGACACTATTAGCTGGGGGAAATACCGATATTTTTCTGTGCAGCCACGCACTTCATCAGCACCCATGTCTATCTACTGGGGTAGAGATTATTATTAACATCAGCTATTAAACATAAATTTCTATGAAATGGAATATGAGAATTGATTGTGTATACAATTATTGATTTGCCTTTGGCAAACACATTTGTAAGTATCACTATTCATTTTCTGTTTTTCCATTTTCTATTTAGGTTAGCACGAAGTTATATCACTCTACCTATGTATGTTTAACTATTCTTACTTATCTTTTACGATCATCACATTAATTATTTTTACTTATTCGATGCACCATCGGTACATACATATAAGTATTATTGTAGTGGCTTTATGTTACTTTGTTTTTGCTTTCTACAGTTGACTTAGCTTTCCAGCATTCTGAAGCAGTTCTGGCCAAGTGAACAGTGATCGCCAAGTGAACATATTTTTGTCACGTGCCCATGATGAATTAAATGAGACATTATTAGATTTAATTGAACTATAGTGAATTTTTAATCAGAAATAATTTCTTAATCAGGCTTGAGTTCAGTAATTTCAATTCTTATGAATGAAATATTTTTATTAATTAATGTGAGTATCTAAAGAATAGAAGAAAAATTAAACTAGACACTATTAGCTGGGGGAAATAAATCTAATAATGTCTCATTTAAAAAAAATATTAAAAGTGGTATTAGTTCAAAGAAAAAATTGTTGCTGTATTACTGGTAGTGTAGGGAAAGCAATAAGAAAAACAAATGGAAAAAAAGTTTTCGACAGCTTTTTATTTATCGTGCAAGGTAGCCAGTCTAGAAACGGTCTTGGGAAAATTCGGGAAAAAAATATATTAGGTAAGTTTGCAAGTTGAACATTTCAGGAGATATTTAAACTAAAAATGGCGGATCGTAAAAATCCAAAGTTGTCATCGCTTTCCGAAGAAGAGGTTGGGAAAATTTTGGAATTGATGAGTTTCGAGAGCGATACCGATCTAGAGAATATGGCAGATGATTTAGATGATGATGCTTGCGAGATGGACTGCCGTATCAACACTTTGGATTTGATGAGGCGGTTAACAATGTGGTAAATATGTCAGATTCAACATTACAGTGAGAGATTTGCGTTACTTCAAGTGGAAGTCCCGCGTCATTGGCAAGATTACTGTCTCCTTCTTCTTCTTCGGTTGCTTCAAATTCTCCTTGAATACAGAAAAGCAAACGACGCATGCCTGCTGAGCAGAATATCAATCAGCCTGAGGATAGCAATACATGTGAAACCGGGGAGTTTATTGAATCCGTTACGTATATAGATCCCAATTCTCACACTTTTAAGAAAATCTTGTGGCGCCAAAATAATTTATTGCTTGTTTAAAAGTCTGCGATAGAATTTTCTGAGCCCGAACTAGGAGAAGATTTTAAACATCTTGATACGCCATTTAGATGCTTCGAATACTTTTTGGGCGACGCTATTATTGAGCACATTTTTCAACAATCGAATATATGTATATGTCACTCAAAAAATTATTACAACATCCTTTGTTACAACCAATTCGGAAATACATCCGAGTGTCCGTACATATTGGGACGAATATGCGTTCCAAACATTACATAATAATATGCCAAGGAATAAATTTGAGAAAATACGGAGTAATTTGAATTTTAATGTCAATAGTAAACTGCCCGCAAGGAATGCTGCAGACCATTATCCTTTGTACAAAATACGACCGATCGTGAGTCATTTCAATGAAAAATTTAAATCCGTCCCATTGACTCAACGTTTATGTGTGAATGAACAAATGTGTGCAACGAAGATGAAGACTTTTATTCGACAATATTTGCCTAATAAGCCACTTAATAATTGGAGTAAAACTTTTCGTTTCATGTGACTCCTTCGGTTTCGGCAATAATTTCGAGATTTATTGCGGCAGAGGAGACAATGTTGTGCAAGCTGGCTCACCAGACCTTGGAGCGTCAGCAAATTTGGTTGTTCAATTGTCACGCATTGTTCCAGATAATAGAAAACACATAATATATTTTGACAACTACTACACTTCACTTCCACTTCTGGTGTACCTTAAATCACGCGGAATTTATTCCCTGGGGACTATTCGTTCAAATCGCATTCCGAATTGTAAGCTGCCAACCGACAAGGATCTCTAGAAACACCCACGTGGATATTTTACTGAGTTTTGTGGATTTGCCACTGAAGTTCAAGTTTCTTTATCGCTTTGGAGAGATAATAAGGCTGTTCGACTCGCATCCCCTTATGCAGGAACGAAACCTTTTTAGAATGAAGCAAACCCTAAAACACAGGTATCACGTTTTGTTTGCTCTGAAAAAAAGTTTGTTGATGTCGATTGTCCCAACATAAGCCATGAATACAATAGCCATATGGGTGGTGTCGACCTCATGGATGGTCTTATTGGTCGATATAAAATTTCAGTGAAGAGCAAAGTACACAAACCGACTCTTCGTACATTTGCTTGACTTAGCCATGGTAAACGCCTATATTTTGTTCAACAGAATCAACAAGCCTAATGCTAACGATAGCCGATACCAGCTCCCAAGCTACCGAGCAGAGGTCGCATCCGTACTCTGCATGCAGAGTTCTTTGTTGCCAAAAACTCCAGGGCGTCCCCGTCAAGATCTTAAAAAAAAGATACAGGGAAAAAATATTTTCTATTTTCCGAAGTTTTTGTCACGGGATGGTAAGAAAACTTGTAAATTTGCTGGTTGTAATTCGGAAACTCAAATCATATGTCGGAAGTGTAAGTTGGACCTATATCTTTCTAAACAAAAGCACTTCTTTTATGATTTTCACCACAAATAACTTGAAAAAAAAATTTTTTCCATAAATATTTTTTTTTTAATTTTTGTACGAATTATTTTCTACAAATTTCTTTTATAAACTATTTTTTTTAATAAAACGTTTCATTCTATGTGAAGAAAAAAATATTGCATTGCTATTTTTTTTTTGCTTCTTATCCCAAAGCCGCCTACAGGCGGTCTAAGTTTTTGGCGCTATAAAACTCGATCTGACCAAAACAAAATTTTTTTCTATATTCCTTAGTGCCGGTCCAGACTTGCAATTTTTGTTACAGCAACTTTTTATATTTTAGTGCAAAAGAGGGAGACAGGAATAGAAAAAGTATATATTTCTATTTCAACACTCTCATACATATTCAAAAATTGCTGCAGCAAAAATTGCAAGTCTGGACTGGGACTTACTTTTTGAACAAAACAAAATTTGGGTACTAGAGGTTTAATAATAATTCTCAAGTTTTTGTTGAATTTACATGTACATATGTACATACGTAAAAGTAAGAAAAATTAAGAAGGTTTAAGAGGCGTTTTGAAGATATCTACTTTTTATTTTTATTTAGCATATATTCTAAATATTTTTTTTTTTTTTTATGTAAATGAACATATTTTTTGAACAGCTAACAAGCAAAAATATTTTTATGTGATAAATAAACCGCCAATCACTGGCAGCAGCTTTAAAAAAAACACAACCAAATTAAGGTAAAACTCAAACAAGTAAAAAAATTGCGTATTTTAACATCAATTGTGAGCCAGAATAAATTATCGATGTTGTACAAACAAAACAAATAAATTTTTCCAATTTGAAATGCCTTAAGCACAAATCTAATAAACAAACACTAAAAATTTTATGTAAATGGCTTTCTCCAGACAAATAAAATATAGATTTTATAATTGGCAGAAAGACTGCTGCTTAATGAAAATTATAAAAATTTATGCTTTAAATAAATATATGTGTATAAGAGGTAACATAGGAAAAAATTTAGCTACTAATTAAATGGAAATAAAATATATTTCGCCTAAGCGTTGAATATCAAGCGATCTGATAGCTAAAGATTACCCAGTTAACATACTGTTGTGACGACCAAAGTCACTAGTTCGTTTTGGCCCACAACTTCTAGATAAGTGGTTGGTTTATCTTATTATTTTTATTATTTATTATTAATTTTCTAAAAATTATTAACCTTAACTGTATAGAATTAACAAGCTTTCTTTTTTATTAATATTATATTATTATTATTATCATGACAGGTCTACTATTATACATAAGTGTATGAAACTAAAATTTTGAATCTTTGTTTAAAATTAACGGAAATGTCAGAACAACATACAGGCATATTACACAAATACACAACGCTGAGTATACTACCATGCATGATAAATATGCGATCGTCATCATATGATAAAGCATATCGAGCAGTGATGCAAAATGTGGCACAATTGGGCCATTTGTGGCACTTTTGGTTGTTTGATGGCCCGGTGGTACTCTCTAGGCTATTTTGGCCCTTTCAAATCTTTGAGTACACTTTTTAATTGAGTTTTTTCCGTTTTAAAAACTACTTTTATTTTTTGAAAATTTTTATTTTAACTGGGTTTAGTTAAACTTTTTCAAAAGGAAACAGAACAAGTAAATAACGAACATAGGGCAGTATCGCAAGTTCCAGAATTTAAAAACCTTAAAGATTTAAGTATAAGTAAATTTTGCAAACGATTTCTACCATTAAAAATCGTCTAGGTAGACCTTTACAAAGAAATATATACAGAATTCTTCAAGCAACTCTTTCTATCCCCATTCCTCAGCATGTGTGGAAAGTAACTTTTCTTTCGGTTGAAAATTTATATTGAAATCAACAATAAAATATGAAAACTCTCTTTTTTTCAATATAAATTTTTAGTCGAGAGTTTTCTTTCGATATCTTCAAGTAGGCCATAAAAAAAATAAAAGATTTAATGAAATCTAATTCTAATAATTGTTATGATGAAGATATTTTCAAACTTAACACAAAAAATGCTTCTAAACAGGAGTAAATTGAAGAACCATTGAACTAATAATTTAGAGATTATGTATAAAAAATTAAACTAAAATTTAATTTTTTATGCAACATACATAAATACATATAAAATATGTAGTTACTTTAATTTAACAAAAAAATACTTGAAAAAATTTGAATTTATGTCGCTAATTTCTGTTTTTGCTCTAAACAAAATAAATCACTTATATTATATTAGTAATACATACTTTTGTTTTTATTTAAATTAAAATATTATAGCCAAGTACATTAAAAAACATTTTTGGCCCTATCAAAAGTATTTTGGCCCTTTTAAATCGTTCATTTGGCCCTAAAACAAAAAACTCAAAATGCATCACTGATATGGAGTATGTAATGCAGTCGTTTGTGTGGTTGTGTACTTGTGTGTATTGTCTGGCACAAGTATAAAAGGGCGAGCCATCGTTGTATCGATGATTAGTGTGTTGGCAGCAAGCGCTGGCGAAAGAGGTAATAATAGAGATAGGACACTGCTTTATTATTAAACCTTTTTGTTAGTAAATTTGAGGCAACCACTAAGATACTAAGTTTCTCTTTTTTTTTGAGTATTTTTATTTATAAGTGGGAGAGGCTGCCTTTGGGAATTAGGACACTTTTTTCCAAAGGTGAATCAATACTCTTATAAATAAAAATTGAGCTTTTTGAGTAATAATAGAGATAGGACACTGCTCTATTATTAATTCTCTAATAAATGCTCTATTATTAATTAAACCACGGAGATATTAAGTTCTCTATTTTTGTTTTGATTCTTTTTTTTATTTATAGGAGGGAGAGGCTGCCTTTGGGAATTAGGACACTTTTTTGCAAAGGTGAATCAATACTCTTATAAATAAAGATTGAGCTATTTGAGTAATAAAAGAGATAGGACACTGCTCTATTATTAACTCTCTTGTTTTTATTTGTTTGCAAATCTGAGGCAAACCACGGAGATATTAAATCTCTCGATATATACACAGAGAAAACAGATTCGTTGAGACAACCGAATTCGTTGCCAATCGAATTTTTGTGGTTGCACCAACTATATAGAATTCTGGTATAACAAGTGCAATTTTCTTGTGGTACCACTATATTTTAATTATAACCCTTAAACAAATAGTTGCAGCAACAGAAAAAAATGGTTAACAGTATGGAATTTGAAAAAAAGTTATTCTTGCTACCGAAAATGTTGTTAGTATAACTGAAACAATATCATAATTGGTACCTGTGAAAGAAAAATTGGCCTTCCTTGCTGAAATAAAATAAGCAATAAACGCAAATAAAAATATACAATTTAAGAAATTTATTATTTAACATATTGTCATAAGTTATTTTTAATTGAAATTTATTTATTTCAACGACACATTTTGAACAGCCACAAACCTATTATCTTATGCACAGACTTTCACAAACCATTTGAGAATTCATAAATCATAATATCTTTGAAAGTCACAAAAGTTAATTTTTAATTTTCTGTAACGAGTAAAACTATGATAGTAAGCTCAACCTATAGTTAGTTGCAGCAACTGATAGAAAGTGTTTATTTTAACCTTTAACAATTTTTTAGTTGCCAATACCAAAAGTTGGTAGTAACATCCAATTCATAATATTTTATTCGATTGTGTTAACCAATCAATGAATTAGTCATGGCAAAAGCATACGTCCGATGCAACCAATTTAAGAATTGTCAGAATCATATCTTTATTACAATTATGCCCTTATGGCAATAAACATGGATTGTTTTTTGGATCAACAGAAAATTGATTGTGTGAACTGAAATATAGTTTATGCAAATGATATTTTGTTGGCCTAACCATTTTCCAACCAATCTTTTTTCTGGGTGTATATTTTTTTGTTTTCTCTGAATATTTTTATTTATACGTGGGAGAGGATTCCTTTGGAAATTAGGACACTTTTTTCAAAAGGTGAATCAATACACTTATAAATAAAAATTGAGCATTTTCTCTTATCTAAAATTTTAGTTTCTTATTTTATATATTTTTTATTTATTTTATTTATTTTTGTGATATGGCTACGCGATTTAGCAGCTATAATTTATTTTCCTTATGCTTTTGAGTAAATAAAGGAGTATTGTTAACGTTGAATGAACCTGGTGTACTTGTTTAATTTTCGTCCAAGTAACCAAGAAAGGTACTCTACAATTTCTAATTAATCTACACGACTCTGGACTCCGCTGAGCCTACCCTAGCCACCAGCGAATCCGTGTCGTTACACTGTTATAAACATAAGTATGTATGTATGTGTATTTATGTATATATTTTGAGAGTCCAAAATGTTACCATTCATAACTTCAAAAAGGATATGCATATAAAGTGCGAGCTCGATTAGCGCAACCGAAAGGAAATCGAGGTTTTTGTTTTTTTTTTAGCAAAAAGTTGCAATAATCGAACACTAAAAACGTCACATAGACCAAACTAGAATTTAACATAAAATAATGTATTTTTAATAGTTAAGCATAAAAAAATTCATACATGTGATTAACAAAGCTATAAAATAATATTATATACTCGCATATACATACATGCATTGAAACTTTAAACCAGTCTTCATATTATTCAGGTTAATTTTTTTGATAAACACAATCTAGTTTGAGGAAAACAATTTTGAAATTTTGGTTTACATTTTTTGATTCTTAATTTTGATAATTTATTGAATAGCAACGAATTTTTCCTAAGGAAGAATAATATTCCTTGCTCGCTTGATTCAAATTTAAAGTGCATTAATGGCAATATCTACTTTAACATTATGTGTATTTTTAATTTTTATATTTTCTGAAGTTTCTTCGTCTAAAAAAAATAATTTTTTTTTCTACTTATACAAATTTTTATACCCATGCACGAAGACTAAGAAGAGAGAAAAAGCAGAGAGGTAGCTTAGGACACCTGGTTATAGCTATAATGCTTAGCTATATAAAACAAACTTGATGTGTTAAATAACAATGCAATAAAATGATATTATATGATGATGTCAAATTCGACACAAATAATTCGAAACATTTCCATTTATTTCGCATTTTTTTTCCTTTCTAGAGGCGTACGATTAAATTAATGTAGTTTTTGTGACCGGCGGCGGCTGTTAGCCGGCTTACAGAAAATCGGCAGTGTTCTTTGGTTTGTGCTCAATACAAAAACAAATTGAGCAATCATTCTCATTGTTTTTGCCTTGTTTTTGTTTCACTTACCTCAAAGAACAAAAGTACTCTGGTTTTAAGTACAAAGAAATCAAAACAAAAATAAATTGATAACTGTAATATTTATTTTTGTTAAGAAAATCTCGTTCTAGCTCCTGTGACGTGACATAAATAGCATAGCTATAATATAAAAAAAGTGTTAGCATTGGCGTGCAAACAAGTTTTTGGGATGGGTTCTTTTGTGAAACTGAAAGTACTTGTTAAAATTATGTTTTAAATTTAATAAGTTCAGAGAGCAAAGCGTTTAAAATTTTCTAAAAGAAAAAAAGTTGCGCTTATCAAGAAATTTTTTTGAAAAAAGTTGCACTTAAACAGCAAAATTTTAAAGAAATTTTGCTGTTTACATGAGTTTGAAGCATTTTGAAAAGAAATTTTGAAGAAAATTTCAATCGTGTAAATCTAGCTTTACTCTATATTGCGATACGAAAGCCAGTTCGATACTCTGTATTGCTGCGGCAAACGCTTTGGCAACATAAGT
This sequence comes from Tachina lurida, assembly GCA_944452675.1. NCBI lineage: Eukaryota > Metazoa > Arthropoda > Insecta > Diptera > Tachinidae > Tachina > Tachina lurida. The sequence goes on from OX101752.1 coordinate 42,203,178, forward strand.
TGAAAAAGAAGCAACACTGGCACCACGAAATTCCCAATAGCGAGGAATGACAATATCAAATGTCAAAACTTTTAAGCAAAAATGTTAAAAAAACTCTTCTGCTGTACGCATTGTTGTTGAAAATTAAATAAAATAAATAGTGATGGAAGAGGAAGAAAATTAACATATTAAACGTATCGTATTAAAAGGAGAATTTTGAGAGATAGATCAGATCAGATATACTCTCCCAAAATGACTACAGATAAGAAAATGGGAGTAGGTATCATGTGCAATATGTTTTCAAATATTCCTTTCTAAGGATTCCGTACACTAAAGCTGAAAAGCAACCCTAATGTTTTCGCTACGCTGTCCGTCAGTCTGGCCGGCCATCACAGGCTATTTGCTCTAGAAGCGTAAGACGTACGGACCTGCAATTAAGACAGAGCATGTAGAACTTTGGCCGCTACAACAACAAATACATGAGAGTTAAAAATTAAAGAGTGTTCCAAAACAAGCAACGTATAATGTTAAAATCCCATGTAATATACATACATATATACACTTGAAATTTTTAAAGTTAAAGAATTTTTATGCAGATTACAACAATTAACACTAAAACTTAAAAACTCTTAATTAAAGGGTGTTCTATCAGTTAATATAATTTTGAGAACTTGCTGTATCTTGGAAACGCTTGAAATGTTCAAAAAATGTAAACCTAAAAAATCCCACAATTATAAAATCGCCAAAAACCGAAAAAAAATCGTCAAAACGAACAAAAGAGTCAAACTAAAAAAAAACTAGAACCAAAATCAATCGCAAAAAACCCCAAAAATCGCCAAAATCAAAAACAAAATCGCCAAAATGAAAAAAAAAACGCCAAAACGATAAAAGCGCCAAAACTAAAAAGATATTGCTTAAACTAAAATAAATTCCAAACTCTGGAAATTTTCAAAAACAATAAAACTAAAAAATCACAAAATTATGAAATCGCCAAACTGAAAAAAATCACCAAAATCAAAAACAAAATCGCTAAAATGAAAAAAAGCCAAAACTATATAAACCGAAATATCGCAAAAACGAAAAAAATTCCAAAAGTGGTATAGTATTACATATCTAATGTGCCAATGGCGTGTGCGAGCCAAAGTCTCACTTTACTGAGCCTATTTTATATTTCTTTATGAGTTACTTTATATTCATTTGTTGTCTTGTTAACACGTTGACTACCAACTATCTGATAATTCATAGATTGTGTTCTGTTCTAGGACGCCAACTTTGAGTTAACTTATCCTCTATATACTTGTCGTTTTTGTGTTGATACGATTAAAATCTGAATATATTGATAAATTGCTTCTGGAAAAAGAACAAAAAATCTTCTTTTAACAGATAATTTTTATAATAACAACAATTTTAAAAACCCTTGATATATCTAGAAAAGATGTGATATCTTCTAAGCGGCTGGACCGATTTTCTTTAAACATAGTTAAGAACCTTTTCGATCAAGTCACCTTTCAAACAGAAAAAACTAAATCAAAATCGTTGCAGCCGTTTGGGCTGCACGTGGACACGGACAGACACACAGGTACACATATACACAGATACACAGACACACACTACAAACTTATAACACCCCTTCTTTTGGTCGGGGGTTAAAAAACAAACAATAATATAATCTAAAAATTTATTAAAATCCAAGATATAAAATAGTATTTTATTGCTGATAGTGTTATTAAATAAAACTGTAATTTTAGGCCAGATTTCTGAAAATTGCCGTGTCAGTCAATGTGTTAAAATATGCTAAGACGTTGTAACTTCCAAATGGTGCAATAGCATTAAGTGGGGATATACCACAGCCACAACCACACATTTTTTTTATTTAATATATGAGTGTTTTTACTTAATCAAAGGCTACGAGACTAGGCAAACATTTTTGCAATGATACGTACAATATTAGGCGGGATTACACCCCTTAAAATTTTATTTTATATTTCACGTTCTTCTACTTAATCGAATCTTACTAAACTTGACACACATCCTTTGCTGCGAGCGTTCTATTAACAAAGTAGGAGTAGCTACGCCTATTAAAATGTAGCACTATATTATATGTTCTTTTCCTCAAGTGGTCTCTACGTTACTTGGTACACACTCTGTGCTCTCAAGACTTAAAAATATGGGAGGGCACGCATATAAAAATGAAATATTTTGGTACACACCCTGAGCTGTGAAATAGACATGATCTGGCATATATAAGTGTTTGTACACACCTTATTCCCACAAACGTTGGCTTTTATAATGATGGAATATGACGTTTGCACTAAAAAAAAATAAAAAATAAATATTAAACCTAAAGAAATATTTACCGACTTCAAGTATATAAAAATTAGAAAAGAAGTGTCTCAGGACACTCAGTTATATCTATGCTGCTTAGTTATATAACATAGAAATAACAATGCAAAAATTATATTATATGATGATGTCAAGTTCTCCGCAAATATTTCAATACGTTTCAATTTATTTGTCATTATTTTCTTTAATAGTGGCGTGGGATTGAATTATTGTGCGAGTATTGTTTGTTACCGGTGGTGGCTCTTTGCCTGCTTACAGCCAATCGGCAGTGTTCTCTGGTTTGTGCTCATGTGCAAGAACAAAAGAAAAACTAATTGAAAAATCGTTCTCATTCTTTTTGTTTTATCACTTCAAAGAACGAGAGAAAATGGCTTATTTTTGTACTTTGCTTTTAAGTATAAATAAATCAAAACAAATTGTGGATTGTTTTAGGTACCAAAATCACATCCTCACTCCTGCATAGCGCAATAAATAGCATAGCTATAATAAATAAATACTTAAGAATAATCTAGGGAATCTAGCTAGATAGGGAATTTATATATTTTGATATGTGCCAACTTCATCGCTATTCGGTGATTTTTTCGACTAAAAAATTTCTCAAATACCAAGGCCGTTTAGTTTATGAGGCCTTTTTTAGTTGTTATATTGCCAGACTAGTTAAAAGTTTTTAATATTATTATAACGTTTGGTGTTGATTTTCTTTATTTAGTAATTATTTTTTAACGTCACATCAAAGAGTCAACTTGGACTTAATACAATACCAATGGGATCGCTTTCAAAATGAATTTAAAGCAAATACCTGGTAAATTTTTGCGAAATAAAAATCCCAATATTTATCGATATTTTAATTAGTTTTAACTATTTTTGTCGTGGTTGGCTTACTTCGAGTTCGACTACGATGTTTTTGTAATAGATTAAAGAACATTCCAACATTTTTTCTTCAATCCAGTACAAAAATGCTGTAGTCAAAGTAGAAATACGCCAATATAATTTTAAAATGATTCCTTACTTTGGCCAATCACATTTTTGACATGAAATTTTGTATCATCAATTTACAATCTTCAAGAAAGCATATGGCCAGGAAACTTTTCGCAATTCACAATCTTCAAGAAAGCATACGGTCAGGAAACTTTTCACTCAAAAGAGCGACATTATGGCTACTTGTGCGACATGTAGCGCTTCCTTGGCAAAAAGCAATTAATATTTTCAATTAAAAATTTAATTGATTTAATTAAATGTTTAATTGTATTTATTAATTTTAGTGAAAAAAATTAATTAATATTATCAAATTGCTTATAGGTGAAAATTTAATTAAATTTTCAATTGATATTACAAATACTTTAATTAATATTACAAAATCATTCATATTACTTTTTTGTGTGTAGTTCCGGCCATACTAATTCTTTAATCGTATTTTGATAGCGCACTCCTGTAACAACTGATCCAATACATTTTCAAAAAATTGATTTAATGGCCACGCCAGACCAGAAATCGCACCAAGCAGTCACACGTGCATGAATTTGAATTTTCACTGCAATGCGTTGTTGAAGCTCCATTTTTATTAATTCCATAGTCTTTACTTTTCATCTGTCAAATCAGTCATGATAATTGTTAAAAAAGCGGGCTATATAAAATTAAACATTTTATTGGCACACCCTTTAGAACAAGGAATAGCAGCGTGCCTAAAAGAACGTTTATTTGCTGGCAATAAAATAACAAATATTTTTTTTATAACTCAAGCAATTCAAAGTTTATTCAAATATTTGTTTTTATCTATTTAATAAAATTTAGCCACCTGATTTTTAATCCTAAATCCAATGCCCTTGCATTCATATTTAAAGTGTGTTAAAATTCTTAATTCGAAGTGTTAAATTTGAGGCAGACAAAAAAAAATAATACGACGCTAAAGCAATAAATAAAACTTGAGCAGTAAATTTATGCTATTAAATGTATCTAATATAATATGAAAGTGTGTCTAATAAGGTCTGGTTTATAGAGGGCAATAAAAAATTTACGATTTTCGGATTTAAAATGAAATTATTAAAATTTATTGTCATATTTAAGTATGCATTAAAGTGTAAAATACAATTTAAAATCAATATTTAATATTTGACTTTTTATTAATAAAGGTATTAGTTATTTGGTAAAGGTGTGAAATATTTTATTCATAGCCCTTGATTTGTAAAGTAATTGATCAATTAAAAATTATTAATATATTATTAGAAATTTTATTAAATCGTGTAGGCGTATGATTGATGCGGAACTCAATTTCTAATATCGCACATACGCAGCAGCAGGATTTGCGGTAGAATTAGGGTATTCATTAGAGTTCCACCGATTAATCGGCTTCGGCCTTCGGCCAAAAATTGGTAATCGACCAACATTCGGCCTATGGCAAAAATCGGCCGATTAGCCGAAGCCGAATATTTTTCATTAAGAGCTTGAAAAATAAAATTATGTTTGTTCGTTGATCGCCGACAGTTTCTATTGTGTTTAAAACGTTTTGAAAGGGTTGCTTTGAAATACAACCCTGTTGCTTTCTATTTTCTTTTACTTGGACGTTCTTGTGAGTGATCATATGAAAAAGCAATCTAGAAATTGCAAAATAGTTTATTTTTCTTGTTATGTATCCAATAGATATTACAGCTATTTCAGTGATCTCAAAAAAGCAAAATTTTTTCTTAATTCATCATCATTTTTAAAATTTAAAACGTTCGGCTTCGGCTTCGGTTTTGGCCGAAGTTTAGGATTTTAGCCGAAGTTCGGCTTCGGCCTCGGCCAAAAAAACGCCTTCGGTCGATCTCTAGTATTCATTCCGTTTAAATGATCGGTTAATTAATTAATTAATTAATTTAATTAATTGTTTTGTCTCATATACAAAAGGTATGTGTTTAGAAATGATTTTTTCTTTAAACAAAAAAATATTTTCATTGGTCCTATACCCCAAGCGTATACGCTTTTACCCCAAGCTATAACAATAACCGCTAATATATAACTGAGTATAATAAAAATATTAGAAAGGCAAGGGTAGCATGTTTTGATCTTAATTAGGCCTAAGCCCCAAAATGCTTAAATAGATGTACATAGCAATTTTGCGTCCAATACTGTCTTATGGCTCTGTAGTATGGTGGCCTGCCACAAATAAGAAATACGTGCTTGTCCAGCTTTATAGAATACAGAGATTCGTTTGTGTAGTGATAACAGGATATTTTTGTACTAGTCCTTCGGATGTTCTGAATTTTATACTAAACCTTATTTCGATCGACCTTCATGTATTGGCGGTATTCTCAAGTAGTGCGGCCAGATTGGCGGCATCCTCAAGTAGTGCGGCCAGATTGACGGCATCTGGGAGGTGGAGATCAAGGTCTTATGGTTATGCCAGTATCCTGCATCAACTAAACCCTACGCTGAGGAGATCTACTGATTACATGGTGCCATATCTGGACTTTGATAAAGTATTTAAAGTTCTGATTCCATCCAAGTAGGAATAGAAGGGGGGCACATTATTAACAAAATACGACGTCAGAGCATACACTAATGGATCAAGAATGGCCTGCGGTGTCGCCTGTGGGGTATTTTCGGACAATCTTGGTACAAACTGCACCCTTCGTCTCCCTAACGAAGCCACTGTAATTCACGCTGAAGTTTTGGTATTAAGTATATTTGTAGACAGCCAAGCAGCTCTGTTATCTATAAGATCATATATCACTTCCTCAACCTGACCCCACCCTCATCTGGGTTCCAGCACATAGCAACTTTTTAGGTAAAGAGCGGGCGGACCACCTGGCTACAGCTGGCTCTGCTATGAATGCCTCTAGGTGGTATTAGAAGCGGTATATTCAGGCACTATCTCTATAAGGCTGAATGTAGATACTCACGTGCAAGGTTGCTAAGAAAATTTGGTCTTGCTACAATGATAAGAGCTCAATACAATTAAGAAATAGGAACTGTAGGGACATCTCGAGGCTCGTTGCAGTCATGACGGGGCACTGGACCGTCGGCAGAAATGCTATTAGAACAGGTCTGTCCTATAATGAGTTTTGCCGAAGTTGTCGAGAAGAAAGCAAAGAAGAAACAATCTTCTACTTTCTTTGCGAATGTCCAACTTTGCATCTCTCGAGGCACAAATTTTTAGGCAGTCATGTACTAGACAATCTTTCAGATTTATCTGAGATTGAGTTGAGTGACCTTATCAGATATCTCAATGCGAAGGTTTGAATGTAGTAACGATCACCGTATCAGAATACTTACATAGGTACGGTTCTACATAGATTGACACCGATGAGTGTAGTGATCCTTTCAAAATGGAACCATCTAGATCAACGGTTCTCAAATGGGGGTCCGCGGATCCCTGGGGGTCCGTATGAAAATTCCAAGGGGTCCGCGAAGAGCTAAACAAATATTGTTATGATTCCTCAAAAGTTAATATTAATAAGATTTAGTAATATGGCTTTTGTATAATAAATGTAAAACGTATATTTCGCATTGCGGTAGGCTGTGCTACTATTAAAATTTCTGAAGGGGTCCCCGAAGAAAGAGCTTGTGAGAACCTATGATCTAGATTCTACTTTTAAGCCTGCGTATTGTAGGCAGCCACGTTAAACAATCAACCAACCAACTAATATAAATAATGGATTAAATAAGAACTGAAAATACTAAACTTAAGCCTGATTAAATTATAACTGATTCAAATTACTTTATTTTTAATTTGTTTTTTGTTCTCTTGTTCTGACTTTGGCGCAAGAAATGATTGCGTGCTCACAAGCCAGTTATGGACTCATCTAAATAGAAAAGGTACGGATTACCTAATTTCGAAGAATAGGAAACAAATCTGGATTCTAGTATCCGTGTTAAGCGGACACTGTCTCATAGGTAGGCATGCACAAAGGCTAAGGGTTGAACACAACGACTTTTGCCGTAGCTTCCAAGATATCGATGAAGAGGAAAGCATAGAACATTTTCTTTGTCACTGTCCTGGACGTGCAGGAAAGAGAATGGCCACAATGGGTGCTCTTGAATTCAGGGAACTTTCTGACGTTGCTAGTGTTGAACTTCAACGTATCAGTAGCTTTATACTGAGCTCTGGATGGTTCGACGGTGGGGACGCCGCATAAGCAGAGTCTTCGTGGTATCACAATGGACCAAAACGGTCTAAGTGGGTCCGGCTTTCTGACTGCCCCTACCTAACCTAACCTAACCTAACCTTGTTCTCTTGCTTCTTAACAAACAAAACAGGAAAGAGTAAAGAGATAAGAGTAAAGTTAAGTTGGTACAATTGTACATTTCAGGGATAGCATTGAGAATTTAAAAATTGTACCAACAACTTTCTAAAATTGTACTTTTTTCACCTTAATTGTACTAAAAGATTTTAAGCTAAAATTACAATGTATCATTAAAAAATTATTTGGAAAATGATGAGTTCACATTTTTTGATTATCTCGCTGCGTTTTGCTCTCATAGGGCTATATTCAAGTGAGAAGAATATGAGTTTCATGGTTCAAAGGTAAAAATTGATATATGCAATCGTTTGAGGAGTGAAACTGAGGAGATTCCTTAAATGTACTAAATTAGTCATTGGTGTACTATTGTACTTTCGGAGTTTCAATAGTACCAAAAAAGGTACAATTGTACCAACTTTGCCATCCCTGGTACATTTGTGTATCATTCAAACTTTAAGAGCAATACGGTACATTAGTTTCTTGATTTTTTATATTACACCTCCTCTTTTATATTTGCTTTTATATTATTTAATTTTTTTTTTTTTTGACAGACTAACTGAATCTTTTAAAATTTGTAAATAACCTTCTAATTAATGCTTTAAGAATATTTCAAAGAACTTTTTAATTTAAAAATATTTAAGTTGAATTTTTCATCCATATTGTAAGCCCTATAACAAAGTAAAAATTACAACAACTGACAATTTTACATTGATTAAATTATAAAATTTGTCTTTTGTTATAGTTTTGTCATTTGTCACAAAGTTCAGAATAAGGGTGTTAGTTGAATCTTTAAGCAAATATCAATTAAATATTTATATTTTACAATATTTTTTGAACCGAAAATTATCAAAAAAAAAAGAAGAGAGATGTCTTAGGACACCCGGTTATGGCTTTGCTGCTTAGTTATATAAAAAAAAATTACGTGTGAAATAAACACGCAATAAAATTATATTAAATGACGATGTCAAATTCTCTGCAAATATTTCAAAACGTTTCCATTTATTTCCCATTATTTTCTTTTCTAGTGGCGTACGATTAAATTATTGTATTGTTTGTGGCCGGTGGCGGCTGTTTGCCGGCTTACAGCCGATCGGCTGTGTTCTTTGTATTTGTGCTCATGTGCAAAAACAAATTGAGCATTTGTTTTCATTGTTTTTGTTTTGTTTTTGTTTCACTCACTTCAAAGAACGAAACAAAATAAAATCAAACTATTTGCTTCGTTTATTTTCGTGCTCTACTTTAAGTAAAAAAAAATCAAAACAAAAATAAGTTTATAACTGCAATACTGTCGATTATTTTTGTTACGAAAATCACGTCCTAACCCCTGTATCGCCCAATAAATAGCAAAGCTATAAAAATTAAATTAGAACATTTGAATTAATACTACAACAATTTTTGTGTTTGGTTGAAAACTAGTCAATTTTTTATTGAGTCTTACCCCCTGTTTCTACAATCCAGACGATCAAGTTGAGTTTAAAATTTATATGGAAAGCACTCATTATTTTGAGTGGTTTTCATAAAAATTTTTTAGACGAGTCGTCTGCCTGACTTATGGAAACTGCACATTAATTTTTCTTTTAATTTTTTCTTTAATTTTTAAAAGTTATTTAATTAAAATGGGGTCCATTAAGCATATACAAATTTAAGCTAATTATCATAATAAAATTTAATTAAAGCAATTTATTGGTCAAATAATAGTTAAAGTATTTTCTGAAAAATACAATTTTTGTAATAAATGCTTAAACAATTAAATAAATGCTTGCATTATCAATTGATTTACCTTTATTTTACCTAATGTTGTGGAACAAAAAGGAAATATTAAGAAGGGTATTATTATTACATTAAATCAACTATTATTATGTATGAATAAATCATAAAATTTGTCATGCAAAATTTGTTGACACCATGTGTGGTATGGGTAATAAATAATTTTTGTCTGACATGCTCAATGCTTAAACCATTCGAATATTTTCGGTATTATGAGTATTTTGCTTGTAGGGAGGATATGTTAGTGTATGTAAATATATACTCGTCTAAACGTAGGTATGTTTGTTTATAGGATAAGTATGTATGTATGTACATTAGGCTGGTACAATTTAAATTTAAGTAAAATTCTAAGAACCTTTTTTTTATTCCGCCAAGATTAATAGAAAATTGATTTAAAATCAATAATCTTATTAATTTAAGCTACGTATTTCTATACCCAGAAGATGCTTCAATTTCAGGTACAAGGTTGCTTTTAACAGTTTTCTTGAAATTTTGAGGGGAAATATTGATCCATCCTAATGTATTTATGTTTATACAAACGAATGCAGTACATATATATTGTTGTATGCAAGTGCATAATACAATTATTGCTTTTCTGTTGACACATTATGCAGCAGCAATACTACTGCTTTTGACTATTATGAGATGAGATAGTATTTTATGGGATTTTAACTTAGTTTTATTTTGTTTTTGTATTGAATATGTAGCTCTTGAATTCAATAATAAATAATTTTATCTATGTAGTTTAAAGTTAAAGATTTTAAAGAATTTTTTCATTAAGTTTTAAGAGTATGCACATGGAAGTTTTACAAAAACGATGTTTGTTTGCTATTGAATCAGATAAAAAGGCTATTATTCGACTCTAATATATATAAGTTAAAATCATTTGTTTTTAGTACACTGTGTGTAATATTTTAAGTCATATACGGACACCACTACGTGATAATATACCAAAAAAAAAGACCCGTATCTCCCAGATTTGCCCCAAGTATCGCACTTTTTTGTGGGCCCCCAAAAGTTTTGAGGCCTTGGTGTCATTTTTGCAAAAAACTGATCACTTTCTCATGCTCATATCTTGCAAACAGTTTGGATTTTTAATTTACTCTCTGAGGCAAAATTGTAGCTCTTGTCATAAAGAAACAAAAATTATGATCATATAAGATCAAAAAAACTTCATCTTCAAAATTTATGGGAACAATCCGCTACTTAAATGTACCTAGGATCTCAACCCAGCAAAAAATTTCAAAAAAGGTAATAGGGTTTGGAATTAAGCATTTTTGGTGGAAGCTGTTCCTTACTGGATTACCAACTTAATGATTTTAACAAGGCGTGAGACTAAAATAATCGATGCTTGAGAGGTACTTACTTTTTTTATTTGACAACTTGCTCACGTAATCTATTTAATCTAAAAAAAATTTTTCTCATTTAGCAACTTGTACATAATTTTTTTAAATTTTAGGTAATATGATTTGTAAGCGAGTAATGAAATTTGGTAATCAGAAAAGTAAGTTATTATATGGCAAGTATAAACTTCCTTTAGGAATGATTCTTAACACCGTTTAGGTAGCGCTTTTATATTGTGTGCTGCGGCCCTTGATGCGTGTGCTGAGCTTACAGCTTTGCCTGTGCTGCTGCGGTCGGTGCCTGATCACGTGAGTCGTTAACATGAATCACTTCTCAACGTGATTAAATGAAAAGTTCAATTTTCATGCACAAGCAAAATAACTTTCAGGCAATTTTCTAGTAATACTAAAAATGTAGATTCATTGTAATTTGACTTTCCATTTAATACCATTTTAGACGTCATATAGAGAATATTCTGAGGGAATCATCACGTCCCATCTCGTAATATATAAGTATGAAAATTGTCTTAAAGTATATTCTTTCTATTCATTTATTTTTTGCTGTTATCTAAACTAGTTAAAGCTAATTTATTGTATCTTCAAATATGAATTAAGAATAACTATTCAAATCTTAAAGCTAAATATAAATATTAGGCCCAACCAGTGTCGTACATAAGCTTAGTGACAGTACATATTTAATAATAGAGTGGCACAAGTTTAAATCATAATAAAACAAGAAAATATACTTTTTAATATCAATAAAACGAGCTTTATTGGAAAGAAAATTTTATAAAATTAATGTTTAAATATTATTTTTGCCATGTGGCCGCCACGGCTGGCTCGTGGAAGGCGCAATCTGGAACACCAATTTTCAACAACTTTTCGCGGCATTTGCCGCCGTATTTCAGCAATAGCTCTTCGAATATTCTTTTCCAGGAGTTCAATTGTTTATGGTTTATCGATGAACAGTGGCGTGAAATAAAATAAAGTGGTAAAAAGTCCGCAACTTTTGTACTATTGAGCCGATTTCGATGAAATTAACTGTTTTAAAAAGGAGAAGTATTGAACTTCCGAAAGAATTTCGACACCTGAAGCTTCCCACTTTGAGGCTCTTTGAGCTACCCTGTCTTACAACAAGGTGCCTCCAAATATATTTTTCAAAAGTTCAACTCCTCTTCTTTCCAAAACAGCTACGATTAGTTTCATCGAAATCGATTCACTAATTCAAAAGTTGCGGACTCTTTACCACTATTTTTTATTTCACACCACTGTGCAATGTAGACAAGTGACTTAGCATAACTCCAAAGAAACCAATCACGTGATCTTGGTGGCCAATTAATTCGGTCATCACATGAAATTATTTTTTCATCAAAAGTTTCTTTGAGTAAATCAATTGCAGCGCCCGCTATGTAGCAAGTGGCATGTTGGAACCACATATGAGCAAGATTAATACGAAAAAATTTCGAATCATGTTCCTATACCGTTCACCATTGACAGTAACATTCTGACCATCATCCTTTTAGAAGATATATGGACTAATGCCTCCACCAGCCCATAAAGTGCACCAAGCAATAATTTTCTGTGGTTGTAATGGCGACAATTCCACTTAGTTATGTTAGCATTTAACCCAAAATGGGCTTCATAGAAAAATAAAATGTTGAATAGAAGTTCAAAAGCAATATAAATTTGTTATTCACCCCATTCGCTCTAGTTGTAAGTCGATTCATAATGAAATTTCAAAGCAAACTAAACAAAAAGCAACTATCAGCTGTTAAAAGGGTGCTTAAGTAAATCAGTGATGCCAACTCAAAGTTGTGACACTCTACAAAAACACCCTTTGTATATGTCGTACTAGGCCTAAAAATATTTTCAAGAAGTTTCATCTAGAGTGTTGCGTCTGAGAGCCCTAGTGTCCCTCTTTTGTTAGCGAATGTGTCCAATAATATTCAAGATATTACGAACAAGCGGACTAGGATGTGACTGGAGTTTTGTTAAATATTTGCCTGCGTATTTTGCAATTTATTCAGTCACTTGTGGTATATTTAAATCACGATGTATATTCTAATTTTTGATGTACAATGGAGCCAATGTTATTAACCTTAAAATTTTGTTTTGCCTTTTTTGGATTCTCTTTACACTGGAAGCTGAGGCAGTGCTCCATATCTGAATTCCGTAGCACCATATAGGTTTCAAAAGCGACTTGTATATTAACAGTTTACAACCTAGACTGAGGGTTGAATTTCTACCTGTGACCCAATGTATCTGAGTTAGTTTTAGTTTCATTTATGTTAGCTTAGAGTCAATGTGGTGTTTCCAATTAAGCCTTCGATCAAAGTGCTTACGAAGGTATGTCACATGAGAATGTTGAACAACAATTTGATTGTTGATTCTAATGGGCGAAGAAATATCTCTTTGTAGGGTAAATATTACCTGAACACACTTTTTTTCGTTTACTTGTATTCTTAAGTTTAACCTTAATTCCAGCTGGGTAACATGTTCCTGAAGATATCGGGATGCCTCGTGAGGGTTTTCATTCATCCTAAGGCTGACCGTATCATCAGCATAGGTAGAAGTATGGAGATCACAAGTATGAATCAAATACAAAACTGGTCCCAGTATACTCCCTTGTAGCACACAGGATGATATAGATTCAGGCACACTCATGAAGTCTCCTTCCACAACAGTGAACTTTCAGGCTGGAATATAACTTTCTAAAAGTTTTAGAATGTCTATTGGTAGATTTCAATTTTAAAATTAGGCCTTTATGCCACACTTTATCTAATGCCTGAGAAAAATCAGTCTTCATATTTTCTTCAAATGTTTTTTTTTTTTTATAAATTGAACCAATCTATGCGTTTGTTCAATGGTGCTACCCTGACTTCTAAAACCAAATTTATGGTCCGGGATCCACCCACTATCAGTTAGAATTGGGAACAAAATTTTTCATGAGCAGCTTTTCGAAAAGCTTTGAAATTGTTGATAGTAAACTTATTGGCCTGTATGACTCAGCCTTGGTAAGATCTTTGCCCAGTTTTGGAATCATTTTGATCTTGGCAAGTTTCTAGTAGTGTGGATAATACTTTAGTAAAAATGGTATTAAAAATTAATAACAGGATTCTAATTGTAATACGAGGCAACTTCACCAGCATCTTGTTACTAATTCCATAAATACCTGCAGTTTACTTCGAATTGAGTTCATCAATTATATTAAAGTTTATGGATCGAGGGGGAAGAGCAACTACACTCGGCAAATCAGCAACAAAAGTACATGTGTTTGGGCTAAATATGGATTTAAAATCCGTATGATCAGCAAATGTTACCTTTTTCAGTCAACCTCCGGTCGAAGTGCAGATAGATGGTTTAATATTTTTAATGTGATTTGAAAATTTTGTTTGGGCGACTCCTTAAGGAATAGAGATGGGGGTCGGTACGTTCAACAAAAAATTTTGGGTTTAGAAAACTAATGGAAGTCGGTTATACATTTGGCCCCTCTGGAGACATCCTAGCAGCTGTGCGGGTCGAGTTTTTTTACAATATCATGCTATTTTAAATTTTGTGTTTGTTATAATTTTTAGAAAGGAAAAACTAAAGTGGTGGGACCTTCATTTTACTCATCTACGAATTACAGTGATTATGTGGCATTTGTTGATTTTTTTAAATTTTTTAATTCTTGCCACCACTTTTAGCTCGATGAGCATCTTCTTTCCCTTATCCTACCCTACCTTCCCGCTCAAATTTTTTAGTGATAAATTATTTTAGGAAGTTCATTAAACTAGGGGGTCTAGCGCATTGAAATAGTGTTACTAGCTCCCTGTTTCTACAAACCAGACGGTAATTTTGAGTATAAAATTTACATGACAAGCACTAATTTTTTGAGTGACTTTCATAAAAATTTTCTAGACAAGTCATCTGCCTGACTTGTGGAAACTGCACAAAAGAAACTCCATGACTAGCCCATAGCTAGTGATCATAATACGAGCCGTGAGACCAACGTATTCACGAGCATATCTCTACTTTTATCGCTTTCTAAATAAAAGAAAATCGTTTTATAAATATCGTCGGCTGAGAGTGTGAACCTGCTAAATCCTCTTTTTATAACATATGACATTCTAATGCAGTTCGAAAGAGAAAGAGGCGCCTTATCGATTTGTTTAAATATTTATTTCAATGTTAAGCTCTATATGTCGAAGAAACTTAATATATTAGTCTAATTTCTTAAGCTTTGTATAGAAACCGTTAACAGTATATTGTCTCTCCTTTAAAATTTGCTGGAAGTGAGTTAGCAGGTTTATACTTTAAGCCAACGACATGTATTTTATTATTCTATCACTTTCGTTATTCTGGTGCTATTTAACGTATCGCTGGCTTAGAATGTAAAACTGCTAAATTCATTTTAATACCATTTAAAAGAGACAGAGACGCTGCATCGACTGTTTAAAATATTTATATTAATTTTAAACTCTACTTGTTGGAAGGACTTAATACATTAGACCAGTTTCTAAAGCTATGTTTAGACAATGTTAACAGTATTTTGTCTCTTCTGCAAAATTTGGCTCAAGTAAGTTAGCAGTTTTACACTCCAAGCCAATGATATGTTTATATAATATCTGCAACAAAGCTTTAATTTAACAGCCGTAATTATCATTGAGTTTTATTAACTAAATATTCGCGGCCATTAATATATTTCATTATAGATGCTATCATTTGAATTACATAGTGTTCAATTAAATAAAATGATACATAAAGTGTAAAATGCCACTAAAATATTGATTCTGTATGTGTAACAGCGCATGGAGAAAGGGACCTAAGGGTAAAAAAATCAATTTTCACTTTTTTTTTTTGATGTGGACAACATCTGAGCATCGAGTGAGACCGATCCCATGCCCCAAAAGTGTTCCCTCCCAGAGATATGCGCGTTTTATGAAATTGAAGTCGACGATTCTAAAATTATGTGAAAAAATTTTCGTACTAACAGAGTGATGTTCCCGATTTAAAAGAATTATAAATGAGTATTTATTATAATTCACAATTAATAATTTCAGAAAATTAACCTGAATTCGAAAAAACGCGAGCAAAATTGATATCAAGATCATGGAAACAGCGCGCTAGGTAGAAAACAGTAAAAACCAACTACACAAAACAAGAGGTTGGGACGACCTACGTGCGTTTTTAAGGTTGACTAACACGTTCCTGACGTCATGAGATGTGTCGCTTCCAAGTGAGACCAATACCAACACGCTCAAGGATGGTACACCAGAGATACACGTATTTAAATCTTTAAAATGGCTCTCCTGAACAAACCCGATTTTTACTCTTAGGTCCCTTTCTATTTTGTGCGTCACATATATTCAATGCATTAACATGCAAACAAACGCGCATACACACACACACACACCCATTCACTTTATTCATTAACTATGAAAACATATGCAATTTATAATCAAACTTAAAATGTTATTGATATATACATAAATAAATTTAAATCATTATTAACCATTCGTGGCCACATAACAGTTGAAAATTATGATGATAAAGAAACATTTTAGCTTGATTAATTTATTGGGCCACAATTATGCTGTTTATTTATTAATAAACTCTTTATTTTTGTTCAAAATATTAAGGCTACTGACAAGGTATACTACACAAGTCATAATATTTTTGCTGGGTTTCAAAGGAAAAAACTATTAAATAATAAAAATTTTATACAATATTATTATTTTTTATTCATTTTTATTATATTTTATTAACGAGGGTGGATCAATAAGTTCGTGACTTTTCGAACTTCCCTTGTAGTTATATTATATACACAGGTGTTACTTGTTCCCACCAACTACAACCTGTTAATAGACTACTATCAAATTTTTAGCAAGTGTCGTCATTTACTTTTCATTTAACAGCTGTTCAAAGCATACAACCTCGTGTATTTTTCTAAAAATTGAAAAAATTGAATTTAAAGGGTTCATTATTAGTTGCGAAAAAAACCATCAATCAAACCAAGGAAAAGCTCGATATATACTACAGGGACTCTGCACCATCGATGTCAATGGTAAAAAAGTTCTGGATGGTGCACACGAAATTGAGGTCCGTACACCCTAAAATGTCGAAAAAAATCCACGATATGGTGTTGCCCGATCAAAGAGTAAAAGTGCGTGAAATTGTTGATGTCATAGGTATTTCATATGGCAGTGTGGTTTCGATTTTAAATGATCAGCTGGGTTTAAGAAAGTTATCTGCAAGATGGGTGCCGCATTTGCTCTCAATTGACCATAAACGTAAACGTGTGACAACTTCAAAGAATTGTTTGGAGTTGTTCAACATCAAGCCAAAGGAGTTTTTGCGGAGTTTCAAAACTGTGGATGAAACATCAACATCCATTACTGTACTCCGGAGACCAAGCAGCAGTTTAAACAATGGGTTTCTCCGGGTGAACTTGCTCCGAAAGAGGCCAAGGTGAGTTTTTCGGCCAATAAGGTGATGGCAACAGTTTTTTGTGATGCACTCGGGATAATCCACAACGATTACCTTCAAAAGAGAAAAACAATAAGCAGCGAATATTATGCCAACTTATTACACCGATTTAATGTGGATTTAAAAAAAAAAAACCGGCCCATATGGCCAAGAAAAAAGTTATTTTTTTATCAAGACATCTGCCATATTCTCCGGATTTAGCCCCTAGTGGCTATTTCCTACTTCAAAACCTAAAGAAATGGCTCGGTGGAAAGAGATTTAAGTCCAACGATGAAATTATTGACCCAACAACTAACTGCCTATTTTAAGGACCTAGAAAAATTCTATTTTTTTGGAAGGAATACAAAAACTGTAGAAACTTTGGAGTAAGTATATTGAGTTAAAAGGAGATTATGTTGAAAAATAAATTTTTGTTTTGAAAAAAATAATTCGTTTCACTCAAAAACACACGGACTTACTGATACGCCCTCGTATTGTTTTCTTTACAAAGTTTCCTGCTGCTCTGATCACCGAAATTCTGTGAAAAGCTCTGCGCTGATTTTAGATATCTTAAACTTGTAGAAAAACGACGGAAATTTGACTTCAGCAAATATTGCTTTGATTCATTAATTTAGGGCATAATCTACCTAATAATTCTCGGCCGTGCTCATCTTTGGAAGAATATATTTATGTTCCCACAGAAGTATAAGTTTATGATATTGAATAAGTTATAATCAACTTAAAGTAATCCACCAAGAAAGAAAGGAAGAAGAGCATAAAAGAAGCGGTTTATAATTTGGTTACAGCTCAAGTTAGTATCTGACAAGAGCTACAACTTTGCCTCAAAAAGTAAATCAAATTCCGAACCGTTTTGCAAAATATGAGCCAGAGAAAATGCAAAAATTATACCGAGGCCTCAAATCTTTGGGGGCCCATAAAAAAAGTGCATGACTTGGGACAAAACTGGGAGACACTGGTCTTTTTTATACCCTTTACCAAAAAAATGGTAAAAGGGTATATATAGGTTTGTCATTCCGTTTGTAATTTCTATAATATCAATAAGCGATCCATAAAATATATATATTCTGGATCCTTATGCATAGGGATGACGAATAAGCGATGTCCGTCTGTCCGTCTGTCCGTCTGTCCGTCTGTCCGTCTGTCCGTCTGTCCGTCTGTCCGTCTGTCCGTCTGTCTGTACGTGAAATCGGTTTTCCGAAGCTCCCAGAAGAGCTAGAGACTTCGTTCTTGGACTGGTGTGTCAGAAATTTTCCAAAATAGATTGGTATTGAAATTCAGCAAAATCGGGCAGACGATTGCAGAGCTGGAAAACTTAAACTTCATTTTGCCATATAAAAGTAACTCCCGAAAACAAATTTTTATTTTTTTTTAATAAATGTACATATTTTACACTTCAGTACGACTAAAATTGGAATTTTAAATTAAAAAAATACAAAAAAATTAAAAAGACGTTTCCAGGGTTGGAAAACTTTAACTTTTTGTGTTATGTAAAATTAACTATGTCTAAAACTATATTAGTATTTTCTCGAGAACCGTAAGAGCTACAGACCTGAAATTTGGACACAGTATGTAGACCTTTGGCCGCTACAACAACAAATACATGAGAATTGGAAATTAATGGGTGTTCCAAAACGAGCAACGAAAAATGTTAAAATCCCATGTAATATACATACAATTGTATGTATGTATGTATATACACTTGAAATGTGTAAGGTTAGTGTATTTTTATTCAGACTACAAAAATTAACACTAAAATTTAAAAAAATTTAAATTAAAGGGTGTTCCATCAGTTAATGCAATTTTGACTATGTAATTTTGACTATTTGCTGTATCTTGGAAACCGTAAGAGCAAAACTCTTGAAATTTTCAAAAACGGTAAAACTGAAAAAATAAAAAATTATAAAATCGCCAAACCGAAAAAAATCGCCAAAAACAAGAAAAAATCGCCAAAACGAGAAAAAGCACCAAATTAAAAAAAAATTCTAAGACTAAAATAAATCGCAAAAACAAACGGAAAAATTGCTAAAATGAAAACAAAAATCGCCAAAATGAAAGAAAATCGCCAAAATGAAAATCGCCATAATGAAAAAAATCACCAAAACGAAAAAAACCCTAAAAAACAGAAAAAATCGCCAAAATGAAAAAAAAAATCGCCAAAATGAAAAAAATCGCCAAAACGAAAAAAACCCCAAAAAACAAAAAATCGCCAAAATGAAAAAAAGCCAAAAACAGAAAAAAAATCGCTAAAACGAAAAAAAGCACCAAATTAAAAAAAAATTTTAAAACTAAAATAAATCGCAAAAAACGGAAAAATTGCTAAATGAAAAAAAATCGCCAAAACGAAAAAAAACCTAAAAAACAGAAAAAAATCGCCAAAATGAAAAAAATCGCCAAAATGGAAAAATCACCAAAACGAAAAAAAACCCTAAAAAACAGAAAAAAATCGTCAAAATGAAAAAAAAATCGCCAAAACGAAAAAACCCCTTAAAAACAGAAAAAAATCGCCAAAATGAAAAAAATCGCCAAAAAAAAAGAAAAAACCTAAATAACAGAAAAAAAATCGGCAAAACGAAAAAAAACACCAAATTAAAAAAAAATTTCTAAGACTAAAATAAATCGCAAAAAAACGGAAAAATTGCTAAAATGAAAACAAAAATCGCCAAAATGAAAGAAAATCGCCAAAATGAAAAAAAAAATCGCCAAAATGAAAAAAATCACCAAAACGAAAAAAAAACCTAAAAAACAGAAAAAAATCGCCAAAATTATAAAAAAAATCGCCAAAAAAAAGAAAAAACCTAAATAACAGAAAAAAAATCGGCAAAACGAAAAAAACCCCAAAAAACAAAAAATCGCCAAAATGAAAAAAAGCCAAAAACAGAAAAAAAATCGCCAAAACGAAAAAAAGCACCAAATTAAAAAAAAATTTTAAAACTAAAATAAATCGCAAAAAACGGAAAAATTGCTAAATGAAAAAAAATCGCCAAAACGAAAAAAAACCTAAAAAACAGAAAAAAATCGCCAAAATGAAAAAAATCGCCAAAATGGAAAAATCACCAAAACGAAAAAAAACCCTAAAAAACAGAAAAAAATCGTCAAAATGAAAAAAAAATCGCCAAAACGAAAAAACCCCTTAAAAACAGAAAAAAATCGCCAAAATGAAAAAAATCGCCAAAAAAAAGAAAAAACCTAAATAACAGAAAAAAAATCACCAAAACGAAAAAAACCCCAAAAAACAGAAAAAAATCGCCAAAATGAAAAAAAGCACTAAATTAAAAGAAAATTTCTAAGACTAAAATAAATCGCAAAAAAACGAAAAAATTGCTAAAATGAAAAAAATCGCCAAAATGAAAAATATCGCCAAAACGAAAAAAAAACCTAAAAAACAGAAAAAAATCGCCAAAATGAAAAAAAATCGCCAAAAAAAGAAAAAAAATCGCCAAAACGAAAAAAAAAAATTAAAAACAGAAAAAAATCGCCAAAATGAAAAAAAATCGCCAAAATGAAAAAAAAATCGCCAAAATGAAAAAAATCACCAAAACGAAAAAAAAACAAAAAAATCGCCAAAAAAATCGCGAAAAAACCCAAAAAACAGAAAAAATCGTCAAAATGAGAAAAATCTCCAAAATGAAGAAAAGCCCAACAACAGAAAAAAATCGCCAAAATGAAAAAAACCTTTAAAAACAGACAAAATCGCCAAAACGAGAAAAAAGCGACAAAACTGAAAAAATCGTTTTAACTGAAAAAAACTTCAAAAAAGCAAAAAACCTTCCTTTCGTGCGCGATTCACAGTCGCACTTAACTGATTTTTTTTAATATTAAAGGAATTAAATGAAACTAAGTTTTTACTTATTTCGTTCTTGCTTTTTTCACTTAACATATTTTATGCATTTTTTAAAGAACTAGATTGGTATCAATAATCAGAAAAATCCAAAATTATGACTCCAGGGTTGGAAAACTTACACTTTTTGTGTTATGTAAAATTAAATAGGTCTAAAAATTTTTTTCTTTTTCTTTATAAATTGAATATATTTTATGCTTCTGAAAGAAAAGTTTGGTGTATGAAATTTTAAAAATGAAAATTATAGCTCCAAAGATGGAAACTTTAAAAAATTATAAATTTTTTCACAAAACAAATATGTATGTACGTGTCCGTATACTATATATATGTACGTACGTTGGTAAAGGGTATATAAGATTCGGCACAGCCGAATATAGCACTCTTACTTGTTTTAGTTCGCACGATGTCAGCAGACGCCTGAGGACAATAGAGCGTTAATTGAACCTCTTAACTTTGATTTAAAATAGTGTGGATGGTTTTTTGTCTGTATTTTACTATTATTTAAGTAGTAAGATATCGTTACATTAATATAAAAAGGCCCTTACCCATTATATTTTTTAAATCTAGATTTTTGCATTTTTTCGATATATGAGATGTTCTTCTATCGAAATATACAAAAAAACTCGATTTAAAAAAAATAATGACTTAGGACTTTTCTTTATTACGATAACAATGATAGAATTAGGATTAAATAAATAATAATAATAGTATAAAGATGAGCTAAAGAGGATTGTGCAATTCTTAAAATAAAATTACACTCAAGTGGTCACCATATCAAATTTAAGCAAAAACGCAACAATATAAAAAATTAAATATGAATGAAGTTACTCGTATTTCATCTTTCAACACAAATGACAGTTACAAAATAAAATTATTTAGGCCACTAAAGTTAAATTTTAAATCAAAGTTAGGCGAATTTGTAATTATTAATAATGCTGCTGATGGGAGTTAAATTTCATGGAAAGTATGACGTGCCAAGGTTAAAATTGAAGGGTTTTTCTTCATCAATTGTCCCTCATTGTGAATTCAATTTTTTGCTATTCCGGTGAACTCTCTTATCCAATTTTTATGTACAAATTGGAACTGTGATGCCAATACAGCAGCTATTACAGTCAATTATTAAATGAAATCCTTATTCGTCCTGTTTGGAGCCTCAGACTTCCTCTGTGTTAAACAGCAGTTGTTGCGATGGCAATAAAACTCCCCGTAGAGATCAAAAATTAGTCTTAATAAAAAATGCCAAATGACTGGAGGAAATCTATGCAACCATGACAAAATAAAGTTGTTAACCATCAAAACCCTTAACATACCTTAAAAAATTATCCTTACATACGATATCCAATATTACAATCCCGTCCACAACAAATGAAAAAAAAATATGAAAAATGAAGAAGAAAAGAAGTCTCTAATACAGGTAAGAAACATGTCTTAGAGACTTCTTTTCTTAAGTCGACTTAAGCAATTATTCCGTTATGTTCATACTACAGAATAACAAAAAGTACTCAAAACAAATGCAGTTAAGTATTTACTCTTAATTTTAGCAAATGCATATAGTCATAATTGTGGCACAAGCAATTCGTATGCCACATATTTAATTTCAATCAACTATATGACACAAGAGTACATTTACTTTATTTATATGAAAAACTTTGATATTCTGTAACTAGAAAGGAACTTGTGAATTTTGCGTAGTGAGTGTCTGCCATACTTAGAGTCGGAGTGTACATATACTCAGAGTATGGATATTTAGTCAGAAAAAATAAATATACGCATGATACTCTGAGTATTTATTCATCATATGCCACCATATGAATTTATGTGTATGAACTTGGAATGACAAATGTGCTTTGGCTGTTTGAAGACATTAATCAGATCAATATAAGGTAAAACTTAAATTATATACATATAACCTGTAAAAATTTTATATTTGTAAAAAAAATCTTTGTTGAACTGATATGTTCCAATTTGTAGTGATAAATGTATTTCCAGTAAATATTTATCTGGAAACGTTTTTAGTACAGTCAAGAATAACTAAATTGCATTTTACCAAATCACTTTTCTGGCAGCACAGACGCTATAAGTTTGTGCAAATAAAATACTCCTGTATATAATCATGTGTAGCCGAATAAATACTCAGAGTATTTTTACACTTATGCCTATGATTAAAGCTGATAAAGTGTACCAATTTTAGTAAAAGTCATTTGTACTGCGTAATGTAAAAAATCAGTATGAACATAGTCATTTGTAGTGATAAATGTATTTCCAGTAAATATTAATCTGGAAACGTTTTTGGTACAGTCAAGAATAACTAAATTGCATTTTACCAAATCACTTTTCTGGCAGCACAGACGCTATAAGTTTGTGCAAATAAAATACTCCTGTATATAATCATGTGTAGCCGAATAAATACTCAGAGTATTTTTACACTTATGCCTATGATTAAAGCTGATAAAGTGTATCAATTTTAGTAAAAGTCATTTGTACTGCTTAATGTAAAGAATCAGTATGAACATAGTCATTGCTTATATGTATTCAGTTCAAAATGCATGAGTATTTTTGAGTATGAGTAAGTTTTTTTTTATTTTTAGCTATTTATTATTTATTATTTGACTTTAGTCCCGGTTCACACACTTCCACTTTTCTTGATCAACTCGTTATTCAGCTGTAAGAGCTCCGAAATAAAAATATCACTTTTTTTCTAACAGCAACATTGAGAGTTGTTCAACAAAAGCTGAAGTGCGTGAACCGGGCCTTTCAAAATAACTGATTTCATAGTTTTTGTTTTCCCTTTATAAGCTAAACTTCTCTTCCAGTGGACACTTGCAGGTCTTTGAAAAATTTAATATTATTAACTTTTCATGCTGCCGTTCTGATGGGAAGTATTAATGGGCTTTCTTTTTGCCTTTGTCACCCTTTTCAAACCTATATCTTGAATACAACATTTTCGAATAATGTCAATATTTATTTCCTATGCACATACTTACATATGTATATATGTAAACATATGTACATTATCTATTTGGAAAGATAATCAAAGTATTGTCTTGTCACTTGATAATATCAATCACATAGAATATAAATTTTATTACTTTTTAAAGCTTTGGAATGTTACGAAACTATAAACCGTAAATTTTTAAGTGAGGTTGATTTTATATTTTGATTGATTTTATATTGAAAATAAAAACGGTCTCGAGGGAAATTAACAAAAAGCTATGAAACAATTTTTATTAGAAAACTGAAACAAAATAGCTTAAAATAAATACATAAAAAAAATCAAGTCATCCTTATTCCAAATCTAAATGAGTTTTCACTTCCTAAAATTTAACTTTAAGATGATGTCAAGAATGTCATGTCAAGAGTTTCATTTGCGCCTGAATGCTTTTCAAGGAGGCACATGTTTGGCTAATGACATTTTTGAAAATTTTTGGTTTATATTTGTATTGCACTGGTGTTAGAGATAATTTTGCTCGCTGCTTCAATACACCATTGGGCGTACGTTTATCTAAGCAACTTCTATTTCAGGAAAATTTAACAAATTTAAAGCTTTTCACACAAGAAATTATTTAATATTGCAAAAGCTTATCATACTTCTGAAAACTAATTGTCGTTTATGGCACCAGGCACAGGAAGCAAGATAAGCACAAGTCATATTTACACAGCAGCAATTTTTATAATCTCTAAAATTTAAATTAACTTCATATAAAAAATATATTCAAGAGTACGTACAAAATAATGAAAAATGTTAAAGTTATATATTCCATATTTAAAATATTTTAAATCAATTGCAATGTAAAATTGATATCAAATTCAAGTGGAAAGGAAATAAATATAAAATAGTTCAAAGCAAATTGTTGCCGGTTTTGCGGTTCAACCAACAGCATATAAAATTATGAATGGTTTTGCTTATTTCCTTTTGCTTTATGCAATATTTGGCAAAGCCAAAAGTCTGGAATTCTCTATTATTGAAAGTGTTACAGCAAAAGAAATTATTTGAAGAGCTTTAAAATTCGTTGAAACTTTTAAGAAGACAGAAAATATTTTATACTTGTACTTTTTATAGGTTTTAAAAAATAAACAAGAAGGAAATTAAAGTTTATAATTTTAAATTCTCAACAAACTTTATTTTGTGCAATTCATATTACTTTGTTAAAAGCAGAATAGAAAGCTTAATTTCTTTTCTAATAGAAGTCATGTGAGTTGTTTTTGTGAAAATTGTACTCTTGCTTTTCGTCGAAAAAGCACAACCGTTTTGTAAGAAATGAAATTTCCTCAATCAATTCAAACTCAATATATTAAAAATAATTTTTAACTCGTTTTCTATTCCGAAGCAAAAAATAGGTTTTCTCAAAAAGAAAAAGAACAACTTTTTCTAAGAGAGTACCACAATGTATTTGTGTAAAGGCAATTGGAAAGTTTTTGAGCAGTTGTTGTACAAGCTGTCTCAAAAGAAAGTTTATTTATATTTAGTGGTTGGATTAAAAGCGAAGTAAGCGATTCAGCGATACCAATGTAAGAGCGATAAATAATTACAGAATAATGAAAAGTATTTTGTTTAACAGTTTGTTCGTGCTTGTACGAGAGTAGATCAAAAAGTCCGTGACTTTTTTTCTTGCAAAACAAAAATTTATTTTTCAACATAATCTGCTTTTAACTCAATACACTTAGTCCACCTAGTTCCAGTTTTTTGTATCCCTACCAAAAAAATAAGATTTTTCGAGGTCCTTAAAATAGGCATTTATTTGGTCAATAATTTCATCGTTAGAGCTAAATTGCTTTTCACCAAGCCATTTATTTAGGTTTGGAAATAGGAAGTAGTCACTACGGGCTAAATCTGGAGAATAGGGAGGATGAGGGAGCAATTTTAAGCCCAATTCATGGATTTTTGCCATGGAAACTGCACATGCGTTTGTTGTCTAGTGTGAGCAAACGCGGCACCCATCCTGTAGAAAGATTTCTCATATCCCAGTAATCATTCAAAATAAAAACTACTGAGCCATGTGGGATGCCTATAGCACCAACAAGCTCCCGACATTTTTGGGATTATTGATCTCAATTGGACGTCCAGAATGTTCAGCGTCATTTGTATTTGTACGACCACAACGAAAGTCAGTAAACCAGTTTTTATCATTGAAATCGATGCTGCATAGTCCCCATAGTATTTATCGAGCTTTTCCTTGGTTTGATTGACGGTTTTTTTTCGCAAAAAATAATGTTTAAGGAGCACACGAAATTCACTTTTTTCCATTTTTAGAAAAATACGCAAGGTTGTATGTTTTGAACAGCTGTTAAATGCAAAGTAAATGACGACACTTGTTCAAAATTTTATAGTAGTCTATTGAGAGATGTGCTTGGATTTCCGTGAGCACCTGCCTTTACGGCCTCATCTCACGGGTGCCAAGCACCGGGTGTAGGTTTGACGCCAGACCAATGCCCCCATGCACCCCTTAGAATGAACAAATGTGCCCAACCAGCAGGGCACATAGGTTGCAATATTTGTATATAGTTATCCCTGTTCTATATTCAAGTACCTTGCTGAGTTGCTTTGAGCTATCTAAGCTCTTCCCTGTAATGACTTTGTCAAAACACTACTATCTGTTGTATGGCAACAGCGCCTAGAATAGTGTCTGGCTGACCGCGTCAGACCAACCACTAGTATTGATTTAACACTGGGAAACCAATACTATTCTCCCAGCGTTTTTGATAGCGACCACAGCCACCACGTGTATTCTCCCGGTTCTAATGCCACATGTGTTGTGTATACACCCACAGCGAGGTCCCCAAAAGAATTCCACAACCATTGCCGGCACAGCTCAACCACTCATACGAGATGAACGCATACCTGTGACGCCAAAAATCCAGCGCCTACTCCACACACACCAAAATCATCCCTTAAGCCCTGTGGGGTAGGACGAACTCGGCGTTTTAGCAAAGGATCCTGACGACCGCTACATACACTCAAAACTTCATAGCAGCTCGACTGTCAACCGGCACCCGGCACCCGTGGCAGCTACTTCTCGGGTTAGAACTCAAAGTTCCACCACATGGGCTTCACTTCTTTCGTCTTTTAAACTCAGGGGCAGTTCTAGGTGACAGATCTAACTGACATTAACAGGAGCCTGTGTTCCTTTTATAAATATGTGCACATCCTTCCTTCTGTTGTCAGAGGTCAGGTAGTAACATATAAGTGCTATGGTTAATGTACCAAAGGTACGTCACATCACCCCAGCTTGGGCCCCGGGCTTGCCACACCTGTAATCAAAAATAGACTCCCCTGGGGGAGTAGTTTATGGACAGGTGGTAGTTGATGGGAACAAGTACCACCTGTATATATAAAATTACTACGAGGGAAGTTCGAGAAGTCACGGACTTATTGATCCGCCGTCGTATGTTGCTTACATTTCAGTTCAAAAGTGTTTTTGTTTCATTCGAGTTACAGAGTAGAAGCCGATCACTAAAATTAATCCTACTCCCTTTAGGGAATGCAAAAAAAAAACAATGAGACCTGAAAAAGGGACTCTGGTTCATAATTTCTCAGGTTAACTTTATAAATTGAGTCACAATTGTGATTATTGATTTTGCAATGGCTGTGAAAAAGTAACAGGTTTCGAAATATGACTCATCTCTAACTTCAATATATTAAGTATACGCAATGAGTTATTGAAAGAACTGCATATGACATACTGAAAAGCCCCAAATTGCTGAGTATCCTTCTGTTATGCCGGCCATACACTACACAAGTTCAGTGCTCAAGTCTGGCACTGCGTAAACCAAGCTTGTAACACCAACTATACGAGTAAACTGTACATTTTTTATTTCAATTCGCCATAATGCGAATATTTGTTCTGCGCACATTTCTTGTTGTAAACTCTTAAAAAATCACAAAACAACTGAGCGTTTGCAACGTACACTACACAAGTTCACTGTACAGTTTTCAAACTTGAGCAAATATCAAAATCATTTTAATTTTAACTCAGTTCACTGCGTAAACAGCACAACCACCCTCCTACACTACACAAACGCACTGTACAGTGCCAGACTTGTGCAGTGAACTTGTGTAGTGTATGGCCGGCATTAGCTAAAATTTTTTGGATCATATTGCAAATTAAAAATCGATTAAATCTATAATTTTCTTCTTCGAATAACAAACACTGCTTTAACTTAATAAGTTCGGATAATCACTTTGATGCTGTACACTTATCTCACACTATATCATAAACAGTCACAACTCAAAGTTATCGAAACGGCTTTGAATATTTTCATGAAGCCGTTCGCTCAACAAATCGTTAATGAACGCATTAATTTCTTTTGCAAAACAGTCTTCTTGAACAATATAATATAGCGTTCCGCCATTTTTACAGTATCAATGGTTTTTTGTCACTCCAAAACAGCAGTTTTTTTATTACCGCCGTTGATTTATATAACATCCAAGTTTAATTATTATATATTATACTATTTAGTTTTAACAGAAAATAAATTGATGCCGGAGATTATGTTAAACTGTAGTAAAAGATTGATAAAATTATCATAATTTTTGTTATTTACTATATTTAGTGCTCCAAAAGAATAACTCTTTGTTAAGCAACATTAACGTCCCTTTTCACAATGTATGGTTAAGAGTTAACGGGAACTTTAACTGACAGTTCTTCATACAAAACTTGCAGTTCAAGTCTCTGTTATCTTTTAACCATACATTGTGAAAAAGTACGTAAAACTAATTATAGTGTACTTTTGTTTATTCTACTCGTATTAATTCAAACTAATTAGTTTATCCTAAAACAATTGGATATCTTAAAGGACATTGTTAATTATAATTATCACGTTCAAGAATAATTAGAAGTTGGTATAAAAGAATAAACTGCAAAAGTAATAGAAAAGAGGGAATGAACTAGTTTTTTTCCACATTGGGCTTATTGATTATTTGAGTACAGTCACCTAATTACGAGTAGACTTATGTACGCAGTAAAAAAAACTGGGTAGTATTTTTCAAGGAACTACATTTATATTGCTTCCAAAGAATCAATAATAAAAACAAGTAAGAGTGCTATATTCGGCTGTGCCGAATCTTATATACCCTTTACCAACGTACGTACATATATATAGTATACAGACACATACATACATATTTGTTTTGTGAAAAAATTTATCATTTTTTTAAAGTTTCCATCTTTGGAGCTGTAATTTTCATTTTTCAAATTTTATACGCCAAACTTTTCTTTCAGAAGCATAAATATATTCAATTTATAAAGAAAAAGAAAAAAATTTTTAGACCTATTTAATTTTACATAACACAAAAAGTGTAAGTTTTCCAACCCTGGAATCATAATTTAGGATTTTTCTAATTCCTTGTACCAATCTAGTTCTTTAAAAAATACATAAAATATGTTAAGTGAACGAAGGAAAAACGAAATAAGAAAAAACTTAGTTTCATTTAATTCCTTTAATATAAAAAAATTCAGTAAAGTGCGACTTTGACTCGCGCACGAAGGGTTCCGTACATTCGGTTCTGAGCACTTTTTAATGTGGCTTTTTTGCTTTTTTGAAGTTTTTTTCAGTTTAAAAGATTTTTTCAGTTTTGTCGCTTTTTTCTCATTTTGGCGATTTTTTCTGTTTTTCTCGGTTTTTTTCATTTTGGCGATTTTTTCTGTTTTTATACCCTTTACCAACAAAAATGGTAAAAGGGTATATATAGGTTTGTCATTCCGTTTGTAATTTCTATAATATCAATAAGCGACCCATAAAATATATATATTCTGGATCCTTATGCATAGGGAAGACGAATAAGCGATGTCCGTCTGTCCGTCTGTCCGTCTGTCCGTCTGTCCGTCTGTCCGTCTGTCCGTCTGTCCGTCTGTCCGTCTGTCCGTCTGTCCGTCTGTCCGTCTGTCCGTCTGTCCGTCTGTCCGTCTGTCTGTACGTGAAATCGGTTTTCCGAAGCTCGCAGAAGAGCTAGAGACTTCGTTCTTGGACTGGTGTGTCAGAAATTTTCCAAAATAGATTGGTATTGAAATTCAGCAAAATCGGGCAGACGATTGCAGAGCTGGAAAACTTAAACTTCATTTTGCCATATAAAAGTAACTACCAAAAACAAATTTTTATTTTTTTTTAATAAATGAACATATTTTACACTTCAGTACGACTAAAATTGGAATTTTAAATTAAAAAAATATAAAAAAATTAAAAAGACGTTTCCAGGGTTGGAAAACTTTAACTTTTTGTGTTATGTAAAATTAACTATGTCTAATACTATATTAGTATTTTCTCGAGAACCGTAAGAGCTACAGACCTGAAATTTGGACACAGTATGTAGACCTTTGGCCGCTACAACAACAAATATATGAGAATTGGAAATTAAAGGGTGTTCCAAAACGAGCAACGAAAAATTTAAAAATCCCATGTAATATAAATACAATTGTATGTATGTATGTATATACACTTGAAATTTGTAAGGTTAGTGTATTTTTATACAGACTACAAAAATTAACACTAAAATTTCAAAAAATTTAAATTAAAGGGTGTTCCATCAGTTAATGCAATTTTGACTATGCAATTTTGACAACTTGCTGTATCTTGGAAACCGTGAAAGCAAAACTCTTGAAATTTTCAAAAACGGTAAAACTAAAAAATCAAAAAATTATAAAATCGCTAAACCGAAAAAAATCGCCAAAAACAAAAAAAATCGCCAAAGCGAAAAAAAGCACCAAATTACAAAAAAAATGTCTAAGACTAAAATAAATGGCGAATAACCGGAAAAATTGCTAAAATGGAAAAAAATCGTCAAAATGAAAAAAATCGCCAAAACGAAAAAAACCCCACAAAAACAGAAAAAAATCCAAAATAAAAAAAAAGCACCAAAATCAGAAAAAAATCGCAAAATGAAAAAAAACCCCAAAACAGGAAAAAATTGCCAAAATGAAAAAAAATCTCCAAAATGAAAAAAAGCGCCAAAAACAGAAAAAAAAATCGCCAAAATGAAAAAAAACGCCAAAATGAAAAAAAAAAGTCGCCAAATTGAAAAAAAAACTCCAAAATGAAAATAAGCCCCCAAAAACAGAAAAAATCGCCAAAATTAAAAAAAATCGCCAAAACGAAAAAAACCCCACAAAAACAGAAAAAATCCAAAATGAAAAAAAAGCCCCAAAAACAGAAAAAAATAACCAAAATGAAAAAACCCCAAAACAGGCAAAAATCGCCAAAATGAAAAAAATCGCCAAAATGAAAAAAATCGCCAAAATGAAAAAAATCTCCAAAATTAAAAAAAAGCCCCAAAAACAGAAAAAAATCGCCAAAATAAAAAAAATCGCCAAAATGAAAAAAAATCGCCAAAATGAAAAAAACCGAGAAAAACAGAAAAAAATCGCCAAAATGAAAAAAAGCCCAAAACAGGAAAAAATCGCCAAAATGAAAAAAAAACGCCAAAATGAAAAAAAAATCGCCAAAATGAAAAAAAATCGCCAAAACGAAAAAAAACCTTAAAAAACAGAAAAAAATCTCCAAAATAAAAAAACCCCAAAACAGAAAAAAATCGCCAAGATGAAAAAAAATCGCCAGAATGGAAAAAAAAGCGCCAAAACGAAAAAAACCCCAAAAAACAGAAAAAAATCGCCAAAATGAAAAAAAAAAACCCAAAAACAGGAAAAAAATCGCCAAAATGAAAAAAAAATCGCCAAAATGAAAAAACCCCCAAAATAGGAAAAAATCGCCAAAATGGAAAAAGAATCGCCAAAATGAAAAAAAATCTTCAAAATGAAAATAAGCCCCAAAAACAGAAAAAATCGCCAAAATGAAAAAAACCGAGAAAAACAGAAAAAATCGCCAAAATGAGAAAAAAGCGACAAAACTGAAAAAATCTTTTAAACTGAAAAAAACTTCAAAAAAGCAAAAAAGCCACATTAAAAAGTGCTCAGAACCGAATGTACGGAACCTTCGTGCGCGAGTCAAAGTCGCACTTTACTGAATTTTTTTATATTAAAGGAATTAAATGAAACTAAGTTTTTTCTTATTTCGTTTTTGCTTCGTTCACTTAACATATTTTATGTATTTTTTAAAGAACTAGATTGGTACAAGGAATTAGAAAAATCCTTAATTATGATTCCAGGGTTGGAAAACTTACACTTTTTGTGTTATGTAAAATTAAATAGGTCTAAAAATTTTTTCTTTTTCTTTATAAATTGATTATATTTATGCTTCTGAAAGAAAAGTTTGGCGTATAAAATTTGAAAAATGAAAATTACAGCTCCAAAGATGGAAACTTTAAAAAAATGATAAATTTTTTCACAAAATAAATATGTATGTATGTGTCTGTATACTATATATATGTACGTACGTTGGTAAAGGGTATATAAGATTCGGCACAGCCGAATATAGCACTCTTACTTGTTGGGGCTTATTTTCATTTTGAAGATTTTTTTCATTTTGGCGATTCTTTTTCCATTTTGGCGATTTTTTCCTATTTTTGGGGGTTTTTCATTTTGGCGATTTTTTTTCATTTTGGCGATTTTTTTCCTGTTTTTGGGCTTTTTTTCATTTTGGCGATTTTTTTCTGTTTTTTGGGGTTTTTTTCGTTTTGGCGATTTTTTTTCCATTCTGGCGATTTTTTTTCATCTTGGCGATTTTTTTCTGTTTTGGGGTTATTTTATTTTGGAGATTTTTTTCTGTTTTTTAAGGTTTTTTTTCGTTTTGGCGATTTTTTTTCATTTTGGCGATTTTTTTTTCATTTTGGCGTTTTTTTTTTCATTTTGGCGATTTTTTCCTGTTTTGGGCTTTTTTTCATTTTGGCGATTTTTTTCTGTTTTTCTCGGTTTTTTTCATTTTGGCGATTTTTTTTCATTTTGGCGATTTTTTTTTATTTTGGCGATTTTTTTCTGTTTTTGGGGCTTTTTTTTCATTTTGGAGATTTTTTTCATTTTGTCGATTTTTTTCATTTTGGCGATTTTTTTCATTTTGGCGATTTTTGCCTGTTTTGGGGTTTTTTCATTTTGGCTATTTTTTTCTGTTTTTGGGGCTTTTTTTTCATTTTGGATTTTTTCTGTTTTTGTGGGGTTTTTTTCGTTTTGGCGATTTTTTTTAATTTTGGCGATTTTTTTCTGTTTTTGGGGGCTTATTTTCATTTTGGAGTTTTTTTTTCAATTTGGCGACTTTTTTTCATTTTGGCGTTTTTTTCATTTTGGCGATTTTTTTTCTGTTTTTGGCGCTTTTTTTCATTTTGGAGATTTTTTTTCATTTTGGCAATTTTTTCCTGTTTTGGGGTTTTTTTTTCATTTTGCGATTTTTTTCTGTTTTTGGTGCTTTTTTTTCATTTTGGATTTTTTTCTGTTTTTGTGGGGTTTTTTTCGTTTTGGCGATTTTTTTTCATTTTGACGATTTTTTTCCATTTTAGCAATTTTTCCGGTTATTCGCCATTTATTTTAGTCTTAGACATTTTTTTTGTAATTTGGTGCTTTTTTTCGCTTTGGCGATTTTTTTTTGTTTTTGGCGATTTTTTCGGTTTAGCGATTTTATAATTTTTTGATTTTTTAGTTTTACCGTTTTTGAAAATTTAAAGAGTTTTGCTCTCACGGTTTCCAAGATACAGCAAGTTTTCAAAATTGCATAGTCAAAATTGCATTAACTGATGGAACACCCTTTAATTTAAATTTTTTGAAATTTTAGTGTTAATTTTTGTAGTCTGTATAAAAATACACTAACCTTACAAATTTCAAGTGTATATACATACATACATACAATTGTATGTATATTACATGGGATTTTTAAATTTTTCGTTGCTCGTTTTGGAACACCCTTTAATTTCCAATTCTCATATATTTGTTGTTGTAGCGGCCAAAGGTCTACACACTGTGTCCAAATTTCAGGTCTGTAGCTCTTACGGTTCTCGAGAAAATACTAATATAGTTTTAGACATAGTTAATTTTACATAACACAAAAAGTTAAAGTTTTCCAACCCTGGAAACGACTTTTTAATTTTTTTATATTTTTTTAATTTAAAATTCCAATTTTAGTCGTACTGAAGTGTAAAATATGTTCATTTATTAAAAAAAAATAAAAATTTGTTTTTGGTAGTTACTTTTATATGGCAAAATGAAGTTTAAGTTTTCCAGCTCTGCAATCGTCTGCCCGATTTTGCTGAATTTCAATACCAATCTATTTTGGAAAATTTCTGACACACCAGTCCAAGAACGAAGTCTCTAGCTCTTCTGGGAGCTTCGGAAAACCGATTTCACGTACAGACAGACGGACAGACGGACAGACGGACAGACGGACAGACGGACAGACGGACAGACGGACAGACGGACAGACGGACAGACGGACAGACGGACATCGCTTATTCGTCTTCCCTATGCATAAGGATCCAGAATATATATATTTTATGGGTCGCTTATTGATATTATAGAAATTACAAACGGAATGACAAACCTATATATACCCTTTTACCATTTTTGTTGGTAAAGGGTATAATAAGCAAATGATTAATAGAAAATCGAGTAAAAATTTGTGTAAGTCCTAAAAAATTTATGATTTCGTTATAGTTTTAGAAAGTAATTACGATGCTTTTTCAAACAATCTATTTTTTTAGTTTTTAATTATTTACTGACATGTACATTAAAATAATGTCTTGCATTTAAATTCGCATAAAAAGAAACGAGTTGGAAAAATTGCAAATTTTTTAAAATATTTCCTCAAACGATAATCTCATTATAGTACGCGAAAAAGGAATTTTTTCCTTAAATCACTTCTTATTCAGTTATTTGAAGTCATAAAGAGAGAAAGAGAATTTCCTGCCGTGGAAAGTTAATGTTAAAATCATGAGAGATTTTCCAAATTTTTACGGTTTCCGGATTGCAAACCCTACATTATCATACCTTGATGGGAATACATTTTTTTCTGGAATGTTACTGGTATATAACAGGGTTTGCCAGCTATACTAACGTCGGGAGCCATCTTTACGAATTAATATTTTAAAGAGCCATTTATTTATTTTTTAAAGCTTTTGTATAGAATAAATCTTATTCTTAACTGAAGCAGTTTGAGTTTTAAAAATTTTTTTTGCAAACTATTTTCTTAAATGTATCCGTTAATCTAATTTTGAAGTAATTCAATTTAATGTGTAAGCTTTTATAAAAGAGCCTTGTGCTTTCACACCGTCGAGAAAACAACAGCCAATCAGGTCTCGCTGACACTAACCCTGCACACATAAAATCAAAACTTTGAATTAAGATGACAAATATTTGAGAACAATATTTGAATTTAAGGAGAGAATAAATGATTTTCTCAATTTGAAAATACTTTCGCCTTTTTAATGTTTATCGCTTGAGATTAATGGTTTAATTTCAAACGATTCTCAATTGAAAATCAAGCCTGGTTATTTTCTATTGTAGTACTTCGTATGCTGAGTATATATCGCTCTGTTTTAACTGAGAAGTCGAGAAAACTGGCATAACAGGTCATCAACAAGCAAATCTAATTTCAAAACATTTTCTCTATATTTTATATAATTTTTGTTTCAATTTGTAGCATAAAAATGAAGTAAAATATATTTTTTTAATCTATATGTGATGCGCAAAAAGAAAGGGACCTAAGGGTAAAAACCGGGTTTGTTCAGGAGAGCCATTTTAAAGATTTAAATACGTGTATCTTTGGTGTACTATCACTGAGCGTGTTAATATTGGTCTCATTTGAAAGCGACACATTTCATGACGTCAGGAACGTGTTGGTCTACCTTGAAAACGCAAGTAGGTCATCCCTACGTCTTGTTTTGTGTAGTTGGTTTTTACTGTTTTCTACCTAGCGAGCTGTTTCCATGAGTTCCATATAAATTTTGCTCTCGTTTTTTCGAATCCACGTTTATTTTCTGAAATTATTAATTGTGAATTATAATAAATACTCATTTATAATTCTTTTAACTCGTGAATATCACTCTGTTAGTACGAAAATTTTTTCACATAACCTTAGAATGGTCGAATTCAATTTCATAAAACGCGCTTATCTCTGGGGCATGGGATGCTCAGATGTTGTCCACATCAAAAAAAAAAAAAGGTGAAAATTGATTTTTTTTACTCTTAGGTCCCTTTCTCTATGCGCTGTCACATATGGTATATAGTATATTATCTTTATATATCGATGGCTTAGTATAAGAAAGGCTTAACTCGAGTTTTCGATATTTTAAGGGAGAAGCAAAAGAGAGAAGAAAACCTAAGGCATTTACATGCAGAAATAATTTTTTAAGTTGCCATAAGTCCTTGATTTCAAACCGTAACATACTAAGATCTTCAAGGAGAAATTGAGATAGGCCCTTTTTATATTAAGACAAATATGCTTGGTTTTTCAAAGAAAACGAAATTTATTATACCCTTTACCAAAAAAATGGTAAAAGGGTATATATAGGTTTGTCATTCCGTTTGTAATTTCTATAATATCAATAAGCGATCCATAAAATATATATATTCTGGATCCTTATGCATAGGGAAGACGAATAAGCGATGTCCGTCTGTCCGTCTGTCCGTCTGTCCGTCTGTCCGTCTGTCCGTCTGTCCGTCTGTCCGTCTGTCCGTCTGTCCGTCTGTCTGTACGTGAAATCGGTTTTCCGAAGCTCCCAGAAGAGCTAGAGACTTCGTTCTTGGACTGGTGTGTCAGAAATTTTCCAAAATAGATTGGTATTGAAATTCAGCAAAATCGGGCAGACGATTGCAGAGCTGGAAAACTTAAACTTCATTTTGCCATATAAAAGTAACTCCCGAAAACAAATTTTTATTTTTTTTTAATAAATGTACATATTTTACACTTCAGTACGACTAAAATTGGAATTTTAAATTAAAAAAATACAAAAAAATTAAAAAGACGTTTCCAGGGTTGGAAAACTTTAACTTTTTGTGTTATGTAAAATTAACTATGTCTAAAACTATATTAGTATTTTCTCGAGAACCGTAAGAGCTACAGACCTGAAATTTGGACACAGTATGTAGACCTTTGGCCGCTACAACAACAAATACATGAGAATTGGAAATTAAAGGGTGTTCCAAAACGAGCAACGAAAAATGTTAAAATCCCATGTAATATACATACAATTGTATGTATGTATGTATATACACTTGAAATGTGTAAGGTTAGTGTATTTTTATTCAGACTACAAAAATTAACACTAAAATTTAAAAAAATTTAAATTAAAGGGTGTTCCATCAGTTAATGCAATTTTGACTATGTAATTTTGACAACTGCTGTATCTTGGAAACCATAGGAGCAAAACTCTTGAAATTTTCAAAAACGGTAAAACTGAAAAAATAAAAAATTATAAAATCGCCAAACCGAAAAAAATCGCCAAAAACAAGAAAAAATCGCCAAAACGAAAAAAAGCACCAAATTAAAAAAAAATTCTAAGACTAAAATAAATCGCAAAAACAAACGGAAAAATTGCTAAAATGAAAACAAAAATCGCCAAAATGAAAGAAAATCGCCAAAATGAAAATCGCCATAATGAAAAAAATCACCAAAACGAAAAAAACCCTAAAAAACAGAAAAAATCGCCAAAATGAAAAAAAAAATCGTCAAAATGAAAAAAATCGCCAAAACGAAAAAAACCCCAAAAAACAAAAAATCGCCAAAATGAAAAAAAGCCAAAAACAGAAAAAAAATCGCCAAAACGAAAAAAAGCACCAAATTAAAAAAAAATTTTAAAACTAAAATAAATCGCAAAAAACGGAAAAATTGCTAAAATGAAAAAAAATCGCCAAAACGAAAAAAAACCTAAAAAACAGAAAAAAATCGCCAAAATGAAAAAAAATCGCCAAAATGGAAAAATCACCAAAACGAAAAAAAACCCTAAAAAACAGAAAAAAATCGTCAAAATGAAAAAAAAATCGCCAAAACGAAAAAACCCCTTAAAAACAGAAAAAAATCGCCAAAATGAAAAAAATCGCCAAAAAAAAGAAAAAACCTAAATAACAGAAAAAAAATCGCCAAAACGAAAAAAAACACCAAATTAAAAAAAAATTTCTAAGACTAAAATAAATCGCAAAAAAACGGAAAAATTGCTAAAATGAAAACAAAAATCGCCAAAATGAAAGAAAATCGCCAAAATGAAAAAAAAAATCGCCAAAATGAAAAAAATCACCAAAACGAAAAAAAAAACCTAAAAAACAGAAAAAAATCGCCAAAATTATAAAAAAAATCGCCAAAATGAAAAAAAATCACCAAAACGAAAAAAACCCCAAAAAACAGAAAAAAATCGCCAAAATGAAAAAAAAGCACTAAATTAAAAGAAAATTTCTAAGACTAAAATAAATCGCAAAAAAACGAAAAAATTGCTAAAATGAAAAAAATCGCCAAAATGAAAAATATCGCCAAAACGAAAAAAAAACCTAAAAAACAGAAAAAAATCGCCAAAATGAAAAAAAATCGCCAAAAAAAGAAAAAAAATCGCCAAAACGAAAAAAAAAAATTAAAAACAGAAAAAAATCGCCAAAATGAAAAAAAATCGCCAAAATGAAAAAAAAATCGCCAAAATGAAACAAATCACCAAAACGAAAAAAAAAAACAAAAAAATCGCCAAAAAAATCGCGAAAAAACCCAAAAAACAGAAAAAATCGTCAAAATGAGAAAAATCTCCAAAATGAAGAAAAGCCCAACAACAGAAAAAAATCGCCAAAATGAAAAAAACCTCCAAAAACAGACAAAATCGCCAAAACGAGAAAAAAGCGACAAAACTGAAAAAATCGTTTTAACTGAAAAAAACTTCAAAAAAGCAAAAAACCTTCCTTTCGTGCGCGATTCAAAGTCGCACTTAACTGATTTTTTTTAATATTAAAGGAATTAAATGAAACTAAGTTTTTACTTATTTCGTTCTTGCTTTTTTCACTTAACATATTTTATGCATTTTTTAAAGAACTAGATTGGTATCAATAATCAGAAAAATCCAAAATTATGACTCCAGGGTTGGAAAACTTACACTTTTTGTGTTATGTAAAATTAAATAGGTCTAAAAATTTTTTTCTTTTTCTTTATAAATTGAATATATTTTATGCTTCTGAAAGAAAAGTTTGGTGTATGAAATTTTAAAAATGAAAATTATAGCTCCAAAGATGGAAACTTTAAAAAATTATAAATTTTTTCACAAAACAAATATGTATGTACGTGTCTGTATACTATATATATGTACGTACGTTGGTAAAGGGTATATAAGATTCGGCACAGCCGAATATAGCACTCTTACTTGTTTTTTACTTATTTATATATGTGTGTAGGCCGTCAGCAGCACTACGTTAGCTAAAATTTTAAGAAAAATCGAGTCACGTTGTTCAGAAATACAAGGTTAAGTGCTTGCTGTCGCACGCTACAAAAAAGTGGAATTTCTCGGAGAAATGCCCATATGTATACTTGGCAGCTTAAATAATATCGTTATTTATTTTTCATACCCTTGCAAGGGATATGCCATGCCCATTCGAAAAAAAAAGTATAAATGTTGCTATATGTTGACAGCTACATGAGTCAGATTATTCAAATTTGGTATGGATTCTTTTGAGAGCGTGGTGCGAAGTAAATTAAAGTATTGTTAGAATAGGACCGGGAGAAGGGTCACCCCCATACAAAGTAATTAATAATAATATTATCTCTTAAAACTTATAGTAGCAAGAGTCTTAAAATTTTGTATGGAGTTTTTGAGAGCGGGTTGCAAAGTAATTTAATATATTGGTATAATAGGACCGGGGAGAGGACCACCTCCATAAAAAGTAATTAATAATAGTCTCATATCGTGAAAGCTATAATAGCAAGATTCATAAAGTTTGGTATGGCTTAATTTGTAAACAGTAAGTATGAGTATAAATTATAAATAATTTTAATAGATTAAAAAAAGTAAGTTCACAAAACCCCTTCCCCTATAACTAATATACCTTGTCCTTACACACTTAAAATAAGTAAGTTATAATTTTCTAACCTAGAAATTTCCTAGAAATAATTTATGTTGCAAAACAACGTTTGCAAGGTCAAGTATTAAATCAAATAAAATAAAATTTTTATTAATTTATTCTAAAAATTTTTTTTAGACTATTAAGTATTGCGCATAAGAGCCACTCCAATTGACTTCAAGAGTCGCGTGTGGCTGGTGAACCGCGTTATGGCTACCCCTCTTAAGATTTGTAAATACAATAAATTTATTTGTGAATGCTATTGAAATATTATTTAAAAAATGCACCTACAACGATTTTTGTAAATACAAACTCACATATCGCATACTTAATCATAAAGAGTCAAAAATCAAAACATTTCAGACGCTGAGTAGTTGCAAATAACTGCTGATACTTTACAAATGACAAAAGTATGCATCATAGGGCACTGCTACACGTTCAGTATACATATATATTGTGATATTTGGATCGCAATCCATTTTAATGGATTGATGGATCACGAGCGTATGCTACATATTCAATATTTATCGCATCAGTATTTACGTTATTTTAGTGCTGTGCGGATCGTTTATTATTATATTACTATGCGGATCGTTTATTATAATTTCACTTCTTATTAACGTATCGCGATCTAATATCATGAAAATACTACACGTTCAATATTTATCACGCAATCCGGGATACGCAATCCGGGATACGCAATCTGGATTTCATAATTTAGGTATTCTGCGATATGGATCGCGATCCATCAATACTGCATGCTACACGTTCAATAAATATCGCGATACTTTATCCCATAAAAACAAGCATAACGGTATTTTATATTCTTCAAGAAGACTCTATTGCAAAATAAATAGTTGCTGTCGTTAGGGTTTTGTTCAGGTAACTGATTTATAAAAAAGGAAAACCCTTTTCGAAAATTTTGAGTTGTGACTGTTTATGATTTAGTGTGCGATATGTTACATAAGATAATAAAATCAACTCAATTATTTCCAACTAAAATTATTGTATTATTCACAATTGATTTCTTAACAAAAAAAACAAAGATTTTTAATAAATTTGTTTTTAAAATTTTAACCCATTACAGGTCAAATGAAAACTGGCTATAATTTTTTAAATTGAAATTTATTTATTGATTAAGATAGGTATAAAAAACATAAAATGAACAAAAATTAAGAAAAAATTTTTTAGCAACGGAGTTTTAGGGGTGTACTCAATTGAGTACACTGACCTCTTATGAGTGAAAGTTTTCGAAACATTGTTTCTCAACGCAAAGGGTTTTCAAGCACTTCTTACACTGCCAACGCACTCTTGAATGGCAAACAACGCACCGTAGC
Organism: Tachina lurida; assembly: GCA_944452675.1. Taxonomy (NCBI): domain Eukaryota; kingdom Metazoa; phylum Arthropoda; class Insecta; order Diptera; family Tachinidae; genus Tachina; species Tachina lurida. The sequence goes on from OX101752.1 coordinate 42,244,365, forward strand.
TGGTTGTGAATTTTAGCGGGATAGTTTCCAGCTCCATCTTGAGACAAGCCCTTAACAATTGAGCCTGACTGTCAGGACTTTTTTTGTCCACCTTGACGGAGATAGTATCGTGCAATATGACGACGAAACGTTAGTTGGTCCATTGCATTCTCATTGCTTAGTACGTGTAACCGCCAGGCATTAGATATAGACATATCCAACATATATGTGAATGATACCCACCACCACTTTTTGCCATGAACAGCAAACCTATATAAGGAAATTGACTGATCGAGCTCATCAACACCACCCATGTTTTTGTTATAATTTTGGAATAGTTGGGGTATGGCTACATCAGTCTTCTAACGCTTGCTTGAGCACCATCGCTTAACAGTTCCTAGAGGTGCAATGGTATCATAGTTGGTCCCCATTGTCCTTCCATCTTACAAATAACAGCTCATTTTCCTTTTCGAACCGGAAGTCATAAGAACCACAATCTTTCTTTTTCATATTCTTCGTGCAAGTCAAGGGGCATTTTTTGGTTCTGTTTTCCCTGACAGTTCCAGTAGCGCGGTACCCCAAATTTCTAAGATCAACTAGAAGGTCGTAGCTAGTAAAAAAGTTGTCGAAAAAACTCGATGGTTTTCTGCAGAACAATTCAGCTTCTGCAATTTTTTTGACAACACGCGAACCTAATGGATCAGAAGATTCCACCTGTGATTTTCCAGAGCACAAATCAAACGCATAACAATAGCCTGTAGCGCTAGCCGCAACCCAGTTTTTGTAGCCGAATCGAACTGGCTTGCCACGAATAAATTGTTTAGCAGGATGGTGGCCATAATATTTGACCATTGACTCGTCTATGGAAATATTTTCATGGAATACTCCCCACTGCAAAAAATTTTTTATAAGTAAGTCTGCCAGTGGTCTAACTTTGAACATTTTGTCATTGGTCGTCGCAGCAATGTTGTTATCTACGAGATGAATGTTTCTCTTTATCTCCCGAAATCTGTACCTGGAGAGGGCTTTGGCTACTATTTCCACTCCAATGTCTTCATCTAAGCTCCAATACATCGGCTCTCGTGGTAGCTTATTATAGCCGGATAATATTAAAATTCCTAAAAACTTTTTCAGGTCGGAGATATCGAATTGAAACTCGTGCCCGTTGTTCTGTTTTGCATAAATAGTACTATTGGACGTTATCAAATCAAAGACATTTTGATCAAACAGTTTTTCAAATATTTGTACTGGATTTAGATTATTCATTTCTTCAAGTAGACGATTTAATCTCGTACTAACTTCAGAGTTCTGCTGAGATGTTGAGCTTTGCGCTGGAAAACATTTGCGCCAAATAGGGTTTCTTTGCTTTGCAAAATTTTGCCGAGCTTTCTTTGACGCCAACGGTTCATCATCACTGTCATCATTTATTTCGTTATTAACGTTTTCACGATTTACGAATACTTCGATTGTGCCAGGTATATCATTTGGTAGGGTTGATAGCGCCATATCTTCCTCAGCGCCTTCTTCTTCATCCGTCAGTGCGCTAGGATCAGGTGCAATTATTGCCATTTCGTATTCTTCATCACTATCATATAATATCCTTTCAACCGCTTCTTGAAGCCCTTTGAAGCACTTTTGAGCCGTAAAACGTTTTCCATTCATTATTAAAATCTAAAAAAAATATAAAAAAAATCATATTTTTTGCCTATGCAGGTTGCCAGTGTACTCAAACGAGTACAGTAATGTTTATACCACTCTACTTCTATTATTTTTTTATATAAATATTTATGTTTTCTCTGTGAGTCATGCTAACTCAATTTTTATAATAACGATGTAAAATTAAAAAAAGTGTTTCGTTGTTTGTTTTTTTTGTATTATTTTCTATTACTTTTTTTTTGTTAAATTTCAAAGTTATTGCCACATAACCCCTGAACCAATTTTTTACTTGGCTGCGATTAAAACTAAATGTGTTTGGAAAGAGTGAAACCGGAAACCTCTTGACTAATAGACTAGAGTACTTACATCTCTGCTAAAGATCAAATTGGATATCCAAACCATGATTTCCTATGTTTCTTCTGCATTTTTGCATTGCGTTATGATATAATTTAACAAAAAACTTTGTTCAGTAAACACTACTGTATAGAGCAGAAACAAGCCACGACGTTTTACGGCTTCTTGTCGGTATTTACATGCAGACAACACGAACAATAATAAATTCAGTAAAGTGCGACTTTGACTCGCGCACGAAGGGTTCCGTACGTTGGGCTTTGAGCATTTTTTTTAATACAGTGTTTGTTACGTTTTTTCAGCTGAAATAATTTTTTTTATTGTTTTTCGCTTTTTTCTCGTTTTGGCAATTTTTTAAATTTTGGCGATTTTTTTTTAATTTTGGAGATTTTTTTCATTTTGGTTATTTTTTTTTTGCGATTTTTTCATTTTGGCGATTTTTTTTTTCATTTTGGCAATTTTTTTAATTTTGGCGATTTTTTTTAATTTTAGCGATTTTTTCATTTTGGCGATTTTTTTTTCATTTTGACGATTTTTTCATTTTGGCATTTTTCCGGTTTTCCGCGATTTATTTTCGATTTAGAATTTTTTTTTAATTTGGTGTTTTTTTTTCGTTTTGGCGATTTTTTTTTGATTTTGGCGATTTTTTTCGGTTTGGCGATTTTATAATTTTAAGATTTTTTTGTTTTACCGTTTTTGAAAATTTCAAGAAGTTTGCTCTTACGGTTTCCAAGATACAGCAAGTTATCAAAATTACATAGTTAAAATTACATTAACTGATGGTACACCCTCTAATTAAAATTTTTTAAATTTTAGTGTTAATTGTTGTAGTCTGTATAAAAATACACTAACTTTACAAATTTCAAGTGCATATACATACAATTGTATGTATATTACATGGGATTTTAATATTTTTCGTGGCTCGTTTTGGCACACCCTTTAATTTCCAACTCTCATGTATTTGTTGTTGTAGCAGCCAAGGGTCTACACACTCTGTCCAAATGTCAGGTCCGTAGCTCTTACGGTTCTCGAGAAAATACCCTGTGACGGACAGACGGACGGACGGACAGACGGACAGACGGACAGCGTAGCGAAAACAATAGGGTTCCTTTTTCACCTTTGGTGTACGGAACCCTAAAAATGAACAACAAGAAGAGCACAACAGTGCTTTGTGTCAATCGACAAGCAAGAACTCTGTTCAAATTAAAATGCTCGGTACTGAAAAATATTGTATTAAGTTTAGGACAAATATTATTGATATGAAATTTTTTTCAATAATATGGTTGAACATAATTCTGGTCTATTTTATTTTTTGTGTACATAATGACATTCATTCCAAATGAATAAAAATAAAAATATCAGACACATCTGCCATAAAGTTTGTTCTATTTAAATTTTAAAATAGAAATCGTTTAATAAAACCCCCTTTACTTCACGAGCGTGAAATTTCGAGATTGTGATTAATTTTTCGCTGAGCGAAGATAGAGCAAGGACAGTCATTATCATCTCTAACAGCTGAACTTTCATTAAAGCATTGAGCGTTAAGTTAGCAACTCGGTGCGTATTTACAGCACATTTGAACATATATGTATATATAAAAAGCCTTCACGCTTGCTTTGTTGATTTTACCACTACCTTCGATAGTATATACAGGGATACTATATGGGAATCTCTTCGTGCTAGGAATACCCCTTCAAAGCTTATTAATCTTATTAAAGCTCACTATAACGGTTTCAAATGTCATGTACTACAAAATAATGTGCTGTCTCTAGACATTGAACCAAAGACTGGTGTAAAACAATGATGCTAAATATCTCCACTACTGTTCCTAGTTTTGCTAGATGACATACTAAGCAAATCACTCGTAGCCAACTGCGGTATATCCTGGAACATGTTCGGCAATCTCGTAGAACTCTCATCTGCAGACGACATCGTATAACTGTCAACAAGAAGATCCAACATGGAAATTAAACAATTCTGGAGGTTATGGTTTATGTATTAATGTTAAAAAAAAACTGAATTTGTCATAACATCACAAAATGTTTCTTCCTTCAACATCTATAATGATCCCATAAAACATACTAACCAATTAAGTTACCTTGGAAGCATAATAATGCCAAGTGGTGGCAGATCCGAGGATATTACTTCCCGCATAAACAAGGCCAGAGGAACCTTCTCCCAACTCCAAAAAGTTTGGGCTTCCAACTGCATATTATTCAAAACCAAAATCAGAACATATAATTCTTTTAAAAATTCTTGGCCTCAAACAATCTCCAATCAACATCTAATTGCTGCAACTAATGAAATTCCAATCGACCTTGAAATTAAAAGAAGAAAATGGCGATGGATAGGTAATACGCTCAGAAAAGACGTTAAGTAAATTTGTCGTGAAGCACTGTGGTTGGAACCTGCAAGGGTCCAGATAGCAAGGTCGCCCGGAAACATCATGGCAGCGCAACACCAACTCTGAACGAATCCAGATGAATATATACTGGAATAAATTAAAAAAACTATGCAAAAATAGAACTGACTACAGATCTTTCGTTATGGCCCTACGCTCCTCAAGGAGTTAAAGGAAAAATATATACATACATATATTTATATAATTGTAACTGTAACTGAAACATATAAATGTGCCTCGACTTCTTAAAATTTCACTAAATTATCAAGCCTTTTCTCTACGTGCACGAATATATTATAAAGGCAATCTTACATGCATATAAATCTTTTGAGCATTCGAAAAATTCAAACGACAGCAGAATAAAACTTACGAATACAATTAAAGCAAGGCAACTGTAAAATGTTTGCCAACATATTTATTAACAAGCTTCCTTTAGTATTTTTATTTTTTGGCATTTTCGTGATACAAATATTTACATTCGTACAGTCAAACTTCCCTATAATGCACTGCAATATAACAAATTATTTTTGGGTATAATGTTAAGGTTTTTCTTAGATTTTTATGCCTCTCTCTCTCTTTCTCTCGCTCTCTCTCTCTCTCTCTCTCTAAGGAGTTTTTTCATAGAGTATTTTTCTCAATAAAGAACATTTTATTGAGACAGAACTTTTTTTTATATTGTGAATTAGAAATTTTTTTTAAATATAGATACATGCATAACGACTTTTCTCTAAAACATACAAATTCGACGATTCCTATACTGTATGTCATATCGAAGTTTGACTGTATATGTATACGGCCCATTCATTCATTGTCTTCTTTCGACTACGGAAGGAAAGTGTGTTATCGAAAAGTTACAACAATGAATTTATTTACCATGACATATGAAAATTTATTCATCATTTTACAATTTGTCTTAAATAATTTTTTTATTTGTGTGCTTGGTAAAACGTAAATATGTGTGTATACAAACTGTAAGATAAAATTATATATGTATGTACATACAATTTATTCGCTTTTCAAGAGATAAAAGTTGTTTATTTTCATATTAAAGCGTGTTTATCATGCTAAAGAGGTTTTATTAAACTTAAAGCCTACGAAAGTTTACTTTTTGTTTTTGTAAAAGCATATCAAACTTTTTACATTTCATACATACATATAAAGCAATTCTCACACTATTTTCTCGATGCTACAAAATGTTGATTTGACTTTAGTTCAGGAAAAAATACAGAGATACTCGTATTTTCGTTAACAAAAATAAACTCCTTTTCTAGCCTAACCCATAAAGGCAACAAAATTTAATTTACCTCAGTATTCCTTTTTCAGAAGTTTGTAGATGGAAACTTTTGCAAAAGTTTGTTGTTTTTCAAGAAAACTTTTAAAAGGAAATTCTTCTGGACGTTAATTTGTTTTCCGAAGAAAACATATTTTGTACTTTCATACAAACAAGTAGATATAATACACATTATTTCATAACGTTTTTGTTTACAAACAAACTATAAGCTTAACAAACTTTAAGCTTCTGTGTTTTACTGAAGACAAAATACTTTTACCACATTTTTCATACTTTTACATCTACACGTATGTACCAGCCAGTATGCATACACAATTGTTATGATTTAGAACTTGCGATATGGTTAAGAATGCAATGGAGAAGATGATAAAAGAGAGGGTGCAGCTTATCCCATACAAACCTCTATATATACATACATATCGTTAGCTAAAACGCAAAACGCCCTAACTAACAAAAAATTCAAAATCTACTTTTTTACAAATTCCGATGTACCTAATCAAAATATATCACCACCAAACAAATCATTCTTCCACGTACACAAATAGCAATTTTATTGACAAAATAAAAAAGCCCTTACTACAATACTTACTTTTCGTTTGAGAATGTTTTTTGTTTCTCCTGTAAAATTACTAAAATGTTAGTTAGGGCGTTTTGCGTTTCAGGTAACGATATATAATTAAGACGTGTTTGTTTGTAACCGATGAATTCGGAAACTACTTAACCGATTTATACAAAACTTTATAAAGATATCTTCTATAGACCATAGAGTTCGCGGGTTTGCATATGTAAAATTTTTTTGGTGTTTTTATGTATATGCATGTGTTATTAAAAGCTTAAGTAATTCTAGCGCTACGCATAGAGAAAAAACCGCCTCATAGAATCAATAAAATTTTCTCTATGAACCGTTTTTAGGCTAAGGGGTATCCCAGCAGAAAGAAGCGAAGATTTTTTCACAGAGATTCCCTATTGATTTTATGTGGTAAATCTTATTAATTTTATCAAGAAGAAAACCACATAAAATCTAGAAGAAATCTTATTATTCACAACTTTTTTGCTCAATTTCCGTTATTTTTGGCACCAAAAAAAACAATCCATAGAGAAAAACTTCTTGATTCTATTAGGTTTTCTTATAAATTTTAAACTATAGGGATTTCTTATTGATTTTATTAGGTTGCCTTATTATTTTTATAAAAAGGTTTTCTTCTTGATTTTAACAGGCTATCTTATTGATTTCTTCAATAAGGTTTTCTTCTTGATTTTAGAAGGTTCCTATATGATTATGTGTAAAGCATCTTATTGATTTTTCTAATAAGGAAATCTTATTGATTTTATGAGGTGTCTTGTTATTTCGTTTCTATAAATAGACATAGAGACAATTTGTGTATAAGAATGTATGCACAATAATTTCAATGGTTATTCAGGCTGCTTGTTAGCATATTGGATAGAGTGCTTTTCTATCAGGTAGAAGTTTGCTGGTTCAATACTTGGTGAGTAAGTTAGTTAAGAAAATAACATAATGTGTATGTATGTATGTATGTATAAATAAATAAATAACATCTACAATATACTACATACACATGTATATGTTATAGAATTTAAATGAAAATACATAAGTACAGTACAGAGAATAAAGACGCAATTTTTTTTTTGAAAAAATCAATAAGATAACCTCATAAAAACTACAGGATTTCTTCTTGATTTTTTCAAAAAGGTTTTCTCTATGAAATCAATATGATTTCCTTATTGAAAAAAAACCATATAGATTTCTTATTAATTTTTTTCTATTTTATGAGGTATTTAGTCGGCACTGTTTTCTCTGCGCGGCGTAGGTTATAAGCTGAAAACTGGCTAGATAGGAGCGAGGGCGGGGAGAGATATCCCATGCAAAAAGTATACAGTAACCCCATTTATTTACCCAGCCGTTAAATACCTCTATCGCTTATTCGCCCAAAATATTGAAGCCCTGTTTGTATACCCTTCACTAAAAATCATAAAGGGTATATATAGGTTTGTCATTCCATGTGTAATTTCTACAATACTAATATGCAACACATAAAGTATATACATATATTCTGGGGCCTTATAAATAGGGAAGACGAATAAGCGATTTTCGTCTGTCCGTCTGTCCATCTGTGTGTACGTGAAATCGGTTTTACGGAGCTCCCAGAAAAGCTAGCTATTTTGAACTGATGTCTCAAAAATGGTCCGAAATAGATTGTTATTAAAAATCAGCAAAATCGAAAAGACAATTTCAGAGCTAGAAAATTTAAACTTTTTTTCCAATACCTACGGAAAATATATCTGACATTGTCAATATTATATCCGCAAAACCATCAATGGTAAACTACTTTCCTCGCATCAGCATGAATATAAAAAGGGAAAGTCCACTAAATCGGCTCTTCAGGAGCTGGTTAGCAGATAGAGAAATCACTTTCTGTGGGTGAATATACCTTTATGGCCTTCGTAGATATTGAGGGGTCTTTTAATAACATTTCTCCTGATACGATAATTGACGCACTGTCGAAGTTGGGGGTTAATGCAGGATTATGTAAGTGGATTCAAAATCTACTAACTCACCGCAGGATAATTTTGGCTCTAGGAGCTTCTAGGCCGATCCGCTTTGTATGTAGGGATACACCACAGGCAGGATATCCTACAAGGATACCCTACAGGATGGAAACGAGCCACGCCGTTAATTCTAATAAAATGGAACTAGTCCTCTTCTCCAGGAAGTATAAGATACCTGTTTTCCAACCTATTACTCCTAAAAATACGGAGATAAAAGTGTTCAACACTGCAAAATATATCGGTGTTATTCTTGCTTAAAAGCTGAGTCTTAAAACTAATATTTTAGAGAGAGTGAAAAAAGCAACAATTTCACTTTATCTATGCAAAAAATCCATTGGGAAAAATTGGGGTCTTAACCCAAAAATCGTTCATTGGATCTATACTGCAATAGTACGTCCAATTTTCATGTATGGGATCATCGTTTGGTGACCGTCCCTGGAGCAAAAGACATATCTTACACGTAGTTCAAAGACTTGCATCCGTGTATATAACCAGTGCTCTACACACTACTCCTACGAATGCATGGGGATGCTCCTTCACCTACTACCATTGGACCTAGTAGGGAAGAAGTTGGCAACGACCTCGGAAATTCGCCTTCGTTGTACCTCTCTGTGGAACGGAAATGGAACCAGCCACTATAAAACACTCGATGATGAATTGGGGATGGAGAATTGACCAAACTTTCCCTGCTCTACTACACGGACGTCTTTATAAAACCTGGATACCATCCACATAATTGTGGATGAATGGAACTCCAGGTAAAAGAAAAAGTGTTGATTTTTATACGGCTCCAAAACACAAGAAGGTGTGGGTTACGGAGTCTTTTCAGGGACTTTAGGTCTTCGTATTGCAAAGTGACTTCCGGAGCACTGCAGTGTCTTCCAGGCAGAGATCCTTGCTAGAAGAGACGTTGCGGATTGTTTGAAAGTGAATGTCATTTCAACGACTTTGATTAACAATAGCTACTAGCAGCTATTACGGCCCTCGAACAACAACAGGCCTCGAATGCCGATCATCTCTAAATGAGATGGCAGAGCAGTTTGATATTAGGATCATCTGAATCCTGGGACATAAAGGCTTTCAGGGGAATTCTAGGGCTGATGAGGGTTTACCCTCAAACTTAGACTTAGGCACAAGACAGAGGATGAAACAAATAGAAGGTGGGTCACAAGGAATGATTACGTGATCACAAGGCAGTTATGGACTAAATAGGAAATACGGCTTCTTTAATCTTGAAGAATAGGAAACAAATCTCGATTCTAATGCTAACCGGATACTGTATCATATGTAGGCTTGCACAAAGGTTAAAGGTGAAAAAACTAAAAAAAACAACGTTAGTCCACTCTAATCCTAACAGACTAAAGGCAGTTAGTTATTAAACAAAAAGGTGTGCTAACTAAATATTAAATAATTTTTCCAATAATTTTTTTTAATAAAAAAAAAGGTTGTGCTTTTTCTATTGCAATTTCGGAAGCTTGTGGGCAGAAAACAAGACAGAGTGGGCGAAGGTTATAAACCATAAATTTACCATAGTGGTAGCGATGCTCACCGGGCAGTCTAGGAAAATACTAAAGGATGATAGTAAAAGTTCTAAAAAGTTAGTTTGTTGTGGGTTAAGCATGCCTAGATGCATTTTGTTGCTGCTTAAGCTACCCATCAATAGACTTCCAGCACTATTAAAAAAGTTATTATGAATAAAGTTTTTAAATTCTTATAAATATAGATTTGTGGTTAAGTAAAAATTAAAGCATAATGCAAATTTTAGAATTGTATGAGGCAAAAATTGTTTTTATTATCTTATTATAAACGCTTCTGAAGTATGAAAAAGGTTTCAGCTGGAATTATAAAGTTTGTATGCGATTATTATTTTGCTTATCGAAACAAAATGTTGCAGCATGAACTCGCTGAAGTAAATATATTAACTTGATGTTAAGGCTTTTCGAAGGACTAATACGATAACTTAAAACTTTGAAGATATACATACATGCATACATACAATATTTTGAAAGCAAGCTTTCTACTTATAAATCTTGTACTTCTACCTTATGCTTTTATTTATTTTTTATATAATAAATTTCCATTACGAAGCATATGGCAAATACACATTTTCTGCTCCAGTTTTACTTTTAGAAAATGAAGCATAAAACTTCCAGCCAACTGTCATGTTTCCATCATAAAAATATATTTTTCATTTTGCAACATATGTATGTATGTTGTTATCTTGCTAACCCAATTTTCAAATTAAAATTCAATTTTGTCACACACAGTAATCGAAAATTTATACACATTCTGTATTTGATTGTTGTCTTTCAATTTTTGTTTAGCTAAGTTTTGTATATGGATGTACGTGCAGCGCAGGCATACGAGAAAAGGAATTGTGGTAGTGAACTTGTGAAAGACCCTTCAGCAAGTTGCTGGGATGTGGCTGTTTGTTCTCCGATGGTATACTTACTGCTGAGTTTTGCAATTTTTAAAACTAAATTCAATGTTAGTAGCAGAAACATAACAGACAACGGTGACACAGCACTTTGGTGTTATTGGAAATTAGCAAACAATATTACGGTGGTATTCGGAAGATGCTGCAAGTATATCGTCGGTTGGTTTCTGGTTTGCGGCACAGTATATTCAAAATACATTATGTCTGCACTAAACCAGAAATCAACGGACGATATATTTACTTATGTATCTGCTTAATTCTAAAAAAAAACAATTTCGCCAACGACATTTGGCTTTTATTGCATCTCTATAGACACAGTAGAATCCCGATAATACCAACCCCATTAAATCGAAAATCTCAATTAGTTGGTTCCTTGAAAAAATCACGCTAAGTCGCAATAATTAATGTATCTTTAAACCAGCTACGTCCAAAGACACATGCACTGATATTTGCATTTGAGGTAGACAGCTTTGAAAGCTCTTAAAATTGTTCTTGTTTCTTTGCAAAGTAAGAGGAAACACTGCTTTCTGTTGTGTTGTTGTTGTGGATGTTGTAGTCTCGTCGGTGTGAAAGCACAAAAGCTCTTTTGTAAAAGTTTGCACATTGTGCATATGGATTGGACGTAGCTGCTTTAAACTCTTATAAAAAATTAAAATAATATACATATCGCACACGAAATCATAAACAGTCAAAACTCAAGAATATCAAAATGTTTTTGTTTTTTATTCAGTGTACGATACGTATGTATGTGTACATGCATGTTTATACATAACTTATTTTTATTGATTTTTATTCAAATTTTTTTGGCGGTCAATTCGTTGTTTGATTTACATGGTGGGGCAAAATTAATTACCCTTACGGAAGACGTTATAATTTTAGCAATCATATTTGACATTTTTGAAATAGACAGCTGCAGTATACAAACAAATAAAGCGAATGAGTGACTCGAGTACAGTGAATCATAAAAAACCTTGAAGGGAATGACGCCGCCAGACTGCCGGTTCTGTCGAGAATATCGCGGCTGTGGCGAAGGAAGAAACAGCAACCAGACGTCTTCCATGATAAACGACTTAGTACTGCCAGAATTAAACGAGCGTCGCTTCTTGAATAAAACGGTACACACACAATATTGTTAATAAATAAAACGCAATATAATTTCTTTTGATTTTAATCAAAATTAATAATATCTGCGTAAAGTTTTATTATAAACTTGATGATATTTTACTTCAGTAACTAAAGGGTGTTTTTTTTATAGACAGCCACAACTTTAAATCGTAATACAACAAGGAAAGATATTTTTAATATCAATTAAAGGAGCTTTATTGGAAAGACAATTTTATATAATTAATGTTTAAATATGATTTATGACATGTGGCCACCACGGCTGGAGCGTAGAAGGCTCAATCTGGAACACCATTTTTCAACAACTTTTCGCAGCATTTGCGGCCGTATTTCGCCGACAACTCGTCGAATGTTGATTTCCAGGTATTCAATTGTTTGTGATTTATCGATTTAGATAAGTAATTTAACATAACCTCAAAGAAAATAATCCGAATGGGTTAAATGACACGATCTTGGTGGCCAATTAATTGGGCCATTACGTGAAATTATTTTGTGGCTCCGTCCTGTTGGACCCACATGTCAGCAAGATTAATACCACGTAATTGAGGTACGAAAAATTTTCGAATCATGTTCCTATACCGTTCACCATTGAAGGTTTTTGAAGACATATGGGCCAATGACTCCGCCAGCCCATAAAGCGCACCAAATAGTAATTTTTTGCGAATGTAATGGTGTTTCGACAAAAGCTTGTGGATTTTCTTCACTTCAAACGCGACAATTCTGCTTATTTGCGTAAACATTCAAACAGAAATGGGGTGCATCAGAAAGTGGAAGAAGTGCACGATAAGTTTGACGAACAGAACCATTATTTTGATTAAAAATTTCCACAATTTGCACGCGTTGCTCTGGTGTAAGTCGATCCATTATGAAATGTCAAAGCCAACTAACAAAAAGCAATCAGCTGTTAAATAGGTGCTCAAATAAAGCAGTGATGCCAAATCAAAGTTGTGACATTCTAAAAAAAACAACCTTTAACAGTAGATGCACATTTTGTTAGTTGTAGCTTTCATATTTGAATTTTAATTCAAGAAGTTTTCTAGTAGGACATAAGTTACTGCAAAAAAAATATTATAACAAATTTAACTCAACAATTAGATTGATATTTTTTTTAGTTTTATAAAGCAAAGTGATTGCATGAGCGTTTTAATAGATACATTTTTATTTTGTTGAAAAATTTTTTGATCAAATATTTCATTGTATTTTTGGTACACAGGATCTAAAAATTGATTTATATAAGTATCGATTGATTTAGCTTGGAATTGAATGACCATCAGATGGTAGATATTTTTAACGATGTAGATTTGGAGTTCTCTGAAGATAATGAGAGCGACGAGGACAAGTAGTCCTTCTAAAGTAATTGGGGATCTTAAGACGTCTGAAGAATAGATCGGTTTAGAAAAAGTGAGACAATGAAGTAAATATAAGGCTACAAACTCTGTTAGTTTATTTTGGCACAATAAGGATATAAATAACTGTTGACCGGATATTACTTATGATGTGCAGGTTTTCTAGAGTAGTTCTGTTGTATAGGAGAGTCTTACACTTGCATAGGTGACACTGTAATACTCGTAGACATAATAGTTTACTATCGAAGCGCAATTCGTACAATGAATTTGAGTTTGAGGGTTTTATGTTATTTAGGATCTGATTGTAATTGTAATTGTGGGATATTGTGTACAAGCTTTTGTGTAAAAGTAAGCATACAATGAAAAAATATTTGTTTTACTTCACCACAGATTAAAACTAGCCAAAACCATGATGAAGTGCGATGACTGAAGAGGTCATTAAAAATTGTTATACATAATGGTTCAAATCAGGTCCCTTCTCAAGGATATCGTCTAGATCCAGATTTGATCTAGCAGAAGATGGCCGTAAGTATTCAAATAAATTTCCTGCAAAGAGACACCATACGGAGTGCAACTTTACAACCAGAAATATTTCTGCTAATGTAGGTCATTTACCTCGATTTGTAGAACTAAGAAGTTGCTGAACTAAAATTGCCGTATGTGAACAGGGACTTATAAAGCAGATATTTTTGATATTATACAACTCTATACTAGGGCTCCATTTAGTAATGCTCTTAGTATGGAAAAAAGTAACCAAATTAACAAGTTATATACCACGCTAATAAAGAAATTATAAGCAGAACAATTCCCTACAAGAATAGTATCAGTCAATTAATCGGTCATTTGATCAGAAGTCATGCAGGATATATTCATCATTGCACAGAATAAAGTTCAAAGCATGATACAATTATGCAGGTAACCGCGAAGCGCCAGCTGTTTTGCTTGTTTCGTGATGTGATCTGCCAAATGTTGTTTATGTTTTACCAACACATGCGCACATTGCCTATTAAAACTGTACTAATACAAACATGCTTTCCAAAGCCAAGAGGAAACGCAAGTTTATGTATATTGTTTTCTCTTGGTTGTCTCTCTTGTCAATCACAAAACAGCAATAAAAATCACTGTTGTTTTATTTGTTGTACATTTGTTGTAGATTCGCGGCTACCTGTATAATTGTATCATGGTTCAAAGTATCTATCACATTGTTAAGGGCATAATGAAAAATGTGATGGAAACTTTTGTGTGTGATGTTGCATCTCACTCTAACAACTATAAAACATAAAGTCGCACTGCTCACTCTACTGCTTTTTACTAATCAATTATAGCATAAGTATTAGTCAAGTTTGACTGATCATAATTAACTAGTATGCGCCCAGAATTGAGCAATCAAACATGATTGATATACTAACAATAAATATAATTTTTATTATAATAATCAGGGCTAATTTTTCTGGCTTTTTGCCAGAAAAAGCATTTTTTTGCATATTTTAGTTTTTTTTGTAGAAAAATGCTTATTTTGGATCACCTTGCATAAAAAAGCTTATTTATCACTCTGGCAACGCGATTAATATATAACGACTCATATAGCTCAAACTGGTGTAAAAGAAATTCACATAAAATATATTTCTTTCCTTTTCTTGCGCATGTATGTCTGCATGTTATTAATTTTTTATACCCTTTACCAACAAAAATGGTAAAAGGGTATATATAGGTTTGTCATTCCGTTTGTAATTTCTATAATATCAATAAGCGACCCATATAATATATATATTCTGGATCCTTATGCATAGGGAAGACGAATAAGCGATGTCCGTCTGTCCGTTTGTCCGTCTGTCCGTCTGTCCGTCTGTCCGTCTGTCCGTCTGTCCGTCTGTCCGTCTGTCCGTCTGTCCGTCTGTCTGTACGTGAAATCGGTTTTCCGAAGCTCCCAGAAGAGCTAGAGACTTCGTTCTTGGACTGGTGTGTCAGAAATTTTCCAAAATAGATTGGTATTGAAATTCAGCAAAATCGGGCAGACGATTGCAGAGCTGGAAAACTTAAACTTCATTTTGCCATATAAAAGTAACTCCCGAAAACAAATTTTTATTTTTTTTTAATAAATGTACATATTTTACACTTCAGTACGACTAAAATTGGAATTTTAAATTAAAAAAATACAAAAAAATTAAAAAGACGTTTCCAGGGTTGGAAAACTTTAACTTTTTGTGTTATGTAAAATTAACTATGTCTAAAACTATATTAGTATTTTCTCGAGAACCGTAAGAGCTACAGACCTGAAATTTGGACACAGTGTGTAGACCTTTGGCCGCTACAACAAAAAGTACATGATAATTGGAAATTAAAGGGTGTTCCAAAACGAACAACGAAAAATTTTAAAATCTCATGTAGTATATATACAATTGTATGTATATACACTTGAAATTTGAGACTACAAAAATTAACACAAAAATTTAAAAAAATTTAAATTAAAGGGTGTTCCATCAGTTAATGCAATTTTGACTATGTAATTTTGACAATTTGCTGTATCTTGGAAACCGTAAGAGCAAAACTCTTGAAATTTTCAAAAACGGTAAAACTGAAAAAATAAAAAATTATAAAATCGCCAAACCGAAAAAAATCGCCAAAAACAAGAAAAAATCGCCAAAACGAAAAAAAGCACCAAATTAAAAAAATATCCAAGACTAAAATAAATCGCAAAAAAAAAACGGAAAAATTGCTAAAATGAAAACAAAAATCGCCAAAATGAAAGAAAATCGCCATAATGAAAAAAATCACCAAAACGAAAAAAACGCTAAAAAACAGAAAAAAATCGTCAAAATGAAAAAAAATCGCCAAAACGAAAAAAAAACCCTAAAAAACAGAACAAAATCGCCAAAATGAAAAAAATCGCCAAAATGAAAAAAATCACCAAAACAGAAAAAAAATCGCCAAAACGAAAAAACCACCAAATTAAAAAAAATTATAAAACTAAAATAAATCGCAAAAAAACGGAAAAATGCTAAAATGAAAAAAAAATCGCCAAAACGAAAAAAAACAAAAAAAAAATCGCCAAAATGAAAAAAAAATCGCCAAAATGAAAAAAATCACCAAAACGAAAAAAACGCTAAAAAACAGAAAAAAATCGTCAAAATGAAAAAAAATCGCCAAAACGAAAAAAAACCCTAAAAAACAGAACAAAATCGCCAAAATGAAAAAAATCGCCAAAAAAAAAAAACCTAAATAACAGAAAAAAAATCGCCAAAACGAAAAAAAGCACCAAATTAAAAAAAATTTCTAAGACTAAAATAAATCGCAAAAAAACGGAAAAATTGCTAAAATGAAAACAGAAATCGCCAAAATGAAAGAAAATCGCCAAAATGAAAAAAAATCGCCAAAATGAAAAAAAAACACCAAAACGAAAAAAAACCTAAAAACAGAAAAAAGTCGCCAAATTAATAAAAAAAATCGCCAAAATGAAAAAAATCACCAAAACGAAATAAACAGAAAAAAATCGCCAAAATGAAAAAAAGCACTAAATTAAAAGAAAATTTCTAAGAGTAAAATAAATCGCAAAAAAACGAAAAAATTGCTAAAATGAAAAAAAAAATCGCCAAAATGAAAAATATCGCTAAAACGAAAAAAAAACCTAAAAAACAGAAAAAAATCGCCAAAATGAAAAAAAATCGCCAAAAAAAGAAAAAAGATCGCCAAAACGAAAAAAAACTAAAAACAGAAAAAAATCGCCAAAATGAAAAAAAATCGCCAAAATGAAAAAAAAATCGCCAAAATGAAAAAAATCACCAAAACGAAAAAAAAAAAATTGCCAAAATGAAAAAAAATCGCCAAAATGAAAAAAATCACCAAAACGAAAAAAAACAAAAAAATCGCCAAAAAAATCGCGAAAAAACCCCAAAAAACAGAAAAAATCGTCAAAATGAGAAAAATCTCCAAAATGAAGAAAAGCCCAACAACAGAAAAAATCGCCAAAATGAAAAAAACCTCCAAAAACAGACAAAATCGCCAAAACGAGAAAAAAGCGACAAAACTGAAAAAATCGTTTTAACTGAAAAAAACTTCAAAAAAGCAAAAAACCTTCCTTTCGTGCGCGATTCAAAGTCGCACTTAACTGATTTTTTTAATATTAAAGGAATTAAATGAAACTAAGTTTTTGCTTATTTCGTTCTTGCTTTTTTCACTTAACATATTTTATGTATTTTTTAAAGAACTAGATTGGTAACAATAATCAGAAAAATCCAAAATTATGACTCCAGGGTTGGAAAACTTACACTTTTTGTTTTTTTTCTTTTTCTTTATAAATTGAATATATTTTATGCTTCTGAAAGAAAAGTTTGGTGTATGAAATTTGAAAAATGAAAATTATAGCTCCAAAGATGGAAACTTTAAAAAAATTATAAATTTTTTCACAAAACAAATATGTATGTACGTGTCTGTATACTATATATATGTACGTACGTTGGTAAAGGGTATAGAAGATTCGGCACAGCCGAATATAGCACTCTTACTTGTTTATATTTTTATACCCTTTACCAACAAAAATGGTAAAAGGGTATATATAGGTTTGTCATTCCGTTTGTAATTTCTATAATATCAATAAGCGACCCATAAAATATATATATTCTGGATCCTTATGCATAGGGAAGACGAATAAGCGATGTCCGTCTGTCCGTCTGTCCGTCTGTCCGTCTGTCCGTCTGTCCGTCTGTCCGTCTGTCCGTCTGTCCGTCTGTCCGTCTGTCCGTCTGTCTGTACGTGAAATCGGTTTTCCGAAGCTCCCAGAAGAGCTAGAGACTTCGTTCTTGGACTGGTGTGTCAGAAATTTTCCAAAATAGATTGGTATTGAAATTCAGTAAAATCGGGCAGACGATTGCAGAGCTGGAAAACTTAAACTTCATTTTGCCATGTAAAAGTAACTACCAAAAACAAATTTTTATTTTTTTTTAATAAATGAACATATTTTACACTTCAGTACGACTAAAATTGGAATTTTAAATAAAAAAAAATACAAAAAAATTAAAAAGACGTTTCCAGGGTTGGAAAACTTTAACTTTTTGTGTTATGTAAAATTAATTTTGTGTAAAACTATATTAGTATTTTCTCGAGAACCGTAAGAGCTACAGACCTGAAATTTGGACACAGTATGTAGACCTCTGGCCGCTACAACAACAAATACATGAGAATTGGAAATTAAAGGGTGTTCCAAAACGAGCAACGAAAAATTTTAAAATCCCATGTAATATACATACAATTGTCTGTATGTATGTATATACACTTGAAATTTGTAAGGTTAGTGTATTTTTATACAGACTACAAAAATTAACACTAAAATTTCAAAAAATTTAAATTAAAGGGTGTTCCATCAGTTAATGCAATTTTGACTATGCAATTTTGACAACTTGCTGTATCTTGGAAACCGTGAAAGCAAAACTCTTGAAATTTTCAAAAACGGTAAAACAAAAAAATCAAAAAATTATAAAATCGCTAAACCGAAAAAAATCGCCAAAAACAAAAAAAATCGCCAAAGCGAAAAAAATCACCAAATTACAAAAAAAATGTCTAAGACTAAAATAAATGGCGAATAACCGGAAAAATTGCTAAAATGGAAAAAAATCGTCAAAATGAAAAAAAAGCCAAAACGAAAAAAACCCCACAAAAACAGAAAAAAATCCAAAATGAAAAAAAAAGCACCAAAAACAGAAAAAAATCGCAAAATGAAAAAAAACCCCAAAACAGGAAAAAATTGCCAAAATGAAAAAAAATCTCCAAAATGAAAAAAGCGCCAAAAACAGAAAAAAAAATCGCCAAAATGAAAAAAAACGCCAAAATGAAAAAAAAGTCGCCAAATTGAAAAAAAAACTCCAAAATGAAAATAAACCCCCAAAAACAGAAAAAAATCGCCAAAATTAAAAAAAAATCGCCAAAACGAAAAAAACCCCACAAAAACAGAAAAAATCCAAAATGAAAAAAAAAAGCCCCAAAAACAGAAAAAAATAGCCAAAATGAAAAAACCCCAAAACAGGCAAAAATCGACAAAATGAAAAAAATCGCCAAAATTAAAAAAATCGCCAAAATTAAAAAAATCGCCAAAATTAAAAAAATCTCCAAAATGAAAAAAAAGCCCCAAAAACAGAAAAAAATCGCCAAAATAAAAAAAATCGCCAAAATGAAAAAAAATCGCCAAAATGAAAAAAACCGAGAAAAACAGAAAAAAATCGCCAAAATGAAAAAAAGCCCAAAACAGGAAAAAATCGCCAAAATGAAAAAAAAACGCCAAAATGAAAAAAAAAATCGCCATAATGAAAAAAACGCCAAAACGAAAAAAAACCTTAAAAACAGAAAAAAATCTCCAAAATAAAAAAAAACCCCAAAACAGAAAAAATCGCCAAGATGAAAAAAAATCGCCAGAATGGAAAAAAATCGCCAAAACGAAAAAAACCCCAAAAAACAGAAAAAAATCGCCAAAATGAAAAAAAAAGCCCAAAAACAGGAAAAAAATCGCCAAAATGAAAAAAAAATCGCCAAAATGAAAAAACCCCCAAAATAGGAAAAAATCGCCAAAATGGAAAAAGAATCGCCAAAATGAAAAAAATCTTCAAAATGAAAATAAGCCCCAAAACAGAAAAAATCGCCAAAATGAAAAAAACCGAGAAAAACAGAAAAAATCGCCAAAATGAGAAAAAAGCGACAAAACTGAAAAAATCTTTTAAACTGAAAAAAACTTCAAAAAAGCAAAAAAGCCACATTAAAAAGTGCTCAGAACCGAATGTACGGAATCCTACGTGCGCGAGTCAAAGTCGCATTTTACTGAATTTTTTAATATTAAAGGAATTAAATGAAACTAAGTTTTTTCTTATTTCGTTTTTGCTTCGTTCACTTAACATATTTTATGTATTTTTTAAAGAACTAGATTGGTACAAGGAATTAGAAAAATCCTAAATTATGATTCCAGGGTTGGAAAACTTACACTTTTTGTGTTATGTAAAATTAAATAGGTCTAAAAATTTTTTTCTTTTTCTTTATAAATTGAATATATTTATGCTTCTGAAAGAAAAGTTTGGCGTATAAAATTTGAAAAATGAAAATTACAGCTCCAAAGATGGAAACTTTAAAAAAATGATAAATTTTTTCACAAAACAAATATGTATGTATGTGTCTGTATACTATATATATGTACGTACGTTGGTAAAGGGTATATAAGATTCGGCACAGCCGAATATAGCACTCTTACTTGTTTTAATTTAAAATTCCAATTTTAGTCGTACTGAAGTGTAAAATATGTTCATTTATTAAAAAAAAATAAAAATTTGTTTTTGGTAGTTACTTTTATATGGCAAAATGAAGTTTAAGTTTTCCAGCTCTGCAATCGTCTGCCCGATTTTGCTGAATTTCAATACCAATCTATTTTAGAAAATTTCTGACACACCAGTCCAAGAACGAAGTCTCTAGCTCTTCTGGGAGCTTCGGAAAACCGATTTCACGTACAGACAGACGGACAGACGGACAGACGGACAGACGGACAGACGGACAGACGGACAGACGGACAGACGGACAGACGGACATCGCTTATTCGTCTTCCCTATGCATAAGGATCCAGAATATATATATTTTATGGGTCGCTTATTGATATTATAGAAATTACAAACGGAATGACAAACCTTTATACACCCTTTTACAATTTTTGTTGGTAAAGGGTATAATTAAGCGAATATGTCTTATTCATACAAGAAATACTAAAGTATATTTATCTGACATAAAGTCTTTATTTAACTTAGAAATTTTTCTTGTTTTTTTTTTGCTAAGCAACGTCCTTATGCATTTCGTTCCTGCTCATGGAGCTCGTCAGTAGTTAATTTTCTATTCATTTAGGTTGAAGTCTTTTAACGGGTTCCATGAACAGGAACGAGATGCATATTAGAGTCCTGCATAAGCATTCTTGAAATGTAAAACCGTATTGGTTTTTAAATGTATTGTCGTGGCATGTATTATGCTAAACCAACAATAAATGCTGTCGTACAATAAGCTAAGCACGATGGATATATTGATGTTCGTGTAGAGGAGTGTTTACTAGCGATGTCGCTAAGACTTCTTGTTTTTCTTTACTTTTCTATAACTTCTACCACAAAATCGAACTGAAACTATAACCGCCGGAGGCTTATGATTGTTTGCTTGCAGATATTCGATTCAAAAATACCTTTCGTTACCCTACGTCTCCACGAGCTATCAACTTGGACATGACATGAGCAGAGCAACTCTGAAAAATTCATCAACTTCTTTGTTGTGGTGAACACGGGCGATGTCCATGTTCAGGCATATCGAAGTATTTTGAGGCAGCGTAACAGAGATAGAATATTTACCAATTTTGTTCTGTTGCTTTTCTTTATATTGTAAATGGTTGCGGACGGCGAATCTCATGGCGAACATAGTTGCTCAGTCATATGTTGGGGCATCCATGTCAGAGCATGGACGAAACATGGACATGAGCGGTCTCCATTCGCATTTAAATACGCTCCTGTTACATCTACTGATGTTGAACGCATATTTCCCATGTATTCATTTGTTTTGTGACATTGAAGATCATTTCTTTTTGAAAATTAAAAAAAAAACACATTATTGTTCATTGTAATAAATATCTCTTTGAATAAAAATACTTTGAAGTAAAAAAATTGTTGATTTTATTCTTGCATATTTTGCATATTTGTGCATATAACAGTGCATATTTTGAATTTTTTTCGTGCTATTCCTGGCGCATATTTATAATTTTTATTTGCATATTTTAATTAGCCCTAATAATAATTGTGTTTTTTTCTTATTATAAAAAGTCACTTGAAACATGAAAGTTGGTTTGGAGCATACGCCAAAAAGTCAGAATGGAGAAAAACGACAAAACAATATTTATTAAACCTTAAAATAGTTGATATGGAGCAAAATTAATGCTAAATATCTCGGAAACCATAATTAATTTTGCAAAACCTGTTTTGGATTCAGAAAGGGGATACTCAAAACATACCTAACTAATTTTTTTAAAAAATGGTCGGTGGGTCAAACCAATAATGGGCTGACGATTTATTAACCCTCCGAGGTATGACGGTTTTTTTGGCGATAAACGGTATAACCAGGTCTGTGCAGACCTATATGGGATTTGTATGGAAATACATATCCAGGTATCCTAAATATGCGAGTAAATGTGTTTTATGGTAGTAAAAATACAAAATTAACAATAAAAACACATTAAAATATATCTAAGGTAGCTATATACGCTATTTTATTAATTAAATTTATTGAAACAACTATTATGTATGGCATTCAAGGCACGAGTACCTGGCATGTGAGTACTGTAAGCATACAGCCTTTTTGCAATACATACAATGAAACGTAAGTTTTTCGCTACTTTCTGTACAATTTATAAAGTAAGCACGATGGTCGACTTAAATAGGATACGGCATAGGTTGGTTGGTCATCTATTCCTGGGACTGCAGCTACCTGAAAAAAATCAAAGTCAGAAAATTAACCTATAATAAATGAATAAATTACATGCCTACCTATACACCGTTTGACCCAAATATACCGGCAAACAAAGTAAGGCTAATGAAAGCATATCCATATGTATTTCGTTTTCCGTCACAGGTTTCGCCCACGTTCACCGTGTCTGCTCAGGATTCAGCTCAGACCTGCCTTAAACTACCCCTTCATGGCCCACAGTGACACAGTTATATGCTCGAGGTCTACTAGTCGTCGGTGGAGTACGTGACCATCCTTTGACAGGTACAATATATTCGTGCTTAACGAACGTGGCTTCTCTACCATACTGATGGCTTCGTGAACTCCGGGGACATCTGCAGTGCCAAGTCATTATCATCGTCATACAGACTATCCATTTCAATAGCTAAGTCTGTTTCAGCATCGGAAGTCGGGTAATCTAACAATGGCACATAATCTGGATCCAGCTTTCCTCTAATGCTAACCTTTGTTCTATTTGACTTCTTTCTTCTTCTGGTACACATAAGAATCTTACGGTGCGTTTCACAACGTCGACCATATCATTGGTAGTACATGATGACATTTTTCTATACATAAGCATAAAATATTATAAGAAGTATTTATAAAATGACAAAAATAGCAATATTTACCGTTCGTTTTTGTAAAAAAAACACTTCTTCACTAAAAACTGTATATTTACACTTCAAGCATTTGTTTTGTGGAAATAAAAAAGTTAGTTAAGTTCAAACTTAAATTCTGCGGATTTACTAATTTTATATGCATATACTTTACAAAATACAACTCAAAAACGGTCAATTATTCCATACAATTTAGTCATAGATCTGCACAGACCTGGTTATGTCGTTTGAACCAAAATATTTGAAAAAATGGATTAACCCGAACCCGGACCCACAATCAAACTGAGTTTTAGCTCATTTTGTCTGGAGAATGTAGCTCCAAAAAGTCATAGAAGGATTTGTCTCTAACATTAAAAACAATAAAGTTATACATACTTTTACATGCAAAAAGTCTGCACAGACCTGGTTATACCTCCGAGGATTAAATTAAATTTTGTAAATTTTTTTTATTCACTATTGTTTGTACTTATCTTTTTTAGCAGTTATAAATTTTAATTTTCACAGACAGAATGAATTGCATTTTTTTTTAAACTCGATGTTTTAAAAGCTTTGGCGTATGTACATTAGATGTTCTACTCTAACATACATACATATATGCTAGAGTGGAGCAACTATAATTAATAAATAAATCCATCATCACTTCCTATCAAATGACCAGTCAGTTGACTGCCACTATTGAATTCAATGTAAAATTGTTGCAAATGTGTTAGTGAAAGAATTTTGTTTGGGTTAGTTTCAGTCATTCATTTCTTTGTAGGGATTCTTTGCAATAAAATCTATCTAAGCTAGACTAGCGAACTATAAAAGCTAACTTGATTAAATACAGTTTTTTTAAGAATTTATTTATTATGTAAAAAAAGACCATTAATGTTGTTGTTTAACTTCACTCAGATACTTTTAATATATTAAAACGAATTTGTCGAAGTAAAGGATATTTGTTAAAAAACATAGATAAATAAAATAAAATATAAAACCAGCTTTTATAGCAGAATATTAGTCAGATAAACAAATTTATACAAAAATACTATAAATACATACACAGTATGTACATAAAGGCAACTCAATAGTATTTTACCTTTAAAATGTATTGCTTGGCTTAAGTAAATTTTTTTTTTTAAATTTACCCAAAGCTATTATTGTGACTGGATAAAAGCTTTAATTTTCGTCAGCTAAAAATATTTGTTATTTGATCAAATATTTCATTTTCCAACTTCAAACCAAAAAGAATTTATATTTTTTTCGTCCTTTTGTACAAAATAACAAATCACTTCAAGTGAAGGAATTTCAAGAATGAAAAGAATCACATTTAAACATTAAAGGTGCCTTCTTTGTTAAATTGTATTATTATATATTTTTTTTTTGTAACAGCAAAGAACCCAACGTTGCTGATGATGTAATAAGACATTGAAATATAAGAAACACTAAACAAACATTGGATTAAATAAAGTGTAGAAAATATCGTAGAAATATGGAAAAAGAAAAAGTATATTTATTGATAGAAGGAATCAATTCATCTTGACTTCTCTCATAACAGGCTTAAAAAGGAATCTAGTGAAATCAAGTTATGCTAAATTTAATTTTTGTTACTCCACTTATAAAAGCATCTCTTATAATTTGGGTTGAGTTGGTATTAACTAGATGGAATTACTTTTGTTTAGTTATAACTTGTTTCTAACAAATTCAATTTATTCATTAAATGGAGTTTATTAAATTAAAACTTTAGACATCACCTTTTAAATGTTTTATATTTCAAAGAAATCGGTGTTTATTGCAAAGCTAAAAAAAA
Source organism: Tachina lurida (assembly GCA_944452675.1). NCBI lineage: Eukaryota > Metazoa > Arthropoda > Insecta > Diptera > Tachinidae > Tachina > Tachina lurida. The sequence goes on from OX101752.1 coordinate 42,269,414, forward strand.
GAACAAGTTTTATAATTTTAAGGAGCTAAAATAAATAAATTTGATAACTGCAAAGTTCTCCACAATTTTTGTATAGTTAGTTTTGCTTTAATGAATCGTTTTTGGCTATAATATTAAGGTATTAAAAACATTCAATAACAAGGAATTGTATCATCTCCAAGTAAAGGGTGTTTTTTTTTTGAGTGTCACAACTTTGAGTTGGCATCACTGCTTTATTTGAGCACCCATTTAGCAGCTACTAGTTGCTTTTTATTAAGTTTACTTTGCAAATTGTTGCAACTTTTAATCAAAATAGTTGTTCTATTCATCAAACTCATCGTGCACTTCTTTCATTTTCCGATGAAGCCAATTTCTGATTGAATGGGTACGTAAATAAGCTGAATTGTCGCAAAGTCATTGGTCGGAGTCATTGGTCCACATGTCTTCAAAAACGATGATGTTCAGAATGCTACTGTCAATGTTGAACGGTACAGGAACATGATTCAAATTTTTTTCGTACCTCAATTACGTGACATTTATTTAATGATATGTGGTTCCAACAGGACGGAGCCACATGCCACACAGCGGGTGCTACAATTGATTTACTCAAAGAAACTTTTGATGAAAAAATTATTTCACGTAATGGCCCAATTAATTAGCCACCAAGATCGTGCGACTTAAGCCAATTGGATTGTTTTATTTGGGGTTATGTTAAGTCACTTATCTAGGTCGGTAAACCACAAATAATTGAACATTTTGAAATCAACATTCGTAGAGTTATGGGCGAAATACGATCGCAAATGCTGCGAAAAGTTGTTGAAAACTGGTGTTCCAGATTGCGCCTTCACGACCACATGGCAGAAATCATAAAACTTTCTTTCCAATAAAGCCCGTTTCATTGATATTAAAAATATATATACTTGTTTTATTATTTTTTAAACTTGTGTAACTCTATAAAATAAACACCCTATATGTGTACAGCGCATGTTATAAAATATGTTATGACAGATAACATATTACAACTTCTTTGCAATGTTAAAGTTACATCGATTTTTTTTAACAATATTCTAAAGCCCATTAAGTATTCTCTAGGATTTTTAGGTTTTATTATATCGAAATATGTATATACCCGTACATATATACATATGTATTTATTTATATATATGTATTTATAAAAATGTTCATGTCAAATGTTTTTGTCATTTGATATCAAGGGTTTTTTAAAAGTATGAACTTCTTTCTTTCTTTTTTATAAATTAAAATTTGGAAAACGAAAATTCTTTTTTATGATACTTAAAAAATATTATTACGTACATTTTTGCAAATATTTCAGGACAAATTCTGGTTAATCTTATATTGCATGGATTTCCACAAAAATGCAAAGTAAGAACTTTTTAAAAGGCATTTAATCTCTCTTTCATTTCACATTTTCATTTTATATTTTCATTCGAATTCATATTGTATGGTCACTTAAAATGGTCTCTTAGCCTTTAATATTTAAGTAGGCAAAATCCTGCTCAATATTTATGTATTTTGAGTATTAAGAAACGAAAGAGTTGTGGCACACTTTAGCAGATGATTGTGTAATGTATGTTATTGATTTTTTTAATATTATTTTCATCATATGAAGGTTTCTTATATTTGACCTTAAGTTTATGTTGTGAATAAATCAAACATTGTCAGGGCAAAGTACCAATTTTCGTCCACCTACTGCAATAAGACCACAACTAATCAGCAAAAATTTCCTTTTTTTCTCAACTAATTGAAATACATGGACATGATTGCACTACACTGCCCTGGCAATAAAGCCATATTAGACATATTTTGAAAATAATTTTTAAGTTCGCCTTATTACATATGACTTTATTACAGTGCCGGCGAAAATCGGTTGATTGATGCGATAGTTGCATCATGGCTTAAGAAATTACCTTGAAGGAAATGCAACTGACACAATAATGGTCACGTGATTGGTCCCCAAGTCATAGGGACCAGTCCGAGTTCTAACTCTTCCTAAGAAGCGGACCAGTCACTTTTACATGGAGATGGTCTAAGATGGGCTTACTTGATGCTTTGTGTACACCTTGTGACTTGTTACTGAACTATCTTTTAGACACCTAAAAGGCATAGAATAATATAAATTATATATAAATGTCATTTTGACATTTAATTGTAATAATTGAAAACTTATAATTTTTTTTTTATTGTTTCAAGTGCATTTATATTTTATTTTAAGCGGAGATTTTTATGGGATTCTGCAAATTTCAAGTGTCTGAATGCATATAATTGTATGAATATAACATGGGATTTTAACATTTTTCGTTACTCGTTTTGTAGCACCCTTTATTTTTAACTCTTGTGCATTTGTTATTGTAGCGGCCAAAGTTCTACATACTCTGTCCAAATTTCAGTTCAATTCACAGCCTGTGACCGACAGAGTGTTCGCAACCCTAAAAAAGGTCGGGGCACCCTATTGTTTTCGCTACGATGTCCATCTGTCACTCACATGCTGTTTTCTCGAGAACCGTAAAAGACACTTGAAATGTTCAAGATTAGTGTATTTTTATGCTGACTACACTAAGTAACACTAAAATTTCCATAATAATAAAAAATCAAAATTAAAGGGTATGCTTTCAGTGCATGTAATTAATACTATGTAATCTTGCTGTATTTTGGAAACCTTAAGGGACAAAGTCTTCAAATTTTCAAAAACGTCAATACTACAAAATCCCAAAATAAAAAAAATCGCCAAAACGAACAAATTGGTAAAAACCGAAAGAAATCACCAAAATGAAAAAAAATCGACAAGGTTCAGAGGGGTGTCCGGTTGGCATCACAGGTGCTCAGAGGAGCACATCTCAGGCTGCCTTGGACGTCATTCTTCACCTGCTTCCTATAGAGAACTTTGTGGTGAGAACGGCGACTAGAAGTCTCCTTAGACTCGTAAAAGAAGCTTTGGTGAAGACAGGAATAACAGGCCACACATCAATCTTAAATAAGATCAGTTTTAGTGATCAGGGATCCGTAACCACTGGGTTCATGGACTATAAGGTCGTTAAGATTGATTTTAGTAGAACACGTTCACTGGTAGTTCTGGATAGGGACTAATGGGTGAAATCCAATAAGCCATATGAGGGTAGTGCGGTCTTTACAGACGGTCAAAGAGGAGGCAGGCACAGGGGCTAGTGTCTTTAGCTTGGAAACGAACATTTTTAGTTCTTTCAGACTGCCGAATGAATGCAGCGTTTTCCAAGCTGATATCTTCATAATCCTCAAGGCCATCAAACTGTTGGCCAGAAATGTAGCTGAAGGTGAGAAGACAACCTTCTACGTCAACAGCCAGGCAGCGCTAAAAGCTTTGAAGGCACATAATTTCAAATCGAAACTTGTTAGTGACTGTAGGAGGGTCCTCAGCTTGCTTATGGATATTTATCAGACTATTTTGGGTTCCTTGCCACAGCAATATTGAGGGGAATGAAATTGCCGATGAGCTGGGAAAAATAGGGTTGGCGTTAAATGAGGGAATGTGTGATAGATCGGTGAAATTAGCGATAGGTCATTACTATACGGAACACATGAATTGGGTTGAGAGCAGAACCAACAGTTCATGGCGAAGTAGGGATGATTGTAGAGTCTCGAGGGAAATGTGGCCAAAACTTGTCTCAAAAATATCTAAACTGCTACTGAATCTGAATGGAAAGATGATGCGAATCAGTATTTGGGAAACTGACACTCTTGATTTCTGTAACATGTGAGGGGATGAAGAGAAACCAAGAACCATTGAACATGTGACTGCCCTAAGATGCACCATCATAGGGTTAGGTGGCTGAGCAGAGATTTTCATGAGAGCATTACCAATATCGGGAAGTGTAAACTGGAGGATATCAGGAGCTTCATCATGGCAATTCAGTGCCTTAATGACGGATAATACGGTCACTTCCATTTAGTGTCGATTGAACACTGAAATGTACCCCATAGTGCAAGGATTCTTTAAGGGATAAGGGAATCAATATGACTCCTTTTTGGAACGTTAAGGTTTGTCAGTGAACAATTCAGCAAATATTCCCTGCAAAGCTGGAATTATTTATTTGCAAATTTAACCTCATATTCTCAAAGAAAAATTTATTAAGAGTTCGATCACTTGTTTCAGAATAATCAGGTGACTCCATTTTGATGGCATCAGAAAGCCTGTCACAGGCATACTTATAATATTAGCTGCTATTTTTTCCACCGGATGGACAGGTTACATGTAGATTAAACTGAACAGATCGTTACATGGAGTTGAATAAAATTTTTGATAATATATTCGAAAAGAAGGTTTTAATAAAGTATAAGCAATAGGCTGGCATCAGCATCTTGAGAACATATATCTTACATTAAAACATAATAACTATCAAATTGCATAGTGAAGTCTTTTGATTTTCAGTGGACGACAAGTACTTTATAACCAAATAAATCTTACATAAGATAAAGCAGCACTTTCGTTCCAATAAAGCTTTGCAGTTGAATTTTTGAAACATTCCTTAATACTTTATATAGACTATTTATTGCCACAAAATCCTTTTTTATTCCCACCAAAAGTACAAACTTTATCACTGTTTCCTTTGTCCCTAGAGAAGAGTGTCAAATGAACAAATTTATGAATGTACTTATGATGTAAAAAATATTTATTCGCCTAGAGAGAGAGAGATGGAGACGGATTAAATGAAGTATTTATTGTGTATTTAAGTTAAATTTTGTAGGATTTGTGAAATAAAATTCCCTGTGTCTGGCTATGAGATTATGAGACGTAATTTTATCAGCCGGCAATATTTCAATTGCATAACAACAAGAAGTAAAAGTAAAAGGAAAATTTAAGAAATTATTACCAAGATTTAAGGTTTTATCAGAAACATGCACACGTTTTTTGTTACAAAGTCTTAATTAAGTTTCAAATACATTTTAATGGAAGCAGAATATTTTGTAATTAAAACAAAACTTTTATATAATATTTAATTTTTGTGATTAAACTCAAGAGTTTGTCGTGAGAATCGTATAGCTTATAAGATATTGCTCAAGCACTTAAATTACCACGAAAAATAAAAATTGAGATAAAAGTTAATTCAACTTTTGCTGCCGTACTACAGAACTGAATGTGTATCATGATTATGAAAACTTAGCTTAAAACATAAGCATACAAAACAGCTGTTCGAACAGCTGTTTGCTGGTTAGACATTTTTGCTGTTGCGCTTTAGAAATTAATAAATAAATGAAAATATAAACAGCTGTTTATGGTTATGGCAGCACTGATAGGTGAAGCAAATGTACCAGTGATCCGCAAAATAAAATATGTTTGTATGGGTGAGAAAAATGAGTGTAAAATAAAGTTACACTTGGAGAATAGTTTTATAATTTAAAATAAATACTGTGGTTATTAAATGTTTGAATATTTTTTCTAAATAAGAAATTTAATAAAAACTTAAGTAAAAAATCTAATAATCCATTCAACAATGTAGTTATAAGTTCCAAATTAAATTAATTTACAGTGCTGTGAAAACTATATTTTAAACTATTTTCCCTATTATTTTTAAATACTTCATATCATTTGCATTTGCATTGTATATTGTCAAAAGCATTTATATCACGAAATATTTCTTATCTTCCATAATGTTTTTTTTTTTTAATTTATTAAATATGAATTTTAATTTTGTTCGGTGTGCTCAAAAAAACTAAACAAAAAACCAGAACAACATTCGTACATGCATGAACAACTTCATTCGTCGCTTCCTCAGTGAAGACTAAATGAAAGAGCACAAGCGTATATTCGATTTTCTTGTCCACAATTGTGGTATGGCTTGAGGTTCACTGAAATATAGTACATATGCCGCTCATTTACTCAAAGAACGTTGTAACTCAAAATACAGTGTTAAAATTTTATACAAATATCTTTCGAACTGGGTTTTTTGAGTTATAACGTGGTTTGAGCAAATGAGCGATGTATTATCCACTTTTTATAACATTTGACATTGTAATGCAATTCGAAAGCGAAAGACTGGCTAAAATATTTATTTTAATTTTAAACTCTAATGTAAAAGATAAATTTTTTAAACTATGTATAGCAGAATTTTGTCTCTTCTATAAAATTTGTTAGAATTGAGTTAGCAGTTTTACACTGTAGATTCACGATATGGTTATGGCAATGGTTATCGCTATGAAATTATGGTATGACACCTCTGATTGAACCTTAAGGCATGTGCAACAATCTTTGACATCAATATTAATATATTAATAACAATAATGTGAGTAGGACTTTCAATACATAAGGAAATAAAATGTGTTAAAATGTCATGATACCAAGACTCGCTAGCAGTGCCAGTTTTAGGAATTAATAAAATACAACAGCACAGTAATTGCATTTGAATCTTTTTTTATTTTGCTAATCTCGCTCTCAAGCGGTTCAACCATTTGTATTTTATTAGTTTTGTTTTTATAACTTCCAAATCACATTCCTTAAGTTACTTTTAAAATGCTGTGTATTTTCACATCCTTGTGAGCCTGCAAGTTACAATTTATCGATATTAATTGTGCAATGTACCCTTTTAAGTAATATTAAAATTTTCCGTTGAAAGTATTTAACAGTTGGGAAAAAATCCATTTTACTATTATTAAAATGTTTAAAAAAATATATGTTATTTTATATGCTTTACATTCCCTCTAATGTTTCGCTTTATTTTATAAAACTTTTAATAACTGCATGCAAATGTTTTAGATGCATATCCATCTACTTTACTTGCATTATTGACTTGAGCCTCATTCAATCCTAAATACTCGTACTTTTCCGATGAAGTACTCATAGGGATATACAAATGCATATGGGGCATTTCACGCCACATCAAATGGTTTGAAAATTTTATTTGTTTTTATTTTCCAAATTTTGTGATATTTCCTAATGGATATCAAAATATATACATATGTTCCTTTAACTCCCATTGGAGCACACGGCGTCTATGGAAAAGTGATGCGAGTACAATTGACTTATCAATTTGTGTATTCTTATTTTCTTTTCAATTGTCAACCCTACTCACTGTCCACAAGGACTTGATGTCTCCTGTTTTCACTAAAGAGAGTCTTGCGACCTTTACTAGGCGGAATAATATTCAGAACTGCACGAGGGAAATCCTGTCGCAAACGACAAGTCCGTAAATGAGGAGGCATGGAGAGTCGGTGAACCCTGAATGGTCTAAGAGAGTCTCAGCAAATTTGGCTGAAAAATTGCAGTATGTTGGGGTGCTCAGATAGAAGCCCCATTACCAAAATTCGAAATGAAGTTGTTAAGTAGTTAACGCATAAGATACTTTTGTTTTTTTTTTAGCTTTTTAGTGCACAAAGTCGGTATGATTTTGTTTAAGTTTTTATTTTTTACTTTTTAATACTTAATTAATAATTACTGACACTAAATTTAATTACTGTGTATGATATGTAGCTAGATTACGAGTTTTGACTATAAAATAATTATCACCAAGTTTATAGACTCTGACTGAAATAGTATTCGAGATAAGCGAGAATTGATAATTAATTTGTATGGGAGGAAGCCTTCCCCATCTCTTGTATCTGCACCTTTCTGCTGAATTTCGGGTATTAACTATAAATTAATTCACACTCAGTTTGTAGACGCTCATTGATATACTATATATTATTAATATGGAATAATTAGTGATTGCTTTGTATAGAAGGGAGCCCTTCCCTTACTCTTACACCACTACTGTTCCGCTGGATTACGCGCATTAACTGTAAAGTAATTTTCACCAAGTTTGAAGCCTCTCAAAGATATAGTTATCCATATACGACATAATTAATAATTATTGTATATGGGGGTATCCATCCCCACAAATTTTTAATTTTAAACTTTTTTCCCTGCGGTCCATCCACCCTTTCCAACAGTTTTTTTTTTTTTTTTTGGAACGTTAAAAGTTGTGGGGTGGACAGAAGTCTCAAAAATATGATTTAAAATCTAAAAATTATAATCAAAAGCACTGAAATATTTTTTTATGTATAAAAAGAACAACTATACGGTGGGCCAAAACTTACCATGAGGCTTAAAAGTTTAATAACTTTTTCGTTTATTAATTTTTTTTTCTCAAATTATATATTATACAAAATAGAAATTTTTTTACACTAAATATAAAAAATAATGTCTCATAAATGACCACCGTTTTGAGCTTCGCACTGATGGGCTCGTTTTAGAGCATTTTCCATAACATATCACGCAAAGAAAAATATGGTTGAGGTAACCATAATCAAACAGCAACATATTATGATTAAATTATATGGTTGCAGTCAAATCATATTATTGTCAATGGAAAAGCAAAGTTTAAATAATATTATTTTCTGAGTTAATAATAGTATTATCTACAAAAACAATTAACTTTGTTATACCTAATCTTATTATTGTAAATAAGACAACACTATTGTTAGATGTGACTAAAATATAATTGAGACTTACCATACTATGTTCTAATATTATAATAATATTGTTAAATATGACCATAGTACTATTTTATGTAATAATAATATTTTGTTTTTAATCATATATTTATTGGCAAATCTTTTGTTTGAAACAGCTGTGCGGTAAATCCGAAATAAAAATAAATTAATATTGTTGAAAGAAAATGTATGTATGTATGTATAGAAATGTATACTTGCATATATGTGTGTGTATGTATACGAAATACAGACATATCTGTATTAAGAAATATACATACATACATATATATGTACATATTATTTTTATTCATCTACCCTTTTGTTAATACTTTTTTATTTATTTAACACTACGCGTGCACTACCGATAGCTTACAAACGAAACACTGAACTGACAGAAGGTGTTTCCGAAAAAGATTTTTTTTTAACTTAACATAGTATGGTTTTGTATAACATTATATTGTTATTTAGATCATATTATTTTTACACAATAATACAAATTATATTGTAGTCGTAAATTTTTAACAAAACTATATTGTTACATTCTAACCATATTGCACTTTCTATGAATATAATAATGTAATTACTAAATTCGAGCATTAATCTGTTTATCGTAACGAAATTAATGTTTGAAATAACAATAACTAGTTTTCAACGACCACACATTTGTTTCAGAGAACATAGTATTGTTTTCTCAACCATTTCACAACCATATCTTTTCTTTGCGTGTACACTCGCTCCTTTGGAGGTACCAAAGAAAATAGTCGGGTGCTGTCAAATCTAGCGATCGCACTGGCTAAATAATTTCCGAATTTCTGGAAATTATTCGCTCTACAAAAATTTGACTTAAAGCTGCCATTGTGTCTCGGGCAGTGTGGGCAGTGGCTCTGTCCTGCTGCAACCACATACCAGGTCTGTTTTCAAGAGCAGGACGTAAAAAATTTTCTATCATAAACCGATACCGCTCTCAATTTACTGTTACAGCACTTCCATCTTCATTCTCGAAGAAGTAAGGCCCAATGATTTTTCAGATGTGATCCCACACCATATTGTACATCCCATGGGGTGAAATTAGCGTTGATAAATGGCCCTTGGATTTTCAGAACCCCATAACCTACAGTTCTGTGTTAACAAGGCCACTGAAATGAAAATGAGCTTCATCACTCATAATCAAATTTTCAATAAAGTGGATTCAGTTGATTCTATTATTCTGGGTTTTTGTTCAGTTGTGAATCTCGTCATTATTTATTCTCCAAGTGTTATTTATATAATGTGAAAAAAAATAAATAAATAAAAAACATATATAAAAGAAAAAGTTATTGAACTTTTAAGCACCATGGTAACTTTTGGCCGACGCTGTATAAATCTAAAAATTGCAATTTAGACCATTATTAAGAGAAAATATGGACAAAATACTAAAAAATAATTTTTCAAAAATGTTATATCTTTTTAAGCGATTTCATTAAGATTAGTGGATTAAAAATAGTTCAGTGTTTATTTTCACTTAAACATATTATAGAAAAGCAGCGGTATCTTATATCATCGCTGTTTTAACTAACTGACCTAACTGACATTTTGTAAATTCTACAGGAGAGCAGCTTTTATGATTGCTTTCTACATGTATTCTTATGGAATCGTCTGAAATATTTTTACTGTTATAGGCTCGACAGTAATGTTTACAGTCAAAAAAATTGTGGGCAAGGTCTATTATGACTCATAAAGTCTAATAGTGGACTTAATTCATTTTTATAAATGAAGTCAGTTAGCTCAGTTAGTAAAAACAGCGACGATATATCTAATGAATGGAGATTATTAAATGAAAAACGGCTTAAATATAAAACAAATATTCTTGAAAGTCGGACAAAAGATAGTGAATTCAAAAAAAGTTAAAAAATTTCTTTTAGAATTAAATTTGTATAATTTGATTTAAATATTATTTATAAGTAAAAACTATATTAATAATAGTTAATTTAATTATTTTTCGAACTGTATTTGTTTCTATATTCTTATGAATCGAATAGGCTAATGTTCGTAATGCTTTTTAAGCCAAATTACATGTGATAATTATTAATGAACAAATAACATGAAAGTTAGTTGTAAATATTCTGACAACAACACATAGTTGAACGGAACAGCCAGCCGTTTTCGAAGGCCACTAAACCTTCCTCATCAGCGTTCTTCTGTGTTTTGGTCCACTGTGTGTGGTGTCAGTTGATGTAGATGTCTGCATTATATACGAAACTTTATTGCAAATGGAATATGTGAATTGGTTTGATTCATTGCATTTTTCAATTTGCTCATATATATGTTAGGTCATGAAGGCTCAAAATTTACCATCTTCCATATATATTACAACAGTCTTACCATTGCCGTTTTGTTCCTTACTAACTATGCACATGTTTTGTTAATTTGCTTATTTTTGTTCTACTTAAGACAAACTTTTTTGGTTTGTTACTATTAAGTATATTTTTAATTTAATTTTTGCCACAAGCCAATGACTATTAATTTTAGTTAATTTAATTATTTTTCGAACTGTATTTGTTTCTATATTCTTATGAATCGAATAGGCTAATGTTAGTAACGCTTTTTATGAGCAAATTGAAAAATGCAATGAATCAAACCAATTCACATATTCCATTTGCAATAAAGTTTCGTATATAAGGCAGACATCTACATCAACTGACACCACACACAGTGGACCAAAACACAGAAGAACGCTGATGAGGAAGGTTTAGTGGCCTTCGAAAACGGCTGGCTGTTCCGTTCAACTATGTGTTGTTGTCAGAATATTTACAACTAACTTTCATGTTATTTGTTCATTAATAATTATCACATGTAATTTGGCTTAAAAAGCGTTACGAACATTAGCCTATTCGATTCATAAGTATATTTATAATAGTTATTATAATTAAAATCCTAAATGTATTTAAGAGAAAAATAATTGTAATTTCTGAAAGGTGTAGCTGTAAAAAGGGTCTACATTCATATTCAACCTTAATGTGTTGAGACCTTCTAAAGTCAAAATAAATAACGAGTAATCAAAAATACAAATTTACTAGAAAGAGTCTCTTTTGAGGGCCACTAAAAAATATCACACAATTTTTAAATCAAAACAAAAAAATTTTCAAATTGCGCAATTTGGCATGGAATGCCCTATATGTTTGTACTTATGCTCTCATCCATAGTAAAATAAATATTGAATTGAATTTGAATAGTACATGTGGGTGCTTAAGAGTGCATGTTCATGTATGAGTGCAAGTACTTGTAATATTGATAAATGCAGAAAAAATTAATAATTTGTTTAAAATTATGCTGTACGAGTACATTGTATTGGTTTTATTTGCTTGCATAAATACTTATGTTTGTAAAATAGTGTAATGTAAATTGCACAAACATAAGGTCAAGTGTCAAAAGTAGGCGTTGGCCTAATAAACATTGACATAAATAAATTTCATATGACTATGGCCAACTGTAGACTATTTATTAAAAATAGCTACCGCGGTAAGTATTTGTGTGTATGAAATGGAATGAAAAATGTACAGGTAAAATTTAGAATAAATTTGACCTTTAAGTAACTGATATTATTTCTATTTTTTTAAATAAATATATGCTTACAAATATTTTTAGCACAGTCGAGAATTATTAACTTACAATTTTCATCCCTGTCAGTTGTGCGTAATTGCCATTTTAGCGTTTTACCAATAAAATACTCCTGTATATACTCATAAATAGCCGAATAAATACTCAGAGTACTTTTATACTTAATGAATGATTGTAGCAAAGATAATGTATAAATTTTACATAAAGTCGTTGGTGCTGCGTAATTTGAAAAACATTGTAAAAACATAGTCCTTGATTGTTTATAGTTATACCTTATAAGTTAAAACTTGATTAGTATGTTTGCGCATGAGTATGATTTTTATTTGTAAATATATGCATTTATAATTGTTTGACGGCAAATACTCGCAGGATGCTTAAAACGATACTCTTATCATTCTCTAATCTACACCTACCGAACCCTAATTCAGTATATTTTGTACCTCAGCTCCTTTCAACTGACGCATTTATCATGAGAAGACTTTTTAAATGAAACTAACTATGTACTGAAAGGTTTATTAATATTCTTCTTACAATAAGACTCAAATGTTTTTTTTTCTCCTTTAAAAGAAATGCTTGTGATACGTAATACCAGTTATTACATTAAGTGCTAATTAATCCAATTTAAATATATAACACACAGTATCCTCTTTATCTTTATGCTGCACATAATTATCACACTAAATATAAATTCTACTCTCAACCATAACAACACATTTTAGGATATTTTTGGTACTAATTAGTGTATAAAAAAATATTAACAAGGCTGCTAAGAAATTTCAAGGTTGTTCTGAGTTTTCAAAGGCAAACTGTTGAATGGTGTAAAATGTCACAGATTATAGTCTGCCACATAATTCTGACAGCTAATTATTGAATTACAAGTTATTTTCCAAGGAACACAAATGTTATGTTGTTAGTTATAATTAATTTGCAAGTTTAATAAACCATAATAATGAAATACACAAAATTAAAAAGGAAACATAAATTTATGAAGCAGAAAATTAATTGAAACATTAGATTATTAAATATTCTTTTGATGTATTTAAAAGAATTTCTCAACGATTTCTTCAGTAATAAATATCCAAGTTTTATAACTAAAATTTCAGCACGATTTGACTTGCATCAGTCCATCAGCTAGACCTTTTACAAATACCACAAAGTGTTTAATGGCCAAGGCATGTGTTTTTATAAAGGGTGTTTTTTATAGAGTGGCACCACAAGTTTAAATCGTAATAAAACAAGGAATCAAATTTTTAATATCAATGAAACGGACTTTATTATAAAGAAAATTTTATGAAATTAATGTTTAAATGTCATGGCTGGCGCATAGAAGTTGCAATCTGGAACACAACTTTTCGCAGCATTTGCGGCCGTATTTCGCTGATAACTCTTTAAATGTTGATTTCCAGATGTTCAATCGACGCAGACAAGTGATTTAACATAATCCCAAAGAAAATAATCCAATGGGGCTAAACCACTCAGCCTTGTTGGCCAATTAATTGGGCCATTACGTGAAATAATTTTTTAATCAAACGTTTGTTTGAGTAACTAAATTGTAGAGCCCACTGTATAGTATGTGGCTCCGTCTTGTTAGAACCAGATATTTGCAAGATTAATGCCACGTAATTAAGGTACGAAAAAATTTCGTATCATGTTCCTATACCGTCCACCATTGACAGTAACAATCTGACCATCATCGTTTTTGAAGACATATGGGTTAATGACTGCCCCAGCCTATGAAGCGCGCCAAACAGTAATTTTCTGTGGACAAAAAGCTTATGGATTCTCTTTAATCCCAATGCGACAATTCTGCTGATTTACGTACCCATTCAACCAGAAATGGGCTTAATCGGAAAATGGAAGAAGTGCACGATGAGTTTAACGAATAGAACAATTATTTTGATTAAAAATTTCCACAATTTGCACGCGTTGCTCTGGTGTTAGTCGATTCATAATGAAATTTCAAGGCAAACTAAACAAAAAGCAACCATGAGCTGTTAAATGGGTGCTCGAATAAAGCAGTGATGCCAACTCACAGTTGTGACGCTCTAAAAAAAACACCCTTTATATAATTATCTATAAATTAGGATTTCTACAGCTCACAAGGCTCGCTTTTGAACACCCTATAAATTTGGCTATTAAAATTATTTTTGTAAAAATTTCATTTCCGTAGCTCTATCACGGTTCTCGAGAAAACAGTCTGTGACAGACAGACGGACGGAACAAAAATTTTTAAGGTACAAAGTGGTCTTAATAGGGTATCTAAGGTGCCTAGACACATTCAGATTATATTGATACGTTTACAAAAGTTGTCCGTAGCTATGACTTTGCCAAATTTTGTTAGCAAAAATTTAGGAGTCTCGGCAGAGTTATTCTGAAGTGAAGATAAATGTTTCCCTTATTTTTCCAAAAAAAAGGGCCTGAACTAATATTTGATTTTGCAATACGATTTGTGTGATTGACTCTTAGCTACATTATTGCTATATATATATTACCAAATCTGATTTATTTGCGGGCCTAAAACTGATGAAACCATGAAACCATTAAAATTTTTGGAGGCCCATAAAAGCATTGGTCACCAAACTCGTCAAACTGGGTATAGGGTTTTACTACCCTTTGGGTAGTACTATCGAACCTATACCGTCTAGTCCGTGTATATTTTCAAAAGTATTCATTCGTTAAATAGTGTTATGAAGCTCATAATTTAGCTTTCTGTAATTAACATAAACAATTATGTTAACGACACTGTAATATGTAATGAGCTGTTAAATGTGAATGTTAAGTATTTCGTTTGCAGTGAAAAGGGTTTAGTGTGCACATGGTCATACTTACTTACAGCATTATATTTGCGGGAATATGTTAAAAGTGCTTAAGTCTACTTTTGCAATTTTTCAGTACAGCACTTGAAGTATTTTTGCTTCTCTATTTTTTTTTGGTGGGACCAGCATTCATGGGAATGCATTGTGCTGGAACTAGGAAAATAGGTTATGGAGAGGAGGTTAGAGGGAGTAGTGTCTGTGGACATTCGATTTAAACTTTCCCACATTGAAAGTGACAGGAAACACTTCCGCAGGTAGATTATTCCACATACGAATGGTACGGCTAAAAAAGGAATTCTCTCTGTAATGCATAGTGCGATTTATTGGCCAAAAGGATGTGCCCTGAATGAAGCTCGTATTGTGCGTAAAAATGTTCGGGTTTCAGGAACAAGTTCCCTAATTTTATTACAACACATTCCATTGTAGTAACGATAGAGCAAGGAAATGCACCAATGAGTCAATAGAGTTGGATACTCTACTGTCACCAATGATCTTCTGCGCCCTCTCCTGTACATGGTCGAGCAACTCCAAAATAGACTTTGAAGCGCCGGCCCATACATGAGAGTTGTATTCCATTTCCGGTCGGATATAAGTGGTATAAATAGTAAGAAGATCAGATGGAGTGAAGTATTGCTTGCACCGTTTTAAGAATCCTAGGCACTTGAATGCTTCTTTTGAGACCTGAAAAATGTGTTCAGTCCAACGAACAGCACACTTAATTTTCATGCCAAGAACATCAAGAGCTCCCGATTCTTTAATATTTATACCACCCATAGTTACAGAGGCAGCAGCATTTACGGTCATGCGTCTATGAGTAATCGTACAGCATTGGGTCTTACGGGCGTTAAAATCGACCCTATTCGCATGACCCCATTCAGAAATTTTTTCTAAATCGTAGTTTAATGTCTCATTCATTGTTTGTCGCATAGCCTCAACCTCCCGAAGGCTAGGTCATTGCTCAATGAGTTGGGTTGAAAGTTTTACAAAGAAGGTCATTTAGAAAGATTAGGAATAGAGTTGGTGAAAGAACGGAACCTTGCGGTACCCCTTAATTTAACTTGAACTCATTTGATGAGATCCCATCTATAACAACTCTTATAGTGCGATCGCTGAGGAAACTCGATAAGAATCGAGAGAAGTTGTCACCGACACCAAGGGCAATACATTTTGACAAAAGTGCACCATGCCACACTCTATCAAACGCCTTGGAGATATCTAGAGCCACCACCTTACCTTCGCCAAAATGGTGAATTGAAGTACACCATTTCTCCTAGAGGAGGGCAAGTAGATCTCCCGTAGAACGCCCTCTACGAAATCGCGATTGGGCGATAATTTTCAGGGTTATTTGCTTCTCCTTTTTTAGGGATTGGCGTAACATTAGCAACCTTCCAACACACTGGGAACTCACCAGCATGGTACAATGTGCTGAAGAGGTTAGTTAATGGACGTGCTAGCGTCGTAGAACACTGCTTCAAGACCAGTGGTGGAATGCCATATGGCCCGGTAGACTTGCTTATGTTGAGTTCTGATAAAACCTTTTTTACTACCCGAGCTCGAAAGAATATCTTAGGCATAGTAGTGGATACTCTCTCTAGCACATGACCATCTTCACTGAAGGATCTTAAATATAAATTTAGAATGTATTAGATCGAAAGTCAAGTTAAGTTAATTATTACAAAATAAATTGCACATAGAAATAATATAAGCATAAAGTAATTTTTTTCTATAACTTTCTTAAAAATAACCTAAATAAAATGAAACTTCTTACAGGGATAGTTTCAAATTGGGAAATTATGATGACGTTTCTTGCTCAAGTCGAATTAAGAAGTTTTGCCTTTTTGCCACAGTTATCTTAAATAGTTTAAAATAATGTAACCCCCTGTTTGTGTAAAACAAGTACAAGTTGTACAAGTTTTCTTTATTCTATTACAGAAACGCCAAGATTTTTAACTCATACGTCTTACACAAACAGGGGGTAAGTGTTAATTTTATACAAATGTTTCAATCAATGAGGTAAGAAACCAGGACCTTTTTTATTTATATTAATTAAGAATAAATAATTAATTTCAACTTCTTGCCATATTTTTTATAACATTTTACGATTACCAAGAGAAGTATATTTACTATAACTATAACTATCTTTTTCTGTTTCTTTTAAAATAAAATTTACTTGGCGTCCTTATTTTACGCTTCGCGTGTCTCATAAGATGTCATATTAACGAAATCTTTTGCGTGCTCAAAACATTTGCTTTTTCCTTTTACTTTTTGTTTTCCTAGAATTTTTTTTATGTAATCCTGCTTCTAATAAGTACAAACAAACAGCTAAATTTGAATTGGGTGGGTGTATGCTTATGTTGGTCACTGGACCATTATTAAGGAAATGTTTTAAAGATTTGTTTTTTTTTTTTTTTTTTTGTTATAGATTTTTTCCTTTGACAGTAAAATTTACTAAGTAAATACAAATGCTGCCTGCATTATTATAATGTAAATTAAAAAGCAAGTTAATGCGCAGTAATTAAAAATAATTTATGGTTCAAGAGCCAAATAAACTAAATGGAAGATTTGGCAAAGAATAATTGAATTTCGCGATTACATATATATGCATATGAACTAGAAATAAATATATACATAAACATATGTATATGCACATATTTCACTGTAAAAGTAGTCCAAAATTTAGTTTATTAATTTTTGAATTCTTAAATAAGGTCATGAGATGTTCCTTCAGTAACGAAGATGAAAGGGATATTTCCTTCAGTAACCAAGCAGAAAGAAAACATTTTGCTTTGAAAAATATCGTATTGTTCCGTTTTTACCCTTTAAAACCGCTTTTCGGTAGACTCGAAGATTTGCAAATGAATAAAAGAACCCAGTGTAGTAATTAGGGTTAAGAATGATACAAATTTTATTTACCAATAAATACACTTATACTAATCCAATTCAAGAGCGTAAATATCCCAGCTAGCATTTTGTATCATAATCGAATCTTCTCCGAATCAGCTTGGCGGGAAGAATAACCGCATATGAGCTCATTTTTCGATCATAAATGATACTTCCGTTTTGAGAAAATGGTACCCTACAGATGAATCATTCCAGAGAAACATTTATGATACAATTTGCTGATTCATTGTTGAGCAATTTTCTGGTAGTATTTAAAACATTGGGTTTCTTTTTGCGACTTCTTTGCATTTTGTTCCTCTATTTTTAAGAAATCATTACTTTATCATACTGATGAATCATAAGTGAATCCTTTTTCAATCACCCAAAAGATAAATCAGTTTTTAATCATCAAAAGTGATCTGAGGAGAATCATACAAGAGATTTTTGCAAAAAATGATCACCCAAATGCTAGCTGGGTACAAACACATAGATTACACAACCGGTTACCACTACGTCCCAGCTAGCATTTTGTATCATAATCGAATCTTTTCCGAATTAGCTTGACGGGAAAAACAACCGCACATGAGCTCATTTTTCGATCATAAATGATACTCCCGTTGTGAGAAAATGGTACCCTACAGATGAATCATACCAAAGAATCATTTATGATACGATTTGCTGATTAATTGTTGAGCAATTTTTTGGTAGTATTAAATCATTAAATCGCCCTTTTTATGGTTTCTTTTCATTTTGTTTCTCTATTTTCAAGAAATCATTGTTTGATCATATAAATGAATCACAAGTGAATCCTTTTTCAATCACCTAAATGATGAATCAGTTTTTAATCATCAAAAGTGATCTCAGGAGAATCAAAACGAGATTTATGCAAAAAATGATCAGCCAAATGCTAGCTGGGGTCTTTCACGTTGTTGTATACACCCCAGCTAGCATTTTGTATCATAATCGAATCTTTTCCGAATCAGCTTGACGGGAAAAACAAACGCACATGAGCTCATTTTTCGATCATAAATGATACTCCCGTTGTGAGAAAATGGTACCCTACAGATGAATCATACCAAAGAATCATTTATGATACGATTTGCTGATTAATTTTTGAGCAATTTTTTGGTAGTATTTAAAACATTGGGTTTCTTTTTGCGACTTCTTTTCATTTTGTTTCTCTATTTTCAAGAAATCATTGTTTGATCATATAGATGAATCATAAGTGAATCCTTTTTTCAATCACCCACAAGACTTATTCTCCTGTTGATCATTGTTTATTTAACACTACAAACTCACAGCTTTTACTTAATTACTTTGTATCGTTATTAACCACCGCACGAGGTCTTTACTTTCAACGATGTTGACTTGACTATTTTCTGATTAACACTGACTGACCCTCACACAGGGTACCTCCTCTTATACCACAGGAACCGGTACCAGAATGCTCGCCGTCTATTCATAGTTGGCGCAATGAATTGTTTTCGTTTAACAAAAAGGTCTTCTGTGTATGATGATTTTAGAAGTAATTGGAAAGGAAGTCTATTTAGTTGGATTTACAATTTTATGATCTTTTTTTAATTTTATTTTTGGAGCGTCACTATTTTAAATCCAAATTATTTATTTTTTTATTTTGCAAAACTTCAGAAAACAGTTATTGAAGTTCTGTTTAAATAAACTTAAAGAAATGTCACATTGCTTTTTCAGTTTTGCCCTATTTACATAGAATATTTTCAAGAATGCCATATCTAGAGTCAAATCAAAGTCTGGCATTTCCAGCTAAACTGATAACTGTTTCAGATCACTGACAAACAGCATGGGCGGTGAAATCCCGTTTAAATTTGTTTCTTGGTTAAGTCAAACGTATGTTAAACTAAGTTTAACTAAATAGTAAAAAACTAGTCCTAAGTGTAGTTTACTATAGCACACATGCTTCGTTTTCTTCTTTCAATAGTTGATAGATTGTACTTTTTGATATTTTTAAAGTCATAAATTAATACATATGATTCTTCCTCAATAATGATTACCTTCTATTTGCTGGTCACTTGCATCACACTTTATTCCCTTTTGGAACTATTAACTTTTGTTGTTAAATTTTAAACCTTAAATTTTTAAAACCTTAATTTTCTATTAGCATTTCTTTAATGTTTTCCTAAACCAAACTATAAATTTAATACTCAAACTTTAATAAAAGTGAATGCAACAAATCACATATTGTGATTCAAAAACCATAGACAATGCGATAAAAAGGAATAAAGCACGCATACATATACACATGCATGCATACATACATACACATATGTATGTATGAGCCCTACAACCCAACAAACCACTCCATAAGCTAAATATAACTGCAATGGAGAATAAGCTTGTCACAAACACTTTTTTGTAAGTGGTAGCAATGTTTGCAAATTTTTTTGTTTGTTGTTGATGATGTCGTTATTTTGAACGCTTGATTTTTATATAATTTGTTAAAGTCGTAATTTTTGTCTTATTTGAAGTTCAGTGGGTGTTTCTACATAAATTTATATTATTATATTAGAATATACATTTTATTTTAAATATACGTATCACCGCATGATTAAAAAAACTATTTTCCTGGAAGCTTAGTATATAAGTAGAATTACAAGCTTGTTGTATACTATAGGCTAGCAATATTATCGCAAGGGTTCATATTTCTTTATAAAATAATTGTTAATAAACCTTTTGCAATAGTATTCACAACACTTTTTTAAGCTTGAGGCTTATGGTAGTAAGTTTGTTATAAACTATTTCCATAGCGTTTTGGTTTGTTGGGAAAACAAAAGCGATTTGCATTTTAAAATTCTCTCTGTAAATGATGTTTTCTTAATTGTGTTTACCATATGTTACTTAGTTTTACTCAAATCTTTTATACCCTTCACCAAAAATGGTAAAGGGTATACCATTAGGTTTGTTATTCGATGTGAAATTTCCACAGTATAAATATGCGACCCAAAAAGTATTTATATTCTGGGTCCTAATGAATAGGGAAGACGAATAAGCGATGTCCATCTGTCCGTCTGTCCTTCTGCTATATGTATGTGAAACGATTTTCAAAGCTCGCATAAAAGCTTCTTGTACTGGTGTATCAGAAATGGTCCATAGTATATTGCTATTGAAAATCAGCAAAATCGAGCAGAAAACTTAAACTTTATTTTGCCATATAAAAGTAACTAGCTAAAATTTATTTTTTATTTTTTTTTTAATTATTTTATATTTCAGTACGAATAAAACTGATATTAAAAATATTAAAAAACAAATAAAAAAACGTTTCCAGGGTTGGAAAACTTTAACTTTAACTTTTTTTGTTATATAAAATTAACCAACTAAAACTAATTTTTCCTTTTGGTCTATGAATTAAACATATCTCACATTCTTAAAAGAAACCTTTTGGTGTAAGAAATCAGAAAATATAAAAAGATGATTCCAGGGTTGGGTAACTTACAATTTTTGTGATATATAAAAGTAACTAGGTCTAATTAATTTTTTTCTTTATCAATTAAATATATTTTACGTTTTGGAAAGAACAATTTGGTTTCCACAGCTCCAGAGCTGGAAACTTTTAACTTTTTTTGATATTAAAGTAACTAAATAAAACAATTTTTTTAATTTGCTGTTTTCTTTGTTCACTTAACATACTTTATAAATTTTTTTAAGAACTACTAGATTGGTATAAGGAATCAGAAAAAATCTAAAAGGATAATTGGAAAATTATTATTTTTTGTATATAAAAGCAACTAGGTCTTATTAATTTTTTCCTTTTTCTTTATAAATTAACTATATTTTATGCTTCTGAAAGAAAAGTTTGGCGTATAAAATTATAAAAATAAAAACCACAGTTCCAGAGATGGAAACTTTAAACTTTTTTTGATATTAAAGCAACTAAATAAAACTAAGTTTTTCCTATTTCCTTTTTGCTTTGTTCACTTAACATATTTTATATATTTTTTAAAGAACTAAATTAGTATAAGGCATCAGAAAAATCCAAAGTTATGATTCCAGGGTTGGCAAACTTACATTTTTTGTGTTATGTAAAATTAAATTGGTCAATATATATTTTTTCTTTTTCGTTATAAATTAAATATATTTTATGCTTCTGAAAGAAAAGTTTGGCATATAAAATTAGAAAAATGAAAATCTGAGCTCCAGAGATGGAAACTTTAAACTTTTTTTGATATTAAAGCAACTAAGTTAAACTAAGTTTTTTCTTATTTCTTTTTCTTTGTTCACTTAACACACTTTATATATTTTCTTCCATCAAAAACATCTAAAAGGACGACTCCAGGGTTGGAAAATTTATTTTTTTTATAAAAAAGACTAGGTCAAGTTAGTTTTTTCTTTTTGTTTACAAATTCTATATACTTTATAACTTAGAATGAAATAGTTTGGCATAGAAATTAGAAAAATAAAAGACAGAGCTAGAAAACTTGAATTTTTTCTGGTATATAAAACTAATTATTTCTTTGGTAATTAAATATATTTTATATTCTAGAAAGAAATAAATTAGTATTAAGAAACAGAAAAATCAAAAATATGGTTCCAGAGTTGGAAATTAAAAAAAAAATTCGGTAAAGATTAACCAAAAATAATTTTTTTTTCAGTTAAACATACTTCATGTTTTAGGAAGGTCAGTACTCAAGATTTTTTATACATGCTAAATTCTTTATGTATGTATATCTAATTAAAGTATGAACTAAGGTTTGTTGCTTATGGTGCTCTCAGCACAATTATTTTTCAAATCGATGGTCTTTCCTTGAAGGCGGTAACGAGTTCTTATTAATTTTTATTAAATGGAGATAAAAATAAAATTTATCGCTAAAGAACAGTCGTAACTATAAAAAAAAAACAAGTAAGAGTGCTATATTCGGCTGTGCCGAATCTTCTATACCCTTTACCAACGTACGTAGCTAGCTGGGTACAAACACATAGATTACACAACCGGTTACCACTACGTCCCAGCTAGCATTTTGTATCATAATCGAATCTTTTCCGAATTAGCTTGACGGGAAAAACAACCGCACATGAGCTCATTTTTCGATCATAAATGATACTCCCGTTGTGAGAAAATGGTACCCTACAGATGAATCATACCAAAGAATCATTTATGATACGATTTGCTGATTAATTGTTGAGCAATTTTTTGGTAGTATTAAATCATTAAATCGCCCTTTTTATGGTTTCTTTTCATTTTGTTTCTCTATTTTCAAGAAATCATTGTTTGATCATATAAATGAATCACAAGTGAATCCTTTTTCAATCACCTAAATGATGAATCAGTTTTTAATCATCAAAAGTGATCTCAGGAGAATCAAAACGAGATTTATGCAAAAAATGATCAGCCAAATGCTAGCTGGGGTCTTTCACGTTGTTGTATACACCCCAGCTAGCATTTTGTATCATAATCGAATCTTTTCCGAATCAGCTTGACGGGAAAAACAAACGCACATGAGCTCATTTTTCGATCATAAATGATACTCCCGTTGTGAGAAAATGGTACCCTACAGATGAATCATACCAAAGAATCATTTATGATACGATTTGCTGATTAATTTTTGAGCAATTTTTTGGTAGTATTTAAAACATTGGGTTTCTTTTTGCGACTTCTTTTCATTTTGTTTCTCTATTTTCAAGAAATCATTGTTTGATCATATAGATGAATCATAAGTGAATCCTTTTTTCAATCACCCACAAGACTTATTCTCCTGTTGATCATTGTTTATTTAACACTACAAACTCACAGCTTTTACTTAATTACTTTGTATCGTTATTAACCACCGCACGAGGTCTTTACTTTCAACGATGTTGACTTGACTATTTTCTGATTAACACTGACTGACCCTCACACAGGGTACCTCCTCTTATACCACAGGAACCGGTACCAGAATGCTCGCCGTCTATTCATAGTTGGCGCAATGAATTGTTTTCGTTTAACAAAAAGGTCTTCTGTGTATGATGATTTTAGAAGTAATTGGAAAGGAAGTCTATTTAGTTGGATTTACAATTTTATGATCTTTTTTTAATTTTATTTTTGGAGCGTCACTATTTTAAATCCAAATTATTTATTTTTTTATTTTGCAAAACTTCAGAAAACAGTTATTGAAGTTCTGTTTAAATAAACTTAAAGAAATGTCACATTGCTTTTTCAGTTTTGCCCTATTTACATAGAATATTTTCAAGAATGCCATATCTAGAGTCAAATCAAAGTCTGGCATTTCCAGCTAAACTGATAACTGTTTCAGATCACTGACAAACAGCATGGGCGGTGAAATCCCGTTTAAATTTGTTTCTTGGTTAAGTCAAACGTATGTTAAACTAAGTTTAACTAAATAGTAAAAAACTAGTCCTAAGTGTAGTTTACTATAGCACACATGCTTCGTTTTCTTCTTTCAATAGTTGATAGATTGTACTTTTTGATATTTTTAAAGTCATAAATTAATACATATGATTCTTCCTCAATAATGATTACCTTCTATTTGCTGGTCACTTGCATCACACTTTATTCCCTTTTGGAACTATTAACTTTTGTTGTTAAATTTTAAACCTTAAATTTTTAAAACCTTAATTTTCTATTAGCATTTCTTTAATGTTTTCCTAAACCAAACTATAAATTTAATACTCAAACTTTAATAAAAGTGAATGCAACAAATCACATATTGTGATTCAAAAACCATAGACAATGCGATAAAAAGGAATAAAGCACGCATACATATACACATGCATGCATACATACATACACATATGTATGTATGAGCCCTACAACCCAACAAACCACTCCATAAGCTAAATATAACTGCAATGGAGAATAAGCTTGTCACAAACACTTTTTTGTAAGTGGTAGCAATGTTTGCAAATTTTTTTGTTTGTTGTTGATGATGTCGTTATTTTGAACGCTTGATTTTTATATAATTTGTTAAAGTCGTAATTTTTGTCTTATTTGAAGTTCAGTGGGTGTTTCTACATAAATTTATATTATTATATTAGAATATACATTTTATTTTAAATATACGTATCACCGCATGATTAAAAAAACTATTTTCCTGGAAGCTTAGTATATAAGTAGAATTACAAGCTTGTTGTATACTATAGGCTAGCAATATTATCGCAAGGGTTCATATTTCTTTATAAAATAATTGTTAATAAACCTTTTGCAATAGTATTCACAACACTTTTTTAAGCTTGAGGCTTATGGTAGTAAGTTTGTTATAAACTATTTCCATAGCGTTTTGGTTTGTTGGGAAAACAAAAGCGATTTGCATTTTAAAATTCTCTCTGTAAATGATGTTTTCTTAATTGTGTTTACCATATGTTACTTAGTTTTACTCAAATCTTTTATACCCTTCACCAAAAATGGTAAAGGGTATACCATTAGGTTTGTTATTCGATGTGAAATTTCCACAGTATAAATATGCGACCCAAAAAGTATTTATATTCTGGGTCCTAATGAATAGGGAAGACGAATAAGCGATGTCCATCTGTCCGTCTGTCCTTCTGCTATATGTATGTGAAACGATTTTCAAAGCTCGCATAAAAGCTTCTTGTACTGGTGTATCAGAAATGGTCCATAGTATATTGCTATTGAAAATCAGCAAAATCGAGCAGAAAACTTAAACTTTATTTTGCCATATAAAAGTAACTAGCTAAAATTTATTTTTTATTTTTTTTTTAATTATTTTATATTTCAGTACGAATAAAACTGATATTAAAAATATTAAAAAACAAATAAAAAAACGTTTCCAGGGTTGGAAAACTTTAACTTTAACTTTTTTTGTTATATAAAATTAACCAACTAAAACTAATTTTTCCTTTTGGTCTATGAATTAAACATATCTCACATTCTTAAAAGAAACCTTTTGGTGTAAGAAATCAGAAAATATAAAAAGATGATTCCAGGGTTGGGTAACTTACAATTTTTGTGATATATAAAAGTAACTAGGTCTAATTAATTTTTTTCTTTATCAATTAAATATATTTTACGTTTTGGAAAGAACAATTTGGTTTCCACAGCTCCAGAGCTGGAAACTTTTAACTTTTTTTGATATTAAAGTAACTAAATAAAACAATTTTTTTAATTTGCTGTTTTCTTTGTTCACTTAACATACTTTATAAATTTTTTTAAGAACTACTAGATTGGTATAAGGAATCAGAAAAAATCTAAAAGGATAATTGGAAAATTATTATTTTTTGTATATAAAAGCAACTAGGTCTTATTAATTTTTTCCTTTTTCTTTATAAATTAACTATATTTTATGCTTCTGAAAGAAAAGTTTGGCGTATAAAATTATAAAAATAAAAACCACAGTTCCAGAGATGGAAACTTTAAACTTTTTTTGATATTAAAGCAACTAAATAAAACTAAGTTTTTCCTATTTCCTTTTTGCTTTGTTCACTTAACATATTTTATATATTTTTTAAAGAACTAAATTAGTATAAGGCATCAGAAAAATCCAAAGTTATGATTCCAGGGTTGGCAAACTTACATTTTTTGTGTTATGTAAAATTAAATTGGTCAATATATATTTTTTCTTTTTCGTTATAAATTAAATATATTTTATGCTTCTGAAAGAAAAGTTTGGCATATAAAATTAGAAAAATGAAAATCTGAGCTCCAGAGATGGAAACTTTAAACTTTTTTTGATATTAAAGCAACTAAGTTAAACTAAGTTTTTTCTTATTTCTTTTTCTTTGTTCACTTAACACACTTTATATATTTTCTTCCATCAAAAACATCTAAAAGGACGACTCCAGGGTTGGAAAATTTATTTTTTTTATAAAAAAGACTAGGTCAAGTTAGTTTTTTCTTTTTGTTTACAAATTCTATATACTTTATAACTTAGAATGAAATAGTTTGGCATAGAAATTAGAAAAATAAAAGACAGAGCTAGAAAACTTGAATTTTTTCTGGTATATAAAACTAATTATTTCTTTGGTAATTAAATATATTTTATATTCTAGAAAGAAATAAATTAGTATTAAGAAACAGAAAAATCAAAAATATGGTTCCAGAGTTGGAAATTAAAAAAAAAATTCGGTAAAGATTAACCAAAAATAATTTTTTTTTCAGTTAAACATACTTCATGTTTTAGGAAGGTCAGTACTCAAGATTTTTTATACATGCTAAATTCTTTATGTATGTATATCTAATTAAAGTATGAACTAAGGTTTGTTGCTTATGGTGCTCTCAGCACAATTATTTTTCAAATCGATGGTCTTTCCTTGAAGGCGGTAACGAGTTCTTATTAATTTTTATTAAATGGAGATAAAAATAAAATTTATCGCTAAAGAACAGTCGTAACTATAAAAAAAAAACAAGTAAGAGTGCTATATTCGGCTGTGCCGAATCTTCTATACCCTTTACCAACGTACGTACATATATATAGTATACAGACACGTACATACATATTTGTTTTGTGAAAAAATTTATAATTTTTTTAAAGTTTCCATCTTTGGAGCTATAATAGTAGTAGTGAAATGCCAATCCTGGCGCCGATTAAAATTGTGAAATTTGGGTAATTAAAATTTGAAATTTGAGAATTTCAGTACAAAATTTTAAAATTTGGGTAATTAAAATTTTAAAATTTTAAAATTCTTGGAAATTTGTGAAATTTGATACCCTACGAGGGTGGATCAATAAGTCCGTCCAACTTTTTGTTTACATAAGGAATTTTTTGTTTACATAAGGAGTTTTTTTTGTTTACATTAACTTTGTGTGAACGGGTGATTTTTTTGAGGTGGCATTAATTATGTGAATAGGTGATTTTTGGGGGGGTGGATTAAGGGGTTTCATAAGATTAGTATTTCATAAGTATATATGCCGACGGGAAAATCATGCAATGATTTTTCCTAATACTAATGGGTGTGAAATAGTGAAAATTAATTTTTCCTAATGCCTAAGGGTATGCATTAATATTTTTCCTAATGCCTACGGCAATACATGATTTTCCTAATGCCTACGGCAATATATGAATATTTTTTTCAAATGCCGACGGCAAAACATGATTATTATATTTTCCAAATGCCTACGGCAATACATGATTTTCCTAATGCCTACGGCAATATATGAATATTTTTCCTAATGCCTACGGCAATATATGAATATTTTTCCTAATGCCTACGGCAATATATGAATTTTTTTTTCAAATGCCTACGGCAAAACATGATTGTTATTTTTTCCAAATGCCGACGGCAAAACATGATTATTATATTTTCCAAATGCCGACGGCAAAACATGATTATTATTTTCTAATACCAAAGGGAAAATTGCCAGTGTTGCCAGACTGTAGAAATTTGTTATCGTAATACTATATCAGTAATATCAGAGAAAATATTTATTTATGTGTTCACATGTATGTGAACACCCCTAATACTTGTGTGGTGGGGGGTCCAGCTTGATTGTAGTTGGTAATTTAATATTTTGTGTATTTGTTTAAGAAATATGTATGTATGTATGTATGTGTATGTATGTATGTATGTGTATGTATGTATGTATGTATGTATGTGTGTATATGTATGGATGTATGTATGTGTATGTATGTATGTATGTGTATGTATGTGTGCATGTATGTGTGCATGTATGAATGTGTGATCGTGGGTATTTGTGCGTGGAATATTTTGTAGAATACATATATATTTTGCAAGGTAATCATTTTCTTTGTCTACGATTATTTTAAAGCAGCAAACTAAGTACACTCAACAGCAGAGAAACAAAAACCAAGAATTTGCAAGTAAGCAAAAAAGTTAATTTCTCCTTCTCCCCACTTCCTTCTCTTTCCTTTATGTAGTTTTTATTTGAAATAAGAAAACACATTTTATTTCATTTTATTTTTTATACATTTATTGTTTAAAATTTTATAAAATTTTATAATAATACATACATTCATATTTTAAAAAGTGAAAAAGTTTAATTAAAGCAAGACATTTCTTTTGTTAGTAAAATAGCATTTTTTAGTGCGCAAGCACCAAATTTATGATAATTACAATAAAAATATTCGGGATACTTGATTTCCATTTGTTTAAAGTTGATGCAGCCTATATCCTCAACGTTAAAAATTTTTCGGCATAAAATTTTTTCCAACCATCGTCTTTTTTCTTCACCTTTTACATAAATTTTAGAACATCTTGCGTTGGCTTTTATAAAATTGCAAACGCTTTGAAATGAAACTGATCCAGCAGTCCAGCTTAGGTGATGATAGTTTTTTGTTAGCCACTTTGCTTCTCTTTGCTTTTCTATTGATAAGCATTTGATATCAAATGGGGGTTTTATAATGAAATTGTTATATTCATAATTGTTGAAAACAATTGCTACTTCTTTTGCGATGAAATCATTTGAATTATTTTTGAAACCTTGTACGTCTATGAAAATTATATTGTTTTCCATATTAGTCAATTCATAAGACTTTTCGCACTTGTCCTTTGATAGGTACATATTCTAATATACGATCATGAATAAGAATGCAGTAAGCTGATGTTTTAATTTATTCGACGATGCTATGGACATAAGCTTACCGGAAAGTGATGGAGAAGTAGAAGAAAGAAGAGAAAAAACTCTGCCAACTCCAATGAATACTTCGCATGCTAAAACAGATGAAGTAGAAGCGAATGTGCGATATTATAAAATATCTAAAGCATTCAAAAACCATATTGCCACTTATGCAATTTTAAACAAAAAAGACCAACTTCTGTTGGAAGAATTTGTTGAAGAAAATAAAAATGTTTTTATGGAGCGACTTCAAGTGAATTTAAGTAAGCATTCAATAATTAAATTTCATGTGAGTATTGTGGCGGAGTATATAAAAATTGTTGGAGAAGAATTGGAGTTGTGCATAATATCACATGTAGCCAAAATGAGTTTGCTGACGAGGGCAGATAGCATTGAAGAATTATTCCGTAAGCAGGTTGAGGAGATTTCAACCAAAATGTCCGAATTTGAAGAGCGAGATTCTGGTTGGACTTTGTCACGCATAGTCCGAGCAGAAATCAACATCAACAAATCTTCGCTCGTCAAAGGATCGAACTGGATATCCACACCTCAAAAATTAGCGATAAAAAAAGCTTGCATCAATATACAAAACGATGATGAATTTTGTTTCAAGTGGTGTATGATTGCTGCCATGGATACAACCCAATACAATCAAGAACGTTGCAGTTCTTATAATATTCAAGACATTGCTGCAGAGACGATTGTTACGCGAAATGGTGTAGCGCTAAATTTCAAAAATTTACGCTTCCCATTAGAATTAAACAAAATCAAAGAGTTTGAGGTGAACAATCCAGCAATAAGTGTTAATGTATTTGGCTATGATGAGGGGGCCAATCAGATTATTGGTCCTTACTATATCACCAAAGACGAGAAAATTAGTCATGTAAACTTGTTGCTTTTGGAAAATGGTGAAGTTCATCACTACATTTTGATAAAGAACATATCAAAGTAAGTTAAAAAATTATACTACACTTTAATTTAATGATACATATACTTCTTTTATATATTTTATAATATATACGTTTTACTTATAAACTTTTATTTTATTTTTTATCATTCACAGACTTTTACGGAATCAGCTAACACAGAATGGACACAAACTACACTTCTGCAATAGCTGTCTCCAATATACTCATACGGACACCATCATGAATACTCATAAGGAGGAATGTGGGAAGATAGTCACAACTATGCCATCAGGTGAGGATGCCATTCTTAGTTTTAAGGGACATCAACGAAAAATGGATGTCCCGTTTGTTATTTACGCGGATTTCGAATGCGTATTAGAGGATATAAGTAATAGTGTAAGTAGTAAAACAAATTTAATAAAAAAGCACACACCTTGTGCCTTTAGTTATTTTATTAAGTGTCTCCATAGTAATAATTTAGATAAGCTTAGAATATATACGGGGGAAGATGCCTCCAAAAAATTTGTAGAATATTTAATTAAGGATTGTGAAGATATATATAATAACTATTTAGTTAACAATAGACAAATGGATACTTTATCCCCTTCAGATACTTATAATTTTTATAGTGCGGTGAATTGCCATATTTGCCAAAAATTTTTAGGCAAAGATCGTGTTAGAGATCACTGCCACATTAGTGGCAAATTTAGAGGCGCAGCCCACAATAAATGTAATTTAAATTACCAAATTCCCAAATTTATACCAGTTTACTTCCACAATTATTCAAATTATGACTCACATCTTTTCATTAAAGAATTAGGTGAAATTTCATTGCAACTGAAAGTACTCCCTCTCAATAAGGAACTTTATATATCCCTCTCCCAATTCACAGAAATGAGTGATGGCCATAAGCTTGAAATAAGATTTCTTGATACTATACGCTTTATGGCTGAGAGTTTGGAATCATTAGCCTGCAATTTGTCGGATAATGATTTCAGCACTATAAGGTCCTTATTTCAATCAGAAAAAGAATTTCAGCTTATTAAGAAAAAAGGTATTTTCCCATATGAGTACCTAAATTCATTCGAAAAATTAGATGAATGCCAGCTGCCTTCACGCAGTGATTTTTTTAATAAGTTGAATAATAAAGAGTGTTCTTTAGAGGAATACTCACATGCTGTAGAGGTATGGAATACTTTTGGTTGTGAAACAATGAAAGATTACATGGAACTTTACTTAAAAACAGACGTCCTCTTACTGACAGATATTTTCGAGAACTTTAGAAAAGTTTGTAAGGGTATTTATGAGCTCGATCCTTGCCAGTATTATACAGCACCTGGCCTTTCCTGGGATGCAATGCTCAAATATACAAAAATTGAGTTAGAATTATTGACAGACATAGACATGTACAATTTTATGAAAAAAGGTATACGTGGGGGGATAGTACAGTGTAGTCAAAGATATTCGAAAGCAAATAATAAATATTTGCAAGATTTCGACAAAGAAAAGCCCTCAGAATTTCTCGTCTATTTAGACGCTAACAATTTGTATGGATGGGCGATGTCGGAATATCTTCCTCATGGTGGGTTCAGATGGTTATCACAAGACGAGTTGAATCTGGATCCAAACAGCATAGCTGATAATGGAACAGACGGTTATATATATGAGGTTACGTTGGATTATCCCTCTCATTTACACGACTTGCATAATGATCTTCCTTTTTGCGCTGAAAATAAGAAACCAATGCAAGCGAAGTATAGCAAGTTGATAACCGATTTCTCTACAAAGCAATCATATGTGATACACTTTAGAGTTCTCAAACAGTGCTTAGAATATGGCTTAGTTTTAAAGAAAACTCATCGTATTCTAGCATTTAAACAATCTCCATGGTTAAAAGGCTATATTGACCTAAATACCAGACATAGAGCCACTGCTAAAAATGCTTTTGAAAAAAATTTTTTCAAACTACTTAATAATGCAGTGTATGGTAAAACCATGGAAAATGTGGACAAGAGGAGAGATGTTAAAATTGTTAATAATTGGGAGAAAACGAATCGGAATCATTTAGGTGCCCAAGATTGGATATCAAAACCAAATTTTCATAGTTTATCTATATTTTCTGAAGATCTTGTAGCAATCGAAATGACTAGAGTCAAAACCTGCTACAATAAACCAATTTACTTAGGATTTTGTGTACTCGAGCTGTCCAAATGGAAAATGTATAATTTCCATTACGGGTACATGCAACCTAAGTTTAAGACAAACCTCTCATTAAACTATATGGATACTGACTCTTTTATATATTCAATAAAGACTGACGACTTTTACGCTGACATAAAAAATGACATTCATGAACAATTTGACACATCGGATTATCCTACAGACAATATTTATAATTTCCCAATAGTAAATAAAAAAGTAATTGGTATGATGAAGGATGAAAATTGCGGTAAGATAATGACAGAGTTTGTTGGGCTGCGCTCAAAAATGTATTCATTTAGTGTAGAAAATCAAGATGATATTAAAAAATCGAAGGGGGTAAAGAGAGCCATATTAGATAAATATAGTTTAGCTACATATAAGAATTGCCTATTTAATAAGATTAATGTATATGATAGTATGTTAACATTTAAATCTAAGCTACATCAATTATATACTAGCGAATTAAATAAGGTAGTATTAAGCTATGGAGATGATAAGAGAAAAATTAGATCAAATAATGTAAACACTTATGCATGGTATCATTTTCGTATTAAGGAAACTAACCCTGAATACGAACTTGACATGTTGCTAGATGAGATTGCTAAAATGCAAGAAAATCTTAGTTAATTAGTTAAGAAAAAATATTGTATATAAAATCCTATTTATTAAGAAAAATTGTTGTATATAATATCTTAGTTAATAAGAAAAAATATTGTATTTATATCCTATTTAATCAGAAAAATTGATGTATATAAAATCTTATTTATTAAGAAAAATTATTGTATTGTTGTTAAAATGAATGTAAAAAAAGCCTAAGAAATATTATTGTATTTAAATCCTATTTATTAAGAAAAGTTATTGTAAATAAACTATTGAAAAAAGAATGGAAAATGTGAGTGGTTTTTTTTATTTCTTTATTGACTTTACTTCGTTGGATCAAAAATTTTTGTTTTTTGCTTATTTGCAAATTCTTGTTTTCATGTCGCTTAAACATGCACAGTCTTGTTTTCAGGTTACTTAAACATGCACAGTCTTGTTTTCTTTGAGAGGTTCTGCACAAGAGAAATTGAATTTCACAATATTATGAAATTCAATTAGATATTTTCATAAAGAGAAATAATTTAGATAATCGGATAAAATCCTCATATTTTTTCACTACATACAAGTTTCTGTTATTTTATATTCGAACAGATGATTCCTAGTTTTCCTTTAGAAAAAAATAATACAAATCAAGGAATATTTTTATAATTCAATTTTATTTTATTTTATTATTTATACAATTTTATTTCATTTTTATTTAATTTATTTATAATGATGGAAACATTTCGTAATAGCCAATTATTAGATGTTCTAGTATATTTTTTCTTAAAAAATATATGGTACATCTGCAAGTATCAGGTCCCTCCTCACACTCAGGATGATACCAAGGACAGCTGGGGAAGTGTCCTTCAGTGTTGTCTTCATCTTCCATGACACCATATTCTTCGTTCTCATCCAGCATATTTTGGAAACATTTTATCATCTCCCAATGATCAAAAAGCCTGAAGGTTTCAAAATCTCTTATAAATTGATTAAGAGTACGTCTAATTTGGCTCATTTTATTTGCTGATGAATGAATGATGATGAATGTTGGAAGGTTCCTTTAAGACTAATTTGTTCTGTAAATTTTTAAAATATCTATATGGTCTTTAAAATATCTATACTATCATCTCTATGTCATATTTCTTTTTAGCACTCTATCTCTCTCTAACCCTTTTCTCTCTATTCCATATTTCTTTTTTACTACTCTGTCTCTCTCTAACCGTTGTCTCTCTATAACTATCTCTTTCTGTCTATCACTATCTCCCACTTATTCACTATTTCACCACAATTATTTTCGATTAGCCTTTTTGAAGTCATCATCGCTACTTTTAAGATCATTTCCAGTTAAACATTCAGAGTGACAAGAAGTATCTAAATAAAAAATAAAAAAATGGAGTCCACAACAAATCTAATTGCAAAATTTAATGCTCTAAATAACAAAACTTTAATACACGTAAAGGAGCTTGATTCTTCAACGAAATATACTATTAGAAATGTGGTACGTGTAACAACTAAATATGGACCAACCCTAAAAGTTGAAATGAATAAACATATAATGTTCCTGCCCAAACGATATAATATTTTAACTGATGACGATATCAAAGATCTTTCGAGCGGATCATATTGCCTAAGTAGAGAAGGTGAAGAAAACCTAATTGTCGAGAGTGAGCTGAGTGAATTTCTAATTCAAAATTCCCAATTTCCTGTTTGGCAATAATATATTAATTATGTATTTTAAATTATGAATAAAAAGACATTAAAGAGTTTTGTAAAATATAAATTTTTGTGTTTTATTTAATATTTTCAGTTATTTCATAAAGAAATTTAAGACATAAATGTCCACAGGTAAATGTATTGAAATTCTGATGCTGATTATAGTTGTATTTTATATTTGCACCAAGATATTTGACTACTTCCCAAGGAGGTTGTAAGTTTCCAAAGCTGTCGAAATATTCTTTTTCATTGTTGTTTTTATAGTATGCTACCCAATGTGTACCAGGTCCTGTTGATACATCTAAGTTGATTATTCCACATTCAATTTTCTTTGTTCGTTTTGGTAGAGTATTCAACATGAAAACTCCTCTAAAATATGGAATTTTTATAGAGAAACGGTTTAGGTCCACATCAGATAGTGGTCTGTTGGGCAGCATCTTTAAGAGTTTTTTGATTCCTCTTTGTGAACTAAACCATAACCTTTTTTATATGGTTTTAAGTAAAGTCCTTTTCCAACTGCTATAGATTCCATCGCTTTATTATGTCTAGTTGCTTCATCAAGTTGATTTTTTGCATTCTTTGTTGCATTTACAGCTTTAGCTATGGCAGCACCTCCAGTTGTTAGACTACCAATTGCACCCAGAGCAGTTAAAATCGGTATTAGAGGTAAAAAACCACCGATTTTTGGAACACGTATTACACGTGGAACTACAATTTGAGACTTTCTTCCTTTTAATGATTTGTTAATAGTTTTTCGTGCAATTTTAATAGCTGAGTTAATATCTAATGGTTTTTCCTTCTTTAGTATTTTTGTTGCAGCTCTAATTGATGTTCTAAACAGTTTTTTATCATTTGGCTTGTTCTTTTTAACATTTTTCTTTTTCTCCACACCCATACCAAATTTAGTTTTGGTTTTCATTGCGTTAGTAACCATATATGCAAATGATTTTTCTGCAAGACTACTGTCTTTTGCTAAAACTCGATTCCAAGCTGAATTTTCAAGTATTTTATCAGCTTTATGTCTAGTACTTAAATCCTTATTTTTTGAATACGCAATATCGTGATTTTTACAAGCAGAGTCCAATAAGTTAATACCTTTGTCACCTCGATTTAAACGTTTTTGTAGTTTTGTTCCAGGTCCACAGTACTGATACCCCGGAAGATGAAGCTCAACAGGTAGAGAGTTTATTATTTTATCTACTATACCTCCTCCAACGAAGGTGTTTTTATGACTAAACGTTTTCTGATATTGTATAACCATATTATCTAATTTTTTCTATAATAAGAGGTAACATTTATAAAATGTATTTAGTTACAAAAATGCAGTTAGTGAAACAACATAAAAATATTTTAGTTCGTAATATTGACGATTCAGTCAACATCACTTCAAAAATAAAGCATAGCCCCCTCTTACCAAATTCTATTCGTGCTCTAATAGTTGGACCATCCAATTGTGGAAAGACTAATGTTATGATTGGCTTACTAGAAAGTCCTAATGGACTCAAGTTTGAAAACATCTATTTATACTCAAAATCTCTATATCAACCCAAATATGAATACCTGAAGAAACTAATTTCACCAATTAAAGGAATGGGATATTATACATTTACAGATAATGAATCAGTTATTCCACCTGACGAAGCTAAAACTAATTCAATTATGATATTTGATGATGTTGCATGTGAAAAGCAGAATAATATACGTACATATTTTTGTATGGGGCGACATAGGGATGTCGATTCATTCTACTTGTGTCAAACTTATACTAGAATTCCCAAGCATTTAATAAGAGACAATGCCAATGTTATTATAATGTTTAAACAAGATGAGACAAATATGAAGCATGTTTATAGAGATCATGTTGGTGGCGATATGAGTTATGAAAAGTTTCATGAAATTTGTCGAGAGTGTTGGAAGGATAAATATGGATTTTTGGTGATTAGCAAAGATAATGAATTAAATGATGGACGCTACCGGAAACAATTTGACTATTTCATAACTATATAAACTACTCTTCATAAACATTTACTTTAGTTATTAATCTAACTTTAAGCTTGATACATCTATTTGCTATAACCTCATCTGATACCTGATAAGCTGATCTGAAAACCAGACCAGCTACCTAATAACCTGATTTGATACCTGATAACCTGATCTGAAAACCAGATCAGGTCCTGAAAAGCTGATCTGAAAACCAGATCAGGTCCTGAAAAGCTGATCTGAAAACCAGATCAGGTCCTGAAAAGCTGATCTGAAAACCAGACCAGGTCCTGAAAAGCTGATCTGAAAACCAGACCAGGTCCTGAAAAGCTGATCTGAAAACCAGACCAGGTCCTGAAAAGCTGATCTGAAAACCAGACCAGGTCCTGAAAAGCTGATCTGAAAACCAGATCAGGTCCTGAAAAGCTGATCTGAAAACCAGACCAGGTCCTGAAAAGCTGATCTGAAAACCAGACCAGGTCCTGAAAAGCTGATCTGAAAACCAGACCAGGTCCTAAAAAGCTGATCTGAAAACCAGACCAGGTCCTGAAAAGCTGATCTGAAAACCAGACCAGGTCCTGAAAAGCTGATCTGAAAACCAGACCAGGTCCTGAAAAGCTGATCTGAAAACCAGACCAGGTCCTGAAAAGCTGATCTGAAAACCAGACCAGGTCCTGAAAAGCTGATCTGAAAACCAGACCAGGTGCTAATAAGCTGATCTAATAGCTGATACCTCATCTAATAGCTGATACCTTTTATTTATTAAACATGGATGAGAAAATTTTAAAACAGTTGGTGTTGACAAGAAATGTCTTGAAGAAAAAGCTTCGTAGTATAAAAACTGGTGAAATAGATACACGTGAACAACTAAGAGATACATTTAAACCTATAACAGAACCACTGAAAGAATTCATAAATAGTTCTAAAAAAATTAAAAGAATTCCCATTAAAGAAGAAAATAAAATGAAGACAGAATTTGAAAATAATACAAGTTTAAAGTCTGAAAAACCATCACTCAAGATAGAGACAAGTACACCAAAGAAACTAGCAGAAGGAACAATATTTGATAATACCATATTATTTAACGAAACTAATACTAAAAATGATGATGATGATGATGAAGATGATTTTTACTCACAAACTTCCAATACAGAAGATACTTATACTGATTTATCAGTCTTGGAAGGAAATAATGAATTAGATACAAACTATGGTCCACATAAAGATTTCAATAATGAATGGAAATTTGGTGATAGTAAACTTACACTTAGTGAACATAAAATACAAGTTGGTGGCCAAATATGGGCTCTAACACCTGGACTATTTTCTCTAATGTTTTATAAAATACCAAAAAATTATGATAAATTTGAACTCGAAATCTATAAAAAGATTTTAATTACTACTAATGCATATAGAAGAGACTATAAACCTGATGGTCAAATTAAGGGTACTAGAGGATATAAATATAAACATATTATTAAGAAATTTATTGACGAGAAAAACCAAAAGAATTTAAGTGAATCAACAGGATCTAAGCCAAAAGGTAGCTACTTAGGTGATGGAATGATGGAATTTAACATCCATAAGCCCCACTATATATACTGGGATGATCCAAATGAGCTAGTAGATCGACTTCGACTACTGCTCGCATCACAAGCTGCAGGTCATAATAATCACAATAACGAGATTGTATCAATTATTGAAGAACTACGTGAAGCTAATATAATACATTAACTTTAATAAAGTATATAAAGCATGTCTGTTGATAAATTTGGACATTATTTAAACGATACTAGCAACATAGTTTCTTTGAAAAATGCACCTAAACTGCTGGGGTTCTTTGTGGATACGAACAACAACATTGATGTCCAAAACAAAAGGATCAAAAATGTTGCAAAAGCTGTGGAGGAAAACGATGTTATCAATAAATTGTTTCTGCAAACTCAAATCGAAAAACTAGAAGAGAAATTATTAGCATACTTTAAGAGAGACAGTACTATAATTCAAGAAAATATTCAAATGCAAATTGAGGATCTACATCGCGAAACAAAATTAGATATAGAAGAAAATTATAAAATTGAAAAAGATATTCTAAAAATTAAAACATCCTTTGAAGAACAAATTGAACAGCTTAATGAGAAAATTTATAGATTAGAAAATTACATGTTTGTATCAATAGCTGAAAGTGCTTCAACTAGATCACAACACTCTTCAAAAAATCTCTAAAAACAACTTAATGTCTTCAAAAAGAAATTTAGTAAACGAACTCCATAAGCAAGCACGAAAACATTTTGTGCGTCGCAGAGTTATAATGAAAGGAATAGATGACCTTTGGCAAGCTGATTTAGTTGAAATGGGGAACTATTCTAAAGAAAATAGAAATTATCGATTTTTGCTGACTATAATTGACACATTCTCAAAATTTGCATGGGCAGTACCACTAAAAACAAAAACTGCACTTGAAACAACTAACGCAATGGAAAATATTTTTGAATTGGGGCGAATACCAAAAAACATACAAACAGATGATGGTAAAGAATTTTTCAACAAACACTTTGAAAAATTAATGCATAAATACAACATTAATCACTACTCAACATATAGCATTATGAAAGCATCAATAGTAGAACGATTTAATAGAACATTAAAAGGAATCATGTGGAAAGAATTTAGCTTTAATGGTTCATATAAGTGGATTGATATATACAAAGATTTACTTAATACCTACAACAGAAAAGTTCATCGTACCATTAAAATGCCTCCAATTAAAGTCAACTCAACAAATGAGGAAAAGCTGCTAAATACAGTATACAGTCATATGAAAATGTATAAAATGTCAAAATTTAATGTAGGAGATCATGTACGCATAAGCAAATATAAGCATACATTTGAAAAAGGTTATACTCCAAATTGGACTACAGAAATTTTTACAATTACAAGAGTTCAAAATACAAATCCTGCAACATACATATTAGAAGACTATCTTGGTAATCCTATTAAAGGTGGATTCTATACTGACGAACTTTCAAAAACCAGATTTCCAAATACATATCTAGTTGAAAAGGTGCTTAAAATTAAAGGGAAGGAGGTATATGTTAAATGGCTGGGATTTTCTAATCAACACAATTCTTGGATAAGTAAAGATGAAATATTATAGATGAAAGAAAAACTAAATCAACAACAACATCATAGCAAAATAATAATAGCATTAATATTAAGAAACTAATGTTAATTTTAAAATAAGAAAATGAAATAAATATGTAAATTATGCTTATAAACCATACTGTCTACTAAACTTTATTTAATTGTAATCAGTCTGTTATAATGTCAATAACACTTACTCTGAGCTCTAACTCATCAGAATTATCTGCTAGTTACTTTCCTCCTATTGAATTACATGGTGCATATGAGTGTGCTCTAACTGATTTTCATTCATACAACAGTATTCCAAATGTAGACACCTACAACAATATGTTTCATATAGGAGAACATACAATAGAAATACCAATTGGATCCTACGAATTAAATGATATAGTTGATTTTATAGAAGAGCAATACAAACTACTCTGTCCAACAAATAAGATTTTTATTGAAGCCAATAACAATACAATGCAAGTTAAAGTTAATAGTTCCAAGGATACTGTATATTTTAATAAAGACAATACAATTGGAAAACTTTTAGGATACAATAGCAAAATCCTAACACCAAACAAATATTATTATTCAGATCTTCCAGTTAATATTTTTAAAGTAAATCTCTTGCGAGTTGAAAGTAGTATCGCTATTAACACATATATGAATAACTCAAAATCGCATACACTTCATGAATTTCCGATTAATGTGCCTCCAGGCTATAAAATAGATGAGGTTCCAAGAAATCTCATCTATTTACCTGTGAACACCAGAGAGATAAGTTCACTAGCGCTGCGCGTAGTTGATCAACACGGTGATTTAATTAATTTCCGAGGAGAGGAAATTACAATAAGAATACATTTAAGGCCAACTAAATAATGCTAATATACAACACAAATACATTGAAAAATATAGCAGCAAGAACAACATCAACATTAAAGCGACCAGTACAACAAAAAGCACTAACAACATCAAATAAAAATTTTCTAAAGTCCTTGAATTTTAAATTGAAGACAAAATGAGTTCAATAATAGATGTCTTAGATAAGCCCTTGTCTGATGAGAATATAATCAAAAAGGACTATCATACATATGTACCATACTTACAATCTTACAACAATAATGATGAAATTAGAATTTCAATACAAAATCAAGATTTGTACGTGCTACCCAGTGAAAGCTACATTTATGTAGAAGGTTTTGTTGCTGATGATAATAACTCTAAATCTACTTCATCATCAGACAACTTTATATTAAAAAACAACTTTGTGGCATATCTATTTGATGAAATTCGCTATGAGCTCAATGGAATTGAAATTGATCATACAAGATATTTAGGAGCCACAAGCACCATAAAAAATTTGGTGTCTATGTCACCAACAGAAAGCAACGTGATGCAAAATGCTGGATGGAACAAAATTGACGATGTCACTCTTGTAAATGGCTTTTTCAATTTCTATGTACCTCTAAAAATGCTTCTAGGATTCGCTGAAGACTACAACAAAGTTATACTAAATGGAAAACATGAATTGATACTCTTGCGCAATAAGAACGACGAAGATCTTGTACGCTCGAGTGTTTCTACTAAAAAAGCTAAACTTACAATTTCACTAATCTCATGGAGAATCCCACATGTACAATTATCCGACTTTAGCAAATTGAATATGATTAAAATTATTAA
Organism: Tachina lurida; assembly: GCA_944452675.1. Lineage (NCBI taxonomy): Eukaryota > Metazoa > Arthropoda > Insecta > Diptera > Tachinidae > Tachina > Tachina lurida. The sequence continues at coordinate 42,310,840 of OX101752.1, forward strand.
CAATGGTGCTTCTATACCTATGGCATTTCGCAGTTGGGATTGTCATGTCAATCCACAATTAAATATGGGAACTAGCCATATTTGGAATGTTAAACTAGCTGCAAATAGAGAACGCCCTCGTTTTGTATTGATTGCTTTTCAACAAGAAAATAAGTTTGTTCATTGTGATTTGACTAATTTAAAAGTACATTTAAATTCAGTCTCATATCCATATGATGACCTTAACATAAAGTTCAAAAATGAACGATATGCAATTCTATATGATATGTATCTAAGATTTCAACAAAGCTACTATATGAAAGAATCTCAACCGCTTCTAACTGCATCAGAGTTTAAGACAAAAGCTCCTATTATTGTAGTAGATGTCAGTCATCAGAATGAATCACTCAATAATGGACCGATTGATATAAAAATAGAATTTGAAACAGCAACTAATATTGGAGCAAAAACATCAGCTTACTGCATTCTTATTCATGATCGTATATTAGAATATGTACCTATCAAAGGACAAGTGCGAAAAGTCTTATGAATTGACTAATATGGAAAACAATATAATTTTCATAGACGTACAAGGTTTCAAAAATAATTCAAATGATTTCATCGCAAAAGAAGTAGCAATTGTTTTCAACAATTATGAATATAACAATTTCATTATAAAACCCCCATTTGATATCAAATGCTTATCAATAGAAAAGCAAAGAGAAGCAAAGTGGCTAACAAAAAACTATCATCACCTAAGCTGGACTGCTGGATCAGTTTCATTTCAAAGCGTTTGCAATTTTATAAAAGCCAACGCAAGATGTTCTAAAATTTATGTAAAAGGTGAAGAAAAAAGACGATGGTTGGAAAAAATTTTATGCCGAAAAATTTTTAACGTTGAGGATATAGGCTGCATCAACTTTAAACAAATGGAAATCAAGTATCCCGAATATTTTTATTGTAATTATCATAAATTTGGTGCTTGCGCACTAAAAAATGCTATTTTACTAACAAAAGAAATGTCTTGCTTTAATTAAACTTTTTCACTTTTTAAAATATGAATGTATGTATTATTATAAAATTTTATAAAATTTTAAACAATAAATGTATAAAAAATAAAATGAAATAAAATGTGTTTTCTTATTTCAAATAAAAACTACATAAAGGAAAGAGAAGGAAGTGGGGAGAAGGAGAAATTAACTTTTTTGCTTACTTGCAAATTCTTGGTTTTTGTTTCTCTGCTGTTGAGTGTACTTAGTTTGCTGCTTTAAAATAATCGTAGACAAAGAAAATGATTACCTTGCAAAATATATATGTATTCTACAAAATATTCCACGCACAAATACCCACGATCACACATTCATACATGCACACATACATGCACACATACATACACATACATACATACATACACATACATACATCCATACATATACACACATACATACATACATACATACATACACATACATACATACATACACATACATACATACATACATATTTCTTAAACAAATACACAAAATATTAAATTACCAACTACAATCAAGCTGGACCCCCCACCACACAAGTATTAGGGGTGTTCACATACATGTGAACACATAAATAAATATTTTCTCTGATATTACTGATATAGTATTACGATAACAAATTTCTACAGTCTGGCAACACTGGCAATTTTCCCTTTGGTATTAGAAAATAATAATCATGTTTTGCCGTCGGCATTTGGAAAATATAATAATCATGTTTTGCCGTCGGCATTTGGAAAAAATAACAATCATGTTTTGCCGTAGGCATTTGAAAAAAAAATTCATATATTGCCGTAGGCATTAGGAAAAATATTCATATATTGCCGTAGGCATTAGGAAAAATATTCATATATTGCCGTAGGCATTAGGAAAATCATGTATTGCCGTAGGCATTTGGAAAATATAATAATCATGTTTTGCCGTCGGCATTTGAAAAAAATATTCATATATTGCCGTAGGCATTAGGAAAATCATGTATTGCCGTAGGCATTAGGAAAAATATTAATGCATACCCTTAGGCATTAGGAAAAATTAATTTTCACTATTTCACACCCATTAGTATTAGGAAAAATCATTGCATGATTTTCCCGTCGGCATATATACTTATGAAATACTAATCTTATGAAACCCCTTAATCCACCCCCCCAAAAATCACCTATTCACATAATTAATGCCACCTCAAAAAAATCACCCGTTCACACAAAGTTAATGTAAACAAAAAAAACTCCTTATGTAAACAAAAAATTCCTTATGTAAACAAAAAGTTGGACGGACTTATTGATCCACCCTCGTAGGGTATCAAATTTCACAAATTTCCAAGAATTTTAAAATTTTAAAATTTTAATTACCCAAATTTTAAAATTTTGTACTGAAATTCTCAAATTTCAAATTTTAATTACCCAAATTTCACAATTTTAATCGGCGCCAGGATTGGCATTTCACTACTACTTATAATTTTCATTTTTCAAATTTCATACACCAAACTTTTCTTTCAGAAGCATAAAATATATTCAATTTATAAAGAAAAAGAAAAAAAAACAAAAAGTGTAAGTTTTCCAACCCTGGAGTCATAATTTTGGATTTTTCTGATTATTGTTACCAATCTAGTTCTTTAAAAAATACATAAAATATGTTAAGTGAAAAAAGCAAGAACGAAATAAGCAAAAACTTAGTTTCATTTAATTCCTTTAATATTAAAAAAATCAGTTAAGTGCGACTTTGAATCGCGCACGAAAGGAAGGTTTTTTGCTTTTTTGAAGTTTTTTTCAGTTAAAACGATTTTTTCAGTTTTGTCGCTTTTTTCTCGTTTTGGCGATTTTGTCTGTTTTTGGAGGTTTTTTTCATTTTGGCGATTTTTTCTGTTGTTGGGCTTTTCTTCATTTTGGAGATTTTTCTCATTTTGACGATTTTTTCTGTTTTTTGGGGTTTTTTCGCGATTTTTTTGGCGATTTTTTTGTTTTTTTTCGTTTTGGTGATTTTTTTCATTTTGGCGATTTTTTTTCATTTTGGCAATTTTTTTTTTTTTCGTTTTGGTGATTTTTTTCATTTTGGCGATTTTTTTTTCATTTTGGCGATTTTTTTTCATTTTGGCGATTTTTTTCTATTTTTAGTTTTTTTTCGTTTTGGCGATCTTTTTTCTTTTTTTGGCGATTTTTTTTCATTTTGGCGATTTTTTTCTGTTTTTTAGGTTTTTTTTTCGTTTTAGCGATATTTTTCATTTTGGCGATTTTTTTTTTCATTTTAGCAATTTTTTCGTTTTTTTGCGATTTATTTTACTCTTAGAAATTTTCTTTTAATTTAGTGCTTTTTTTCATTTTGGCGATTTTTTTCTGTTTATTTCGTTTTGGTGATTTTTTTCATTTTGGCGATTTTTTTTATTAATTTGGCGACTTTTTTCTGTTTTTAGGTTTTTTTTCGTTTTGGTGTTTTTTTTTCATTTTGGCGATTTTTTTTTCATTTTGGCGATTTTCTTTCATTTTGGCGATTTCTGTTTTCATTTTAGCAATTTTTCCGTTTTTTTGCGATTTATTTTAGTCTTAGAAATTTTTTTTAATTTGGTGCTTTTTTTCGTTTTGACGATTTTTTTTCTGTTATTTAGGTTTTTTTTTTTTGGCGATTTTTTTCATTTTGGCGATTTTGTTCTGTTTTTTAGGGTTTTTTTTCGTTTTGGCGATTTTTTTTCATTTTGACGATTTTTTTCTGTTTTTTAGCGTTTTTTTCGTTTTGGTGATTTTTTTCATTTTGGCGATTTTTTTTTCATTTTGGCGATTTTTTTTTTGTTTTTTTTCGTTTTGGCGATTTTTTTTTCATTTTAGCATTTTTCCGTTTTTTTGCGATTTATTTTAGTTTTATAATTTTTTTTAATTTGGTGGTTTTTTCGTTTTGGCGATTTTTTTTCTGTTTTGGTGATTTTTTTCATTTTGGCGATTTTTTTCATTTTGGCGATTTTGTTCTGTTTTTTAGGGTTTTTTTTCGTTTTGGCGATTTTTTTTCATTTTGACGATTTTTTTCTGTTTTTTAGCGTTTTTTTCGTTTTGGTGATTTTTTTCATTATGGCGATTTTCTTTCATTTTGGCGATTTTTGTTTTCATTTTAGCAATTTTTCCGTTTTTTTTTTGCGATTTATTTTAGTCTTGGATATTTTTTTAATTTGGTGCTTTTTTTCGTTTTGGCGATTTTTTCTTGTTTTTGGCGATTTTTTTCGGTTTGGCGATTTTATAATTTTTTATTTTTTCAGTTTTACCGTTTTTGAAAATTTCAAGAGTTTTGCTCTTACGGTTTCCAAGATACAGCAAATTGTCAAAATTACATAGTCAAAATTGCATTAACTGATGGAACACCCTTTAATTTAAATTTTTTTAAATTTTTGTGTTAAGTTTTGTAGTCTCAAATTTCAAGTGTATATACATACAATTGTATATATACTACATGAGATTTTAAAATTTTTCGTTGTTCGTTTTGGAACACCCTTTAATTTCCAATTATCATGTACTTTTTGTTGTAGCGGCCAAAGGTCTACACACTGTGTCCAAATTTCAGGTCTGTAGCTCTTACGGTTCTCGAGAAAATACTAATATAGTTTTAGACATAGTTAATTTTACATAACACAAAAAGTTAAAGTTTTCCAACCCTGGAAACGTCTTTTTAATTTTTTTGTATTTTTTTAATTTAAAATTCCAATTTTAGTCGTACTGAAGTGTAAAATATGTACATTTATTAAAAAAAAATAAAAATTTGTTTTCGGGAGTTACTTTTATATGGCAAAATGAAGTTTAAGTTTTCCAGCTCTGCAATCGTCTGCCCGATTTTGCTGAATTTCAATACCAATCTATTTTGGAAAATTTCTGACACACCAGTCCAAGAACGAAGTCTCTAGCTCTTCTGGGAGCTTCGGAAAACCGATTTCACGTACAGACAGACGGACAGACGGACAGACGGACAGACGGACAGACGGACAGACGGACAGACGGACAGACGGACAGACGGACAGACGGACAGACGGACAGACGGACAGACGGACATCGCTTATTCGTCTTCCCTATGCATAAGGATCCAGAATATATATATTATATGGGTCGCTTATTGATATTATAGAAATTACAAACGGAATGACAAACCTATATATACCCTTTTACCATTTTTATACCCTTTACCAACAAAAATGGTAAAAGGGTATATATAGGTTTGTCATTCCGTTTGTAATTTCTATAATATCAATAAGCGACACATAAAATATATATATTCTGGATCCTTATGCATAGGGAAGACGAATAAGCGATGTCCGTCTGTCCGTCTGTCCGTCTGTCCGTCTGTCCGTCTGTCCGTCTGTCCGTCTGTCCGTCTGTCCGTCTGTCCGTCTGTCCGTCTGTCCGTCTGTCCGTCTGTCTGTACGTGAAATCGGTTTTCCGAAGCTCCCAGAAGAGCTAGAGACTTCGTTCTTGGACTGGTGTGTCAGAAATTTTCCAAAATAGATTGGTATTGAAATTCAGCATAATCGAGCAGACCATTGCAGAGCTGGAAAACTTAAACTTTATTTTGCCATATAAAAGTAACTACCGAAAACAAATTTTTATTTTTTTTTAATAAAAAAACTTATTTTACACTTCAGTACGACTAAAATTGGAATTTTAAATTAAAAAAATATAAAAAAATTAAAAAGTCGTTTCCAGGGTTGGAAAACTTTAACTTTTTGTGTTATGTAAAATTAACTATGTCTAAAACTATATTAGTATTTTCTCGAGAACCGTAAGAGCTACAGACCTGAAATTTGGACACAGTGTGTAGACCTCTGGCCGCTACAACATCAAATACATGAGAATTGGAAATTAAAGGGTGTTCCAAAACGAGCAACGAAAAATTTTAAAATCCCATGTAATATACATACAATTGTATGTATGTATGGTATATACACTTGAAATATGTAAGGTTAGAGTATTTTTATACAGACTACAAAAATTAACACTAAAATTTCCAAAAATTTAAATTAAAGGGTGTTCCGTCAGTTAATGCACTTTTGATATGCAATTTTGACAACTTGCTGTATCTTGGAAACCGTAAGAGCAAAACTCTTGAAATTTTCAAAAACGGTAAAACTAAAAAAACAAAAAATTATAAAATCGCCAAACCGAAAAAAATCGCAAAAAACAAAAAAAAAATCGCTAAAACGAAAAAAAGCACCAAATTACAAAAAAAATTTCTAAGACTAAAATAAATCGCGAATAACCGGAAAAATTGCTAAAATAAAAAAAAATCGCTAAAATGAAAGAAAATCGCCAAAATGAAAAAAAACCCCAAAATGAAAAAAAAATCGCCAAAACGAAAAAAGTGGCCAAAACGAAAAAAACCCCAAAAAAAGAAAAAAAAATTTTAAATGAAAAAAAGTCGCCAAGATGAAAAAAATCGCCAAAATGAAAAAAAACCCAAAAACAGAAAAAAATCGCCAAAATTAAAAAAAACCCCAAAACAGTAAAAAAATCGCTAAAATGAAAGAAAATCGCCAAAATGAAAAAAACCCCAAAATGAAAAAAAATCGCCAAAACGAAAAAAATGGCCAAAACGAAAAAAAACCCCAAAAAAAGAAAAAAATTTAAAATTAAAAAAAGTCGCCAAGATGAAAAAAATCGCCAAAATGAAAAAAACCCAAAAACAGGAAAAAATCGCCAAAATAAAAAAAAATCCCCAAAATTAAAAAAATCTCCAAAATGAAAAAATCCCAAAAAACAGAAAAAAATCGCCAAAATTAAAAAAAACCCCAAAACAGTAAAAAAAATCGCTAAAATGAAAGAAAATCGCCAAAATGAAAAAAACCCCAAAATGAAAAAAAAATCGCCAAAACGAAAAATATGGCCAAAACGAAAAAAAAACCCAAAAAATAGGAAAAAATCGTTAAAATGAAAAAAGTCGCCAAGATGAAAAAATCGCCAAAATGAAAAAAAACCCAAAAACAGGAAAAAATCGCCAAAATAAAAAAAAAATTCGCCAAAATTAAAAAAATCTCCAAAATGAAAAAAGCCCCAAAAACAGAAAAAAAATCGCCAAAATTAAAAAAAACCCCAAAACAGTAAAAAAATCGCCAAAAAGGAAAAAATCGCCAAAATGAAAAAAATCTCCAAAATGAAAAAAAAAAAACCAAAAAACAGATAAAAAATCGCCAAAATGAAAAAAAAAACGCCAAAATGAAAAAAAATCGCCAAAATGAAAAAAACGCCAAAATAAAAAAAATCGAAATATTAAAAAAATCGCCAAAAGGAAAAAAATCTCCAAAATGAAAATAAACCCCCAAAAAGAGAAAAAAATCGCCAAAATAAAAAAAAATTGCCAAAATGAAAAAAAAAAACGCCAAAATGAAAAAAAATCGCCAAAATGAAAAAAACGCCAAAATAAAAAAAATCGAAATATTAAAAAAATCGCCAAAAGGAAAAAAATCTCCAAAATGAAAATAAACCCCCATAAACAGAAAAAAAATCTCCAAAATGAAAAAAAAATCGCCAAAATGAAAAAAAATCCCAAAATAGGAAAAAATCGCCAAAATGGAAAAAGAATTGCCAAAAAAATCGCCAAAATGAAAAAAAAGTCGCCAAAATTAAAATAAACCCCCAAAAAACAGAAAAAAATCGCCAAAATGAAAAAAAAACAGAAAAAATGGCCAAAATGAGAAAAAAGCGACAAAACTGAAAAAATCGTTAAACTGAAAAAAACTGCGCGAGTCAAAGTCGCACTTTACTGAATTTTTTAATATTAAAGGAATTAAATTAAACTAAGTTTTTTCTTATTTCGTTTTTGCTTCGTTTACTTTACATATTTTATGTATTTTTTAAAAAACTAGATCGGTATCAATAATCAGAAAAATCCAAAATTATGACTCCAGGGTTGGTTGGAAAACTCACGCTTTTGTGTTATGTAAAATTAAATAGGTCTAAATTTTTTTCTTTTTCTTTATAAATTGAATATATTTTATGCTTCTGAAAGAAAAGTTTGGCGTATGAAATTTGAAAAATTAAAATTACAGCTCCAAAGATGGAAACTTTAAAAAAATTATAAATTTTTTCACAAAACAAATATGTATGTATGTGTCTGCATACTATATATATGTACGTACGTTGGTAAAGGGTATATAAGATTCGGCACAGACGAATATAGCACTCTTACTTGTTGTTGGTAAAGGGTATAAATAAAGGACATGTTTCGCTTCATTTCCCTGAAACCTTTCCTTTCTGCTGAAGAAAACTCAAAAAAATTCTGTAGGAATAAAACGTTTACATAATACCACGATGTATACCACTTGCAATGGGAACTTTAAATTAAGGCACTAAGCAGCTTTGCAACATCAATGATTATTAAAAATATAAAACAGGTTAGTTTACTTGGTATGGAGGTGCCATACTAAGAATATTTTAGAGTTATTAAATAGCAGCACGGTTTTTGAACATCTGGAGAGCGAATAAACAAGCCCCAATTTTTTGATCTTGTATTGACGTGACGTCGGTATTGACTGGAATAAGAGTGAATGTAAAATATTTCTTAACCGCAGAGTGTAAAATAAAATATTCAACTATTGCTTATAGCGAAAATAAAATATTTGAATAAAATTCTTTAATCGAAAAATACTGAGAGGTCACTTACTAAAAATTGCACTATAGCAAAAAATTATAGATTTTTCCATAAAACAAATATGTATGTATGTGTCTGTATACTACATATACGAGTATGTACGTACTTTGGTGAAGGGTATATAAGATTCGGCGCAGCCGAATATAGCACTCTTATTATTTTTATCACTTTCTACAAAATGTAATATTTTATATGCACATGCATATAATAAATCTTTAATATTTATGCATAGTTTATGGTAACATATGACTTACATAAGAAAGTATTTTTAAAATTTCGTTTAAGAAAAAAAATCTGCATTATTTTATTTTGAAAAAAAACCTAAATGTATTTTTAGAAAAATTCTCTTTATACTTTTTCAAGAGCATATTGATGTTTAAGCAAGGAATTTTAGACGTGGTCGAAGTTACTTTAAAATATATAAGTTTTTCACTCTAAAAATTAAACTATTAGTTTAACATTTAAGAAATTTATAATTCGACATACATATTGGCATAAGTTTATCCTAATTTGAAATTCATTTATATGCATTTCATTATTGACTGTTCAAAATGTGTGGGTTGATGTCTACTGACAATTTGTTAGAGCAACAATGAAATTCATATAGACAACGCTGAACGAACAGCAAATAAATTTCAAATTACTATTAATTTAAAGTATTTAAATTTCTTAATTTTTTTAATAGTAAGGTTTATTGTCTATGTCAAGAAATTAAAAATTATAACATATATCATTGTTATCCAGAGCATGATTGAACAAAATAATATTTTAATTTAATAATTTTTTTAAATATTAGCAGCCTTATTAATGAAAATTATTAAGACTTTATAAAGGATTTATAAAATAGGTTTTCTTTAAAAAAATTCTTTATAAAGCCTTAATTTTTTTTTTATTTCTTTTTATATCTTTTTTTTTGAGGCCCTATGTTCCACCTAGCAACTATGGGAATATAATAATAATAATAATAATTATTTTGTTTTAACTTACTTATTTCTCTATTTATAATTTGATTAGTAAAAAAAATGCATATCACTCTGTAAAACAAATTCTATGAAATAACTTTTCTTAAGGAACAAATTGCACTTAAGACAATTGAAAATTATTATGACAAACACTAGCACTTTATACGACTACAAATGTAGACACTTCGCACATGTAGTAGAAAAACTATAAAAAAGTTTTCTTGAGCTGTAGTTTTTGTTGTTTTCACACATCTTTACCAAACCCAACAAGTCCAAAATAGAAAAATTCTAGCGTCTCAAAATGTTTCCAATTAAAAAAAGTTGCTACAGCGATAGCAAAACCAGATATTTACTTCAGCAAAAGAACTATTCAGGAAATGCGACAACAGATAAAGTTTAAGTTTTGTTTGCATCATCAGAAGTTGCTGAAAGGAGCGTAAACATGCAATAAATAATTTTGAAGTATTTAAGTAATGAGCACGAAAGAGGAGTTGGTTGTAAATGCTAGACTTACTTGCATACATTCATACTCGTAGGTACATTGTTTTTATTTATTTCTAATTTTTTATATTTTTTTCAATCTAAAAATGCTTATTTAATTAGTTCCTTAAAACTATTATTACAATTATTAGAATACTGCTTAAATATATATCTGCTTATTATATATAAAATATGAACAATATTTGCTGCAGGAATATCCTCAGTGCAGCCTTGCATCTATTTAATAAACAATAAACATGATTAGTTGTTTTTGTATACATAATTATCACAAGCAAATAAATAAAACAAACAAAGCTATTTCACACAATTCTCCACAGGATAAGGATACAGGATGTGCTAGCAATCAAATGTGTAAGTCACACACAGTTTGTGTGTAACATAACATTTATCTGTATTGTGTTTGGCATAAAATTTGGGAAACAAATGCCATAAAAAGGAATTGCGTTATTTGCAACAGACACAAATACATTGAAATACAAATACATATTTTTCTTTATTTTTATATTTCTATAGGGTGTTTTTTTTAGAGGTATAGAACTTCGAATTGAAATAAAACACAAGAAAATCGTTTTAATGTCCATCAATTTGGCTTTATTGGAAGGATAATTTTATGCCATTAATGTTCAAATATGATTTCGGGCATGTGGCCGCCGCGGCTGGCTCGAATAAAGCCAATTTTACAGGTCCAATTTTCAACCACTTTTTCGAGCATATGGGGCCGTATGTTGGCAATAACGCCACGAATGTTGGCTTCCAAGTCCCCTAACGTTTCTGGTTTGTTGGCGTAGACGAGCGACTTCACATATCCCCAAAGAAAATAATCCAATGGTGTCAAATCACACGATCTTGGTGGCCAATTGACAGGTCCATTCCGCGAAATTATGCGCTCATCGAATGTTTCCTTCAATAAATCGATTGTGACGTGCGCTGTGTGGCATGTAGCGCCGTCTTGTTGGAACCACAACTCATCCACATTCAAAATCTTCAAAATCTTCCATAAAGTTGATGGACAAAGCTCCAATTGCTGTGCACGGTGGCGAATCGATTCATTCGGGTCCTCTTCAACACTTTGCTCTACAGCGGCAATTGTTTCTTCGGTGCGCACTGTTCGACGTCTCTGCGGATGCGTATTATCACATAGAGTAAACGTAGTGCGAAAACGATCCATGGTTAACCGAATTAATTGCTCTGATGGACGATTATGTCGACCATAAAATGGACGGAGCTTGCGGTAAACTTCGCGAGCTGAACCATTATTTTCGAAATAAATTTGCACGATTTGCAAGCGTTCTTCTTTTGTCAACCTGTTCATGATGAAATGGCAAACCAAACTAAATATTAATCACTTGACAGCTGACAAAATGGCCGCCAGTTAAAAAAGTGATGCCAACTTAAAGTTCTATACCTCAATAAAAAACACCCTTTATATACGAGAAAACAACCAAAAACAAACAAAACTAGACACATTAAAATAGTTAGACAGCCAAACAATATTTTCATAGAGATTAGGTAATGCTGGGTCATTATTATTATGTTACAAAAAAATTATACAAGTGATAAATGAAAAATCTTTAAGCAACTATAAGAAATGATTCTTATTTGATAATAAAGAATTTGTAAGATATTATGTTTAATGCAAGGGATATGTCTACTAGCAAAGTATCCTAAGGCACAAAATTGGGTTGCGTTTTCATATTCACACCTCTCATATTGTTAACTAATTTTGCAAAAAAAAACAAACAGTTTTTCTTGTCAACTAGTAAAGATTAAGGCGGATACCAATCCTTTAAGTACACGCAGAGAAAAAAGTATGCCATACTTGTTTAAATTTATGACATTCAATGTCAAAAGTGTATTAAAAACATTTGTGTTGGCAATTTGACAACAAAATATTTATAACGAATGTTTGAAAGTTGACAACCAGTGTTGTCAAACATCTTATTTTTCCCTCAGTGTACATATGTATGAGAGAGGAAACAATTTTGCAGGCAACATCTATTGATATTAATAATTCTGGCTTGCATAAATACAAACCTTACACCGTTCTTTATATATAAAGAATGTTTTTTATGGAGTGACACAAGTTTGTATCATAATAAAACAAGAAAATATATTTTTAATATCAATGAAATTATTATTGGTACGAAAATTTTATGAAATTAATGTTTAAATATGATTTCTGCCATGTGGCCGTAGAAGGCGCAATCTGGAACACCAATTTTCAACAACTTTTCGCATCATTTGTGACCGTATTTTGCCGATAACTCTTCGAATATTGATTTCTAGGTATTCAATTTTGTGGTTTATCATAACATAAGCCCAAAGAAAATAATCCAATGGGGTTAAATCACACGATCCTGGTGACCAATTAATTGGGCCATTACGTGAAATAATTTGTTCATCAAAAGTTTCTCTGAGTAAATCAATTGAAGCGCCCGCTGTGTGACATATGGCTCCGTTCTGTTGGAGCCACATATCAGCAAGATTAATGCTCCGTAATTGAGGTATGAAAAAATTTTTAATCATGTTCCTATACCGTTCGCCATTGACAGTAACATTCTGATCATCATCGTTTTTGAAGACATATGGGCCAATGACTCCACCAGCCCATAAAGAGCACCAAACAGTAATTTTCTGTGGATGTAATGGTGTTCCGACAAAAGCTTGTTCAGTTTCCTTTTGCTCTAAATGCGACAATTTTGCCCTTTTATCCATCTTTATACAATTCATTGAGTTATAGCCATTAAAATATAATATCTGCTCTCCCTGAAGAAGAAACAAAACTCCTCTTAAATTATTTTTAAAACCATGACTTCAAAAAAAAATATACATAATTAAATATCTAGCCTTAATTCTAGTCATAGCTGTTAAGTAATGATTACTAATCGTAATGATTACTAATTTGATTACTTTTTTTTTAAAGGTGAAGTAATGATAAAATTACGATTATATTCAGTTTCGTACTTTGTAATCGTAATCACGTAATAATGGAAAAGTAATCTGAATTACTTAAAATTACAAAAAATAATCAAAAAGAATCAAAAGTAATCAAAAAGTAATCCGACTACTTTCAAAGATTACTTTTGATCCTTAATAAATAATCAAAAAGAATCAAAAGTAATCCTTAGAAGTAATTGGATTATTTTTTGACTACTTTTGATTCTTTTTCATTATTTTTAGTATTTTAAGTAATTCAGATTACTTTTCGATTATCAGTAATCGTAATCAATTATTTATCAGCAATTCTTTTAAATCATTACGATTCTTTTTAAAATGTAATCTAATTGATTACTAATCGTAATCGAAATTTAACAGCTCTGATTCTAGTAACTGCGTAAATCACAATTGTAGCGCAAACAATTTGTACGCGCATATATTTTCACTCAAGCAGCTATGACTATTACAGCCAAACTAAAATACGCTATAACTAAAAATAAAAAAGGACATGCGTATCAAAAAGAGTATTGACTCTCTCATATATTTAGAGTCTGAGTATTTTTATACTCAAACTATGGCTATTTAACCTGATAAAAATATACACATGATACTCGGGATATTTATTAATCATACGTCACCATATGTAGTGTATATAAAATGGAATGGAAAATGTATTTTGGCTGTTTAAAATTATGTGTGTAATAAAATAGCCCTGTATATGCGCATGTGTAGCCGATTAATAGTCAGAGTATTTTCATACTCATGAGTATGATTGTGGCTCATGCAGTCTACCAATTTTAATTGTTGTCGTTTGTGCTGCGTAATTTAAAAATTGTGTATAGACCTAGTTTTTGGATGTTTATAGTTATACATATTCAGTTTTAAATTAATGCGTTTGTTTGCATTTTGATCTTCTTTTTTTTTATTTTTAGCTGTACGCATTCATCGTTGTTTGATAGCCAATACTTAAAGAGTACTTAAAACGATACTTCTGTCATTCTCTGATATGACTACGATATATCATTTTGTTTTAGGCTATTTTGACTGAAGGTCTAACCTTAATTTAACTGCACTAGCAACAGTGAACTAAACGTACCCTTAACTAATAATAGCAACTAAACTTATACTTAAATAATTTAATATACTTTTATACAAAAAAATATGAATCTTCCCACTAAGCCACAAATTTTTGTCAAATTTTAAGCATCAGATACACTTTTTAAGTCTATAAAAATTAGTGTATATTCAAAATCGAACATATTAGAGCAAAAAACGATTTTTTTTTCGAAATTTTAACGATATTTAACGATCAAATCACATAATTCTAGTCAAATTGGCAGCAATCGAGGTTTCTTGATTATATTTTAAATTTGATCAGCAAAGAAATTAAAAAAAAATTACATGTTTGTGTTTTCGAAATCTACTGAACCGAATCGATTCATTATCATACGACATCTAAGTGAGCTCAATATCTTTCAAATGCGGTATATGTGCTTCCAATTCCTTGTGTGCTTCCAATTCCAGTTCTTAAGTTATGAGATGCTTATATACATACACACAGATATGCACACATACGCACATAAGGACAGCATAGCAAAAATAATCAGAATCGACAACAGCTCAAAACGTAGAAATATGATGAACACTCGCTTTTCGAAAATTGGGGTAAAATCAATAACTTCTAGGGGTTCGAAAAATTAATTTCACATACAGTAAGACGGACAGATATACATAGATTTTTCGACTAACCTGTCCCTAAGGATCTGGAATATATTAAGGAGAGTACTTACGGAATTAACTAACTAACTAACTGGTGGACAGGAAGGGTACTAAAAGCTCCGGCCAGACCCATGACGATAAGGTGACATATATTCCAATAAGTAAAAGTAAACAAATTGCACATATTTTTCTGTTAAAGTCTCCACTTTTACTAAATGTGAATATTGTTATAATTTTAACTTTAACAAAGAAGATTAAAAAAAAATCAAAGCAACAACTAAAATATTTTAAAATTTTTTTATGGAAAACTTTATTTCAAATAAAATCAAACTGACTGAACAAAAGAAGATAACAAGTAAGTTGTGCAGAAAAAAAATGGAAAAAATAAATATTAAATAAGTTAAGTTTTTGTCAATCAATTCAATATAATCGCACTTTTGATTGAAACTGAAAAGTTTCAGAAAGTCCACAAATAACCCTACGTACACATTAACATTAGGTATGTTGCTTTTTTTTAAATATTTTGCAAATATAAACAGCGCAATGATCCTTGTACATTAAATGGCGATTGTGAAAATATTTAGTATTTTCCCAATTCTTTAATTTGATTGAGACTCACTTATGAAATATAGTTTTGAAAGGAAGATAGTTTACCTTACAATTGTGCTAGCTTAGTTTTTCTTATGATATACAAATATTGCTTACGTGTAAGAAGAATAATATAATGTGTGCATATAAATGTGATTTTTTATTAAGCTTTATAGCTATGCTATTTATTGCGCGATACTGGAGTTAGGATGTGATTTTCGTAACAAAAATAATCGACACTATTACAGATATAAATTTATTTTTGTTTTGATTTCCTTGTACTTAAAATCAGAGTACAAAAATAAACGAAACAAATGATTTGATTTTGTTTTGTTTCATTCTTAGAAGTGAGTGAAACAAAAACAAAAACAATGAGAACAATTGCACAATTTGTTTTTGCATTATTTTTGCACATGAGCACTAACCAGAGAACACAGCCGATTGCCTGTAAACCGACTAACAGCCGCCGTCGGCCACAAACAATACATCAATTTATTCCTGCGCCGCTAGAAAAGACAATAATTGAAAATGGAAACTTTTTGAAATATTTCCAGCGAATTTACACGATTGCCGAAATGCACCAATTATTGGTATATTTTACATGCCAATCGTGTAATTTCACAATTTATTGCCCCATACGACAATCGAGCACAATATTGTGCTGATTTGCCGCAATTAAATGCACAATACTTATTGTGTTCTCGAGTAGCCAATACGCGACAATTTATTATATTAATTTAAAAGTTGGTGTGCCCCAAGTACCGAAAATTTAAACTTATTTTATAAGTTATTTGAAACCTTAACATGGAACTGTGAGCCCATATATTTACTTTTTATTCCTTTAAAAGAACAAAAATTTCCTTTGCCTTGTATATTTAATAGGCACAGAATATACAAAGCAGGAGCAATTTTACTTCTTTTAAGATAATAAACCATTTTCACTTACAAAGTAAAATAAAATATTTTTTTTTGGAAAAAAAAACTATTTGGACGTTAAACAAAACCAACTAAAAACTACCACAACAGCTGTTTTTTTGTATTGCCACAAGTTAGAACAATCGTATGACTGGCATTTGGCAATTATCGCCACAAATTCATTCTTCGCCAATCTGCGCAAATCAAATTTTTATAAAGTGACTGCAACAAGGTATTTGATTGGGACAATTTTACTATTGTGCACCAATTCAGCGCAATAAAAATTGGGTCAGATTGATGTATTTGCGGCAATCGTGTGATCCCAGCGTAATATAATTTTATTGCATTGTTATTTAACACATTAAGTTTGCTATATATAGCTAAGCAGCATAGCTATAACATAGCTAAGACACTTATCTCCTTTTTAACCGACTTCAAAAAAATAAGGAGGTTAACAATTCGTCTCTATTTTATTTTTATTTTATATTTACCTTAGTACAAATTATTGACTTTGAATTCATTATAGTTGTTTTTTATATACTTATGCTCATGCAAATTTACGTATGCATCAATACAACTTGTTGATACATTATTTGGAATTTAAGGATAGAAGTAAATTAATTTTAAAATTTTAATCAACAAATTTTGCAAATACTATTTTTTTTTCTATATTTTGCAAATAGTGACTTTTTTTAATATATCATACGAGTATAATACAAAAATAACCAAAATTTTTTTTCTTTTGACAATTGCTGACTAATGAGGTCGCCGCGATTTAACAACGAAGCCGCCCCATTAAATTAATTACGAGTAAAGCAGCAAGCAAAATGCTTGTTTTAATTTATTGGTTGAAGTAAAACCCATAATAAAATATTAAAATCAAATAAAAGATTACAAGCAATAAGCAAAACAAATTATATTTAAAATAAATTACATATCTATTCATAATAATTCATAAAACCTCATATATGAAATGAGCATTTGCGGTTGAATTGCACTTTCTAATATATTTGAAAATAAAATAATATGTTTCAAATCAAAAATAATTATATATATAAATACAATATATATATTCATAAACATATAATGCATAAATGAATTTATGAAACTAAACAAGTTGTAAATAAAATAAAATTTTACATTTTCTTTGATGAAGCTTTTTGCATTAAATATAAAGAAATTTAATTAATCAAAGAAAAATGTTGTTGAGTAAAATTTTATTTTCAGTGATAATTTTTATTGTGTGGGTGTATGAATGCCACGTTTTCAACCCTTTTTACCCGACTTCAAAAAAAGGAGGAAATTAGCAGTTCGTATCTATTTTTTTTAAGTGTGTTATTGCATAACTCGGTATGAGACATTTTTAGAATTAATTGAACTGTAGTGAATTTTAATCAGAAATAATTTCTTAATCGGGCTTGAGTTCAGTAATTTCAATTCCTATTGAATGAAATATTTTTATCAATTAATGTGAGTATCTAAAGAAGAGAAGAAAAATTAAACTAGACTTTATAGCTGGGGGAAATACCGATAGTTTTCTGTGCAGCCACGCACTTCATCAGCACCCATGATGATTCTTGTAATTAAACAATTTGAAAGTTAAGAAAATGGGCAGAGTTACGCCCACTAAAATTTATTATAATATTTCACGTGGTTCTACTTAACCGATTTTTACTAAATCTACCACACAAATAGAGCTCTAAAATAGACAAAATCTGTTATTTAAAAAATGGGTGGAGTCACGCCCATTAAAATTTCATATTTTATTTTACGTGGTAGTTTTACAAAACTTAACACACACCCTAAGCCCTGAGAAACACACAATCTTGCATTTAAAAAGTGGGTGGAGTCATGCCCATTAAAATTTTATCTTATATTTCACGTACTTCCTCTTATCTTCTTCTATCAGATCTTTGCATTGAAGTCGATTTTTTTTTGCAGAAAGAATTATTATTTGTTTGTTTATACAATTTAATGCTTGCTTGAAATTTTGACAAGCAATGTGTTTGAATCAAAAATATAATTTTGTTGAATTCTTTTTCTTTTTTGAAAATATTTTTGGAATACTTTTTATACCCTTTACAAACAAAAATGGTAAAAGGGTATATATAGGTTTGTCATTCCGTTTGTAATTTCTATAATATCAATAAGCGACCCATAAAATATATATATTCTGGATCCTTATGCATAGGGAAGACGAATAAGCGATGTCCGTCTGTCCGTCTGTCCGTCTGTCTGTACTTGAAATCGGTTTTCCGAGGCTCCCAGAAAAGCTAGAGACTTCGTTCTTGGACTGGTGTGTCCAAAATAGATTGGTATTGAAATTCAGCAAAATCGAGCAGACAATTGCAGAGCTGGAAAGCTTAAACTTTATTTTGCCATATAAAAGTAACTACCGAAAACAAATTTTTATTTTTTTTAATAAATAAACTTATTTTACACTTCAGTACGACTAAAATTGGAATTTTAAATTAAAAAAATATGAAAAAAATTAAAAAGACGTTTCCAGGGTTGGAAAACTTTAACTTTTTGTGTTATGTAAAATTAACTATGTCTAAAACTATATTAGTATTTTCTCGAGAACCGTAAGAGCTACAGACCTGAAATTTGGACACAGTCTGTAGACCTTTGACCGCTACAACAACAAATACATGAGAGTTTGAAATTAGAGGGTGTTCCAAAACGAGCAACGAAAAATGTTAAAATCCCATGTAATATACATACAGTTGTATGTATGTATGTATATACACTTGAAATTTGTAAGTTTAGTGAATTTTTATACAGACTACAAAAATTAACACTACAATTTCCAAAAATTTAAATTAAAGGATGTTCCATCAGTTAATGCAATTTTGACTATGCAATTTTGACAACTTGCTGTATCTTGGAAACCGTAAGAGCAAAACTCTTGAAATTTTCAAAAACGGTAAAACTAAAAAACAAAAAATTATAAAATCGCCAAACCGAAAAAAATCGCCAAAAACAAAAAAAAAATCGCCAAAACGAAAAAAAGCACCAAATTAAAAAAAAAATTCTAAGACTAAAATAAATCGCATAAAACGGAAGAATTGCTAAAATGAAAAAAAAATCGCCAAAATGAAAGAAAATCGCTAAAATGAAAAAAAACCCCAAAACAGGAAAAAATCGCCAAAAAAAATTGCCAAAACGAAAAAAAATCGCCAAAATGAAAAAAAATCGCCAAAACGAAAAAAAAACCTAAAAAACAGACAAAAATCGCCAAAATAAAAATAAGCCCAAAAACAAACAAAAATCGCCAAAATTAAAGAAAATCGCCAAAATGAAAAAAAATCGCCAAAACGAAAAAAAAAACCTTAAAACAGACAAAAATCGCCAAAATAAAAAAAAAATCGCCAAAATGAAATAAATCGCCAAAATGAAAAAAATCGCCACAACGAAAAAACCCCCAAAAAAATCGCCAAAATAAAAACAAACAAAAAAAAGAAAAAAATCGCCTAAATAAAAATAAACCCAAAAACAAAACAAAAATCGCCAAAATGAAAAAAAAATCGTCAAAATGGGAAAAATCTCCAAAATGAAGAAAAGCCCAAAAACAGAAAAATATCGCCAAAATGAAAAAAACCTCCAAAAAGTGAAAAAAATCGCCAAAACGAGAAAAAAGCGACAAAGCTGAAAAAATGGTTTAAGCTGAAAAAAACTTCAAAAAAGCAAAATAGCCTACATTTCGTGCGCGATTCAAAGTCGCACTTTACTGAATGTTTTAATATTAAAGGAATTAAACGAAACTAGGTTCTTTCTTATTTCGTTTTTGCTTCGTTCACTTAACATATTTTATGTATTTTTTAAAGAACTAGATTGGTATCAATAATCAGAAAAATCCAAAATGATGACTCCAGGGTTGGAAAACTCACACTTTTTGTGTTATGTAAAATTAAATAGGTCTAAAAATTTTTTTCGTTTTCTTTATAAATTGAATATATTTTATGCTTCTGAAAGAAAAGTTTGGCGTATGAAATTTGAAAAATGAAAATTACAGCTCCAAAGATGGAAACTTTAAAAAAATGATAAATTTTTTTACAAAACAAATATGTATGTATGTGTCTGTATACTATATATATGTACGTACGTTGGTAAAAGGTATATAAGATTCGGCACAGCCGAATATAGCACTCTTACTTGTTTTTATGTATGTAGGTAAAATAGAACGTTCTGCAAATGGTTTCTTGCAACTCGAATTTCGTAAGTGCGTAGAAGCGATTGGTTATATACATACACTATAAAAACATTTTTTATCGGCAGGTGGAGGTCAATCAGATATTCTAACGAATATTTAAGGTAAGCAGCGGTAAGCACGTTAACTCCCACGTATACGAGTTCAAACTTTGGCCGAGGAAGAGACCATGATTTCAAATTGTGTTTAAAGCCGCTCCCAAAATTGGGTAAAATGTCCTATAACTCGAAGAATGAATAAAAATACAATCATCTTAATAAATCGGTTAATACCCTATAGGAACTCAAACACATTTGCAAGTAACTTCAAACTGGTTTTTTAATAACCACAACTGATTGATTAAGTGAGTTTTTTCCTTGTCGCCGACTCACTATTTTAACATAGGCATGTCATAGGCGGTAGTCAATTGGCCATCTCTGCATGACTTTTAAATTGACTATTAACTAGTTATTTTTCAACCAATTTGTAGTTAATTAATATTATAGAAAAAAAAATATGTATATGTATATTATATATATATACATAAATGTATATGTTCATATATATCTATGTAAATATGTATGTACATTTGTACATAAATATATAAATATTTATTATTATTATATTCACTAAAAATAAAAAATTTGTGCATACATATACATATATGTGCATAAATATATTCATACGTACGAACTGCTCATAGAAAATATTATACATATTAAGTATTGAAATTATTTTGTTTTTTTTTTAACACGAACATTTGACTTTTGATTTCATGACATGCTTATTATGTTTTTTTATTTTCTTTTCATTTACTTATTTTGCTTTTATTTTTTTTTTTACGTGTGCTTCTTTCCAATATGTTTGGTTGACATCTGCATGAGATTTAAACCAAATTGTAGTCACTTGGAAAATAATAAATTTATAAGTTAGTGTTTTTTCTCAACTGATTATTTTATTTACTACAGGGTAGTTACGGAATATACATACCCGTATGTAGTGCTTTTTTAAGCAGTCATAAAATAAAAAAATAATTGAAAAGCTTTTTTCTTTAACAAGTAATAAGTAATATGAAATAAATAAGAAAGTAGACAAAAAAAACAGTTGAGTATTAAGTCGCCAATTAGCCCAGTGTTTCAGCGGCGGATAAGCTTCTTAAAAAGCTTGGCTGAGCAGATAGTCGCGGAGCGTGTCTTTACGGCTTGCTAATCAGCCAGCCATGCCACCAACATTTCTATTACATTTGTGGAAAATAAAGTTGTTTTTAGTTACACATGCTCTGAAATACATTCACTCGTTTTACTTAAATCACATGATGAATTTTTCCTTCATGCTTTAGCTACATTTTGCTTAAAATAATACTTATAATGTTTTATGTTGATGGCATGTGGTTATAGCTTTTTAGCTTTATATTCATAGGGGATAATACAACTTTGTACAAGAAGTTAAATGCATGCTGTGAGTTAGAGGAAAAAAATATACATATATCTAGTACTAACAAATTTTTCATTATGAGTTGTTCACTTGTCTCGTAATAGTCATATGTATGTTACCAGTAACAAATCTTAACAATATTTATAATATTTTAAATCATTAAATCACGTAAAAAAATTAAAACATATACATATTGTTAAAAATATTAAAGGGTATATATGTCTTCATGGCATATATACGACTTTAGGATACTCGTATATGCAATAACTTGCTACTGCAAACGTTTAACAAACTTATTGCAACAGTTGACTCTTGAGGGACCTAATTTACACTATGCAAATCTTATTGCTAAGCTGATTAGTCTTATAGGTGAGAAAGAGGAGGGGAAGAGAAACGTTTCTGTTCCCCTCGTCTCTCTCCCCCACAAACTTATCAGCTTAGCAATAAGACTTGCATAGTGTTAATTACGACAAATATTACAATACACAATTGGTGAACTTAGACGGTAGTCTTAAGTGCCATAATGTCTTAATACTTTATCATAGTTTAAAAGAATTGTTGTTGTGGCTCAAATAAAAAAGTCATAAAATATTAAGACTTTCTGAGCTATGTTTTGTTGTTTTATCATAACTACACATAGAAATGTGAGAGAGTTATAGTTTTAAATAATGAGATGTTTGCTCATAGCAACCATATTTTTTCGTGCTATTATTTTAAAACACATTAATTTATGAATACCCTAAATACATGAATAAGGTCAGCGGGAGTCTAATTCTTTTGATTTTGGAAACAGAAAGTTTTCAATAGTTTTTTTTTATACCCTTTACCAACAAAAATGGTAAAAGGGTATATATAGGTTTGTCATTCCGTTTGTAATTTCTATAATATCAATAAGCGACCCATAAAATATATATATTCTGGATCCTTATGCATAGGGAAGACGAATAAGCGATGTCCGTCTGTCCGTCTGTCCGTCTGTCCGTCTGTCCGTCTGTCCGTCTGTCTGTACGTGAAATCGGTTTTCCGAAGCTCCCAGAAAAGCTAGAGACTTCGTTCTTGGACTGGTGTGTCAGAAATTTTCCAAAATAGATTGGTATTGAAATTCAGCAAAATCGACCAGACGATTGCAGAGCTGGAAAACGTAAACTTCATTTTGCCATATAAAAGTAACTACCGAAAACAAATTTTTATTTTTTTTTAATAAATGAACTTAGTTTACACTTCCGTACAACTAAAATTGGAATTTTTAATTAACAAAATATATAAAAAATAAAAAGACGTTTCCAGGGTTGGAAAACTTTAACTTTTTGTGTTATGTAAAATTAACTATGTCTAAAATTATGCAGAGTATTTTCTCGAGAACCGTAAGAGCTAGAGACCTGAAATTTGGACACAGTGTGTAGACCTTTGGCCGCTACAACAACAAATACATGAGAGTTGGAAATTAAAGGGTGTTCCAAAACGAGCAACGAAAAATGTTAAAATCCCATGTAATATACATACAATTGTATGTATGTATGTATATACACTTGAAATTTGTGAGGTTAGTGTATTTTTATACAGACTACAAAAATTAACACTAAAATTTCAAAAAATTTAAAATAAAGGGTGTTGCATCAGTTAATGCAATTTTGACTATGCAATTTTGACAACTTGCTGTATCTTGGAAACCGTAAAAGCAAAACTCTTGAAATTTTCAAAAACGGTAAAATTAAAAAATCAAAAAATTATAAAATCGCCAAACCGAAAAAAATCGCCAAAAACAAAAAAAATCGCCAAAACGAAAAAAAGCACCTAATTACAAAAAAAAATCTAAGACTAAAATACATCGCGAATAACCGGAAAAATTGCTAAAATAAATAAAATCGCTAAAATGAAAGAAAATCACCAAAATGAAAAAAACCCCAAAATTAAAAATAAATCGCCAAAATGAAAAAAATGGCCAAAACGAAAAAAAGCCCCAAAAAACAGAAAAAATCGCCAAAATAAAAAAACCCAAAAACAGGAAAAAATCGCCAAAATGAAAAAAAGTCGCCAAGATGAAAAAATTCGCCAAAATGAGAAAAAACCCCAAAAACAGAAAAAAATCGCCAAAATTAAAAAAACCCCAAAAAACAGAAAAAAATCGCCAAAATGAAAAAAAAACGCCAAAATGAATAAACATCGCCAAAATGAAAAAAACCTCAAAATAAAAAAAAATCGCAAAAATTAAAAAAAATCGCCAAAAGGAAAAAAATCTCCAAAATGAAAATATACCCCCAAAAAGAGAAAAAAATCGCCAAAATTAAAAAAAAATTTCCAAAATGAAAAAAAATCGCCAAAACGAAAAAAACCCCAAAAAAAAGAAAAAAATCGCCAAAATGAAAAAAAACCCCAAAAACAGGAAAAAATCGCCAAAATGAAAAAAAATCGCCAAAATTAAAAAAACTCCCAAAATAGGAACAAATCGCCAAAATGGAAAAATAATCGCCAAAAAAATCGCCAAAATGATAAAACATCGCCAAAATGAAAAAAACCCCAAAATAAAAAAAAATCGCAAAAATTAAAAAAAATCGCTATATATACTATATATATGTACGTATGTTGGTAAAGGGTATATAAGATTCGGCACAGACGAATATAGCACTCTTACTTGTTTGTATTGTATTGTATAGCAAAATGTAGTATATATCATAATATTGTTATATGTACTAGTAAAATATTAGCACCAGCTGTTTGCAACGAATACTGCTTGCCGCTATTGTGACTTTTCTACAGGTGACGTGCTTTTATCTCCTGGCACACTAGGCCATATCAAATTCTAATTCCTGTTGGGTAATTCATATAACAAAAATATACAATTAATTAATAACATTTTGTTAAGTTAAGTAGATATGCTCTAACTCATTATTTTTTGGAAATCGAGATTTTTGCATTTTTCGATACATTAGATAAATGTTTATCTATCGAAAAAAACATCTATCGAACGAGACATTAACACATTATAAGACCATTCTAAATGTTAAAAAAATTTGTCTAAAATGGATTTCAAATTCATTTTATTTTTTTATGAATATGGATTTTAATAAATACAAAACTATTTCATTTTATTAACAACCAAATACGAACAAGTTATATTGAATTATTCAATACGTAGAAGTGTTTTATCTAACAAAATATTTTCATTATTTCCTATCTTTAGCATATATTTTGTGCCATCAATCATGTCTACATATATTCTTTTTTTAGACATACCATTAGAATAATTGTTATTGTTTTTAGCAGAGAAAAAACATCTAATGTTACCAAAGGGAAATAAATCTAAAAAATCTTTACCGGCAAAATGGGAAGTGTGAAAAAAATTTACATTTATATATAAAAGCAATATTTTTGCGCTTCGTTGCATTAACTTCATACTCGTTCAATTATTTTTATTATTCTTCGTATTCTGATTATTTATATTTTAGTTTTTTTTTCTAAACGAACAATACCACTACGCCATCAGGGAAATGCATTTTAATATCAATATTTCTAAAGATTAATTTAAGAATGTAATTTAAATAAGAATATATTATTTGGCATTATTTTAATACAACTGAAAGTTTCTAATTTTGTTTTTAATTTGTTGCAAAATGTGACAAATAATTGAAACATATTTTTTTTAATTTTTCTGATTTTTAATACTAATGTCTTTTTTTCTTTAATATCTTAATATATAAAAAATCCGTGTCACTGTGTATGTTTCGAATAAACTCAAAAACGAGTCAACTGATATTCATGAAAATTGGCATATATATGTAATTTGGTCCAAATTAGATGATGGGATAGTTATTATTTAAATTAATGGCCTTCTTATTATATATAATACAAAAGTACGTTTATTTGTTATGGGTGAACTCTTCAATGCCCCAACAGATTTTCGCCTTCCATCCCGCAATATATTCGTAAAAGACCTGTGCGTGTTTATATATACATATATTCTACCCCTGTAAATACTACGCCCCTTTCAGAAATAGTGATTCGTCCGACAGATGGCGCAATTTTTAGTTTTTTTGTGTTTTTGCACCGTAACTCAAGAACTACTGAACCGATTTTCACCAAACTTCATATACATGCTCTATAGGGCGTGAGGAGTGTTTCTGTGTAGTTTGAAGTTCGTCCGGCAGATGGCGCCATATTTAGTTTTTTTGTGTTTTTGCACCGTAAGAGTCTAAACACAATGTTTGCGGTGCGGTGCGATTTCTCGTTGCGGGAGAAAACAATAAACATAATACAACGGAAGACGGCTACGGCAATACTTGTCAGTGTTTATTTAAATTTTTATTAATTTTTTTGTGGATACATTTTTATAAAATTTTCTAAAAAATTTACTCTATGTTCCTTATAGGAACGACGGGAACATATATACATATGCATATATATACATACATATATAATATTTTGTAATATCAGTAACTAAAAACCAGAAATTATTAACATTTTATACATTGGCAGATATATTTGATATATTTTTTAAACTTTTATATTTATTGGCAAAAGTTTTTAACCCTTAAATGCATGAGGTCAGAACCTTTGACTTATATCAAGTAATTCTAATGCAAATTTGGTCCCTAAACACGAATATAGGATTTATTTTCAAGAAAAATTAACGGTTTTCGTGAAAAATTGGAAAAATAACTCTTTTTGAAAAATTAAAAACGAGAGAAAAAACTATTTAAAAAATTTAACTTGATCCAAATTTATTAAAATTTGTTAAAATAGTGTCCGATATACAATATGATAATAGTCTCCACAAAAATGGCACACATACTAATTATTTATTTACTTTTGAAATTTGGTTCACAAACTATATTTGTTCAAAAATTTCATACGACAACTTTGGTAGCTTGCTGATGATATAAGCAAACAAACTTAAACGGCGTTTCAAAGAAGACTTATACAGTATTCTTTATTTTAAAGGGTTCTTTATTGAGTTTCGGTTACATTTACTATATTATTTTTATCAAATAAGTAATGTACCATTTATGGTACGGTATGCATTTAAGGGTTAAACCTCAAAATAATTTTTTTGTTCACAATAATGTTGTGAACACCGCCAATCATTCAAAAACTATGGCAACATCAGAAAGAGAAAGAGAGTCAAAAATTGAGAGAATAAGAAAGTCCGCAGAGAAAATAAAATAGATTTTAATTTTATACCGTTCCGCACTGCGGTTTTTTACTTCAAAATCGTATGAAAAACCGCACCGCAATAAATTATCGGTACATTGTGTTCAGACTCTAACTCAAGAGCTACTGCACCGATGTTGACTAAACTTTATATACATGCTTTATGGGGCGTGAGGAGTGTTTCTGTGCAGTTTGAAGTTCGTCCGGCAGATGGCGCAATATTTAGTTAATTCGTGGGCAAAATCAAATTTTCATATTGTACCACCAATGCCATATACAACACTAATGTTTGCTTAGGGCCAGCAACGCGGACCGGGGTCAGCTAGTAGAAAATATATATTTAATTAACAAAGAAAATATTAGCTTTGTCCAGCCCTCATTTCTAAAACATCAATTTTATTAAAAAAAAAGTATGTCAAATACTTTGACATACATGCGTATATACACAGAGAAAACAGTACCTACTAAATACCTCATAAAATAGAACAAAATTAATAAGAAATCTCTATGGTTTTTTTTCAATAACGAAATCTTATTAATTTCATAGATAAAACCTTTTTGAAAAAATCAAGAAGAAATCTTGTAGTTTTTATGAGGTTATCTTATTGAGTTTTTCAATAAAAAATAAAAAATTGCATCCTTATTCTCTGTACTTATGTATTTTCATTTAAATACTATACCATATACATATGTATGTATGTATGTATGTAGTATATTGTAGATGTTATTTATTTATACATACAAATGTTATATTCTTAACTAACTTACTCACCAAGTATTGAACCAGCAAACTTCTACCTGATAGACAAGCGCTCTAACCAATATGCTAACAAGCAGCCTAAATAACCATTGAAACAAACATTCTTATACAAAAAGAAAAAAGATCATGAAAAAAATTGTCTGTATGTGTATGTATAGAAACGAAATAACAAGACAAATCATAAAATCAAAAAAATGTCCTTGTTAAAAAAATCAATAAAATGTTTTACACATAACCATATAGGAAACTACTAAAATCAAGAAGAAAACCTTATTGAAAAAATCAATAAGATAGCCTAATAAAATCAAGAAGAAAACCTTCTTAAAACAATTAATAAGGCAACCTAATAAAATCAATAAGAAATCCCTATAGTTTTCAATTTATAAGAAAACCTAACAGAATCAAGAAGTTTTTCTCTATCGATTGTTTTTTCGTGCCAAAAATAACGGAAATTTAGTAGAAAAAGTTTTGAATAATATGATTTCTTCTTGAATTTATGTGGTTTTCTTCTTGATAAAATTGATAAGATTTACCACATAAAAACAATAAGGAATCTCTATGAAAAAATCTTCTCTTCTTTCTGCTGGGATACCCTTTAGCCTAAAAACGTTTCATAGAGAAAATCTTATTGATTCTATGAGGCAGTTTTTTCTCTGTGTACAAGAAAATATTAAATTTTCCAACTCCGGAATCATCCTTTTAGGTTTTTCTGATTAAGTTTAGAAAAATATTTCTTTCTAAAAATAAAATAAGTTTAATTTATAGAGAAAAATAAATAAATTTGTTCTAATAGGTTACTGTTATATACCAAAAAAAATAAAATTTTCCAACCCTGGCATCGTCTTTTTGATTTTTAATACCAACTTAATTCTAACTAATATAGAAAAAAGTTAAAACTTACAACAAAAAAAAAACAAAACTAGTTTCAGCTAGTTACTTTTATATGGCAAAGAAAAACGTTTAAACTTTCCAGCTCTGACACCATATTTTCGGTTTTGCTGATTTTCAATACCAATCTACTTCGGACCATTTCTGACACACCAATTCAAGACCAAAATCGCTAGCTTTCTTATGAGCTTCGGAAAAGCGATTTCACATACAGACAGACGGATGGACGGACGGACATCGCTTATTCTACTTCCCTATTTAGGGGGTGAGAGTAGAAGAAATCGAAAAAAAGTTATCCATACAACTAACGACCACTCTAATATACATATACTGTTTGTGTTGCATATCGTCACCTTAAATGCAAACGGACCTAACTACACACTTATATATTTTACAGGAGAAACAAAAAATTTTACAAAACCAATAATAATAAACATTATCTTTTAAATTTACTTGTAGTATGGATACTTATATGTTTTTAACCATTTATTTCCTTTTTATATATATTTAAGCTTTTATGTTAGTTACGTTCTTGGCAATAAAAAAAAAATGAATTCATAATTACGTCCGTATGAATTTCTTTAATAAAGTCGTAATTTTTGATCGCAGATTTCTAAATATTTGCATGAACATGTAGTTTGATAAAATGAACCATAATCAATCAAAAAAGCGATTTCGAATTTTTGTGTAGTTACGTCCGTTTGCATTTAAGATGACGATATATACCCTTTATCATTTTTTGTGAATATAATAATATTTTTAAGGTATAACATTTATTTTAATAAAGATAAAAAACTATAAAAAGGGCTTTCTTTCCTCCATTAAATATCGTTTGCACAAGGGCATTTGCATGATATCAAACGTGACCGTCTTACACATTTAAAGTGAAAAAAGTCAATATAAAATATATTTTTATATTGAACATAACAGTAACTTCAAGCTCTAAATTATTCCCATAATTGGTGCTAAGTTTGACTTTGAACAACTGTTCATTTTCAAGAGATATTCAAAACCAAGGCATTTGCATGTGACAAAAACAGGAGTTGTATTTTCGCTCAACGATAAAAACGATGAAGGAATATTTTAATGGGACTAATTTAAGAATGTTGCGCACTAGTACCTCTTTAAAATTGGTTTGATCTTACACAAAAATGATTTGTGTATTTCTTTTCTAGTTAAATTTTAGTCACAGTCGCACGTGACATTTTTTTCTATCACGATATTTATATTGTTTCTGTTGCTCTCTTCACAAAAGAATTAACAAACAAAATCTAAAATTATAATTAGGAACATGATTCAAGGCACAAAATATGATATATCAAGCTAAACAATGTTTAGTAGGTTTAAAATTTGTAAATGTTAGGTAAAATCAGAACTATGCATATCGTTACCTTAATATAGAAAGGCCTTAACTCATTATTTTTTTGAAATCGAAATTTTTGCATATTTCAATACATTTTATGTTCTTCTGTAGAAATACACAAAACCTGGATTTCAAAAAAAATATTGAGTTAGGGCCTTTCTATATTCATGTATTTGGTCTTCTGAATGTGGTGGCAGTTTTATGCAACTTTCTGCTCTACATCCAAACTTTCCAATGAAAATTTAATACGTGAATTGCTGCTTTGAGTCATCGTAGCAAAATTTGTTGAAATATTTTTTTTTTGTAACAAAAATTAAAATTTGCCATCTGTTACTTACAACAGTATTGATGTTGTTATATAATGTTCGTTAATTTCTTTTGTTTTTCATAGCAAGTTTTAAAAAAATATACAATTTAGAGATTAAACCTTTTTTTTTTGTTCTTACTATACTAATTTCTTGCGCAAAGCTTAGGACATAGTTTGAATTTTTGTAAAACCATATGTATGCTCTAAAATAACATTGTTTTCAAAATTACAAAATGCAATTAATTGCTTTCAATTAAATTATAAAGTTTTCTTTTAAGAACGCAAACTTTATTGCAGTTGTTCACTTTTATTGCTTTTTAAAATGTATATTTTTTAAATTAAGTCCTCTGCAGAAAGAAATTGGTCAAAGCCATTAGTTATTTACAATCCAAAAGAGTTAATGACCCGACTTTTATATTTCGCCTTCTTCATTTACTACTTTTTGTCTTTTATGTCTTCTTTAATTATTCTTGCTGTAACAGTCGTGTAGATGATTTTCTCTTGTACACTCTGCACCATTTTATACAAATGGAGGCAGTAATGCGGTTTGCTATCATTTTGTTAAGCCAATAATAATTGTTGTAAAAGAAATCGTAAATTTATATATATTCATTTCTCAATAGTTCGGGAGATTAAGCAATCGATAGTTTGTTTCACTTGCTAGGATACATATTAGAGACTTGCCCAAACATATTTTTATGAAATGTACTTAAGTCTTTGTTAGATTTCTGTCTCAAGCGTCTTGTAGTGTATCTTGTAGTCGGTGTCGAACGCTTTTACATTTTTCCTTTTTAAGTTCAAGGCAATTTAACAATTATATCCAAATAATTACAGTGGCTACCGAAAATTTGCATTCTCTTATATATTTCCATAAAAATTTATTTTAAGAAAAAAAGCGATCGCTATGTCGTTTTATTCTACTAAATTTCTAAGTAAACCAATGAAAAAACATTTTCAGTTTGAACGGCCATGCAGCTAGTTGAACACCTTTGCCAGTTTAGTGTTTTAACAATTAAATTTTCTGGCAGCACTGATGTTTGAAGTGTGTGCAAATAAAATACTCCTGTATATACTCATGTTTAGCCGAGTAAATACTCAGAGTATTTTTATACTTATGTATGTGATTATAGCTGCTACAGTTTATAAATTTTATTTAAATATAGTAGATAGTTTGTGTTTCATAATATAGAAAATAATCGTCTTTGTTTGTTTATAGTTATATGTTTTCGGTTTAATGATGGGTATGTTTGCGTATGAGCATTGTTTTTATTTTATGCTATACGCCTTTTATAGTTACTAGTGTTTGCCCAGTGGTTGAAAATCAACCATTAACGCACAGAGGTGGAGAATAGAATGAAAACATTTAAAGTTTGATGAATTTAAAACACAATTTAAA
Source organism: Tachina lurida (assembly GCA_944452675.1). Classification (NCBI taxonomy): domain Eukaryota; kingdom Metazoa; phylum Arthropoda; class Insecta; order Diptera; family Tachinidae; genus Tachina; species Tachina lurida. Next base: position 42,342,565 of record OX101752.1, read on the forward strand.
AACTATATTCAAATATACATATGTATAGACTCCAAGGTAAACCACTCTCTTAAACCACTTTCTTAACTACTAAATACGAATTTAGAATTTCATTTGTCGGCATAAATAAGAATAGATTTTAAGCAAACTATTTAAAAAAAGTTGTTCACTTTTTGAACTAAATGTAATTAGATATTTGCTCCTAGTGTTTTCACTTCATATTCATTATTATTGCCCAAAACAAAAATATTCGTTTATTTTTTCATTGAACTCTTTTTCTCTAAAGTTTTAGACTCCCCATTAAAACGTTTGTTACAAAAAAAAAGTTATATTCCCTATTCTTTGAGAAAGATCCCATATGTATGTACGAATATGCTAGCCTAATAATATAAACATTCCATCATATTCCAACATTCCATCATATTCCAACATTCCAGTATGTTCAGTAATTTAAAGCACAGAAAAATAATGAAAACAATGAACAAAAACAAAACGCACACAAAATAAACCAAAAATAAAAAACTTACTTTTATTAATAATTAAAAAAATATATTATTTTTAAGCATCTAAAGAAAAATAATACAGTACCACTCGTTATTTAAATATCCAAATTTTATTAGTTTCAGCAATAATCGTTTAAGTACATAGAAATATGGAAATAAGAATAGAATGAACAAATAAAATACGTTTTTCCCTCTGAGTGTTTATGGAGTTGCCAAGCCAAATTGTTGTAATTTTTTTTTAGAAAATTAAGAGAGAAAGAGAAATCATGGCTTTATGATTGGCTAATATTCTTAACTGTTTTTAACTATCTTAGACACAAAAATGTAGAAGAAAAAATACATTCTGCACTGCTCCTATTGTCAATCTATCTAACCAAAAAGAAAATCAAGCGAATACGTTGAGTTTAAGTCAGTTAAAATGGTTCTTAACTTTTTTCACTTGCCTATTTATATATAGATTAGGCAGCCAATACCCAAACTTAAAACGATACTTTTTCATTATCTGGTAGTGATCTCGTATAAAATAATATTCACTTTTCGGAATTCGTATATGTTTATTAAAATACAGCGAAATATTGTAAAATATAAGAAAGTTACATCGCAAGTTTTACATATTTTCCAAGTGACATTTGCTAAGTTCGTTTGGACTATCGCTTATTTTTTACTGTTTAAAAACTATAATTTTTGTTTATGTGCTATCTTTCTATGTTTGATTGCTACTGTTAAATCCAAAAGATAGTGAATGCAAAAAATTGATCTTACTCCCGGCAATATAAGATGAATTATTCACATACATTATTAAACTTTAGGCTATGCTTAATATCATGAGCGAAAAAGTTATAATTTTAAAATGTTGTCAAAGCAAATGACGGCCTTGGAGAGCTCGAGTTCAAACCCTGGTTAAACCCACTCATATCAATGTCATAAATATTTCTGATTTGAAAAGTAATCAAACCAAATGACGCTCTGTCTTCGAGAGCCCAAATTCAAACCCTTGTCAGACCCACTCATATCAATGTCATAAATATTTCTGATATGCATTAGTTTCGATGTTGATGTACGTCGCAGCGCCCACTTTCATCGAATATCTGTAGCAATTAATCGACGGTAAGTTAACTTATAGAAGGGCTACATAGCTTAAACCTATATGTTATTAATTAAGATTTTCTTCCCTCTATCTATTTACCAGTTCACCAGCTGTACTTGCACTATCCCTTTCTTACTCTCTCAGGCATAGGCCTAGAAAGGCCAGTCTAAGGGTTTAATTGCCCTCCCCCTCCCGCTCAATTGTTGTCGTTTCCCTCTTATAATTATTAAAAATTGCATGTAATTATTTATTTGATTATTAGTGATGAAAATTAGCAGTCGTAATGCCCCCATAGAAAAAATTTATAGCTATGCCACTGCTCTCAGGTAACATAAAGGAACATTTTATTTAGACCCAAGTGAGCTCAAAGCTCACTTATTTTTCCAGCAGCCTATCAAACCTTACTTATGATGTGTCGGACAACATATCGAGCCTTATTTTCGTTTTTATCGTAAGCGACAGAAATTAAATTTTTCAGGAGAAAGTTTTTTAAAATATTCAAATTTGTTTTACATATGTAAATTTTTGCTTACGATAAAATTTTGTAAGTAAAATAAAACTGCCGGTTCCAAGCCAAAAAAAAGGTATTCCTTTATTAGGCCGATATATGTACACAATCCACTAAAGGGTTTTTGCCAAATGATAACATTTTGATTAATATAAACACATTTCCCAGCTCAATACCACCCTTATGGCTTGCTGTATTACATCTTAAAACTTTAAAGGCATATGAACACACGAGAGTAACTTTTTGAGGAAGCACAAGTTTTTATATTAAAAGTGTCTTTTAAGTTATATACTTTTAGTCCAATGTTTCCCCATAGAAATAAAAATTGTAGCCCATAACATGTACTCGTAATTAACCACATGTTTCTACTAACCAGGCAGGCTACTCGCCTCCAAGATATTAGTGCTTTTCATATAAATTTTCCACTCAAGTCGACCAATCGCGTTCGGGAAACAGGGTGTAAGATTTAACATTTCTAAGAATGACAACAATAAAGGTGAATTCGCCCAAAATTTTTGTCTGGAGAAAATTTTTTTACTTAGAATTTTTTTGGAATAAGATTCATCCATTTCGAACATTTTGTCTAGAAAATCAAAACGATACTTATTAATTTTACAAGTGGCAGCACAGCGGCAAACGATTACAATTTGCTATGTCACACACATCGTTTTAATTGTTTAGTGCCGATGTTTTCAATTTCCCTTTATTTGTATCCTAATAAATACAAGTAAACTCTGTGATTTTATTGTTCTAATAAAATGATGTGGCAGCTGAGGTTCAACTTTGGCTGAAAAATTAAAATAGTTCGATTTTGTCCGGAAAAAAATTAAAACTAAACCAGTTCAAGCAGAAAATGTTCCAAACAAAATTAGTTCTCTTCCTTTCTGTCTCTCTCAAAAAAAAAAAAAAAACGTCAAACTCCATATAAAACAAAATGTTCTAAAGGCCACCATTTTGTTCCAAAACAATGGGTGAAGAAATAAATTAAATATTGGTTAAAAGTTAAAGGTTAAAATATTAAGACGTAAAACCCATTCCAATTGTTTTGAAAAAAGAGAATATTGATGGTCCCATCATTTTCATTTCTACTGTCTACTATCTTCGAAAGCATTTCCTTCTTTAAACCTCATGCTAGATACTTTTGTGCGACACTGTTTAAGTGAAGATGTATGCATGCCCTCACACACATGTTGTTAAGCCAGACAAGATCCAGTCGGAAATGTTAAGTTTCTGCACACACAAAAAATGTATTTTTAATTACCATCTCAAAGATAAAATTGTTTAAGCTGCAAAGAAGATTTTCGAGATAATGTAAGTTTTTATTTAACTTTCCTTCAGTTTTAAAATTCTTGGATGCTGAAATTTATATCCTTGCACAAACATAACGAGCATATTAAAATACTCGCTGGCAGAAGCGCTTGGTTATTAGTTACAGGATAGCAAGAATAACAGAAATTGCGAAAGTTAAAATACGTTGCACAAACTAACATTATTATTATTATATTATTAGATTATAACAACTGCATGCATGTCTGTTGCAAATCACCAGCAAAGGAAAATAACATAATTATATATTTCATGACTAAAGATGTTTTGAATGACTAACGTAGTCATTTTGTTAACAAGAAATTGTCACAATATTGCTGAGATTTTTTAATGAATACTTAACATTTGCAAAAAAATAAAATAAAAGAGAAGATGACTGAGTAGCTGCATATTGGATTAATATAGTTTATAAAATGTAGCGCTGAAATAATAATTAAAAAAAAAAGATGGCTACAAAGCGATTTATTAACAAGATGTGGCCAATGTTATGATATTTAAGATGAGCTGATGTTATTAAAAGAATTAATAAACTTAAGTTCTTATAAATATCAGTCATGTTGTTAATGATGGTATAAATACAATTTTTAGTTCATATTCATTTAACTTTGGGATATTCTTATAGCGCAGGCCAATGCCTTTGTTAATAATAATTTGAAAGCTGGTTTGCCATGTCTTTGAAGAAAAGTATTCTATAATATTAAAAATATACATATAATTTTATTAAAGATTCTTTTACAAGAGTCTCTTGAACACTATATCTCAATATAATTTTTTAAAATATTACTAGCGTTAGGTACGTATGTCAAATGCACATATTATTTTATACATTACACAGTGTTACAAATTTGAATGAAGTAGAAAAACCTGGGACCGCATATTATTTTTCTTGTAGGGCTTGTCGAGTTGAAGAAGAATCAAATAGTGAAATATGCCGGACACCTCCAAAATCCGGATTTATGGTTAAAAAACCGGGTTTTTTACCTTTGCGCACTTATAAGCCTGTACCTTTTTTGATAACGATCCGATTTTCAATTTCTTACTAGATTTGGAAAGAAGAAACTGAGATCTTACGAATGATATATAATTTCGCTAAGAAAACTTGAGAAATTTTGGTGTTATTGTCCAGCAAACACAAATTTTGTAGAGTTTTCAAAAATTTCTCAACTTTGGTGACGTTTGTATACACTATTTTATTAAGAAACTATAATGCTATTGAATTTATTCAAAAAGTACATTTAGTTACGATTACAATGCATATTTGGGGTTAAAAATAGATACGCAATTGACTGAGTTCTTCAACTTTTCATGAAAACAAAATTTTTTCCAAAATGCCTGCACAATGTTTTTGGTGTTGTTTTTATGCACCTTCTATTAAGTTATATATCAATGTTATCCTAAACACAAAAAAAAGTGTAATGAGAGTTTTAGTCATTCAAAAATATTGTCTTTTTCGTGTTCTTTTTATGCACTTTCCTTAAAATTACAAATCACTGTTAGCGTAAACACAACAAAAATTTTAGTTTTTCTTTTAATATGACGTTTTGTTAATGTCTTCTTTTTCACTTTGAATCTGTGTATTTAAAAAAATTTTCACAATTTAATAAAAATCGTGTGCAATTTAAATTAAAATTAATTAAAAAATGTGTGACAATCGTAACAAATTTTGCTATATTTGTGGCTTATTTACTGATATCAGTCACCGGCGTGGTTTTAAAAACAATATTGGAGTGGTAGAAGTGTACAATAAAGTATTTAATCGTTTTTTTGATACTAGTCGCTGGTACGAGCCAGAATTTGTTTGTCAATATTTCTGTAATACATTAAAAAAAAAGAAAATTCAACCTTCGTTTGTTTTGCCCTTTTCTACGCCTATGATTTGGCATCATCAGCCATATCATAAACCAAATGATTGCTACTTTTGTCAAACCGATGTTTTAGGTCACTGTTTTTAAACGCGCAAAAACATTAAGTATGCAAATGTTGCAACTGTTATAAAACCGATACCTGCAAGTAATGATCTACCGACAACGAGCAAATGTGTCGATGTAACAGAAAAAGATTTTGAACAAGAAGAGTTCCTTCCATCCACACATTTTTTAATTAATTTTAATTTAAATTGCACACGATTTTTATTAAATTGTGAACATTTTTTTAAATACACAGATTCAAAGTGAAAAAGAAGACATTAACAAAACGTCATATTAAAATAAAAAACTATAATTTTTGTTGTGTTTACGCTAATAGTGATTTGTAATTTTAAGGAAAGTGCATAAAAAGAAGACGAAAAAGAAAATATTTTTGAATGACTAAAACTCTCATTACATTTTTTTTTGTGTTTAGGATAACATTGATTTGTAACTTAATAGAAGGTGCATAAAAACAACACCAAAAACATTGTGCAGGCATTTTGGAAAAAATTTTGTTTTCACGAAAAGTTGAAGAACTCAGTCAATTGCGTATCTATTTTTAACCCCAAATATGCATTGTAATCGTAACTAAATGTACTTTTTGAATAAATTCAATAGCATTATAGTTTCTTAATAAAATAGTGTATACAAACGTCACCAAAGTTGAGAAATTTTTGAAAACTCTACAAAATTTGTGTTTGCTGGACAATAACACCAAAATTTCTCAAGTTTTCTTAACGAAATTATATATCATTCGAAAGATCTCAGTTTCTTCTTTCCAAATCTAGTAAGAAATTGAAAATCGGATCGTTATCAAAAAAGGTACAGGCTTATAAGTGCGCAAAGGTAAAAAAACCGGTTTTTTAACCATAAATCCGGATTTTGGAGGTGTCCGGCATATTTCACTATTGGATTCTTCTTTAACTCGACAAGCCCTACAAGAAAAATAATATGCGGTCCCAGGTTTTTTGGACTGTCGCACCGTGTTATACATACTTAAAACAAATTTACCCTATAGGAACTCAAACCCATTTGTAAGTAACTTCAAACTGGTTTTTTAATAATCACAACTGGTTTATTAAGTGACTTTTTTCCTTGTCGCCGACTCACTATTTTAACATGGGCATGTCATAGGCGGTAGTTAATTAGTCATCTCTGTATGACTTTTTAATTGACTACTAACTACTTATTTTTCAACCAATGTATAGTTAATTAATGTTATAGTAAAAATATATATATATATATATATATATATATATATATATATATATATATATATATATATATATTTATATTGTATATGTATATATTTATATATATCTATGTAAATATGTAGATATATATAAATATTTACAAATTTTAAGGTCGAAGAAATTACCTAACATATATAAATATTTATTATTATTATATTCACTAAAAATAAAAAATTCGTATATATGACAGCGCACAGAGAAAGGGACCTAAGGGTAAAAAAAATCAATTTTCACTTTTTTTTTTATGTGGTCAACATCTGAGCATCGAATGAGACCGATCCCATGCCCCAAAAGTGTTCCCTCCCAGAGATATGCGCGTTTTATGAAATTAAAGTCGACGATTCTAAGGTTATGTGAAAAAATTTTCGTACTAACAGAGTGATATTCATGATTTAAAAGAATTATAAATGAGTATTTATTATAATTCACAATTAATAATTTCAGAAAATAAACCTGTATTCGAAAAAACGCGAGCAAAATTGATATCAAGCTCATGGAAACAGCGCGCTAGGTACAAAACAGTAAAAACCAACTACACAAAACAAGAGGTAGGGACGACCTACACGCGTTTTCAAGGTTGGCCGACAGGTTCCTGACGTCATGAGATGTATCGCTTTCAAATGAGACCAATACCAACACGCTCAGTGATTGTACACCAAAGATACACGTATTTAAATTTTTAAAATGGCACTCCTGAACAAAACCGGTTTTTACCCTTAGGTCCCTTTCTATTTTGCGCGTCACATATACATACAAACCGCTCATAGAAAATATTATACATATTAAGTATTGAAATTATTTAGTTTTTTTTCAACGCAAACATTTGACTTTTGATTTCATGACATGTTTCTTTTGTTTTTTTATTTTCTTTTCATTTACTTATTTTGCTTCTATTCAATATGTTTGGTTGATATCTGCGTGAGATTTAAACCAAATTGTAGTCACTTGCAAAATAATTAATTTATAAGTTCGTGTTTTTACTCAACTGATTAATTTATTTACTACAGGGTAACTACACGATTAACTGACATATAGAGCATATCCAGTAAACTCTTTTCGAGAGTTTGTAATGGGTAGGGTAGTCTTTTAATGGCTTACCAAGTAATGAGTGGAGTTTATTTATCCAATTATTTTACGTGTATTATAATGACTGTCCAGTGATGAACAAAATATGCACATATTTATATCATTACGTGAAAGTACTTATTTTAGTATGCCTTTTCGAAACGCTTTAAGGAGCAGAAGAGACAACAACAGTGTTGCCAAAATGTTGTAGGCATTTCCCGCCATATAGCCCCTGAAAACCCGCTAAAAACCGCTACATGAATAAAAGTAAACGCTAATAAAACCGCTGAATTTTTTTTTTAGCATCTTATTCCTTTTTTTATGGTTTATTGGCAAAAAAAAAATATGCAAATACATATGTCGGAATCTCATAGTTCGCCAATATTTGTGAGCAAAACTCAGCCTACAATTTAAATAATTTTATTTCCTGCAGAGTCCCCATACTCGAACTTCGAACCATAAAAAAGTAGAATCCAAGTGACCATTTCATCTTCTAATATTGATACGTTTTTTCTGCGACAGACCCTAATTATTCTAAACGTATAGAATTATATCTTGCCGTTTTAATTGAAATAGGAAGCTATCTGTTTTTGTTGAAATTTGCTGATTTTCTGACTATCTGAAATTAAAAAAGTAGTGTTGATAGAATAAACTCTATGGCTCAGTTCACATTTGCTTGAGGTTAAATTTCAAAAGAAAATTTCAATCAAAAACAAATTATTCAGAAAAAGTTATTCAAAACAGTTTTCCCTTTTCCCCAAATTGTAATCGTGAATAATTTTTCGCCAGAAATCTGTTGCCTTTTTCGATTCCCCTTAGCGAGCATAATATTTTTCACATGGATTTTTTCACTTTTCCCTTGGTTTTGTTCACTTTATTTTTTCAGGCGAACTGAATAAATATATCGTGTAATTTTATTACTAAGCTTCCAATTAATAACTTTTAATTATAAATAATTATTTTTAGGACAATATATATATATATATATATATATATCAGTAAATAATTAATAACAATAATTCCGTACAACACCTTTTTTCATTGATTATGAACATCTTTGGTTCACATGTTGTATATTTTATGGCGATAGCATACATACGAATTTTTCCACTGCAGTCAAAATATTTAAAACTATAACCTTAAACTTAAAAACATTGCATTTGAAACCAAAAATGTGTGTATTTCTCACTATGAAACATAAATTTGTCTGATTTTTAATTAATATTTAAGCTTTACAAGTCTTTACAATTTTTTTACATTCACTGCGAAACGATAGCGAGGACAAACGTTCCCGATAGCAAATTTCCCTTCATGGGGAATGAAAATTTTATATGAACAAAAATTTCACATTTTAGTCACGAAAAGGATGATTGTTTTGAGAGATTTGTTTCATTGATCCAATCACCCACCCAGTTTTCAGTTTGTTTTCGACTGGTCTAAAGTTTTGTTTACTAGTTTTTTTTTAATATGAAAAGAAGGATTAACCGTTAACTAAATTTATAGTTTTGAATTAAATTTTATCTTTTTTTCTAAGATTGAGCAAAAAGCTAAAAACCAGTCAAATAAGAAATTTTTCCGCTCAAAAACCCGCTGGTGGTTTTTTTAATAGACTTGCCGCTAATAGCAACAAAATACAGTCGTATATAGCGGGAAAACCGCCGTTTTGGCAGCACTGGACAACAACCATCATATTTTTTGTGGGATGCTTTTTTTTAGATTATTAATTTGTAATGCTTTCCAGGGTTATATACTCGTATAGGTTATTTATATATATACAATTGGGGTATTCACAACAGTGTCATAACTGTCCTAAGTGTTATAATGTCTTAACATTTTAACATAGTTTAAAAAAATTGTTGTTGTGACTCAAACAAAAAGGTCATAAAGTAATAAGACTTTATTAGCTATGTTTATTGTTTGTCATAACTACATGTAGAAATGCGTGAGAGTTTACCAAAGGAATTGAGAGAGAGAGAGAGTAAGCAATGTACAAAGGTGCTAAACCAAAATACAAATAAGTACAATATTTTTAATTGTAAATTATGAGGGGTTGCTCACAGCATTATATTATTTCGTGTTATTAGTTTAAAACGTTTTAATTTATGAGTACCATCTGAATACCCCAAATATATATATAGTCATATAATAAATTCATATAAATTTGTATGTTACATATTTCTTTATACAATTTTGTACAAATATATTTCCCATTACAGCAGTAGTCACAGGTTTAAATTTAAAAAAAAAACTTCGTAAAACAAAAACTTGAATCTGTTTTAGGCCAAATTAACATTTTTGTGCCATGTGCCCCAAGAAAGCGTAACCACAAATTACTAATGAAAAATTATTTGACACAGACACGTATTTATTAAGTTAAACAGTTTCATACATAACTAATAGACAATTTTATAGAATCCAACATGATTGGAAACTCTTTAAATCACTAAATACATGTCTTAATCACACAGTTTGGCATTAGTAATTAGTGGTTACGTTTTTATGCGCATATGACCCTCAAATATAAGCCCAGCATTAAGTTTTCCTTTCCGTTCTCCATAAAAGCAAGCCAAATGCGGCTTAGGGCTTTCTCTACAGTAAAGTAACAAAATGTTAAATCTACCCAGCAAAACATTTCATATAAGTTAATCAATCGGGTTCGGAATTAAGAATTTTTGGTGGAAGCTCTTCCCTACTGGATCACCAACTTAAGGATTTCAACAACGCGTGAGAATTAAGTAATAGATTCTTGAGTACTACATTGTTTATTTGGCACTATACATATATACGTAATCTATGTAGACTTAAAGAATCATTCTTCTCATCAATCAACTTCTACATATATTTATAGCTATGCTATTTATATCACGAGGGAAATTGGACGTGATTTTCGCAACAAAAATAATGGACACTATTACAGTTATAAATTTATTTTTGTTGTGATTTCTTTGTACTTATAACCAGAATAAACCAAACAAATTGGTCGATTTTGTTTTGTTTCGTTCCTTGAAGTGAGTGCAACAAAAACAAAACAAAAACAATGAGAACGATTGTTCAATTTGTTTTTGCTTTCTTTTTTTTTGCACATGAGCATAAACCAGAGAACACAGCCGATCGGCTGTAAGCTGGCAAACAGGTGCCACCAGCCACAAACAGCACATTAATTTAATCGTACGCCGCTAGAAAAGAAAATAATGCACAGAGAAAAAACTGCCTCATAGAATCAAGAAGATTTTCTCTATGAAACGTTTTTAGGCTAAGGGGGCTAAGAAGCTAAGGGGCAGAAAGAAGTGATGATTTTTTTCATAGAAATTCCTTATTGTTTTTATGTGGTAAATCTTATTCATTTTATCACGAAGAAAACCACATAACATCAAGAAGAAATCTTATTATTCACAACTTTTTTTACTCAAGTTTCGTTATTTTTGGCACCCAAAAATACAGAAAAACTTCCTGATTCTGTTAGGTTTTCTTATAAATTGTATACTATAGGGATTTCTTGTTGATTTTATTAGGTTGCCTTCTTGATCTTTTTTAAAAGGTTTTCTTCTTGTTTTTAGTAGGTTCCTATATGAGTATGTGTAAAACATCTCATTGATTTTTTTAATAAGGAAATCTTCTTGATTTCATGAGGTGTCTTGTTATTTCATATCTATAAATAGACATAGAAACAATTTTTTTATGATCTTTTTCATTTTTGTATAAGAATGTTTGCACAATAATTTCAATAGTTATTCAGGCTGCTTGTTAGCATATTGGTTAGAGTGCTTGTCTATCAGTCAGAAATTTGGTGGTTCAATATTTAGTGAGTAAGTTAGTTAAGAATATAACATATGTATGTATAAATAAATAACATCTAGAATATACTACATATATACATACATATGTATATGGTTAAGTTTTGTTATTGAAAAAATTAATAAGATAACCTAATAAAAACTATAAGATTTCTTCTAGATTTTTTCAAAAAGGTTTTCCCCATGAAATTAATAAGATTTCCTTATTGAGAAAAAACCATAGAGATTTCTTATTAATTTTGTTCTATTTTGTGAGGTATTTAGTAGACACTGTTTCCTCTGTGTGGGAAAAAAATGTAAGCGTTTTGAAATATTTGCGGCGAATTTGACATCATCATATAATATAATTGTATTCGCATTGTTATTTAACACGTTAAATATGTTTTACATAGCTAAGCAGCATAGCTATAACCGGGTGTACTAAGACTCTTCTCTTCTTTTTTTTTTAATTTTATGTAATGTTATTTGTAAGCAAGCGAGTAATAAAATATGGCAATTAGGAAAGTAAGTCATGGAATGTAGTTCTGATGGTAATGTCTAATTTTTTGTTGGGTATTAATATAAATACAATAATAGCACTACTGCTAAGTAGAATAACTATTTTTCCCGACTAATTGCATTTTTATTTTGACACATTTGATTTAATTTCAAATCACGCATTTTTATGCTGCTGTCAAAATTTCATCACTATTATAACAAAGTCTGTAGCAGTTGAATTATCTGCACTCCATTTAACAAGCTCACACTCAAAAACAACCTAATATTTATAACATTCATCTACAGGCGTCAATGTTTGTAGCAACTGTTCCGCCATAGCAAAAAAAAAGAAGTCATAATGCAATAACTGGCTGGTGTAGAATATCTTCATAATATGTTTGTGTGTATACATATGTGTTAGTGAAGTGCAAATATTCGTATTCGTATTAGAATTCCCCAGCATTCAGACATTTTAAGATATTAGCATTCGTTATTTATTTCGGGTTACTTATTTCGATGTTATAAAAATATCAGGCCCATACTCTTATTTATTGCAAAGAAAAAATTTTTTTTTTTAATTTTCGTTACTGAAGGAACGTTTCAGAGCGAAATATACCTATTTTTTGTTATATATGTATATCAAATTTAACACCTGTTTTTCTCTCATTCCAAAGCTGGAAACAAAAAATTAATAACGCCACCTTAAGGCATGATATGTTTTTAATTATTTTCAAAAATATTATCTGCGCACGGCGAAAAATAAGAAGAATACGGCAAAATTCCTGAAAAATTTCCATGTTTGGGATTTTGCGAAATTTATTTGGGAATTGCCGGGAACTCAAAAAAAGCAAATTCTAATTCTTCTTAATTTCTCTGTATAAACTGCATCATTCTACTGTATGATAAGTGCGAATTTAATAGCATTCAATTGCGTAACATCTATGTCATCCCGGAAAACTCTTCATATGTTGTAAGCAGATGCAGGTAATTATTAAAAAATTAAATACATACTCCTCAAACGCTATAAAAAATTTCATGGCAATCGGATGACCCGTTTAGAAACTGCAGAATTATTTCTATTTTTTTTTAACAAAATACCCCACTGTGCAATAGCAACCTTATGTAAAAATCATTAGAAATATTCCACATTTGCGCTACTTCGGGATCACAAGTTAAGAATCTTATTGACTTCCTCGGAAGCTCTTTTTTTACTTGGATATTTAGTTTAATACAGAGACTTTTTTTATTATATAATTATAATAAATGTTATTAGAGGCCCACTTAGACTATTATACATGTATAGAGAACGAAATCTAAAGACATTTGTTTCGACTGTCAAAAACACTAACGTAAGGTGACATTTTATGTTCACACCACCACACCTCATATTACATTAAAAACACAGGTAGAAGGCAAACAGCTGTTGAGGGTTAATATGCCTACATTAATCGTTGAGTTTCGGCGGCAGAGCAGATTCATGCACGCTGTGGTCGTGCCGGCCTTTGAAAATAGACGCCGGTTAAAGTAATTGATTTAGATAAGATAAAGAAAAAGAAAATACCATAATCTAGTTAGTTTTCAGACATGGCTTGCCCAAGAAATATTCAATACGACAATAATATTAAAAATTTATAGCCAGGTTTAAGACGGGGACATATACCATAAACGACAGCACGGCATCGGCGTCGAAACAGACGGATTGTTAGTTTATTTATTACTTGATTTTGTAACAATGCATTTCTGATCAGATGAAAAGTATTATCGATTAGAAAAATTAAAATAGAAAATGGTCAAGTATTATGGGACGTCAAATTTTTATCGTATTATTTATTGTTCGTTTTGACATTTTGCATTCACAATATCACACTGGCATGTATTATTTAAAATTTTGACATGTATTTATACAAAGTATTACAGTCTGAAGTGCCCTTTGATGATGGCCAGTAACATTTTTGATTGTTTTTATTAACTCTTTTTCATACAAAGAGCTGCAGTTAAATAACTTTTAATTTCACTTGCCATATTCGTATTTGTATTCGCGATTATTAAAACTAGTCATTTAGGCACATCACTTGTATGTAAGATATGTATATATATATATATACATATCTCTTTATGTAGTAGTTCATTTATTATATAAACACATATAAAATATTATCCCATGGAATTTATTTCTATTTCTAGACTATTGTTTTTATTTTTATTACATATACTACATATTTCACGTAAGTATAAGTATATAAAAGAATTTTTATCATGAATGTCAAATTTTTTCAAATTTTCAAATTTTTTTCGAATTTTTTCATTCGAACATAATTTCTTTCTCTGTTATGAAATTAAATATAGTAATTTTTAATAAACAAATGGCATTAATGACAGTTGTTGATTGTTATGCCAAGCACTAGCAGAACGGAACAGCATGCTATTTTCGAAGGCCGCCACTCCTTCAGCATCAGCATTCTGGTGTTTGGTTCACTGTGCCCGGTGTCAAATGCTAAAGAACAAACAACAAAACTGCTAGACTATTGTAAGTTAGTGATGTTAAAATTTGAGCTTTCATTACATAAAAAGCTTTCACCAGAATGGAGTACCATGAATTACAATAGTTCCCATATTCCATTTCCATTGAAAAATATGTATATAGGACTGAGGTTTGCCACTGTGGATGAGTGGAAGCAATGCTAGCCTCTCAGTCCAAAGGTCGTGGATTAGATTTTTGCTATAGAACTTGGGTGTTTTCTGCAGACATGCTAATCGCTTCGCTAGTTCTGTTTGTTAAAAAAATTTTAAGAAACGAAAGAACGCTGATGCTGAAGATGTGACGGCCTTCAAAAACAGTATGTTGTTCCGTTCTGCCAATGTTTGTCATAATACTGTCTTTAGTGCAATTTGTTCCTGAAAAATTATGACATGTAATTTGGCTTAAATAGCGATAAAAACTTTAGCCCAATAAAATTATCTCTTATTGGAGGATAAATATTAAGCAGATCGACTTGTAGTGTATCACACAAGTTGATAATGCTTGCACAATGAATGCAACAAAGAACTAATAAAGTATCAATAACATTACTTTCTTTGTATGCATGCATGGTGCAATGCTGAACTGCTTACGATCAATTGTTTGAGTGACACATTTCTGTTTGAGTGCAATTGTAAATATAAAATACGATGATTGGTCAAACGGAAATGTGAATACGATACTTCATAGTATTGAAAGAGAAAACAATAATATTTGTATGTTTAGAATAAGTTAGAGAGGTTAAGATTTATTTTCAAAATTAGTATATAAGCCAAAGAATAAGTAGAATAAAATCAGACTTTAATTTGATTAACATAAATCGGCTCTTTAGCCTTCTTTTCTTTTTAAAGTTTCAAAACTTCTTTTGGCAGTTCTTTTGAACGCCTAAGTTTTAGCTGGGACCCCCTCAGCTGTTTTAAAATAAAAAAAGGGGCTATAGGGACTCCCTTTTTTAAAGACGTTTTATATTGCATAACCTTGACGATCCTTGCGTATAACAGAATGCTTTTTATTTCAACGGTCTTAAGCCTTTTAATTATTTTTTGCGTTGGTTTTATTTTCGATTAAGTATTCATTTTCAAAAACGGCGCTCCCACAAAATGTAAATATCTCTAGATGTATTTTCAAATAAATGTTTTTAATGCCCTATTTCAGTAAGAAGATTTAGGACGTTTTTGTTTGAAAATACTTCCGAGTTCTTGTCTTTGAAGTCTCTAAATTATTTTCTTCAAAAATGGTTATTGTATTTGATAATGAAAAATATAAATATTATTACCATGTTTTTAAAACATAAAAATTCAAATAAATTATTATACAATAGTTTGAACAATACATGAAAAAATATGTGTTGGATATAATGTTTAGAACAAAATCATAAAGCAAATACACGAACCTTCTAGCATAGACAATAAATAATAATCGTTTTAAAGAATCAAAACTGCTTCTTTTTTTCGTCCATAGACAAGACGATACATTCGTCGAACAGAATTAGGGCATAAATTGTAAAAAAATTAAAAGAAAAATTAGATTTTAATGCAAAAAGGTTTTTTATTCGAAAGATGTCATTAACATTTGAAATTAATTTCGGGCATGTGGGCACCGCGGCACAACGGGACCCATCAAAACACAACTGAACCGGTTTCTCATGTAAATGGCCTACAGCCACAGCTTCTGTTGTTGATGCAGAGCATTCTAAACGTCCAATTTTGGGTCACTTTTTTCAGCATGTTTGGGACTAGGCTTACGAATAATTGCTTACCTAATATTTTGACATTTTGTATATGTTCAATGAAACTATTTTATTAAGCTACTAGCTGACCCCGGTCCGCGTTGCTGGCCCTAAGCAAACATTAGTGTTGTATATGGCATTGGTGGTAAAATATGAAAATTGGATTTTGGCCAGGAATAAACTAAATATTGCGCCATCTGCCGGACGAACTTCAAACTACACAGAAACGCTCCTCACGCCCCATAGAGCATGTATATAAAGTTTGGTCAAAATCGGTTTGGTAGTTCTTGAGTTACGGTGCAAAAACACAAAAAAAAAACAAAAATTGCGCCATCTGTCGGACGAATCACTATTTCTGAAAGGGGCGTAGCATTTACCGGGGTAGAATATATATAAAAACACGCGCCGGTCTTTTACAAATACTTTGTGGGGTGCTATTTCTTCATTCTCTTTTTGATATTTAATTTTTGTCTTTTTTCCTTTCAATCGCAAAAAATAATAACGTTGGCCTCCAAGGCGTCCATTGTTGCTGGCTTATCAGCAAAATCCAGTGACAGCCACCCGTGACTTCCAAGAAACTTGCAATATAATTGTGCAATTTTTCATATTGTACAATAATATCGCCAATGTGTATGTCATATTCAAAGTAGGCACAATATATTGGCAAGTATCAATAGATTTTTGATTTTTATTGTGCAATCAAGAACATTGTCAATTCCATGTTGTTTACAATATTTTCAATGTTTTTTTTTTTTGTTTTGAAAATATTGTGCCATTTATTGAATAGTATAGGTCAAAGCAACAATAACTTGTACAAAAACATGTGCAATAATATTGTTTAATAGATGTGCTGCTTAAAGTGTTAAACTGCACGACTTTGGAGGCCAATTAACAGGTTCATTTCTCGAAATTAACTTATCGCCCAATTTTCATTTCAATAAGTAATAAATGGTTGCGGTCACCGCGTCATTCTATCTAAACTTTCAAACAGAAAATAGATAACTGATTGTAACGGTCTAACGGTTTGAACCTAATTTTATCATATCCAACAGTAGTAAAATGTTTCAGGATCTTTTCAATTGAAAAAAAAAACTTTAAATTTAATAGGAAGTTCCACACTTATTCACAATAAATTTTAAAAATACACATGTACATATGAATGTAGGCCCCTCTACATTTTTTTTATCTGGGGCTCATTTTTCAAAAACACAAATTACACACCTACAAGTAAAATATACATAAATCAACAACACTTTTTCAAATTTTATTGTTGTTCTGTGTGTAGTTTACTTGTAGATTTGTAATTTGTAGTTTTTGAGAAACGGGCCCCAGATAGCAGAAATATAATTTTTGAAAAGAAATATTTCGTGGCTTTCAAACACGCAAACAAATACATGTTCTTTTCTAGTTATGAATGTAAAACCATAAATCCATTTTCTTATGTATTTACGCTAATACTTTATAATATATTAAGGTTCATTCATAACTCTTGAGTTAATGTTGCTTCATAACATTATGGCTCTTAGCGCCTTAAAGGATAATGAACAAATCTCACACACATGATTTTTATACCCTTTACCAACAAAAATGGTAAAAGGGTATATATAGGTTTGTCATTCCGTTTGTAATTTCTATAATATCAATAAGCGACACATAAAATATATATATTCTGGATCCTTATGCATAGGGAAGACGAATAAGCGATGTCCGTCTGTCCGTCTGTCCGTCTGTCCGTCTGTCCGTCTGTCCGTCTGTCCGTCTGTCCGTCTGTCCGTCTGTCCGTCTGTCCGTCTGTCCGTCTGTCCGTCTGTCCGTCTGTCCGTCTGTCCGTCTGTCTGTACGTGAAATCGGTTTTCCGAAGCTCCCAGAAAAGCTAGAGACTTCGTTCTTGGACTGGTGTGTCAGAAATTTTCCAAAATAGATTGGTATTGAAATTCAGCAAAATCGAGCAGACCATTGCAGAGCTGGAAAACTTAAACTTTATTTTGCCGTATAAAAGTAACTACCGAAAACTAATTTTTATTTTTTTTAATAAATAAATTTATTTTACATTTCAGTACGACTAAAATTGGAATTTTAAATTAAAAAAATATGAAAAAAATTAAAAAGACGTTTCCAGGGTTGGAAAACTTTAACTTTTTGTATTATGTAAAATTAACTATGTCTAAAACTATATTAGTATTTTCTCGAGAACCGTAAGAGCTACAGACCTGAAATTTGGACACAGTGTGAAGACCTTTGGCCGCTACAACAACAAATACATGAGAATTGGAAATTAAAGGGTGTTCCAAAACGAGCAACGAAAAATGTTAAAATCCCATGTAATATACATACAATTATATGTATATACACTTTTTATACAGACTACAAAAATTAACACTAAAATTTCCAAAATTTTAAATTAAAGGGTGTTCCATCAGTTAATGCAATTTTGACTATGCAATTTTTACAACTTGCTGTATCTTGGAAACCGTAAGAGCAAAACTCTTGAAATTTTCAAAAACGGTAAAACTAAAAAAACAAAAAATTATTAAATCGCCAAAACGAAAAAAATCGCCAAAAACAAAAAAAATCGCCAAAACGAAAAAAAGCACCAAATTAAAAAAAAATTTCCAAAGCTAAAATAAATCGCATAAAACGGAAGAATTGCTAAAATGTAAAAAAAAATCGCCAAAATGAAAGAAAATCGCTAAAATGAAAAAATCGCCAAGATGAAAAAAAAACCGCCAAAACGAAAAAAACCCAAATAAACAGAAAAAAGTCGCCAAAATGAAAAAAAACCCAAAACAGGAAAAAATCGCCAAAAACAAAGAAAAAATTGCCAAAACGAAAAAAAAAATCGCCAAAATGAAAAAAATCGCCAAAACGAAAAAAAACCTAAAAAACAGACAAAAATCGCCAAAATGAAAAAAAATCGCCAAAATGAAAAAAAAACAAAAAAATCGCCTAAATAAAAATAAAAACAAAAAAAAAATCGCCTAAATGAAAGAAAATCGCCAAAATGAAAAAAAATCGCCAAAATGAAAAAAATCGCCAAAACGAAAAAAAAAACCTAAAAACAGACAAAAATCACCAAAAGGAAAAAAAATCGCCAAAATGAAAAAAAATCGCCAAAACGAAAAAAACCCCAAAAAAATCGCCAAAATTAAAAAAAAAACAAAAAAAAAAAGAAAAAATCGCCTATTCAGGCGATCAACCCAAAAACAAAAAAATATCGCCAAAATGAAAAAAAATCGTCAAAATGGGAAAAATCTCCAAAATGAAGAAAAGCCCAAAAACAGAAAAATATCGCCAAAATGAAAAAAACCTCCAAAAACAGAAAAAAATCGCCAAAACGAGAAAAAAGCGACAAAACTGAAAAAATCGTTTAAGCTGAAAAAAAATTCAAAAAAACAAAAAAGCCTACCTTTCGTGCGCAATTCAAAGTCGCACTTTACTGAATTTTTTAATATTAAAGGAATTAAATGAAACTAGGTTCTTTCTTATTTCGTTTTTGTATGTATTTTTTAAAGATCTAGATTGGTATCAATAATCAGAAAAATCCAAAATTATGACTCCAGGGTTGGAAAACTCACACTTTTTGGGTTATGTAAAATTAAATAGGTCTAAAATTTTTTTTCTTTTTCTTTATAAATTGAATATATTTTATGCTTCTGAAAGAAAAGTTTGGCGTATGAAATTTGAAAAATGAAAATTATAGCTCCATAGATGGAAACTTTAAAAAAATTATAAATTTTCTTACAAAAAATATATATATGTACGTACGTTGGTAAAGGGTATATAAGATTCGGCACAGCCGAATATAGCACTCTTACTTGTTAGTTATATATATGTACATATATTATGTGACCATATAAACACAGGAAAACCTCAAAATATTTAATGTTGGCCAAAATCTTGTGGACGGAAATCATGCATACTTATATATCTATAAGAATATATGGTTTTTCCTCCTTTTTATAAAAGACAATTATATTGCTGCTGCTTAGACACAAAGACCACATAGTTTCAGTTGTAGTGTGTAATCAATAAAATAATTAATACCCTCACAATGGAATTTATTTTAATAACAAAAATGAAAAAAATAATAAGAGCATTAAGAGTATGGAAACTATTACAAAGGGTGCTTGCAGTTCCACTAACTATTCATCGTCAGCGTTCTTTTGTGTTTGGTCCACTGTGTGGAAAACAGCTAGTTGTTCCGTTCAACTACGTGTTAGTCAGAATACTTACAATTATCGTTGGTGTTATTTGTTCATTAATAATTATCACATGTAATTTTGCTCATAAAGCGATACGAACTCTAACCTGTTCAAATCATAAATACAAAAGCTCTAGAGCTCGAGACTTATGCCCTAATTCAGTAAGAAGATTTAGGACGTTTCTGTTTGAAAATGCTTCTGAGTTCTTGTCTTTGAAGTCTCCAAATTATTTTCTTCAAAAATGGTTGTTGTCTTTGATAATGAAATATATAAATATTATTGCCATGTTTATAAAACATAAAAATTCAATTAAATTATTATACAATAGTTTGAAAAACATATGAAAAAGTATGTGTTGGATATAATGTTTAGAACAAAATCATAAAGCGAATACACGAACCTTCTATCATAGACAATAAATAATAATCGTTTTAAAGAATCAAAACTGCTTCTTTTTTTCGTCCATAGACAGAATTAGGGCATTAATTTTTTTTTTATATTAAACTAACTAAATAAAACTAATTTTTTTCTTATTTAATTTTTTTCTTTGTTTACTTAACATACTTTATAGTTTCTATACTACAAGATTGGTATAAGGAATGAAAAAAATCTAAAAGGACGATTCCAGGGTTGAAAAATTTATTTTTTTGTATATAAAAGTAACTAGGTCAAATCTAGACGTACGGCAGTGCGCCAAGCCAAGTTTCAGCCAATGCATGCAGTGTGTATATTTACAGGAAGCCATTCGACGTGTTTTTATCCCCCTCATAACTTTGTTCCCGGCAACTGTAAAATTCTAAAATGTAAACCATACGAACTACAGATGAAAAAGCTTTCTGCAAGATGGGTGCCGCATTTGTTAACAGTCGACGAAAAACGCATAAGAATGAACATTTCTCAAGCTTGTTTGGATCGTTTTAAGCGAAATAAAATGGAATTTAAGCGTCGTTTCATAACTGTTGATGAGACATGGATCCACCACTATACTTCAGAGACAAAAGAACAATCCAAACAATGGACTGAAGCTGGAGGAAGTGCCCCAAAGAAGGCAAAAACAATTCAATCGGCTGGTAAGGTTATGGCAACGGTTTTTGGGGACTTCAAAGGTATTTTATTGATTGACTATCTGCAAAAGGGTAAAACAATAAATTCAGAGTACTATTGCAACCTTTTGGATCAATTAAATGTACAAATTCGAGAAAAACGTCCTGGCTTACATCACAAAAAAATACATTTTCATCAAGACAACGCACCAGCGCTAAAATCAACGAATTAAAGTACGAGTTGCTTGACCACCCACCTTATTCTCCTGATTTGGCTCCCAGTGACTTTTACCTGTTCCCAAATCTAAAAAAATTCCTGGCAAGCGTTTTACCTCAAATGAAGATGCAATTACAGTTGTAAACCACTATTTTGAAGACCTTGAGGAAAACTATTTTAATCAAGGGATAGAATTGCTAGAAAATGGTTGGACTAAGTGTATTGAAGTTTCAGGAGATTATATTGAAATGAAAAACTAACTATTCTCTTTCATTGATAGGCTAAGAAGTTTCCGAAGCGCCCTCGTAATTAGAAATAATTCGTGTAACATTATGTGCGAAGTTTGAAAGTTTCCGAATGAAAGCTTCCTGAGATAAGGAGGCGCAAAAAGTGCATATTTTAAGACATACTCACTGAACACTGACCACTGACCACTGATCACTGATCACTGACCACTGACCACTAACCACTGACCACTGACCATTGACCACTGACCACTGACACACTCATTAAATTGATGAAGCACTTCCGCTTTAGCTAGAGAGCTGAAATTTGGTACACGGGTAGATCTAGGTGAGAAATGAACTAGAAAAATCTGAAAACATGGAAATTTTATCCAGAGGGGCGGGGCTACGCCCATAAAAATTAAAATATGTACCAGTGAGCTGAAGTTTGATACAGAACTAGGTCTAAATGAGCAATCAAGTAAAAAGATTGGAAAACCCCGAAATTTTAGCCAGGAGGGCGGGGTTACGCCCAAAGGTCATAATTAAAGCGCTTAACCGAAGCGATTTTATTGCATTTTGGCATATAAATTGCAATGATGCAAGGCTATATTTTTTGTAAGTGGGCATGACACGCCCATACAATTTAATCCTCATATTTTATGTGCTACGGCTCAGTCTAGATATACTATTCATGTAGGTATTATTATCCATTTCCAACAAAACTTTACACGAATAATAAGCACTGGCCGAAAAAAAACTTGAGTTTGGAAAAGTGGGCGGGGCTACGCCCATAACAATTTTAAATTGAAAGTTGCGCTAAGTAGCTGAAATTGGATATTAAAGTAGGTCTAGGTGAGAAAGCAACTACAAAAATCTTAAAACTCGAAAATGTTAGTCAGAGAGGCGAGGCTACGCCCATAAAAACTAAAAATTAAAAGTTGCGCTAATGAGCTGAAATTTGATACACAAGTAGGTCTAGGTGAGAAACCAACTAGAAAGCCCAAAAAATGTTACCAGAATGGGCGGGGCCACGCTAATATTGCTCGGAATTAGAAAATTAATATATAGCTTTTAACTCAAGCCAATTTATTGAAACCTTGCATACACGTTGCACTTATCCAAGACTTTAAACTATTACCTTAAAAAGTGGTCGTGATCACTCCAATAAAATGTAAGCCTTGTATTTAATCTACTCCGGTCTATCATATTTTAGAAGAAAATTATCGTGAATTTAAAATAGTGGGTGTGTTAATGCTCATAAAATTTAAAGGCACAATTCAGGCTAGAGAAGTTTTATATACAAGTAAAACAAATCGCAAGATCAAGAAGTTTTATACGGTATGCGGGCCACGCCCTTAAAACTAGAGAGCTCAAATTTGATATATAAATAAATTTTTTTTTTAACAAACACAACCGGGAAGCGATTAGCTTGTCTGCAGAAAACACCCAGGGTCTATGGCGGGAATCGAACCCACGACCTCTGAACTGAGAGACTAGCATCGCTACCACTCAGCCACAGGGGCACCCTAAATATAGATCACAGATCACTAAGAAAAAAGTAAAAACTCGGAAGTTAAAATTAAGATTAGCTAGTTGTTCCGTTCTACTACGTGTTTATCAGAATATTTACAATTAACTTTGGTGTTATTTGTTTATTAATAATTATCACATGTAATTTGGCTTACAAAGCGCTATGAACTTTAGCCTGATCAAATCATAAATTAAGATAAATTTTATTAAAATTTTGCATACACATTACACTTATCCAAAGTAAAAATTTCTTGTTTTGAAAAGTGGGCGTGACTAATCCATAAATCTTAGCTTGTTCTTTCTTGTATTTCGGCTTAGCACTTTTTATTCTATTACTTATGTATTTCTCATTAGCTTTTTCCTACGAAACTTTACATGAACCATAAGCACTAACAGATAGAAAAGAGGTCAAGCACAGGCCCATAAAATTTTACGTAATATTATACTATAGAGAGCTGAAATTTTGTAGACAAAATTGAGTTACTCAATCCGAAAATCCAAAAGTTAAAGCACCAGCTACCCTGTTGAAACGTTGCATGCACATTGGACATATCCTTTTGATTTATGTACTTCGGCTAAGCTGACTTTAATATGTAAATATATTTAGAAAAGTGGGTGTTGTCACGCCCCTAAAATTATTAGTAAGCAGGTTGACTAGAAATAATATGAAACTCTGATGATTTCATATTTATAAAATGCATGGCAGATTATAGTGATACGTATTGTGCAAAGAAGAACTTGGTCAAAATTTATATCTCACTACTTTAAATGGCCGTAATTTTAGATAGAAACTTGGCCTTTTTTCACATTTATGTTTTTGTGATGATTATTTCTTTCTTTTTGCTCACAAATTATATAGAATGAAATAGTTTGGCATAAAAATTAGAAAAATAAAAAATGTAGCTCCAGACCTGGAAAACTTTAAATTTTTCTGGTATATAAAACTAATTATATACTTAAATATTTCTTTGGTATTTAAATATATTTTATATTTTAGAAAGAAAGAAATTAGTATTAAGAATCAGAAAAATCGAAATTATGTTTCCAGGGTTGGAAATTGAAGAAAACCAAAAATAATTTTTTTCAGTTAAACATAATTCATGTTTTAGGAAGATCTTTAATCAAGATGTTTTTATTGTTGTTAAATTTTTAGATGGATATCTAATTTAAGTAGTCGTAGCAACAAAGGTTTACTTATCATGCTCCCTATTGGCCTTTCGTTGACAGGTCGTAACGACTTCTGATTAATTTTTAGTGAATGAAGATAAAAATAATATTTATAGCTCAAAAACAGTCATAACTACTTTGCAATATTAAAGATTATTAAATACGGGGAAATATAAATTTTTGCTGATTTACAGCAGAAGCAGAAAACATTATAGATTTTACAGAATCTTTATGTATATATATATATATATATATATATATATATATATATATATATATATATATATACACGTTTATTTGTTAGGGCTGAACTCTTCAATGCCCCAACAGATTTTTGCCTTCCACCCCACAAAATATTTGTAAAAGACCGGCGCGTCTTTTTATATATATATTCTACCCCGGTAAATGCTACGCCTCTTTCAGAAATAGTGGTTCGTCCGACAGATGGCGCAATTTTTAGTTTTTTTTTGTGTTTTTGCACCATAACTCAAGAACTACTAAACCGATTTTGGCCAAACTTCATATACATGCTCTATAGGACGTAAGTAGTGTTTCTGTATAGTTTGAAGTTCGTCCGACAGATGGCGCCATATTTAGTTTTTTTTGTGATTTTGCACCGTAACTCAAGAACTACTGCACCGATTTAGACCAAACTTTATATACATGCTCTATGGGGCGTAAGGAGTGTTTCTGTGTAGTTTGAAGTTCGTCCGACAGATGGCCCAATATTTAGTTTTTTTGTGTTTTTGCACCGTAACTCAAGAACTACTGCACTGATTTCGACCAAACTTTATATACATGCTCTGTGGGGCGTGAGGAGCGTTTCTTGAAGTTCGTCCGGCAGATGGCGCAATATTTAGTTTATTCGTAGGCAAAATCCAATTTTCATATTGTACCACCAATGCCATATACAGCACTAATGTTTGCTTAGGGCCAGCAACGCGGACCGGGGTCAGCTAGTATATATATATATATATATATATATATATATATATATATATATATATATATATTTATAAACTTTAATTTTAAACTTTTAATTTTTTTGTTACGCATTTAAGTGACTAAAAAATTTTATATTACTATTTTAAAATTTTTATTTTTTTAAAGCACATGCATTTGTAAGTAACTCCAATTTAAAAATAAATTACATTTCTGTTGGTTCATATTTAGCTGGCCACTTGAGTTCAAAATATGAAAAAGTGTGTGTCGTTATAGGCCCTGTGGGAAGTGTCCTTAAGGAAACAGTAGTGACTGACTATTGACTTTTTCACCAGTACTACTGACAAATTGAAACCAGCCAATGATTTTTGATATGGACATTTAACATGTGTGTATCATTGAAAATCTACTAATAACGTTTAATACTATTGTAACCATATGTCATCATATGTACACAGGGGAAACAGAGACTCACTAGTACACTTAAGTAACTCTAGCCTACACATAATGTGATATGGATACTATTTATTAGTTAGTTCTTTTGGGAAAAATGCTCTTTGAATAAAAGAGATTATGCCGTTCATATATTATCAATCAGCTGCATCCGCCAAGAATGTGTGTAGCTGACGAAATGTTTCCTACTTGTCAAATGAAAATATTAATATTTATTAGCTCCGTTGACCATGTCACCAAAAATTCACTAAAATAGTCGACAAAAGTGGTGATTCGGAGACACTTGAACTAAAGCTTCCTATAGGACATGCCAGTGCACACATACATATATATAAATACATATGTGCATGTATACATAAACTCACATGTACTTGAATTTGTACATATAAAAACGTTTAGGTTTTTTTGTACTTTATGGATTCTTTTTTTGTTATAAGCGAAATGTGAAACATAATCTTTTAGTCGGTTTGTTTTACCAACTGCTTGTTGCAGAATAATATAAAAATATGTATGTATGTATACACACATAAATTTTTTTTTTGGTCAATTGCCTATGACAAAAGCTTATAAGGATTATATTTTATGGGCTATTAATATTACATATCACGTCTGTCCTGTCAACAATAGTTTGAAGAAAATTTCTATTGCGTAGTTTTTTCTTCTTTTGTCTCTACAATTGTACTACACAAAGAAAACAGTGCCTAATAAATACCTCATAAAATATAACAATATTAATAAGAAATCTCTATTGTTTTTCTTTTCAATAAGGAAACCTTATTAATTTCATAGAGGAAACCTTTTTGAAAAAATCAAGAAGAAATCTTGAAGTTTTTATGAGATTATCTTATTGATTTTTTCAATAAAAAAATGCGTCTTTATTCTCTGTACTTATGTCTTTTCATTTAAATTCAATACCATATACATATGTATGTATGTATGTAATATGTTGTATATGTTATTTATTTATACATACATATATACATACATACACATTAGGTTATATTCTTAACTAATTTACTCACCAAGTATTGAACCAGCAAACTTCTACCTGATAGACAACCACTCTAACCAATATGCTAACCAAAAGCCTGAATAACCATTGAAATTATTGTGCAAACATTCTTATACAAAAATGAAAAAGATCATGAAAAAAATTGTCTGTATATCTATTTATAGAAACGAAATAACAAGACACCGCATAAAATCAAAAAGATTTCCTTATTAAAAAAATCAATAAGATGCTTTACACATAATCATATTGGAACCTACTAAAATCAAGAAGAAAACCTTATTGAAAAAATCAATAACGCAACCTAATAAAATGAAGAAAAACTTTTTAAAAAAATCAAGAAGGCAACCTAATAAATTGAATTAGAAATCCCTATAGTATACAATTTATAAGAAAACCTAATAGAATCAAGAAGTTTTTCTCTATGGATTGTTTTTTTTTAATAACGGAAATGAAAAAGATCATGAAAAAATTGTCTCTATGTCTATTCATAGATATGAAGTAACAAGACACCTCATAAAATCAAGAAGATTTCCTTATTAAAAAAATCAATAAGATGCTTTACACATAACCATATAGGAACCTACTAAAATCAAGAAGAAAACCTTATTGAAAAAATCAAGAAGGCAACCTAATAAAATAAATAAGAAATCCCTATAATTTACAATTTATAAGAAAACCTAATAGAATCAATAAGTTTTTCTCTATGGATTGTTTTTTTTTGGTGCCAAAAATAACGGAAATTGAGTAAAAAAAGTTGTGAATAATAAGATTTCTTCTTGATTTTATGTAGTTTTCTTCTTGATAAAATTAATAAGATTTACCACATAAAAACAATAAGGAATCTCTACGAAAAAAATCTTCGCTTCTTTCTGCCGGGATACCCCTAGCATAAAAACGTTTCATAGAGAAAATCTTATTGATTCTATGAGGCAGTTTTTTCTCTGTGTAGTAACTGTTTTTGGTACAGGCGCCTTTAAGATGTTTAAAAATTCTCAAGTATATTTGCCAAGTGTTTCCTTCTTTTAAGGAATAAGATGTGATTTCCTTCCGTCTTCTGTTTTATTGCAAACTCGTTAAAAGATTAATAAGTTTTTACAATTGTTAAGTAGAATGCTGCTTAAAATGATTCTAAGCTTCTACGAAAGCAGCCAAGAATAAAAGTGGTCATTGATTACATCCATAATCACAGAATTAATGTGTTATTTTTCCAATCAAGACAATACATTACTGTGGAAACGAGAGGGTCATTTGAGCATACACAATAATTACACTTTGCTGGCTGACCACGTGCGTTACCACACCTGCAGAAAAAGTAATGCATTGTTTTTGCTTGTGACAAGCGTTTGCATTTTCCTCACAAATTGTTGAGCAGAAAACTCCATTGTTTCTTGATGCTTTTATGCCGCCTGCCAGCTTTGCTACTAAACTGAAAGAAAACGACTTTGTAACGGGAAGGAAAGTATTACGTTGAACCCTTTTCATTAATATAACGAAAAATTTCATTAATAAAATGAAACATTATATTATATTGATATTTTACATTTCAAAGTATCATTAATGTTTCGAAATAGTTTTCATTCGGGTAATGAAAAACTGAAATATGCCCATGTTTTTATGCTGATTTCATACAAAGAAATATTTTAATTGATTAGGTGACATAAAAGAAGATCAAAGTATTAAATCACAATTGTAATGAATCAATAGTTGTGTAAGTTATAGTTTCGTTGTAACTTTAATGAAATATTTTCGTAACTACAATGAAGAAAACTTCCTGCTGTTGGCTAGTAGACAGTGTGCTAGCCTTGTACTCGCAGGTTCGAATCCTGGAGACAACTCAAAGTATACTTTTTTTTAAAAATATAGCTTTTTTTATATATAACCTTTTTAAGTATAACTTTTCAAATAAATTTTATGTTAAATGATCAATTAAATAATGTTGAATTAAAAATCATTATATACACACTTAATGTGTGTCTAAAGAATTCTTAGGGTTGTTGTGGCTGCACCGGTAGGCGCATTGACTACCACGCGATGAGTTCCAAGTTCAAATCTTGGCCGGGGAAGCCAAATATAATTATATACATACAAAAATGTTTCTGATGCCTGTGCCAATATACACACGCAAGTAAGTTAAATAAAATAATTAATATAATACAATTGCTACATTAAATTAATGAACCAGAGTCATTACAACAATGAATTATGCTGTTAGTTAACACAGTGATACTGTCATGATATTTATGAAAAATGTAGTTAATTCAATGAAATAGTTCCTAAAAAAAATGTAAAACTAAAGCATTTCATTGTATAAACTAAAACATTTCAATGCAATAATTACATTTTGCATTTAAAATATGAAAATTTACGCTGCTTAGTAAAAAACATGTCGTTACATTAATGAAAATATTTCCTAGTATCTATCAAATATTTTCAGCTCATGAAACAATTTTCGTAAAGCGAATGAAGCGTTGCATTGGTTGAAAAACAATGAGAAAATCATAAATTTGATGTAAAAAAGCATTGCATTTACGAAGGCTTTTCTCTCAGTGTACTGTTCTAAGAAGCAGTTTGTGTTTGAACTCACACCAGTGGAATTCTTCAAAGTTTTGCAAAACTTTTATTTAAAAATTATCCCTTGGAGAAGATTGACAGCAAAATACATTAGACCATAATGAATAAATAATTATTTAACTATAGATATAATTAATTGTGAATGCATACAATACAATGATTTTTACATTTCTTTAAAAAAAATTATATTTTAGAATTCATTTCTCGAACGCATTAAAATAATGAATTACTTCCCTAAGGCTCAAAATTCACAGTCATTAGTTAACTAATGAAAGGGGTTTAACCAATGAAATTGATAAGAAAAATCGTAAGTTAAACCACGGGCGTTAGTTAACTATATACTGTGAATTTGGGCCTAAGACATGTTCTGTGTTTTAAATATCAGATTTAAGACCTTTTTTCTTCAAACTCCAAAGCTGGAACCAAAAAATTTATCAAGCCACCTTAAAAAATTACATGTTGTTAAACTATTTTCAAAAATCTAATTTGCGGCCGGTGAAAAATAAGCAGAATACAGCAAAAATCCTGAACAAATCCCATTTTTGGGATTTTGCGAAATTTTTGGGGGAATTGTCGGGAACTCAAAAGTATATTCTATTTGTTTTCACTTTGTTTGATAAACTTTTATATTCACAAGCACCTAGAATATTTGCATTTACATATGTGACGCGCAAATTAGAAAGGGACCTAAGGGTAAAAACCGGTTTTGTTCAGGAGAGCCATTTTAAAGATTTAAATACGTGTATCTTTGGTGTACTATCACTGAGCGTTTTGGTATTGGTCTCATTTGAAAGCGACACATCTCATGACGTCAGGAACGTGTTGATCAAACTTGAAAACGCGCGAAGGTCGTCCCTACCTCTTGTTTTGTGTAGTTGGTTTTTACTGTTTTGTACCTAGCGCGCTGTTTCCATGAGCTTGATATCAATTTTGCTCGCGTTTTTTCCAATCCAGGTTTATTTTCTGAAATTATTAATTATGAATTATAATAAATACTCATTTATAATTCTTTTAAATCGTGAATATCACTCTCTTAGTACGAAAATTTTTTCACATAACCTTAGAATCGTCGACTTTAATTTCATAAAACGCGCATATCTCTGGGAGGGAACACTTTTGGGGCATGGGATCGGTCTCATTCGATGCTCAGATGTTGTCCACATCAAAAAAGTGAAAATATATTTTTTTACCCCTCCCTCCCTTCCTCTATGCGCTGTCACATACATGCACACTTGAATTTTTTGGTTTTTTTGCACCCAAATCCAATTAAAATTTCATGAATATTGTGAAAGAATTTCATTGGAATTGTTTCCTTGGTATTCTGGTTTCCTAAGAATATTTAATTGGATGTATGACAACAATATTTTCTAATTATTAAGAAACCCCTTTATATTTAAGTTATTTCATTCTTTTCATGAAATTATTTTATTGGTTCGATAAAATTATAGCACTGCATTAATTACACTGTTTAATAAATTTGATGAAGTTTTCAATAAAATAATTTTGACGATACTGGTTTCATTAATCCAACGAAGCTTGACGTTGGTTGAATTTTAATGAATTTTTCATTAGATTAATGTCGAAATTCATAGAATTTAGGCCGAAAATTCTTTCAGTGTGCTTTTCTGGAAAATTCTTCATAACAGCGCACGAGGGTGGCGTTGGCCGAAGTAGTTAGCACGTTGACTGTAAGGCCACAGGTCCTGTGTTCGATCCTGGTATCCATCAGTCATTAAATAACAACACCATGCATTTTTCTGATGTGCATCAGTGTCCCTTTGTATCAGTTGATGTAGGAAAGTTCAAGTGATGAAGGCATAGTCAATGGTCACTGAACTATGCCGACTTCAGTGATACTAATCCTAATGTAAGATCAGAGCGCCCTCCATCGTTGTGTAGCAGAATCATGGGCGAAGTAAAATAACCAATAAAATGGCTACTAAACACAGCTTCAAAATTTAATATGCCTCACGCAACACTGCATTATTAAAAAAGCGTGCAAGGAGCAGAGTTGTAAAGGAATGAAGCTTTCCTCTATCTCTTCCTTCACTATCCCTTTCCTAAGCCAGGTAACACCTAGTAACAGTAGTAGACATTCATTGCCTGAGAGTTACTTCTCTTTAAAGAAAATTCTTTTAGGTATTCCTATTGAATAATCGTAACAAGCTAAAACAAAACGCTCTTTATGAAACGTGCTTCATGTTATAGAAACAATCCGTGTGAGCAAGATGTAATAGTTTTTTTTTTTATTGACAACAAGTGCAGCCATAGTCGTAAATTCATTTAGAGTATTTTTTTTTCATTTGTGCATCTATTCGTCAATAAGTTGTCATACAGATAAAACATGAAGTAGATGGTGATGATAGTAATGGTGCACCATATTGTACGCATCGACTTGTGCAAATGAAAAATTATACACATGATGCCACAAAAATATTTACATGAGTGCGTCTCTCCTGTAGGAACTATTTAAGTGATTCTGTAATATTTTAAGTCCACCGGGTTTTCAATTTTTTACTTTTATGTACTCATTTTATTTCTAATGAAGATATTTTTTAAAAAGTTTATTTTCAGACAAGACACAAGTTATATATATTTTTTTTTGTTAATATTAAAAAATAATATGTTTGAGAAACACTGCAATTACCCAGTGCGCCTATAAAAAATCATTTGCGAGCCTTCACATACGTTTTAGTATTTCGTAATGAGGACACAGTGCCAGGGTATAAATGAAGACTGAGTTTAAATGTGTGCATACATATTCATATTTTCGCATCGCTTAGTCCTTTGCCAACAAAAGCTCTCATTGCTAAAAACATACATACATACATACATACATACATACATACATACATACATACATACATACATACATACATACATATACATACATCCTTACATATGGTGTGTATGTGGTGTTGAATGTTGTTTGAAAGCAACCGCATGTTAAATTTTAAATGGCAATCACGAACAATTGGAATCATATAACAAAAAGTAAAAAAAAGAGTGAACACAACACTTTGCCATACTTACTTCCTTGGTTCGTATTTAACGCTTAAAATAAAATTTCAAGCCAGTTAGAACAAAAATCAATTTTTAAAAAGTTTAAAAGTAATTAATTTATTTGAAAAGTTTGTTGTAATTTATTTAAATGAAGAATTTAATTACTTAAAATAAAATATTGGCAATTATGCCAACACATACAATATCCCTAGCATTTATATATTTTTTAATATATCGTTGGTGACAAGTAGAAAGGTCTTGACTCAAATAATTGTTACCGCCAAACCAAAAAAAAATCGCCAAAAAAAAGTTGCCAAAACGAAAAAAGAATGCCAGACAAAAAAATATCTTTAACATTCCACATCCATTTTTTTATAACATTTTTTTTTATAGCGCTGAAATTGGTAAATAGAAAAAGTTTCGTGCAACAGAATGCATGAAATTTCATTAAAAAATGCTTAATGTAAATCAGGTACACAGAGAAAAAACTGCCTCACTGAATCAATAAGATTTTCTCTATGAAACGTTTTTAGGCTAAGGGGTATCCCAGCAGAAAGAAGCGAAGATTTTTTCATAGAGATTCCTTATTGTTTTTATGTGGTAAATCACATAAAATCAAGAAGAAATCTTATTATTCACAACTTTTTTTTTTACTAAATTTCCGTTATTTTGGAACCAAAAAAATAATCCATAGAGAAAAACTTCTTTATTATATTAGGTTTTCTTATAAATTGTAAACTATAGGGATTTCTTATTGATTTTATTAGGTTGCCTTATTAATTTTTTTAAAAACCGTTTCTTCTTGATTTTATTAGGTTGCATTATTGATTTTTTCAATAAGGGTTTTTTATTGATTTTAGTAGGTTCATATATGATTATGTTTAAAGCATCTTATTGATTTTTTTACTAAGGAAATCTTCTTGATTTCTTTCTTGTTAAGTCGTTTCTATAAATAGACATAGAGACAATTTTTTATGATCTTTTTAATTTTTGTGTAAGAATGTTTCTACAATAATTTCAATTGTTAGCTTGTTAGCATATTGGTCTAACCAGAGTGGTTGTCTATCACGTAGAAGTTTCCTGGCTCAATACTTGGTGAGTAAGTTAGTTAAGAATATAACATAATGTATATGTATGTACGTATGTATGTATGTATGTATAAATAAATAACATCTGCAATATACTACATACATATGTATATGGTATAGGATTTAAATGAACATACATAAGTACAGGGAATAAATACGCATTTTTTTTTTATTTTTTTATTGAAAAAATCAATAAGATAACCTAATAAAAACTACAAGATTTCTTCCTGATTTTTTCAAAAAGGTTTTCTCTATGAAATTAATAAGATTTCCTTATTGAAGAAAAACCATAGAGATTTCTTATTAATTTTGTTCTATTTTATGAGGTATTTAGTAGGCACTGTTTTCTCTTTGTATGGATATAATACTTAAATAAATCGTCAAACCCAAAAAAATCACCAAAATAAATATATCACCCAAATGTTAAACTAAGAAAAGCTGCAAAACTAAAAAATCGCTTAGACTAAAATAAATCGCCAAAGTCGAAAAAACGGCAAGAACTGAAAAAAGCCAAAACAAAAAAAAAACAAACGCCAAAACTAAAAAAATGCAAAAAACCGAAAAAAATCCCAAAAACGAAAAAATTTACAAAAATTTATTTGGGTACTCATTATTTAATTTTCGTTTTGGCACCTTTCAGTGTTGCCAGTTTTTTTCTAAGGCTTATTCCCAAATTTTGATTTTTCATCCCCAAAAATCCTCAAATAGCGTTTTTTTGATTCATGTGCTAAGCTTTCTTACGAGCAACATCTTTGTGCAGCATTCTAATTATCTTACCCTTTTCCATCTAAGAAGAATTTTTTTGTTGGGCATATTATTTCAGTTGTCGCTGTGATTTATTTCTTGAAAGTTTTATTTAATCTTAATATGCTAATTTGCATTTTGTCATGTGAGCGAATGCAAATAACCTGATAGTATAATAATATAATAAGTATATAATAGATAAGTGTATGCAAATTATGCCGTAAATGAGCAAAATTAGCAAATATATTCAATTATTTATTCAGCAATATGTCTTGCTATATGAAACTCTATTTGATGAAGCTCAGTTGTTGGCCATTTTCACCTTTTGAATTAAGCAGCTTTTTAAAACATATTTGTTAAATTTGTTTTTATATATTTATTAACACAAGAAGAAGAAAACAATATATATATATATTTGTCAGTATTAAATTTTCATTGTTTCCAATTAGTGACAGTGTGGCTGCGTTACTACAATGAATTTATATTCTATTAATTTTTTTTTTTAATTTTTTAAAATATTATTTAGTGGGCCGTTGTTAAGTTAGTCTTTTTTAGATTTTTCTAATAACAAGATAATTTTTTTCCTTTAAAATAAACTTCTCTTAGAAGACAAGAAAAAATTTAATTTTTCTGACAACACAAGCAGAAGGGAATGATGACTGAATTTCTTCCATATCAGGCTTTGAAATATTAAACTTATTTTCTTTTTCTGCCTTGGGAGAAAGACATAAAGCAAAAATTAATCATAACGACAACACAAGCAGAAAGAAATTACTGACCACTTCCTTTGCTGCGTAGTATGTTAGAAGTGCTCAGGTGTCAATGGCACTATTTCCTTTGCGTCAGCTACATACATACTACATAAATTTATGTAAGTATTGACAGGAAACCACAACTGGGGCTGATACAAATAAATCATAAGAGAAAAATAAACAAAAAAAAATATATAAAATGGTCATTTATAATTTTTCTTAGTAAATAAACACTTAAATGGCCAAGGGACGTACGTGACAAGTGGATCACAGCCTGTATCTGTTGTGAATTGATGTTTATTTTGCAAATAAATTGTTTATTTTTTAGTTATTATAAAATAATAAAAATTAAAAATTTTAAAAAGCCCCGTTATATCTAGAAAAGATGTGATATCGTCTAAACGGCTGGACCGATTTTCTTCAAGCATATTTAAGAACCTTCTCGATCAAGTCACACAGAAAACACAGTGCCTACTGAATACCTCATAAAATAGAGCAAAATTAATAAGAAATTTCTATGGTTTTTTTTCAATAAGGAAATCTTATTAATTTCATAGAGAAAACCTTTTTGAAAAAATCAAGAAGAAATCTTGTAGTTTTTATGAGGTTATCTTATTGATTTTTTCAATAAAAAAATAAAAAAATTGCGTCTTTATTCTCTGTACTTATGTATTTTCATTTAAATTCTATACCATATACATATGTATGTATGTATGTATGTAGTATATTGTAGATGTTATTTATTTATACATACATACATACATACACATTATGTTATATTCTTAGCTAACTTACTCACCAAATATTGAACCAGCAAACTTCTATCTGTTAGATAAGCACTCTACCCAATATGCTAACAAGCAGCCTGAATAACTATTGAAATTACTGTGCAAACATTCTTATACAAAAATGAAAAAGATCATGAAAAAATTGTCTCTATGTCTATTTATAGATATGAAATAACAAGACACCTCATAAAATCAAGAAGATTTCCTTATTTAAAAAATCAATAAGATGCTTTACACATACTCATATAGGAACCTACTAAAATCAAGAAGAAAACCTTATTGAAAAAATCAATAATGCAACCTAATAAAATCAAGAAGAAAACCTTTTAAGAAAGATCAATAAGGCAACCTAATAAAATCAATAAGAAATCCCTATAGTTTAAAATTTATAAGAAAACCTAATAGAATCAAGAAGATTTTCTCTATGGATTGTTTTTTTGGTGCCAAAAATAACGGAAATTGAGTAAAAAAAATTGTGAATAATAAGATTTCTTCTTGATTTTATGTGGTTTTCTTCTTGATAAAATTAATAAGATTTACCACATAAAAACAATAAGGAATCTCTATGAAAAAATCTTCGCTTCTTTCTGCTGGGATACCCCTTAGCCTAAAATCGTTTCATAGAGAAAATCTTATTGATTCTATGAGGCAGTTTTTTCTCTGTGCGTTTGGTCTGTACGTGAACACGGACAGATACACAGTTACACAGAAACAAAGATACACAGACACACACTACAAATTTATAACACCCCCTTTCTTTTGGTCGGGGATAAAAAATTTGTAAATAAACATACATGCACAAGTATGTCCTCTTTAAATATATCGAAATTGTATCTTTAGTGAACGTACCATTTTTTTTTAATTAAATGCAGCTTCCAATATGAATTTTAAAACGAAACTGTTCCCTTTACATGATTGAACACGCCCATAGTTATACATCATTTGAAAGAGACTTTTGAACTCGTGCCTAAAATTTCTTTAAAAGATAGTAACATATGTATCTAAATGTTCATATGTTAATGTAAAAGATATATTTACATTAACATATGTATAGGTAGATATATATGTTAATATCATGCAATTGTTAACATAAATTGCAGCTAAAATTCAATGGCAATATGTGTCATATTGAAAAATTTTTGTTTCACTGTCAAACAAATTATCCAAGATCCTAAACAAATGCATGCAATATCTTCTGCTCATACGAGTATCTTAAATGAGCCAAGAATATTAAAGGAAATAGTGGCTTGCTTGTATAAATTTCAGCAAGCAATACACTGAAAGATTGTGAACAAAATCCGCTCATTATATATTAAATGTTTAGCATTATGAATGTATTACGCCTGCCCGAAACACATGTGTTTCACTTCCTACTCCCAAAGCTTTTTCTTTTTTGCAAGCTCAAAGTTCAGAACATACAACAGTGCTTTTATCTTTAAGATAAATTCCTCGGGCATTGTGCAAAATTGGACTTAACTAAAGGTGAAGTCATTTTTGTTTGTTTAGAATTCACATAAGTTCTCGTACTTGAAAGTGTTGTGCATGTAAAAATTTACCAAATGTCATATATTTAAAAGAATGTGATCAAATTAGCGAAAGTTTTATAATTATATGTTTCTAATTTTTGTTGAAAATACATTTCAGCACATTATACATATGCTATATTTCGTTACCATAATATAGAAGGGCACTAACTCATTTTTTTTTTTTTTTTTTTGAAATCAAGATTTGTGCATTTTTCGATACATTAGATGTTTTTCTATCGAAATGTATATAAAACTCGATTTGAAAAAAATAATGAAATAGGGCCTTTCTATATTAAGGTTTACATATAACTTTTTGTAGTGAACTGTAGATTTTTCATGTTGGCAGTTTAAGAGAAAACTATAAATACTCCTTGTACTGTAGTTACTATCAACAAATGAACAAAGTATGTCATTGAATAGGAAGCACATCCCAGCAAACACTTGGTAATAATTTACATATAGAACAACCTACTTTTCAACACAAACTACATACCGTCTGAATTATTCTACAGTATTTGTGTAACGAGATCCAAGTAAAACAACAAAATGCGAGTTAATTGTTTCTTGCTAGGCGTAGCAGTGGAGCGTCTGCTTATCATGCACAGAGGCCTTTGTTCAAATCCTGTGGACCATATATTTGTTTTTTCTTTTTAACTGTATGTGTTCGACATAAATATTTTGAACGCTTAATATATTAAGAGTGTCATAGTCCAGTAAGTAAAACAGATGACTTCTTCCACAGAAAATACGAGTCCAATACAAAATTTTGTGTATGCAATGACTTCAAAGTATTGACACTTATAAACTATTTGTATCCAAGTTGTAAGTAAACCAAGTTGTAAGTACTTGCCTCCAATGACATTGCAATGTTAAAGTAAGGAATTAAAAAGCAAAAGTAGAAGTTGTGTGAAGTATGTTATTCATATGTTTATTAGCAATTTAACTAATTAATTTGCCATCAAAATGTTTGATGGGATAACCAAAACAAAAATTATATATTTCTCAGGAATGAAATATTTTGTTACATTTCCGATCTTTTCAGTAGCAGCAGCGACAATTAAATTAAATATATTGCCAGGCCTTAAGATCTATTTACACTACTCCGTATCTGTTAGTGAATAGATCCTTATCATGTTCAAAACTAGGGAAAAAAGAGACAAAATCCACAGAAATTTTGTCGGGGAGCCGCCATAAGGAGTGCAGATATGGCGGCGGTATGTTTAAAAAAATTTAGGGGGAAATATAAGTGGGGGTCGGTCTTAAGTTTAACCCCTCTAGGAGCAACTGAGGGACAGTTGTTTTGTTGTTTTTGTATGATTAATAAAACATTTTTTTTTTTCAAATTAAACATTTTTGTATAGGAACCACACTAATGATTGCAAATGGAGGCTAGGTGTGTTCTGAACAAATATTGGAGCAACAAAAATATTGAGAATCGATTACATATTTGACTCCTTTAGGGGCACTCAGGCGGTAGCTAGTTAGGGCTATGGGGAGAAATTGTATAAAAGATTATTTCATATGATGGCCCCCTTAAGGAGTGCAGATAGGGTTCTAGTATGTTCATAAGAAATGTAGAGGGGGTGGAGGAATATTAGTGCAGAACGGTAAGATCAAATTGTACAACTATGAATCAAAACAATTGACATATTCCATTTGCTTTGAAAAATTATTACATAAAGCCGAAATTTGCATTAGCTGATGATTAGGGTCTGGCGGCTTTCTTAAATAGCACGATGTTCCGTTCTGCTAGTGTTTGGCAGAACATTAAACATTTAACTTTTTTAATCAGAAATAATTTCTTAATCAGGCTTAAGTTCAGTAATTTCAATTCTTACCAAATGAAATATTTTTATCAATTAATGTGAGTTTCTAAAGAAGAGACGAAAAAAAAACTTAGGTAGAGTGATATAACTTCTTGCTAACCTAAATAGAAAATGGAAAAACAGAAAATGATTAGTGATACTTACAAATGTACTTACCAAAGTTAAATCAATAATTTTATACACAATCAATTCTGATATTCAATTTCATAGAAAGTTTAAGTTAAATAAAGTCTAGTTTAATTTTTCTTCTCTTTTTTAGAAACTCACATTATTTAATAAAAAATATTTCATTCAATAAGAATTGAAATTACTGAACTTAAGCCTGATTAAGAAATTATTTCAGATTAAAATTTACTACAGTTCAATTAAATCTAAAAAAAATTCTCATTTAACTTTTTTGTTATTTGTTCCTTTACAACTATCACATGTTATTTGGTTTACAGAGCGATACGTACTTTAACCTAATCGAATCATATATATACATATGTATGTAGAAAGAAATAAGGTTGAAAATATAAAAATTAAAACTAGCTAAAATCCAATACTTTTTATTTAAGACAGCTACGCCCAAGCCATATACACTAGCTGCAAAGCTTTTGTGCTTTGCATAACAGCCAATCAGATCTTGCTTGTCCCCACTTTGCAAAAAAAAACAATAAATTTAAGAGCTTTCAAAGCTGTTTACCTCAAATGCAAATATCAGAGTGTGAATGCAACGAATGCAAATTCTATTTGGGATAAGTTTAAATCATTTTAAACCACTACTCACTTTTTTCTGTGCACTGTAGCAATTATTTATAATTTTTAGAAAGCTTTGCTAACTTTAAAAACTTAGCGAGACAATTTTTCTTTTTATTAATGTCAGTTAAAGGTTTTTATCATAATTTTAAAATGAAATATGCCGATAAAGTTTTCTAATTAAAACAGCGAACATAATTAAAGTTCGTATAATTAAAGAAAGTAAGCTAATCACAACTACATACATAAGTATTAAACTTTTAATGGCAAATTGTCATTAAAAAAATTATGGCAAAGGAAACAAAACTTTAACTTTCAAATAAATGAAATTCTTGCTGCAGAACAACAGTGCAATTGATAATTCATTACAATTATTTCAAGTTGCGTCAACGGTTAAAGTTATTTGTCAATTGTTGGCAACATTAAGACTTATTGAAATTTATTGACAAAACTTTTGAAACCATAAAAAGTAATGAAACAGAAACACCATAAATTAATGTAAGCAGGCAAAGATCTTAATTTAGACTTAATAATGACAAATGTATTATTAACTTGCGAAAACTACTAAAAAGGAAAAAAACACACAGCATTTAAGATGGAAAATAACAAAAGGATACATCTGTCAATTAAAGATAAAAACATAAAAACTTAATAAATAAACAGTTGTATTACCAGCAACAAATGAAAGATTACACTTTTAAGAAACGAACATCACATTACACCGTTTAGAAGGAAATATAAAATTTTTTGTTGAATAGAATAGACAGACACTGTTGTGAATTTAGAGATGGTAAAATTGAGCTTTCATTACAAAAAAGCTTTCAGGAAATTGTAATACGATGACTCAAAATAATTCACATATTCCATTTGCATTGAAAATTGAGTATAAAAAGAAGAAATGTACATAAGCTGATACCACACACAATGTACCAAACACAAAGAACGCTGATGATGAAGGTGCAGTGGTCTTCGAAAACAACTGGTTGTTCCGTTCTGCTAGTGTTTGTTAGAATATTTAACACACACAACAAAACCCACGAAGCGATTAGCTTGTCTGCGTAAAACACCTAGGGTCTATGGCGGGAATTGAACCCACTACCTCTGGACTGAGAGCCTAGAATCGCTACCACTCACCCTCAGGGGCACCCAAATAACTTGGTGTACTTTATTTGCTCTTTAATAATTATCACATGTAGTTTGGCTTACAGAGCGATACGTACATTAGCCTAATTAAATCATAAATACAGGAAACACTATCAGTTAGCTACTTTTATATACCAAAATAACTTTATTTGGTATGTTTAACTAACAAGGAAAAAAAATAGTTTTAGCTGGTTACTTTATGTAGCAAAAAAAAAAAGTTTAAATTTTCCAACCCTGGAAATATCTTTTTGATTTCACTGATTTTCAATACCAATAATGTATTTAGGATACATTCTGACGTACAGGTAGATGGACAGACGAACCCTCAGTCATCGCTTCTTCGACTTGTCTATTCATAAGATCCAAATATATGTATATATATACCTTATAACCTCGCAAAAATATTTATCATATTTTTGTATCGAAAATAACGATACATCTGGAGATTGTTCCCGGAACCAGCCATCCGACATTTAAATTTTCTTCAGCAAAATATATAATGAAATCTCTTAACGGAAATAGGGTGTTTATTTTATCATTAAGTGCTTAGGATAGGGCTGTAATCACGCACAAAATATATAGTATCTTTTGGGCAAAATTATGCACTGTTCGCACTCTATTCCAGCTGTCTGCTTTTCAGCCCGCCTGTGTGTCCGAACTTCACCTGACGGAATGCAAAATTTACTTTGTTTGTTCATTACGGCTGAACCGATTTTGATGAAATTTACATCACAGACAGATCTGCCTCTAAAGAACATATTGATCATATAATTTTTAGAAAGTATTACCAATAGGGTACAGAAAGCCATTCCTGCCTCTGTGAAACTATCCTGATTTTTATAAAATTTAAAGCATATATGCTAGATTATTCAATTGCTACCCGATTAGCTGTTCGATTAATTTAAAATTTATCATTTTCGATTAAGCGTTTAAGCAAAGTTTAATATATTTTGTGTGCAAACAAACAAAGAAGTATGTATGTCCAGCGAGCTTCACTTTATTAACCGACTTCAAAAAAGGAGAAGGTTATCAATTCGTCTGTATTTTTTCTTTTTGACATTGTTACTTTATAACTCCGAGTTTCTTAGACCCATTGTAAAGATTTTTTTTTTTTGTATATACCCGAGGGTACTATTGAAAAAGAGTGGGCGGGGATATTCCCAAAATTTTTTTATTTTATTTTATGATATTTTACTTATTTGATTACAGCCAACCTTTTTTGTTTCTGTAATTACACAATTTTAAAGTAGAAAAAAAGGGACGAGTCTAAGCCAATTAAAATTTATTTGTATATTTTACGGGGTTCAACTTAAGTGATTTTCACGAAACTTACCACTTACCTTGATCTCTAAAATGACAAAATATTTCATTTCAAAAAGTGGGCGAAGTAACGCCCATTAAAATTTAATACTTTTTCTAA
Source organism: Tachina lurida (assembly GCA_944452675.1). NCBI lineage: Eukaryota > Metazoa > Arthropoda > Insecta > Diptera > Tachinidae > Tachina > Tachina lurida. The sequence goes on from OX101752.1 coordinate 42,385,103, forward strand.
GTGGTTCTACTTTAGCGATTTTTACCAAACTTAACATACACCCTGAGATCTGAAAAACACACAATATTTAAGGGTCGCCCCTTAAAATTTAATTTTATATTTTAAGTACTTTTTCCTAACCAACAGGTCTAATTTTTTTGTGTAAGAGTTTACTTTGAGGTACCATTGATTTTTTTTCGAAAATCAGATCATTGCATTGAAGTCGGTTTTGTTTGGCAGAATTATTTTATTTAACAAGTGTTTATGGTCAACGGTTTTTTCTTTCATTTAATTTTTAACCATCATATTTACATCTTAGAATGAAATTAATAAAAAAAAAACGTATAATATTTCGTTTTGTATGGCAAAGATTAGTGATTTAGGATTTTTTTCTTATGCCCTAATTCAGTAGAAAGATTTAGGACGTATTTGTTTGAAAATGCTTCTGAGTTCTTGTCTTTGAATTCTGTAAATAATTTTTTGTCGAAAATGGTTGTTGTCTTTGATAATGAAAAATATAAATATTATTGCCAAGTTTTTAAACATAAAACTTCAATTAAAGTATTATACAATAGTTTAAACAATATATGAAAAAATATGTGTCGGATATATTGTTTGGAACAAAATCATAAAGCAAATACACGAACCTTCTAGCATAGACAATTCATAATAATTGTTTTAAAGAATCAAAACTGCTTCTCTTTTTCGTCCATATACAAGACGATACAATCGTCGAACAGAATTAGGTCATTCGTCAAGTTTTACTAAGCTAAAGACAAAATCGTTTAAAACCTGAACATTTGAATCAAATTGTATTTCTTAAAGCTAATTTAAGAAAATTTTTTTAATCTATGAAGCATTCCAAAAAATATTAAGTCATTTATGTCCTTGTTTTTTACTTGTGCTTATGTACTCGGATATATAAATTTATACTCATCTGATTTAGTTCGAAAAATGTAATTATAGCTATGCTCTTTATGGCGCGATACATACGTTAGGACGTGATTTTCGTAACAAAAATAATTGACACCATTAGAGTCATAAATTAATTTTTGTTTTGATTTCTTTGTATGCAAATAAAGGAAACAAATTGTTTGATTTTGTTTTGTTTCATTCTTTGAAGTGAGTGAAACAGAAACAAAACAGAAACAAAACAGAAATAATGAGAAGGGTTGCTCGATTTGATTTTGTAATGTTTTTGCACATGAGCACAAACCAGAGAACACAGCCAATGGGCTGTAAACTAACAGCCCCCACCCGGCCACACACATTTCATTAATTTAAGCGTGCGCCGCTAGATAAGAAAATAATGTGAAATAAATGGAAACGTTTTGAAATATTTACAGAGAATATGACAGTATCCTATAATTGCATTGTTATTTAACACATTAAGTTTGTTTTATATAGCTAAGCAGCATAGCTATAACCGGGTGTCCTAAGATACCTCTCTTCTTTTTTTTTTGCTATGTAATCATTTTGTTTATTAATAAAATCTCAAAATAATGAGTAATTTATTTATTTTTATTTATTGAAATTATTAAATTTATGAAAATTGTTTTTATTCGGTTAACCGGCTAATCCAAAATTAGCCGATTAAACCAAAACCTCGATTGATTCATCTAGCGATTAACCGCATAAAACAAAAATCCGACTAATTGAATACCCTATTAGATATATCTGCATCTAAGAGGATACAAATGGTATCCATTTGTACATTTTCCAAACTTGAATCGAGTGGCTGACGGCGTCCAAATTCTGCCGCTCTAAAATTATCTAAGATATATTTTTCGTGTTCCCACTTATTTAAAAACTACAAATTGAGATTTGAATTTGCTGTATTTTACTAACTTATTTAATATATTTTCTTTGAAACTTAACCAACATTAACAATTCGAAATTTAAGTCATGTGATACAGCAAAGTCTTCGTGGTAGATGTGTATGTGTATAAGCAAGTATTCAGCATTGTAATTTGTTCAGTTTTAATTTACTACACCAGTGAGTGCATTTTCTTAATTCTCACTTATTGTCTAATTAGGTTAAGTGGCTTTGTTGTGGCATTTCCCTTTTTTTCTCGATTCACTGAAGTTAATTGCATAACATTATTAAACGAACGAGAGTGTGTGCTGTAGCTTTGGATAAATTGTTAATTTACTAAAACCACATAATGTATACATTATACCCGTTGAACAAACAATATGTTGACGGTAGTTTTCTGCCTGGAAACAAGCTGTTGCTTTTCGGAAGCGATAATTAGTGCATTTGGTTTTTGTTATACAAGAAGCATATATTTATATATCGACTCGTATATATAAAAATATTAAATAAATAAACAATTACTCATTACCGATTGTATCTAGCATTAAAAAAGGAAGTATATATTAACTACAAATCACAACTAGTTATAAAATTATTTAATTTCTTCCTTAATTCAAACACTCACTATAATAAGGAAAAAAATTTTCAGCCTACTCATATTTCAAACCAATAAAAGATATATTTGGGGTATTCACACCAGTGTCTTAAGTGTCATAATGTATTAATACTATAACATAAGTTAAAACAATTGTTGTTGTGGCTCAAACAAAAAAAGTCATAAAATAATAAGACTTTTTCAGCTATGTTTATTGTTTTGTCATAACTACACGTAGAACTGTGAGAGAGTTCACCAAAGGAATTGAGAGAAAGAGAGATAGAGAGAGAGAGAGAGAGAGAGAGTAAGCAATGTACAAAGGTCCTTAGGCGAAACTACAAATAAGTAAAATATATATAATTGTAAATAATGAGGGGTTGCTCATAGCAGTCATAGTTTTTTCGTGTTATTACTTTAAAACATGTTAACTTATGAGAACCACCTGAATACCCCAAATATATATTTTTTCATTCTACTTTATAAAGCTTAACATTAACAGTTTTTCATTACTACAAATACAAAAAATTTAAAACTAAATAATTTATAAGAAAAGAATATGTTAATGATAATATTATGTTAGTCGATTTTTGTTTGAATTAGCTGAGAGATTCGCTCTTATTATTTATGTATTGATTTCCCTTCATCAATAACTGCTTCTTATATCCTTCACCAAAAATTATAAGGGTATATAGAGGTTTGATATTCCGTGTCTAATTTCCACAATATTTATATACGACCCCATATACTATATACGTTCTGGGTCCTCTTGAATATGGAAGTATAACAAGCGATACCCGTCTTTCCGTCCGGCCATCTATCTGTACATGAAATCGATTTTCCGAAGCCTCCCGAATAGCTGGATGGAGACTTTTGCTTAGGACTGGTGGGTCCAAAAAATATTGGTATTGAAAATCATTAAAATCGAAAGAACGGTTTCAGAGCTGGAAAATTCAAACTTTTTTTGTACACATCACTCATTTACTCAAAGAATGTCATAACTCAAAAAAGTTTAAAGTTTTCAATTTACACACAACTTAATGAAGAAAGAAAATTTAGTTTTTTCTCTCAAGAGCTGAGTAAACAATATATTTTTATGAAGATTAATTCTGCGTCAATAACTCAAAAATTTCATTTTCATTTTTTGAGTTATGACGTTCTTTGAGTAAATGACTAATGTTTGTCTTTCTGTTAAATAAACCTATTTTGTATTTCGGTAAGTATTAAATTGGCATTCAAGACAAAAAATAAATAAAAAGACGTTGCCAGGGTTGGAAAATTTTAGATTTTTTTGGATATACAAAAGTGAACTACTAAGCTAATTTTTTATTTCTCTCTATAAATTAAATATATATTAACTTTTTTAAAGAAATAGATTAGTAATTATAACAGATCAGAAAAATCTAAACAGATGATTCCAGGGTTGGAAAATTTACTTTTTTTTTGGTATAGAAAAGTAACTAGGTCTCTTTGTAAATTATATATATTTTATATTTTAAAAATAAATAGTTAGTTTCAGCTTCAGAGTTGGAGAAACTAGCTAAAACAATTTTTTTCGTCATTACTTAATCATATTTTATAATTAATTTTTTTTCCACCAACTCAAACTATTTTTCTTTTCTTTATTAGTTAAACATATTTTCTATATTAGGAAGATCTTTGATCAAGATTTTTTCAATCCACGTCCAACTTTAATGTGAAAATCTAGTTTTTTTTTTCTTGCCATATATGTATGACATGGCATTTTTACGAAGCATTGTGATATGTTGCTAATTATGCTCTCAACTCAATTAAAATAATAGATTTAAAAAATCTCTAGATAGTGAAAATCATGTACTTATGTTTAAAGGTTATGACCACGGAAACCGCAAATATGCAATTGCATATTTTTTCTGGTGCGACGTATTAATGCGGAGATAAAATATTTATCCGTTTTAGAACTTTTTATGAATTTTGGCGTCGATTTGTTAATGCATATTTTCGCATATTTCAGCTTTTAAAGCATGTTTTTGCATATTGCATATTTAGAGCATATTTGGCACTTTAAGGGCATATTTTGATACTTTATAGAATAATATACTACACACACGCTATCTATCTGTTGGTAAACATTTTAGTTTTATTTTTCGCCTCCCAAATATCATTTCCAGTGTTCTCTGCATATAGTCTAATATTTTTTTTTATTTAGTACACCTTTATTACAGACATTAGTTGCAATAAAAATTTGGTTTTGCTCTTTGTGACGAACTCTAACCCGATTACGATTTTCAATACTTATTTCGATGAAACAGGCAACTATTTTTATTTGAAAACCTGGATCAACATTTTGTTGTTTATTGAAATAACAATTATAGACAAGAGACTTGTCTTATTTATCTAAAATACAGTCCCAACGATTTAATTATGATATCGTGATCTCTTTTGAAGTTGAAGTTAAACTTTTCGGCCTTATTTGCATTATTTGCTGAAGTCAAAATTTGTTTTAACTTACATTCTAAACCCAAATTATTTCTTTTAATTTTGTGTTGTGTCCTGTTTTTTTTATATTTTCAGCCCCGACCAAAAAAAGTTGTGTTATAAGTTTGAAGTGTGTGTCTGTGTATCTGTGTATCTATGCATCTGTGTGTCTGTCCATGTCCACGTACAGACCAAACGACTTGACCCAAACGACTTTGATTTAGTTTTCCCTGTTGGAAAGGTGAAATGATCGAGATGGTTCTTAACTATGTTTGAAGAAAATCGGTCCACCCGCTTAGAAGATTTCACATCTTTTCTAGATAATTCGGGGGTTTTTAAAATTTTTAATTTTTGTCATTTATTTAATTTTTTATTCCAAATGTTATTGGATTGTTGAATTAAAAATATATTTCCCTTTACAAATAAGTCAAACTATCAGCCCTGTTCCGCAAATCACGACATGGCAAATCACGGTGATTTCTAAAAATTAATAAAAGCTGAATCATTACTTTTGTGAATTTTACGTTTTATAGCTTTGGAAGTTGGAAGAAAATATGCTATTATAAATGAAAAAAACTTAAAACGCAATAAAATCTCATTACCAAGTCAGCTATTAATAGTTTACTTTTGAAAGCACGTGATTTTAAATCACCGTGATTTTCAGAACAGGGGGGTATGTTATTTATATATATGTATATATATATATATTTTTTTTTAAGGTTAAAGTGCATATTTGCAAGTTTTTAGTGCATATTGAGTACGCATAAAACATTTTTTTATAGCAAATTTCTGATTACACTGATCATGACGAAATTACGAATACAAATTCATACACTTATTAGAGAAATCGATTTAAACAATGGTTTTTATTGTTTTTGCTAATGAAATATATCTTATCATCTTTTAATTTCAATTCAGTGCCTTCCAAACACATAAATAATGATTTAATTAGTCCAGTTGCTATTAGATATGTATTTTCATATGCCCTATAACATTTCTAAATAAGCATAAATTACTTACATTCATGTAAAACAAAAGAAACACAAGAACTATTAATATAACTAACTTAAGTATCAATTTCTTTAAAATGAAAGCAAAAATAAATAACGAAAGCATGTGGTATTTATTATAAATTAAATGGAAATTTATTGTTAAACATATTTTAATTGGCAAGATGAGAAAAGAGAAATGTTCTAAAAACAAACAAAAAGTTTTTTTTATATTATTACACGTTTAATAGGTTTTGCTAACATTATATATATACAGCAATAATAACTATTTTGTCGCTATACTTTTCATTTACATACATACATATCAGTGATCGGCAATGAGTCGGTTTTTAGCTATTCATACTTGCTCATGAAATTTTAAATATAAGTGAGTAGACATCATTTAAACTAAACTACTCTGATTTATGCATACTCACGATGACATTGATTTGTAAGTATAGGTTGGAATAAATATGAATGCCACACTCACACTCTTATTTCAGGAAAATACTTATACTACTCACATTGATTCAGCTCACTAAATTCATGCATGTATGTTTATTTAAAAGTTTAGTCATTAAACAGTTACCAAGTAGTAAGCAATAGTAGTAAATAGGTCTATTTTTCAATTCCTGCAAAAAAAAAACACAAAAAACCAACAGAGAAACACATAACCTCATAATGAAAACTTTAATGTTCATGCGCAAAGCTCGCATTGTGAATCATACCTATTTTGCATCGTCCATAGGCATTGAGTTAAGGAGAATCGAAATCAACAACGTCATAAATATTGCTAAGTATGAGTTCGATGCGCACTTCAAACTTTCGAATGAACATGATTCATAGACAACATTGCAATAAGTATGAGTGCGCATAAGTACAAGAAATTATACGAGTAAGTCATGATTCAACTCTACAAACTTTTTCACTACTCATTGCTGTTCTCTGATACATATGTAGGTATAAGTGAATGTACACATGTTAATTCCAAAACAATTTTCTTTGAAATTGGCAATAAGCTTCGAGCCACTTTTAATGCAAAGCAAACAGAAAAGTTATATGAACTCAATTGAAATAAAAAACAAGCACACGTGGCTCAAAATTTATATTATAGGTATTATTAATTATAAATATAATTAAAAAAAACTATATTTTAAAGATAATTAATATGCTTATATTCCAATTTATAATTTGTTATACAAAACATGTTAATAACACACTATCAAAGAACAATTCCAAGAAAGGAGCACAAAAAATATTTTATAAGAGCGTAGGCAGATTGAAAGTTTAAGGCTTACTACTACTCGTATTATAAAACGTGGGATGACTTGAAACACTTGCGTTTTAGTTATAGGATATGGAAAGTTTTTTATTTGCATTGAAATTAATTTTTAGACAAAGATTTTCCTATTTGTTAAAAATATACCTATCTGCAGAAGAAATTGGAATAGGAAAAATGGCGTAGTAGGCATCTCTAAACAAAACGTTGAATTTTTTTTTTCTAATTTGCTAATGTATGCCTTCTAGTGACACAGACAAAAAAGCTCCATGTGGCTAATATTATAAACAATTTGATAACCTAAATACAGTTGAACCTCGATTATCCGGGCCTCTATCTACCGTCCACATTTATTATCCGGCATGCTGTGACTTTGTTTCTTGACCTCCATTAACCGTCATTTTACCTCCATTATCCGTGCTTCTATTTACATCATTTTGTTAACCGTGCTATACATCTATTATCCGTGCAAAAAAATTACATTTGTTTTAATATAAACTAAAATTTTATGTTCTTTTTACAATAATACGAGTATGTATACTTTGTTCTTTTATATAACCTCTATTAACAGTGTTTTTGAGTTATACGTGCTAGGTGCGGTCCCGTGCGAGCCGGTTCAGCTGTATTTAAATCTATTTATCCATAAATATTCCAAAAAAATATGTACACAAGTATGTGTTTGAAGATAAATTGGAATTCAACTAGCAGAGACAGAAACCAGGGGTATAATTGTCACTTTCTATAGCGAGCTGATTCGATCACGTTTTTCAGTTTTTGATTATGGCACTCGCTATCGAACAAGGTAATAATATGGTTCGATAGCCACTGCTTTGCACATAACAGACCACTGTTAGTTACCTAACAGTAAGTAATTTGTGGAGTGAAAAAAAAACATTGAAAAATTTAACTTAGGAAAAATATTTTCCAACTTCAAAAATAAACAATAAAAAGTTAAAAATTATTTACATTAAATAATGTATTAGGAGTCTTATTACAAGCATACGAAATTTTTTAGCTTTTTTGAAACACTTTTTGGCTTTAAGTGTGCCCGCCCACAAGTTCCATAAGCAGGAACGAAATGCTTCACCAAACACATTACAGACCGCATGTCATAAGAATGGGTCAAGTAAAAGCACGTGAAATATAATATATAATTTAAACAAGCATGGTCCAGTCCATTTCTTTAAGTACAAAATGATTTCTTTCTAAAAGCCGAAGCTGTTTGCCAAGTTTTGTGGGAATTGTATTAGGAGTAGTATATATAAGTGAATACTAACTTTTCATGGGCGTGAGCCCGCCCACTTTTTTAAATACAAGATTGATAACTTTTCAGAGCTCAGGGTGCGTGAAAAGTTTCTTAAAAATCAATCAAGCAGAATCACGTAAAATATAATATACATTTTAAATGGTCGTGAACCCGCCCACTTTTTTGAAAGCGTATATAAGCGAAATATAATATTAAGTTTTAATGGTTTTAAGAGTTCAAGGTGTGTGCCAAGTTTCGTAAATATTGGTTAAGTACAACCACGTGAAATATTATGCTACAATTTAATAGGCGAGCCCAGCCCACTTTTTTGAACGCAATATTGTGCCTTTATTTTAAGCTTAGGGTAAGTGCCAAGTTTCGTAAAAATCGTTGAAATACAAGCTTGTGAAATATAGTATTAAATTTTAATGGGCGTAACTCCGCCCATTTTTTAACTTCCATTTTTTAACTTTCAAATTGTTTAATTACAAGAACCAAAGGTGTTTTATAATTTTCGCAGCAATCAAATAAGTAGAATATCATAAAATTATACTTAAAAAATTGTGGGCGTTTCCCCGCCCACATTTTTACAATGGGACCAATGGGAAGCTATACCCTCTCAGACAACAAAAAATATGTTGCAATCGGTCTAAAATGTACTGATTTATGAAGATACACACCTAAAAAAAAATAGAGACGAATTGTTAATCTCCTCCTTTATAGGATTCCGTACACCAAAGTTGAAAAGGAACTCTATTGTTTTCGCTACGCTGTCCGTCTGTCCGTCACAGGCTATTTTCTCGAGAACAGTTAGAGCTACGGATCTGAAATTTGGATAGAGTGCTTAGAACTTTGGCCGCTACAACAACAAGTACATCACAGATAAAAATTAAAGGGTGTTCCAAAACGAGCAACGAAAAATTTTAAAATCTCATGTAATATACAGACAATTGTATATACACTTGAAATTTGTAAAGTTAGTGTATTTTTATACAGACTACAACAATTAACACTAAAATTAATAAAAGTTAAATTAAAGGGTGTTCTATCAGTAAATGTAATTTTGAATATGTAATTTTGACAATTTGCTGTATCTTAGAAAGTGTAAGAGCAAAACTCTTGAAATTTTCAAAAACGGTAAAACAAAAAAATTCCAAATCAATAAAATGCCAAAACAAAAAAAAAATCGTCAAAAACAAAAAAAAATTGCCAAAACGAAAAAAAGCGCCACATTAAAAAAAATTCTAAATCGAAAATAAATCGCAAAAAAACCGGAAAAATCGCCAAAATTAAAAAAATTGCCAAAATTAAAAAAATCGCCAAAATGAAAAAAAAAATCACTAAAATGAATAACAAATCAGCAAAATGAAAAAAAAATTGCAAAAATGGAAAAACGCCAAAAATTTAAAAAAAATCGCCAAAACGAGAAAAAAGCGAAAAAATCAAGAAAAAATCATTTCAGCTGAAAAAACGTCAAAACGCAAAAATAAACGCCATATTAAAAAAATTCTCAAGGCCCAACGTACGAAACCCTTATTTTGACTTCGGTTAAAAATGCAGACGAATCGATAACATATTAATTTTTGAAGTCGGTTAAAAAGCATTGAAATTGAAAATGAAATTAGGACGTCGACTACAAAACCGAAGTTCCTGTTTTCTAGTTCGGTCTTCGAAAGTCATTGAATGACAACATAACCAATAAATAACTTCTCTAAATTTAAGTTTAAACAAAGGAAGGAATCGTTAAAATTACGATCTGTTTAAAACACTATATTTGTACATTCTTTACAAAACTGTTTACAAGACATAAGCACAAGTAGCAAACCTTTTTGTAGAAGACGTAACATAATTATATTTCATGTTTTTTCCTCCTGGAAAATATTCCATTGCAAAATATACTTACATATTTTCCTGCAGCATTGTCTTGACTGAAAATAATCAACATAATAAATTTTACTGATATCCATCTTAGTATTTTCGTAGCATACATTTTACAAAATGTTGAAATATATATACTATATGGTTATAACTGAAGTCAAACAAACATATACAGTGGAATCTCTCTTGAGCGGACACTGAAGAGACCATTAAAATGTATCCCTACAAGGGGACTCTCTGGTCAAGAGAAAACTAAACATTTAAATGGAGCGCTGCCGTCCGTCTAAAGGGGTGTCCGCCTATAAGAAGTGTCCGTTAAGGGAAATTCCACTGTATGTGCATATGCATGTTCACACACGCGTTATTAATTCATAATTTTTAACAGTGATGCTCCAGCCACACCAGAGATAGAAGCATTTTGAAATAATGTCACCACAAATAACTGAAACAAAATTAAAGAATTGCCATCGAACGTGTTCGTTGGCGAGCTTTCTGAAGAGTAAATAGATATTTTGGGTGCCAGTAACAACTTTCACTATCACAAGTCGAACTAATATAAAAGTAAACGAAATGGTAAACACTAAATGGCGTCCCACTATTGTCGCTTAAACGAAGACCCATATCAAAAAAAAAAAAAAAAAGGTTTCAAGTTTCTCTAAACTGACTCAAATAACACAAGTTTACAAATTCACATCAACTTTGGGATCAGAGCCGATAAGAAACAATCCAACCGTTATGTGAGCTGCGAATTTGTATTCGCGTTTCATTTTTCAAGATTGGTTCTACTTTTTGAGTTCACTACCCGACTGTGCAACGCAAATAAGGGTATTGTGTTTATCAGTCTATGTATATATTAAAGTCCTGCACAAGACTATTTATAAGACCTTTCAAGACATGCGAGATTTTTCAAATGCTTTACTACAGCGAAATATTCTAAAACAAACGCTAAACAACACTGTTGGCAAGACAAACAACTATAAGAAAGTCTTGCCAACAGTTTTGTTTAGCGTCTGTTTTAGAATATTTCGCTGTAGTGAAGCAGTTGAAAAATTTCTCGTCTTGAAAGGTCTTATAAATGGTCTTGTGCAGGACTTTAGTATGTATGTATGTATGTGTGTTCCTTTGCGGCACTATATAAACCGAAAGCGTGAACCGATTTTCATGATTTAGACGTCAATCGATTTGTCTTAATCCCGGGAGTGTCACTTAAGATACATATGTCAGTTGTCAAAATTCAATATGGCGGCCATTTTGTAAATACGAAAAAAAACAAGTAAGAGTGCTATATTCGGCTGTGCCGAATCTTATATACCCTTTACCAACGTACGTACATATATATAGTATACAGACACATACATACATATTTGTTTTGTGAAAAAATTTATCATTTTTTTAAAGTTTCCATCTTTGGAGCTGTAATTTTCATTTTTCAAATTTTATACGCCAAACTTTTCTTTCAGAAGCATAAATATATTCAATTTATAAAGAAAAAGAAAAAAATTTTTAGACCTATTTAATTTTACATAACACAAAAAGTGTAAGTTTTCCAACCCTGGAATCATAATTTAGGATTTTTCTAATTCCTTGTACCAATCTAGTTCTTTAAAAAATACATAAAATATGTTAAGTGAACGAAGCAAAAACGAAATAAGAAAAAACTTAGTTTCATTTAATTCCTTTAATATTAAAAAATTCAGTAAAGTGCGACTTTGACTCGCGCACGAAGGGTTCCGTACATTCGGTTCTGAGCACTTTTTAATGTGGCTTTTTTGCTTTTTTGAAGTTTTTTTCAGTTTAAAAGATTTTTTCAGTTTTGTCGCTTTTTTCTCATTTTGGCGATTTTTTCTGTTTTTCTCGGTTTTTTTCATTTTGGCGATTTTTTCTGTTTTTGGGGCTTATTTTCATTTTGAAGATTTTTTTCATTTTGGCGATTCTTTTTCCATTTTGGCGATTTTTTCCTATTTTGGGGGTTTTTTCATTTTGGCGATTTTTTTTTCATTTTGGCGATTTTTTTCCTGTTTTTGGGCTTTTTTTTCATTTTGGCGATTTTTTTCTGTTGTTTGGGGTTTTTTTCGTTTTGGCGATTTTTTTTTCCATTCTGGCGATTTTTTTTCATCTTGGCGATTTTTTTCTGTTTTGGGGTTTTTTTTATTTTGGAGATTTTTTTCTGTTTTTTAAGGTTTTTTTTCGTTTTGGCGATTTTTTTTCATTTTGGCGATTTTTTTTTTCATTTTGGCGTTTTTTTTTCATTTTGGCGATTTTTTCCTGTTCTGGGCTTTTTTTCATTTTGGCGATTTTTTTCTGTTTTTCTCGGTTTTTTTCATTTTGGCGATTTTTTTCATTTTGGCGATTTTTTTTTATTTTGGCGATTTTTTTTTTATTTTGGCGATTTTTTTCTGTTTTTGGGGCTTTTTTTTCATTTTGGAGATTTTTTTCATTTTGGCGATTTTTTTCATTTTGGCGATTTTTGCCTGTTTTGGGGTTTTTTCATTTTGGCTATTTTTTTCTGATTTTGGGGCTTTTTTTTCATTTTGGATTTTTTCTGTTGTGGGGTTTTTTTCGTTTTGGCGATTTTTTTTAATTTTGGCGATTTTTTTCTGTTTTTGGGGGTTTATTTTCATTTTGGAGTTTTTTTTTCAATTTGGCGACTTTTTTTTCATTTTGGCGTTTTTTTTTCATTTTGGCGATTTTTTTTCTGGTTTTGGCGCTTTTTTTCATTTTGGAGATTTTTTTTCATTTTGGCAATTTTTTCCTGTTTTTTGGGTTTTTTTTTCATTTTGCGATTTTTTTCTGTTTTTGGTGTTTTTTTTTCATTTTGGATTTTTTTCTGTTTTTGTGGGGTTTTTTTCGTTTTGGCGATTTTTTTTCATTTTGACGATTTTTTTCATTTTAGCAATTTTTCCGGTTATTCGCCATTTATTTTAGTCTTAGACATTTTTTTTGTAATTTGGTGCTTTTTTTCGCTTTGGCGATTTTTTTTGTTTTTGGCGATTTTTTTCGGTTTGGCGATTTTATAATTTTTTGATTTTTTAGTTTTACCGTTTTTGAAAATTTCAAGAGTTTTGCTCTCACGGTTTCCAAGATACATCAAGTTGTCAAAATTGCATAGTCAAAATTGCATTAACTGATGGAACACCCTTTAATTTAAATTTTTTGAAATTTTAGTGTTAATTTTTGTAGTCTGTATAAAAATACACTAACCTTACAAATTTCAAGTGTATATACATACATACATACAATTGTATGTATATTACATGGGATTTTAAAATTTTTCGTTGCTCGTTTTGGAACACCCTTTAATTTCCAATTTTCATATATTTGTTGTTGTAGCGGCCAAATTTCAGGTCTGTACCTCTTACGGTTCTCGAGAAAATACTAATATAGTTTTAGACATAGTTAATTTTACATAACACAAAAAGTTAAAGTTTTCCAACCCTGGAAACGTTTTTTTAATTTTTTTATATTTTTTTAATTTAAAATACCAGTTGTAATCGTACTGATGTGTAAAATAAGTTCATTTATTAAAAAAAATAAAAATTTGTTTTTGGTAGTTACTTTTATATGGCAAAATGAAGTTTAAGTTTTCCAGCTCTGCAATCGTCTGCCCGATTTTGCTGAATTTCAATACCAATCTATTTTGGAAAATTTCTGACACACCAGTCCAAGAACGAAGTCTCTAGCTCTTCTGGGAGCTTCGGAAAACCGATTTCACGTACAGACAGACGGACAGACGGACAGACGGACAGACGGACAGACGGACAGACGGACAGACGGACAGACGGACAGACGGACAGACGGACAGACGGACAGACGGACAGACGGACAGACGGACATCGCTTATTCGTCTTCCCTATGCATAAGGATCCAGAATATATATATTTTATGGGTCGCTTATTGATATTATAGAAATTACAAACGGAATGACAAACCTATATATACCCTTTTACCATTTTTGTTGGTAAAGGGTATAATAAAAAGTAGGCGAACTATATCAAAATGGGTATCATTCGATAGGTATTTTAAAATCATCTTTAGGTTTCTCTCATTATTTTTCATTTCGATTGAACATTTAGAATATTTAAGGGTTCAAAGTTGGTTGCAGTCGTGGTTTTTGATTATTTTATATAAAAACTTGTATAAGGTCTATTCATTTACTTTCCCAGCAGAAACTAGCAACGAGAGAGAAAAGCAGAAATTTACAAAATTACTCTCCCATATACTTTAAAAACTTGCAAGAAAATTTTGTTCATTTAGAACCATGGATGTAAATCATTATAGAATTGTACGTGATGCTGTGTGATTAAGGTTTGGGATTTCCCGGACTTTTGCACTTCCCGGGAAACGGGAATTAAAAAATCAAGTTCCCGGGAATTCCCGGGATTCCCGGGAAAAGCTAATTTTCTAAATTAAATACATTTATTAAACAAGTAAGAGTGCTATATTCGGCTGTGCCGAATCTTATATACCCTTTACCAACGTACGTACATATATATAGTATACAGACACGTACATACATATTTGTTTTGTGAAAAAATTTATAATTTTTTAAAGTTTCCATCTTTGGAGCTATAATTTTCATTTTTAAAATTTCATACACCAAACTTTTCTTTCAGAAGCATAAAATATATTCAATTTATAAAGAAAAAGAAAAAAATTAAAAAAATTTTTAGACCTATTTAATTTTACATAACACAAAAAGTGTAAGTTTTCCAACCCTGGAGTCATAATTTTGGATTTTTCTGATTATTGATACCAATCTAGTTCTTTAAAAAATGCATAAAATATGTTAAGTGAAAAAAGCAAGAACGAAATAAGTAAAAACTTAGTTTCATTTAATTCCTTTAATATTAAAAAAAATCAGTTAAGTGCGACTTTGAATCGCGCACGAAAGGAAGGTTTTTTGCTTTTTTGAAGTTTTTTTCAGTTAAAACGATTTTTTCAGTTTTGTCGCTTTTTTCTCGTTTTGGCGATTTTGTCTGTTTTTGGAGGTTTTTTTCATTTTGGCGATTTTTTTCTGTTGTTGGGCTTTTCTTCATTTTGGAGATTTTTCTCATTTTGACGATTTTTTCTGTTTTTTGGGTTTTTTCGCGATTTTTTTGGCGATTTTTTTCGTTTTGGTGATTTTTTTCATTTTGGCGATTTTTTTTCATTTTGGCAATTTTTTTCTTTTTTTATGTTTTTTTTTCGTTTTGGTGATTTTTTTCATTTTGGCGATTTTTTTTTCATTTTGGTGATTTTTTTTCATTTTGGCGATTTTTTTCTGTTTTTAATTTTTTTTTTTCGTTTTGGCGATTTTTTTTCTTTTTTTGGCGATTTTTTTTCATTTTGGCGATTTTTTTCTGTTTTTTAGGTTTTTTTTCGTTTTGGCGATATTTTTCATTTTGGCGGTTTTTTTCATTTTAGCAATTTTTTCGTTTTTTTGCGATTTATTTTAGTCTTAGAAATTTTCTCTTAATTTAGTGCTTTTTTTCATTTTGGCGATTTTTTTCTGTTTTTTGGGGGTTTTTTTCGTTTTGGTGATTTTTTTTCATTTTGGCGATTTTTTTTTTCATTTTGGCGATTTTCTTTCATTTTGGCGATTTTTGTTTTCATTTTAGCAATTTTTCCGTTTTTTTGCGATTTATTTTAGTCTTAGAAATTTTTTTTAATTTGGTGCTTTTTTTTCGTTTTGGCGATTTTTTTTCTGTTATTTAGGTTTTTTCTTTTTTTTGGCGATTTTTTTCATTTTGGCGATTTTTTTCTGTTTTTAAGGGGTTTTTTCGTTTTGGCGATTTTTTTTTTTCATTTTGACGATTTTTTTCTGTTTTTTAGGGTTTTTTTTCGTTTTGGTGATTTTTTCATTTTGGCGATATTTTTTCATTTTGGCGATTTTTTTCTGTTTTTTAGGTTTTTTTTCGTTTTGGCGATTTTTTTTCATTTTAGCAATTTTTCCGTTTTTTGCGATTTATTTTAGTTTTAAAATTTTTTTTTAATTTGGTGCTTTTTTTCGTTTTGGCGATTTTTTTTCTGTTTTTGGCTTTTTTTCATTTTGGCGATTTTTTGTTTTTTGGGGTTTATTTTAGTTTTAAAATTTTTTTTTAATTTGGTGCTTTTTTTCGTTTTGGCGATTTTTTTTTCGTTTTGGCGATTTTTTTCATTTTGGCGATTTTTTTTTCATTTTGGCGATTTTTTCTGTTTTTTAGGGTTTTTTTCGTTTTGGTGATTTTTTTCATTATGGCGATTTTCATTTTGGCGATTTTCTTTCATTTTGGCGATTTTTGTTTTCATTTTAGCAATTTTTCCGTTTGTTTTTGCGATTTATTTTAGTCTTAGAATTTTTTTTTAATTTGGTGCTTTTTTTCGTTTTGGCGATTTTTTCTTGTTTTTGGCGATTTTTTTCGGTTTGGCGATTTTATAATTTTTTATTTTTTCAGTTTTACCGTTTTTGAAAATTTCAAGAGTTTTGCTCTTACGGTTTCCAAGATACAGCAAATAGTCAAAATTACATAGTCAAAATTGCATTAACTGATGGAACACCCTTTAATTTAAATTTTTTTAAATTTTAGTGTTAATTTTTGTAGTCTGAATAAAAATACACTAACCTTACACATTTCAAGTGTATATACATACATACATACAATTGTATGTATATTACATGGGATTTTAACATTTTTCGTAGCTCGTTTTGGAACACCCTTTAATTTCCAATTCTCATGTATTTGTTGTTGTAGCGGCCAAAGGTCTACATACTGTGTCCAAATTTCAGGTCTGTAGCTCTTACGGTTCTCGAGAAAATACTAATATAGTCTTAGACATAGTTAATTTTACATAACACAAAAAGTTAAAGTTTTCCAACCCTGGAAACGTCTTTTTAATTTTTTTGTATTTTTTTAATTTAAAATTCCAATTTTAGTCGTACTGAAGTGTAAAATATGTACATTTATTAAAAAAAAATAAAAATTTGTTTTCGGGAGTTACTTTTATATGGCAAAATGAAGTTTAAGTTTTCCAGCTCTGCAATCGTCTGCCCGATTTTGCTGAATTTCAATACCAATCTATTTTGGAAAATTTCTGACACACCAGTCCAAGAACGAAGTCTCTAGCTCTTCTGGGAGCTTCGGAAAACCGATTTCACGTACAGACAGACGGACAGACGGACAGACGGACAGACGGACAGACGGACAGACGGACAGACGGACAGACGGACAGACGGACAGACGGACATCGCTTATTCGTCTTCCCTATGCATAAGGATCCAGAATATATATATTTTATGGATCGCTTATTGATATTATAGAAATTACAAACGGAATGACAAACCTATATATACCCTTTTACCATTTTTTTGGTAAAGGGTATAATGAAAGTTGGTGAAATTTCGATTGTTTTATTAATGTAAGCATTCTTTTGAAATAAAAGTTAATGAAAAAGCAGTTCTAAGACAAATTTTTAAGAATTTTTAATTGAATTTAAGCAAATGGAATAAAGTTATTACATAGCAAAAGATCATATAAAAACCAATTGACGACTGTTACCACAATTAGTAGACAATTTTCTAATAAGACCTTCATTTTAATAAGAATTTGCCTTGCTTGTTTCTCATTATTTTTGAAAAAGTTCCAGGCGGTTTCTTATCGTTAAGTACAAGCAGGTTACAGTACCATACTGCGCTGCGCCGAATTTTGAATACCCTGAGCCACAGTATGTCTCAGTGTCTTTAATTTTTCATTTTATTTCTCCTAAAATATTTTCTTCAGGGTTTCCATAATAGCGTCTACTTGTAATAAATTTAAATTTTGTCAACTCAGAGTTCTTACAGCTTTAAATTTTCACTACACTTTTCAAAATTTTTCACTAATTCGGCGAAAAATCACTTCAAGTTCGCTTAGCATCGAATTATTTACTTTAGGAAATGATTATATCATTGCAATCATTGATACTTATACAATTTATTTCACTTTTTTTAGGAAATATGGTATGACCTCAATTTAGTGGAATTTTTATGAAATTTCAGACTAGATTTGAATAGCTCACATTTTTATTTTATATTAAAAATGTATGGACATTTTACTGCTTGTTTATCGGCGTCGAAAGAATTCTTTCTTTCTTACAGTTACATTTAAAACAAAAACTCAATTTAAATTTTAAGATTAAAAAATTTCCTTCGAACAAGGTATATGTAAGTGTTTAAACAGACGATGAAAAACGTGTCAAAGTTCGTGTAAATTTAGTCATACAATCATTCAAACGAACTTTTGTAATATATAATAAAATAATAAGTTTTTATATTAAAGTAAAATTGGATTATAAATTCTATATATTTATGAAATAACATGCACTTTAAATTTCCCGTTTTCCCGGGAAAATGTCAAAAATTTCCCGGGAATATTAGACAGACATTTTCCGGGATTTCCCGCCCGGGAATTCCCGTTTCCCAAACCCTATGTGTGATGTCTTTTGGATAATCTTGTCAGATAATATTTTTAATTATAAAATGTTTAAAAATCTACATTTATTATGAAATACTTTACACAGTTTCATGTTTTTATTATTTATTATTTTTTTTCTTGCATTTTTTATTATATAAACATACAAAAATAACACTTTCCATCTCTGATCAGATATGATAAGCAAACAAAATTCTTTGGCCATAAAATTGTATTTATGCGGCTTAATCGAAGAAAAACAATAAATTAAGAGAATATGCTTTGTTTTTACTTAAATGTACATATTTTTAAATAAAAAAAAAATACACGCTTTATAGCTATGCTGCTTACGTCACGATACAGGAGCTAGGACGACGCTATTACAGTTATAAATAAATTTTTTTTTTTTTTTTAATTTTATTTTGTTTCGTTGTTTGAAGTGAGTGAAACAAAAACAAAACAAACAAAAATTAGAAGTACTGCTCAATTGGTTTTTGTATTATTTTTGCACATGAGCAGAAACTAGAGAACACAGCTGATCGCCTGTAAGCCGGCTAACAGCCCCCACCGGCCACAAACAATACATTAATTTAATCGTGTGCCGCTAGAAAGGAAAATAATGGGAAACATTTAGAAATATTTGCCACGAATTTGACACCACCATATAATATTATTTTTTGCATTGTTATTTAACACATTAAGTTTGTTTTATATAGCTAAGCAGCATAGCTTTAACCGGGTGTCCTAAGACACCTCTCTTCTTTCTTGAGTTGTCCTTTTGCAGATATTTTTCCAATAATTAATTTGAAAATAAGCACACAGAACAGCTGTTTGAATAATTCCTGCAAGTAAAAATTTTTTTAGTAATTATTTGTAGGGATTTTTTGTCTCTCTCTTTTGACGCTCTCTTCCTGCAAACTTTTTGAGTTAATGAACACCAGTAACAATTGTTGAAAAAAACACCCGATAGTTTGTTATCAAATACGAACAATATCGAGCCTTATTTTCGTATTTAAAAGTAAATAATAAACACTCTCGATCTATTTAATTTTTTTTTATTATAACGGAAAAAAATTCAAATCATTTATTCCATTTCATGGAAAGTTTGCCATTTCCAAGTAGCAATTCTCAGTTACTGTTTTTTTTTTTTGTTTCAAGTTATATACGTTCTACTGTAATTTCATAGTATTGCATTCATTCATTCGTTACGTATTCTTCTTTTGAAATATTTTCATGCAAGTTCATGTTAGTAAACTGTAACTTAATTTTTCTTTTTAATTAATACTACAGGCTAGTTGTTGTGCTGTCTGTATGCACCAATATAAATGAGTTATTATTTTAGAAAACTGACAAGTTTGGGAAATTTTTAAAGCAGAACATAGTGTGCGTATTGATTGTATAAATTTTTAAATGAAATGTGGTAGAATGAAATATATATATAAGAAATTCAGTTTCAAGAGGGGAATCATTTTAAGATATTAGCTTAAGCATTGGCAAGATATTGTACATTTTTTTCTTGTTTGAATTTCAAATAAAATTGTTATTGAACTACTTCAGTTACTTTAGATGAAAAATTTTTGAATTCTTCAATTGTTTTCAATTGTAATAAAAGGAATAAACTCCCCCATACACCTATAATTCTCGGGGGTTTTGTGGAAACTTGGGAAAACTTAAAAAAAAATCATGATGCCATTATTAAGGGTATTAAGTAATTCGTAATTGTAACAACAACAATAGTAACAAAAATATATTTAAAAATACATTGGAAAAAATTCTACATGAAAAAATACGTGCAAAATGCTTGGGGTTGTAAACTTTTTTTAAAATTCTCTGATTTGCTGTATTAAGGCAAACATGGCCTAATATTCGTATGTTCTAAAAATAGCAAACAGTTGACATTAACTCCGAAACAATTTTAAACATTTTCCACAAATGATGCCTGTGTAATTAAAATTTAAACATTGAACTATCAATTAAAAACACTATAGTCTAAGGCCCAATAATTAACTTCCCAATTATATGTCATTTAACTAATTGCCACCTAAATTTAAGTGGCACTTAAATGTAGTTTAATTTTTTCACTGGTTAATTAAAGTTCTTATTAAATTACGTTGAAAGTACGGCAGCACTACAAAATTTCCCAGTATTATGGGAAAGGCTTTTTAAACAACAGCTGCTTATTATAAATAAAAAAAGTTAGGTTATCAAAATGAAGAAAACTAAAATTGCATAAAAACACATTTTATGAAAGAAAAAGGGCATCAGAATTAATTTTTTATTTTATTTTTTCATTATATATTAAACTATATGTTATATATTTATGAAAATTAAACGAAATTCTTTTTAATACGACCACATGATGTTAATGTACATGTTTTCAATAAACACACACAAGCACAATAACATATGGTATGCTCGTAAGACTTAAGTGTGATTTAAGTACACAAGCTTAGGCATTTAAATGTCTCTCAACGTTGTACTGAAATAATGAGTTCCGTACTTAAGTGGCACTTAAAGATAATTGACACTTTATTGAGAAGTAAATTTCTGGGCCTAAGTTATTTTTGCCAGCATTAAATTTATGCTTTCCAACAATTGAACAATTGTCTGTAACTTATGGCTGGAATTTGTACCTTAAGAAGAAGTTATATCTGTGGCAAAAAGAAAAAAGTGCTTAAGTCGAGATAAGCTGATTGTGAGCTAATGGTAGCTCCGTAATCTGCATACTCAAAAGTATAGCTAATCAAAATCCTAATTAATTTGTATGATTTTTCAGGAAGTTATAGCAGTATGACTTGAGACTTATCTTTTTAACCGACTTCAAAGACAGGAGGAAGTTAACAATTCACTCTTTTTTGTTTTTTTAGATGTTACTTCATAACTCGGTATATTTTAGACCTATTGTAAAAACTCTTTTTTTGTCTGAGAAGGTATAGCTTGCCATTGGTCCCATTGTAAAAAAAAAATGGGCGGGAATACGCCCACAATATTTTTTATTTAATTTTATGCTATGCTATTTATTTGATTACACAATTTGAAAGTTGTAAAAAGGGGGGGCGGTTACGCATATTAAAATTTATTATAATAGTTCACGCAGTTCTAGTTAACCGATTTTTTCGAAAGTTACCACACACCTTGAGCTCTAAAATAGACACAATTCTCCATTTAAAAAAAATGGGCGGAGTCACGCCCATTAAAATTTAATATTTTATTTTACATGGTTCTACTTTACCAATTTTTACAAGACTTAACCCGCACCCTGAGCTCTGAAAAATACACAATGTTGCATTTAAAAAATGGTTGGAGGCGCGCCTAATTATATTTAATTTTATATTTCACGTACTTCTTCTTATCTTCTTCTATCAGATCTTTGCATTGAAGTCGGTTATTTTTTTGGCAGAAGGAATTATTATTTAGAATTTTAATCTCATTTGGAATAATAGCTTAATCTAGGCTCATGGCAGTGCGCCAGTCCAAGTTCCGGCCAATACACGTAGTATGTATATTTACACGTTGAGCAAACTACTAACAACATCGTTTATCTTAAATTTTGAAGCCCAAAATCAAATTAAAATTGGATTATTTTATCTTAATATTAACATTAATTTCAAAGCCAACCTGTCAAGATATTTTAGCTCGGCATAAGTGCAATCTCTTTAGCATACTTACTTGCCCAATTGCGGAAGTTCAACATATAATATAAGCGATATAATACAATATATCGTCAGCCCATTATTGGTTTGGAGCATACGCCAAAAAGTCAGAATGGAGAAAAACGACAAAACAATATTTATTAAACCTTAAAATAGTTGATATGGAGCAAAATTAATGCTAAATATCTCGGAAACCATAATTAATTTCGCAAAACCTGTTTTGGATTCAGAAAGGGGATACTCAAAATATATATATACCCCATACCTAACTCATTTTTTTAAATTGTCGGTGGGTCAAACCAATAATGGGCTGACGATATAGAAAAAACGTTCTGTACTTTTGGAGTTATCATAATAATGTCTCGTTTATAGATTTATTTACCCAGTAAAAAAAGACACTCCAAAAAAGTCATGAAAATGTAGAGTTTGCGATCTGGAAGTAGTGCAAATTTCGATCCGATCTAATGATTTTTACATGGGGTTGTCATTGCAAGAAGTTCTCTTTTTCGCCGCCTGGTCACCGAATTGGAAGCGATTTTAAGAAAAATGTACTTTTTTGTGTTCTATAATAATATTTTCATCTAGGAAAAATGGCTAATAGTTACCTATTTTAACAATTAGTTTCTTTTTATAGGAATTTAAACGCGAAACAGTATTTTCATGTAAATTTAAGCAAATAACTTTAAAATTTTAGACCAAAATCAGTTCACAAGTTTCTTCAAAAAAATCGATTTTTTTTTAAATTCTGGTGAGTAGTTTCTAAAACTATAGAGGAATTACAAGGTTTTGTATGACTAAATAAAATTCTACTTGGTTTTCTACTAACTATCGGCAAATTAAAAATATCGATTTTTTGGAAGCAATGAAAATGTAGTTCCTTTAGAATGACTTCCAATTTTTTTTTACTGGGTTATATTATTTAATTAAACCTCAAACATTCTAAGAAGTTTATTTTTTATACCCTTTACCAACAAAAATGGTAAAAGGGTATATATAGGTTTGTCATTCCGTTTGTAATTTCTATAATATCAATAAGCGACCCATATAATATATATATTCTGGATCCTTATGCATAGGGAAGACGAATAAGCAATGTCCGTCTGTCCGTCTGTCCGTCTGTCCGTCTGTCCGTCTGTCCGTCTGTCCGTCTGTCCGTCTGTCCGTCTGTCCGTCTGTCCGTCTGTCCGTCTGTCTGTACGTGAAATCGGTTTTCCGAAGCTCCCAGAAAAGCTAGAGACTTCGTTCTTGGACTGGTGTGTCAGAAATTTTCCAAAATAGATTGGTATTGAAATTCAGCAAAATCGAGCAGACGATTGCAGAGCTGGAAAACGTAAACTTCATTTTGCCATATAAAAGTAACTACCGAAAACAAATTTTTATTTTTTTTTAATAAATAAACTTATTTTACATATCAGTACGATTACAACTGGTATTTTAAATTAAAAAAATATAAAAAAATTAAAAAAACGTTTCCAGGGTTGGAAAACTGTAACTTTTTGTGTTATGTAAAATTAACTATGTCTAAAACTATATTAGTATTTTCTCGAGAACCGTAAGAGCTACAGACCTGAAATTTGGACACAGTGTGTAGACCTTTGGCCGCTATACATGAGAATTGGAAATTAAAGGGTGTTCTAAAACGAGCAGCGAAAAATGTTAAAATCCCATGTAATATACATACAATTATATGTATATACACTTTTTATACAGACTACAAAAATTAACACTAAAATTTCCAAAAATTTAAATTAGAGGGTGTTCCATCAGTTAATGCACTTTTGACTATGCAATTTTGACAACTTGCTGTATCTTGGAAACCATAAGAGCAAAACTCTTGAAATTTTCAAAAACGGTAAAACTAAACAAGTAAGAGTGCTATATTCGGCTGTGCCGAATCTTATATACCCTTTACCAACGTACGTACATACATATATATAGTATACAGACACATACATACATATTTGTTTCCATCTTGGGAGCTTTAATTTTCATTTTTCAAATTTCATACGCTAAACTTTTCTTTCAGAAGCATAAAATATATTCAATTTATAAAGAAAACGAAAAAAATTTTTAGACCTATTTAATTTTACATAACACAAAAAGTGTGAGTTTTCCAACCCTGGAGTCATAATTTTGGATTTTTCTGATTCCTTGTACCAATCTAGTTCTTTAAAAAATACATAAAATATGTTAAGTGAACGAAGCAAAAACGAAATAAGAAAAAACTTAGTTTCATTTAATTCCTTTAATATAAAAAAATTCAGTAAAGTGCGACTTTGACTCGCGCACGAAGGTTCCGTACATTCGGTTCTGAGCACTTTTTAATGTGGCTTTTTTGCTTTTTTGAAGTTTTTTTCAGTTTAAAAGATTTTTTCAGTTTTGCCGCTTTTTTTTCATTTTGGCGATTTTTTCTGTTTTTCTCGGTTTTTTTCATTTTGGCGATTTTTTCTGTTTTTGGGGCTTATTTTCATTTTGAAGATTTTTTTCATTTTGGCGATTCTTTTTCCATTTTGGCGATTTTTTCCTATTTTGGGGGTTTTTTCATTTTGGCGATTTTTTTTTCATTTTGGCGATTTTTTTCCTGTTTTTGGGTTTTTTTTTCATTTTGGCGATTTTTTTCCGTTTTTTGGGGTTTTTTTCGTTTTGGCGATTTTTTTTCCATTCTGGCGATTTTTTTTCATCTTGGCGATTTTTTTCTGTTTTGGGGTTTTTTTATTTTGGAGATTTTTTTCTGTTTTTTAAGGTTTTTTTTCGTTTTGGCGATTTTTTTTCATTTTGGCGATTTTTTTTTCATTTTGGCGTTTTTTTTTCATTTTGGCGATTTTTTCCTGTTTTGGGCTTTTTTTCATTTTGGCGATTTTTTTCTGTTTTTCTCGGTTTTTTTCATTTTGGCGATTTTTTTTTATTTTGGCGATTTTTTTCTGTTTTTGGGGCTTTTTTTTAATTTTGGAGATTTTTTTCATTTTGGCGATTTTTTTCATTTTGGCGATTTTTGGATTTTTTCTGTTTTTGTGGGGTTTTTTTCGTTTTGGCGATTTTTTTTAATTTTGGCGATTTTTTTCTGTTTTTGGGGGCTTATTTTCATTTTGCGATTTTTTTCTGTTTTTGGTGCTTTTTTTTCATTTTGGATTTTTTTCTGTTTTTGTGGGGTTTTTTTCGTTTTGGCGATTTTTTTTCATTTTGACGATTTTTTTTCATTTTAGCAATTTTTCCGGTTATTCGCCATTTATTTTAGTCTTAGACATTTTTTTTGTAATTTGGTGCTTTTTTTCGCTTTGGCGATTTTTTTTGTTTTTGGCGATTTTTTTCGGTTTAGCGATTTTATAATTTTTTGATTTTTTAGTTTTACCGTTTTTGAAAATTTCAAGAGTTTTGCTTTCACGGTTTCCAAGATACAGCAAGTTGTCAAAATTGCATAGTCAAAATTGCATTAACTGATGGAACACCCTTTAATTTAAATTTTTTGAAATTTTAGTGTTAATTTTTGTAGTCTGTATAAAAATACACTAACCTTACAAATTTCAAGTGTATATACATACATACATACAATTGTATGTATATTACATCGGATTTTTAAATTTTTCGTTGCTCGTTTTGGAACACCCTTTAATTTCCAATTCTCATATATTTGTTGTTGTAGCGGCCAAAGGTCTACACACTGTGTCCAAATTTCAGGTCTGTAGCTCTTACGGTTCTCGAGAAAATACTAATATAGTTTTAGACATAGTTAATTTTACATAACACAAAAAGTTAAAGTTTTCCAACCCTGGAAACGACTTTTTAATTTTTTTATATTTTTTTAATTTAAAATTCCAATTTTAGTCGTACTGAAGTGTAAAATATGTTCATTTATTAAAACAAGTAAGAGTGCTATATTCGGCTGTGCCGAATCTTATATACCCTTTACCAACGTACGTACATATATATAGTATACAGACACATACATACATATTTATTTTGTGAAAAAATTTATCATTTTTTTAAAGTTTCCATCTTTGGAGCTGTAATTTTCATTTTTCAAATTTTATACGCCAAACTTTTCTTTCAGAAGCATAAATATAATCAATTTATAAAGAAAAAGAAAAAATTTTTAGACCTATTTAATTTTACATAACACAAAAAGTGTAAGTTTTCCAACCCTGGAATCATAATTAAGGATTTTTCTAATTCCTTGTACCAATCTAGTTCTTTGAAAAATACATAAAATATGTTAAGTGAACGAAGCAAAAACGAAATAAGAAAAAACTTAGTTTCATTTAATTCCTTTAATATAAAAAAATTCAGTAAAGTGCGACTTTGACTCGCGCACGAAGGTTCCGTACATTCGGTTCTGAGCACTTTTTAATGTGGCTTTTTTGCTTTTTTGAAGTTTTTTTCAGTTTAAAAGATTTTTTCAGTTTTGTCGCTTTTTTCTCATTTTGGCGATTTTTTCTGTTTTTCTCGGTTTTTTTCATTTTGGCGATTTTTTCTGTTTTTGGGGCTTATTTTCATTTTGAAGATTTTTTTCATTTTGGCGATTCTTTTTCCATTTTGGCGATTTTTTCCTATTTTGGGGGTTTTTTCATTTTGGCGATTTTTTTTCATTTTGGCGATTTTTTTCCTGTTTTTGGGTTTTTTTTCATTTTGGCGATTTTTTTCTGTTTTTTGGGGTTTTTTTTCGTTTTGGCGATTTTTTTTCCATTCTGGCGATTTTTTTTCATCTTGGCGATTTTTTTCTGTTTTGGGGTTTTTTTATTTTGGAGATTTTTTTCTGTTTTTTAAGGTTTTTTTTCGTTTTGGCGATTTTTTTTCATTTTGGCGATTTTTTTTCATTTTGGCGTTTTTTTTTATTTTGGCGATTTTTTCCTGTTTTGGGCTTTTTTTCATTTTGGCGATTTTTTTCTGTTTTTCTCGGTTTTTTTCATTTTGGCGATTTTTTTTCATTTTGGCGATTTTTTTTTATTTTGGCGATTTTTTTCTGTTTTTGGGGCTTTTTTTTAATTTTGGAGATTTTTTTCATTTTGGCGATTTTTTTCATTTTGGCGATTTTTTTCATTTTGGCGATTTTTACCTGTTTTGGGGTTTTTTCATTTTGGTTATTTTTTTCTGTTTTTGGGGCTTTTTTTTCATTTTGGATTTTTTCTGTTTTTGTGGGGTTTTTTTCGTTTTGGCGATTTTTTTTAATTTTGGCGATTTTTTTCTGTTTTTGGGGGCTTATTTTCATTTTGGAGTTTTTTTTTCAATTTGGCGACTTTTTTTTCATTTTGGCGTTTTTTTTCATTTTAGCGATTTTTTTTCTGTTTTTGGCGCTTTTTTCATTTTGGAGATTTTTTTCATTTTGGCAATTTTTTCCTGTTTTGGGGTTTTTTTTCATTTTGCGATTTTTTTCTGTTTTTGGTGCTTTTTTTTCATTTTGGATTTTTTTCTGTTTTTGTGGGGTTTTTTTCGTTTTGGCGATTTTTTTTTCATTTTGACGATTTTTTTCCATTTTAGCAATTTTTCCGGTTATTCGCCATTTATTTAAGTCTTAGACATTTTTTTTGTAATTTGGTGCTTTTTTTCGCTTTGGCGATTTTTTTTGTTTTTGGCGATTTTTTTCGGTTTAGCGATTTTATAATTTTTTGATTTTTTAGTTTTACCGTTTTTGAAAATTTCAAGAGTTTTGCTTTCACGGTTTCCAAGATACAGCAAGTTGTCAAAATTGCATAGTCAAAATTGCATTAACTGATGGAACACCCTTTAATTTAAATTTTTTGAAATTTTAGTGTTAATTTTTGTAGTCTGTATAAAAATACACTAACCTTACAAATTTCAAGTGTATATACATACATACATACAATTGTATGTATATTACATGGGATTTTTAAATTTTTCGTTGCTCGTTTTGGAACACCCTTTAATTTCCAATTCTCATATATTTGTTGTTGTAGCGGCCAAAGGTCTACACACTGTGTCCAAATTTCAGGTCTGTAGCTCTTACGGTTCTCGAGAAAATACTAATATAGTTTTAGACATAGTTAATTTTACATAACACAAAAAGTTAAAGTTTTCCAACCCTGGAAACGACTTTTTAATTTTTTTATATTTTTTTAATTTAAAATTCCAATTTTAGTCGTACTGAAGTGTAAAATATGTTCATTTATTAAAAAAAAATAAAAATTTGTTTTTGGTAGTTACTTTTATATGGCAAAATGAAGTTTAAGTTTTCCAGCTCTGCAATCGTCTGCCCGATTTTGCTGAATTTCAATACCAATCTATTTTGGAAAATTTCTGACACACCAGTCCAAGAACGAAGTCTCTAGCTCTTCTGGGAGCTTCGGAAAACCGATTTCACGTACAGACAGACGGACAGACGGACAGACGGACAGACGGACAGACGGACAGACGGACAGACGGACAGACGGACAGACGGACATCGCTTATTCGTCTTCCCTATGCATAAGGATCCAGAATATATATATTTTATGGGTCGCTTATTGATATTATAGAAATTACAAACGGAATGACAAACCTATATATACCCTTTTACCATTTTTGTTGGTAAAGGGTATAAAAAAATAAAAATTTGTTTTTGGTAGTTACTTTTATATGGCAAAATGAAGTTTAAGTTTTCCAGCTCTGCAATCGTCTGCCCGATTTTGTTGAATTTGAATACCAATCTATTTTGGAAAATTTCTGACACACCAGTCCAAGAACGAAGTCTCTAGCTCTTCTGGGAGCTTCGGAAAACCGATTTCACGTACAGACAGACGGACAGACGGACAGACGGACAGACGGACAGACGGACAGACGGACAGACGGACAGACGGACAGACGGACAGACGGACAGACGGACAGACGGACAGACGGACAGACGGAGAGACGGACAGACGGACATCGCTTATTCGTCTTCCCTATGCATAAGGATCCAGAATATATATATTTTATGGGTCGCTTATTGATATTATAGAAATTACAAACGGAATGACAAACCTATATATACCCTTTTACCATTTTTGTTGGTAAAGGGTATAAAAATTCAGTAAAGTGCGACTTTGACTCGCGCACGAAGGTTCCGTACATTCGGTTCTGAGCACTTTTTAATGTGGATTTTTTGCTTTTTTGAAGTTTTTTTCAGTTTAAAAGATTTTTTCAGTTTTGTCGCTTTTTTCCCATTTTGGCGATTTTTTCTGTTTTTCTCGGTTTTTTTCATTTTGGCGATTTTTTCTGTTTTTGGGGCTTATTTTCATTTTGAAGATTTTTTTCATTTTGGCGATTCTTTTTCCATTTTGGCGATTTTTTCCTATTTTGGGGGTTTTTTCATTTTGGCGATTTTTTTTTCATTTTGGCGATTTTTTTCCTGTTTTTGGGCTTTTTTTTCATTTTGGCGATTTTTTTCCGTTTTTTGGGGTTTTTTTCGTTTTGGCGATTTTTTTTCCATTCTGGCGATTTTTTTTCATCTTGGCGATTTTTTTCTGTTTTGGGGTTTTTTTATTTTGGAGATTTTTTTCTGTTTTTTAAGGTTTTTTTTCGTTTTGGCGATTTTTTTTAATTTTGGCGATTTTTTTTTCATTTTGGCGTTTTTTTTTTTCATTTTGGCGATTTTTTCCTGTTTTGGGCTTTTTTTCATTTTGGCGATTTTTTTCTGTTTTTCTCGGTTTTTTTCATTTTGGCGATTTTTTTTCATTTTGGCGATTTTTTTTTATTTTGGCGATTTTTTTCTGTTTTTGGGGCTTTTTTTTAATTTTGGAGATTTTTTTCATTTTGGCGATTTTTTTCATTTTGGCGATTTTTGCCTGTTTTGGGGTTTTTTCATTTTGGTTATTTTTTTCTGTTTTTGGGGCTTTTTTTTTTCATTTTGGATTTTTTCTGTTTTTGTGGGGTTTTTTTCGTTTTGGCGATTTTTTTTAATTTTGGCGATTTTTTTCTGTTTTTGGGGGCTTATTTTCATTTTGGAGTTTTTTTTTCAATTTGGCGACTTTTTTTTCATTTTGGCGTTTTTTTTCATTTTGGCGATTTTTTTTTCTGTTTTTGGCGCTTTTTATACCCTTTACCAACAAAAATGGTAAAAGGGTATATATAGGTTTGTCATTCCGTTTGTAATTTCTATAATATCAATAAGCGATCCATAAAATATATATATTCTGGATCCTTATGCATAGGGAAGACGAATAAGCGATGTCCGTCTGTCCGTCTGTCCGTCTGTCCGTCTGTCCGTCTGTCCGTCTGTCCGTCTGTCCGTCTGTCTGTAGGTGAAATCGGTTTTCCGAAGCTCCCAGAAAAGCTAGAGACTTCGTTCTTGGACTGGTGTGTCAGAAATTTTCCAAAATAAATTGGTATTGAAACTCAGCAAAATCGAGCAGACCATTGCAGAGCTGGAAAACTTAAACTTTATTTTGCCATATAAAAGTAAGTACCGAAAACAAATTTTTATTTTTTTTAATAAATGAACGTATTTTACACTTCAGTACGACTAAAATTGGAATTTTAAATTAAAAAAATATGAAAAAAATTAAAAAGACGTTTCCAGGGTTGGAAAACTTTAACTTTTTTTGTTATGTAAAATTAACTATGTCTAAAACTATATTAGTATTTTCTCGAGAACCGTAAGAGCTACAGACCTGAAATTTGGACACAGTGTGTAGACCTTTGGCCGCTACAACAACAAATACATGAGAATTGGAAATTAAAGGGTGTTCCAAAACGAGCAACGAAAAATGTTAAAATCCCATGTAATATACATACATACAATTGTATTTGTATTGTATAATTTGTAAGTTTAGTGAATTTTTATACCGACTACAAAAATTAACACTAAAATTTCCAAAAATTTAAATTAAAGGGTGTTCCATCAGTTAATGCAATTTTGCCAACTTGCTGTATCTTGGAAACCGTAAGAGCAAAACTCTTGAAATTTTCAAAAACGGTAAAACTAAAAAAACAAAAAATTATAAAATCGCCAAACCGAAAAAAATCGCCAAAAACAAAAAAAAAATCGCCAAAACGAAAAAAAGCACCAAATTACAAAAAATTTCTAAAGCTAAAATAAATCGCATAAACGGAAGAATTGCTAAAATGAAAAAAAAATCGCCAAAATGAAAGAAAATCGCTAAAATGAAAAAAATCGCCAAAATAAAAAAATCGCCAAAACGAAAAAAAACACCAAAACAGGAAAAAATCTCCAAAAACAAAACAAAAATTGCCAAAACGAAAAAACAATCGCCAAAATCAAAAAATCGCCAAAACGAAAAAAAACCTAAACAAAAGACAAAATCGCCAAAATGAAAAAAAAAATCGCCAAAATGAAAAAATAACAAAAAAAAAGAAAAAAATCGCCTAAATAAAAATAAACCCAAAAACAAAAAAAATCGCCAAAATGAAAGAAAATCGCCAAAATGAAAAAAAAAATCGCCAAAATGAAAAAAAAAATTGTCAAAATGGGAAAAATCTCCAAAATAAAGAAAAGTCCAAAAACAGAAAAATATCGCCAAAATGAAAAAAACCTCCAAAAACAGAAAAAAATCGCCAAAACGAGAAAAAACCTAAAAAACAGACAAAAATCGCCAAAATGAAAAAAAAATCGCCAAAATTAAAAAAAAATCGCCAAAATGAAAAAATCGCCAAAACGAAAAAAACCCAAAAAAAAATCGCCAAAATGAAAAAAAACACCAAAACAGGAAAAAATCGCCAAAAACAAAAAAAAAAAAAATTGCCAAAACGAACAAAAATCGCCAAAATGAAAAAAATCGCCAAAACGAAAAAAAACCTAAAAACAGACAAAAATCGCCAAAATGAAAAAAAAATCGCCAAAATGAAAAAAAAAACAAAAAAAAATACAAAAAAATCGCCTAAATAAAAATCGCCAAAATGAAAGAAAATCGCCAAAATGAAAAAAAAATCGCCAAAATGAAAAAATTCGACAAAATGAAAAAAACCCAAAACGAAAAAAACCCCAAAAAAATCGCCAAAAGGGAAAAAAATCTCCTAAATAAAAATAAACCCAAAAAACAAAAAAAAAAATCGCCAAAATGAAAAAAAATCGTCAAAATGGGAAAAATCTCCAAAATGAAGAAATTTATAAATTTTTTTACAAAACAAATATGTATGTATGTGTCTGTATACTATATATATGTACGTACGTTGGTAAAGGGTATATAAGATTCGGCACAGCCGAATATAGCACTCTTACTTGTTTTCATTTTGGAGATTTTTTTTCATTTTGGCAATTTTTCCTGTTTTGGGGTTTTTTTTCATTTTGCGATTTTTTTCTGTTTTTGGTGCTTTTTTTTCATTTTGGATTTTTTTCTGTTTTTGTGGGGTTTTGTTCGTTTTGGCGATTTTTTTTCATTTTGACGATTTTTTTCCATTTTAGCAATTTTTCCGGTTATTCGCCATTTATTTTAGTCTTAGACATTTTTTTTGTAATTTGGTGCTTTTTTTCGCTTTGGCGATTTTTTTTGTTTTTGGCGATTTTTTTCGGTTTAGCGATTTTATAATTTTTTGATTTTTTAGTTTTACCGTTTTTGAAAATTTCAAGAGTTTTGCTTTCACGGTTTCCAAGATACAGCAAATTGTCAAAATTACATAGTCAAAATTGCATTAACTGATGGAACACCCTTTAATTTAAATTTTTTGAAATTTTAGTGTTAATTTTTGTAGTCTGTATAAAAATACACTAACCTTACAAATTTCAAGTGTATATACATACATACATACAATTGTATGTATATTACATGGGATTTTTAAATTTTTCGTTGCTCGTTTTGGAACACCCTTTAATTTCCAATTATCATGTATTTGTTGTTGTAGCGGCCAAAGGTCTACATACTGTGTCCAAATTTCAGGTCTCTAGCTCTTACGGTTCTCGAGAAAATACTAATATAGTTTTAGACATAGTTAATTTTACATAACACAAAAAGTTAAAGTTTTCCAACCCTGGAAACGTCTTTTTAATTTTTTTGTATTTTTTTAATTTACAATCCCAATTTTAGTCGTACTGAAGTGTAAAATATGTACATTTATTAAAAAAAAATAAAAATTTGTTTTCGGGAGTTACTTTTATATGGCAAAATGAAGTTTAAGTTTTCCAGCTCTGCAATCGTCTGCCCGATTTTGCTGAATTTCAATACCAATCTATTTTGGAAAATTTCTGACACACCAGTCCAAGAACGAAGTCTCTAGCTCTTCTGGGAGCTTCGGAAAACCGATTTCACGTACAGACAGACGGACAGACGGACAGACGGACAGACGGACAGACGGACATCGCTTATTCGTCTTCCCTATGCATAAGGATCCAGAATATATATATTTTATGGATCGCTTATTGATATTATAGAAATTACAAACGGAATGACAAACCTATATATACCCTTTTACCATTTTTGTTGGTAAAGGGTATAAAAATCAAAAAATTATAAAATCGCCAAACTGAAAAAAATCGCCAAAAACAAAAAAAAAATCGCCAAAACGAAAAAAAGCACCAAATTAAAAAAAATTTCTAAGACTAATATAAATCGCATAAAACGGAAAAATTGCTAAAATGAAAAAAAATCGCCAAAATGAAAAAAAAATCGCCAAAATGAAAAAAAATCGCCAAAATGGAAAAAAATGCCAAAACGAAAAATAAACCTAAAAAACAGAAAAAATCGCCAAAATGAAAAAAAAATCGCCAAAATGAAAAAAATCGCCAAAATGAAAAAAAATCGCCAAAACGAGAAAAAAGCGACAACACTGAAAAAATCGTTTAAACTGAAAAAATCTTCGAAAAAGCAAAATAGCCTGCCTTTCGTGCGCGATTCAAAGTCGCACTTTACTGAATTTTTTAATATTAAAGGAATTAAATGAAACTAAGTTTTTCCTTATTTCGTTTTTGCTTTGTTCACTTAACATATTTTATGTATTTTTTAAAGAACTAGATTGGTATCAATAATCAGAAAAATCCAAAATTATGACTCCAGGGTTGGAAAACTCATACTTTTTGTGTTATGTAAAACTAAATAGGTCTAAAAATTTTTTTCGTTTTCTTTATAAATTGAATATATTTTATGCTTCTGAAAGAAAAGTTTAGCGTATGAAATTTGAAAAATGAAAATTAAAGCTCCCAAGATGGAAACAAATATGTATGTATGTGTCTGTATACTATATATATGTATATGTATGTACATACGTTGGTAAAGGGTATATAAGATTCGGCACAGCCGAATATAGCACTCTTACTTGTTCTTATCTTAATTTGTGACAAACACCACATAACATTCATTTCATTTTAACAAATAGTTAAGAACTTGCCACAAGTAACCAAAAAAAAATCTCATGCTACAGGGATGAAATAAAAAAACCTAAGCACGTTTTTTAAATTTTAACACCGTAAATTTTTTTCTCCCTTAGCCAAATAATACCTTTTGGAAAAAAAAAGCAAAAAGCAACATCAGAAATTGTGAAAACTACAAAAAAGTCACAGGCACACTTTTATGAGTTCACTGCCCAGCGGTAGAAATGTGAATGCATTCACCGAACAGGCCTTTCTAGAGGCCTTTTCTCAACTTATTTATGATTATTTTTCCTTTTTTTATATATATGATCAAATTTGTTTAGTTTTACAAAAATCAGATTATATCCCGAGGGAGAATAATATATATATATGTAGGAACTAGTGATGCATGAATATTCGTATTCGAATTGTCGAATATTCGGCCATTTTTAGATATTCGTATCCGTATTCGTATTCGACAATCTCAAACGCATACGAATACGAATATTTTTCCAAACAAATTAAGTAAATAAATGCATAAATCCTAAACGAAATTTAAATAATGCTTTGTATCATTTTCAAATATTATTTAATGACGATCATTAAAATTTGGGGTAATTTTTATTAACTTTGAAGTACTCCAACAGGAGTATGAAGTCCTTTTTCATAATTTTTTTTTAATATTTCATATTGCAGGCGCAAATAGAACCCCAATTTAATGTCTATAAATTTCACATATAATATTCGTATTCGTACTCGCGAATATCGTTTCAAATATTAGTATTCGTATTTGTATTCACGAATATCAAAAATTGACATTCGTTACATCACTAGTAGGAACAATATAACTAACAGAAGAAGAAAAACGAACAAAATTATATTAAACGTTTTTTGTTTTAGATAATTAAATAATTTCGTTTAATACCAAAAATTAACCCTCTCGTGGCCAATGTTGCCTACAGGCAACATTTTACTTATATGCTTCTCTAAGTTTAATTTTTTTAGCGTTTATTTTTTTGCATTATATAGCTATATGTTTTGCGCAAGCTTATACATAGCTGCTTAGTTTATTGTAAATTGTGCAGTGCAGGCTTTTATTCAATAGGCGTTCTTCGTAGACTAAAATACTCAAAATTATTTTGTGAAAGATGTGTGTGTATAAACAAAAATTAGTGCAAAATTTATTTTTATAACTGTTAGAATAAGGAAAAAGATCTGGAAAAAAGTTTTTAATTTTTTTAAAAGAATTTTGGGAAACTACTGTTGCCCGTAGACAATATTGATCAATTATTTTAGTTTACAAACGGTGTTTATTTCTGCATGAATACTCTTATTGATATGCGCCTAAGAGCCCTAACTCATGCAGAAATTAGGAAAGGTATTGATTTCCACTTGGAAAATTCTAAGGAGGAAGAAAATGAAGAAGATCACGAAGTAACAGCATATATGGAAAACGTCTCTGAAGATACATTGAGAGCTATAAATGATAAGGGCAAAATTATGGAAGTTGGTTTGGTTGAAGATCTAATTATCAAAGATAGTGAAACGAAAATAGGGGAGTAGCACAGAAAGATATGGATGAAACTGATTTACATATTATTTTAACAGTGGAAATGGTTAGGAGTTGTTTCTCAGGTAGTCTCATCGGTCCCATCGTGTTTTTGTGAACTCTCACTTACCCCCTGTTTGTGTAAGACGTTTGAGTTAAAAATCTTGCCGTTTCTGTAATAGATTAAAGAAAAGTTCTACAAGTTTCCTTTAATCTATTACAAAAACGCCAAGATTTCTAACTCAAACGTCTTACACAAGCAGGGGGTTACTTTTCCTGGAGAAGCACTCGTCGAAATGGCATATTGTTGAAGAGTTAGCGAGAGAGGCAACTTTCCACTCTCAATTGCTGCCGAAATATCACTCCTATGTACTGATCCGGAACCGATATGCGGTTGTTCGTTAATAATGCATGTGCCCACATAAACTCATAATATACCTCATGCTATCTTGAACACCTGTCTTACAGCATCAATAACTTTTGGAACAGGATATAATCTCTTAAAACGATGGATGCGCTGCGACGCACAGATAACTGCCTCACTGCCATAGTATTATCACTCTCTCTGCAGGTAGACCCGAATAATTCTTTCAAGTTACTGAAAACCAAGCAACCTTCTGAGAGAGCTCACAATGCACCTGTTTGGGAACAACCAAGTGTTCTCTAAACATTTTCTAGGCATGGGTAGTTTATCCGAATGTTTGCAGAGATAAATCATGGTGATGTCCTGTAGTCTTTAGGGTCGGATGTATTGGTCACTGGGTAGAATAGGGAGCAGAAGCCCGATGCGGGCTATCTCTTACTGACTATCCGCGCCCTAGGTGTAGTAAATGCAATTTTGTTTGTGCTGCAAACCACAAAAAATTTAAGTCAACATTCTATAACTACCGAACCAAGACACCAAGTACTTTGAAACTTGTTTCAGTTCATAATTGAATAAAACCCAACACATATTTGATCTAAAAAATTTTTTCCCCAGCCAATTTTAATTCGGGCATGAGAGGGTTAAGGAAATTTATTTAATCAGGAAAATACTTCAATCAGTCACAAATATTTAAATTGTGTACCAATTATTATACCAAAAACTTGACTTTTTTAATGAATTAAAAATAGTATTTAAAATATAGGGCCGGTTGTACGATGTCCACAACTTCCAACATGCAAACTAAAGCCTAAGTTTAACATTTTTACAATTCGGTTTTGTTTTATTTATGTATAAATGTGGAACAAGTCGAACGTAATCGACATCGATAAGCGGGACCATAATTTCATAAAGTAATCCTAATTATTGATATTAATCTATGTTTGTTATCTAATAACTTAAGAACTTATAATATAATAAAACTTTATATTACAAAGCAATCAAGTGTTTCGATTTAAACATCCTATTGGAAAGGAATGGTTTCACAGAAATGGAAAATGTTCTTTAATTAATTTTGTAGTTATAACTATTGTTTAGCGATATTTTATTTTGTTATCTCTATTCACTAAAAATTAATAACAACCTCGTTACATGCTGTCACCACCGATACCAAAAATAAATAAATTTCCAACCCTGGAATCGTTTTCTTAACACCCATTTAATTCTTACTAAAAAAATAAAATTTGTTTATATAAAAAAAAAACAAAAATTAGTTTTAGCTAGTTACTTTTATATGGCAAAGTAAAGTTTAAGTTTTCCAGCTCTGTAAACGATTTTTCGATATTGCTGGTTTTCTATAAAAACCTATTTCGGACAATTTTTGATACACCAGGCCTAGACCGAAGTCTCTAGCTTTTCTGGAAGCTTCGAAAAAAACGATTTCACGTACAGACACACGCAGAGACGGATATCGCTTATTCATTTTCACAAGGACCCAGAATATACATATGTACATATATGTATACTTTATTGCGAACTTATGAATATTGTGGAAATTACATACGGAATGGCAAACCTATATAGTATACCCTTTACCATTTTTCGTGAAGAGTATAAAAAACTCTAAAGCTAGATCGACAGCTTTTACAATCGACCTAGAGCTTTCATTAAGCCTGCTACGTAATACATTTTGTCTACTAATCCTGCTGGAATAGGCAAGATATATGAGATCTTCGATTAGTCCTACTCACGGAGCGAAATTGTAATATCCTTAACATCGACGTCACGTCAATACCACAGCAAAAAATTGGAAATTGTCGGTCCGTTATCGAAAACAACTGACTGCTATTGAAAAGTTCATGCTATTTTCTAGACCTTAGGGCACAGAAATAGACTGTTAATAGCACAAAATTGTTTTCGAGAGTGAGTAGACAAGCCACAATTTTTTGTTATTGTATCGACGTGACGTCAAAATTGACTACTAGAAAAACTGTGAATAAAATTTAATGTATGTTTTGGACCAGCAATACTTGTGTCTGCTAAATAAGGCTTTGCAGAAGGCCTTTTTGCTTCTTATTTTTCCCGCTGGATACTTATAGTCGTACGTGCATACGTAGGTACGTACTTCAACTACAGTGTTAATACACGTGACGACATGTGGTGAATTGATAAACATTTAACTTTTAGCAATGTGTGCGAAATTTCATGTAACCACATAATTTTTTTTAAATCAATGAATGAAAAAAAAAATCAGTATAAATTAAAGTTAGATTAATTGGGTTTGGAAGATTATATTTTGACCACAAAAGTTTTCAAAATTATTGAACTAAAGTGATTATAAACATATTTTAAAAATGAAAAAAAGAGAGTTAATTTTAATATTTAAGGCTGAAAAAATTAGAACTAAAATTAATTATCAACGGAACAGTCTCAGAAGGGCAAATTCATTGGAACTTAAATGTATAAGAGAAGGTTGTGCAAAAACAATGTCATTAGCCGTCTCGCAATTGAGGTAAATTAAGGACTTAAACAATCTATTGCATTTCTACTTTTGAGCGGATATTGAATAAGGAAAGGACAAGACAGATCATTTGGATAATTGCCTTGTTCGCTGACAGAAATCAGATAATATACATATATCGTTCCAATTATATCATTATGTTGTGCTTATAGTTCTGAGAGACAAAAAGATAAGGTCATGCTTTGATAAGAAAAAAAGTCACAGAGATTTATTTATAGTTCATTGCAAGTTTCTGCAGGTAAGAAATGGTCCAATAAAGAGGCACAAAAATACTCGTAGTTTGACAAATCTCTATGCAGCACGAACACTATAAATAAAGTTTATACACTGCATTATCTATAATTACACACATACATAACTACAAAAATACTCTGGATATTTATTCGGCTACACATAAGTATATGCAGGAGTATTTTACCTGCATAGACTTAGAGAATCAGTGCTGTCAGCAAAGTGAGTGCATGATATGGATAGAAAAAATGCTATTTACTGATTTTCGACTTTGATCCAAACGCTTCTTACTAAATTTTCACTATAAATACATTTATCATCTTACAAATTGCAATATATGAGTTCATTAACAGTTTTTGTTAGCAAAATTTTACGAAAAAAAAACCTATAAATAATACGAGTTCTATAAAGGTTATATTTATATAGAAGAAGTCCGAAAATTCTAGAAATTTGTATCGCAGAGTAGTTATATGTCTTGTTTTCGATAGCTGCGACAGAATGTTTGAAAGGAAAGACCTGTCATATCTTCCAAAAACCGTCAACGCTGCGTACGAAAAACCACGAGATCTTTTTCTTATTTTTGCTGAGATTTTATCGTGATATTTTGGGAACATTCTTGTTTTGTGACCCTATACATACATTTTGAATATAATGTTTGAGGATATTATTCTTAATGGTGCTAAGTACAGGCGTCTATAGCAGATACAGCCCTGACTAGCTCGTCCGTCCACTCATTTCCAATGGAGTTATTATATTTGAGGTTCTCTGAGAAAAGGGACCTAGTGTGTGAAAATTAAGTTTTGAGAAAAACGCATTTAAAGTTTCATAACGCATTATCACTTTCAACACACCTTCAGTTGGGAGATGCGATTTGGTATGGTTAGTTATGATTGGGTGCGGACTTTGGTGACGTCATACCTATGTGGTGACGTAGTTTTTTTCGCTTTTAGTGTGACAATAATACCTTTGCTATTGTTGCTGCTCTGTACATATTGTACAAATAAATATAAGAAAGGAAAAGAATAAAGTGACGCTTCAGTGTTGTGCCAACTGTATAACTGTATGATGTGCGTATACTAATACGAAGAACATTGTAAAAATAACTATAAGAAAGGAAAAGAATAAAGTGAAGTAAAGTAGAATCTTGTGCCAGATGTATAACGAGTGTTATCAATATCTCAAAAGTTGTTTCGAAATTTTGTTTCCTTTGTAATTTTGTTACTAAGCTGATGTTAATTTGAAGTAATTTTTATAAAAATGGATATTTCTGACAGCTTTGATGATGATTTAAAAAGACTAGACTCGGTTTATGGCGATGATGATATTGATATGACGTTATCTGAAAGTGTCGGTGCTAATACTTCGGGACTAACTGAAAATCAAAGTTTTTTGCATGATGTTTCCGAATCCAATATTATATCCGAATTGTAGGAATCCGTTGAAGATATACAAGAGCCGATGAACTGATTCACAGAAACGGGATTTTGTAGCTCCTTAACCGAGTGAACCCAAAGCGAAAAAAATAGAAAAATAAATCTGAACCTGCCAGCAAGAAAAAAAAATCGAAGCACCGGATTACGAGAAAAAGAAAGCTGAAGTCAAAGCACCGAAAAAAACTGAAATTGTCAAAAGGAAGAAAATCGAAGTAAAAGATCACGAAACACCGAAAAAAAAGTTCAAACTCCAAAAAAACTCTAAGACTGACAAAAAAACAATTTAAAACCAAAAAATCAAAATAAATAAAATTTTAATGTTTTTCTCATTTTTATCGATTTTCCCAAGTTCGTTTTGTACGTTTTTATGGGGTAAATAAATTTTTATCAGAAATCTAACTCATTTCATCTTGTTCTACACCATTTTAGGTACCAGAATCCACTCTTAAGCCCAAACCCGTTTTTTGACACACTAGGTCCCTCTTCTGGGAGAAGATCACATATACTGAAACTCAGATTAGAGTACTATTGTGCTTTGTAAGCCAAATCACATGTGATAATTATTAATGAACAAACAAATAAATATTCTGACTAACTCATAGTTGAACGGAACAACTAGCTGTTTTCGAGGTAAACAATCAAAACAGTTCACATATTCCATTTGCAATGATGGCTGAGTATATAAAGCAGAAATCTACATCAAATGACACCACACACAGTGGACTAAACACAAAAGAACGTTGATGATGAAGGATTAGTGCCCTTCGAAAACAGCTAGTTGTTCCGTTCAACTATGTGTTAGTTAGAATATTTACAACTAACTTTGGTGTTGTTTGTTCATTAATAATTATCACATGTAATTTGGTTTACAAAGCGATACGAACTTTAGCCTGTTCGAATCATAAATATCATAAAAGGAGGTTTCAAATTAGTTTAGCGTAAAAAGTGCAGCCTGGCCGGCCCGAGCATTTCTCTTGCACAGTATACTATATGACTCTCTTATGGTCAGTATTTCAGCACGAAATGCCCTTGCACCATCGGAAAGATGGCACGATAGCTGTACACCCAGATGACTTGAAAAAACTCCAGACACTCATTATTGATACGTCGGTGTAGATTCTGGTGCCATAATCATTCAATCTTAGTTTATATATTTCTTATATACATTTGCAATGTATTACAAACCCTGACATTTTAAAAAATTGCTTCTTAATAAAATGAATGAAAACGCTTGACAGCAACAAATGATTCTATTCACGAGGAAGCTTTTTGAACTGTTAACAATAGTTCAAAAGTACAATTTACTGCCAGTTTATAGAAGGCATGGAAAAATTCTCGTCTGTCTATTTATATTGAAAACAAAAACAAAGCACTCAAACTGGCAGTTTAAAGTCTCCCGAATTTACTTAAAATTTTTGGTAGTAATATTATCTAAGCTAGCCAAATACGAAGGCTTTCGAATTTACTTCGTTTTAGTGGGAATAGTATATCTTGAGTTAATAGTATTTACTTCATACTCTTCACTATTTAATAGTGAAAACGTTAGGAGTCATGAGTTCGAATATGAACTTGATTGTGTTAGCATAACAACATCTTCATAATTCAAAGGAAGCAGACCTTTGACTAGACCCTGGGCAGACTGGAAAATAAACTGCACTACAATGGCATATGAGAGGTCGTAATTAAAACTTAAGAGGTCGTGATTAAACCTGCAGAGGTCGTGATTAAAACTAAGTTCTAAAAGACGAATTTTCAATAACTATACATCTATGGTATTTTCAGACAAAAAACTAGCGCAAAAATTAATATATGTGAAGAAATAATTGTATTTAAAAATTTTCATTTTCCATATAGGACGGGTAAAAACTTAACACTTTTAGTACTTTATTTAATTATTTACCTAATGTTAAAATAACAATAAAGCACACGAAAATTAATTATCAATCAATTATGATGCTATTAAGAGAATAACTTTGGAGCAAATATTCGTAGTTCTTACAGACTGCCAAATGAATGCAGCGTTTTCCAGGCTGAGATCTTGGCGATCCTCAGGGCCACGGAACTGGTGGCCAGGAATATAGCTGAAGGTGAGAAGCTGAGCTTCTATGTCGACAGCCAGGCAGCGCTAAAAGCTTTGAAGGAAACTTGTTAGTGACTGTAGGAGAGTCCTCAACTTGCTTATGGATAAATATATTGTCAGACTATGTTGGGTTCCTGGCCACAGCAGTGTTCAGGGAAATTAAGTAGGGAGGATTGTGGCGACTCAAGGCCTATTTGGCCAAAGCTTGACTCAGGAAAATCAAAACTGCTACTGGACATGAATAGGAAGGCAATGCAAATCGTGATAGACGCATTGACTGATCACTGCTTGGTCAGATCAAGAACCAGCATTTGGGAAACTGGCACTCTAGATTTCTGTTGGATGTGCAGGGATGAAGAGGAACCAGAAACCATTGAACATATTATCTGTCACTGCCCGAAGCTGCAACGTCATAGGCTTAGGCTGAGTTTACATCTGGCATTTCTTGTGTGATATTTGCCTCAAAAAGCGTAACCACTAATTACTAATGAAAAACTGCTTGACTTAGTAATGTACATGTTTATTTATTTAAACTGTTTACAATCATGTTGGATTCTATAAAAGTGTCTATTACTGTTTAACTTAATAAATACGTGTCTGAATCAAACAGTTTTTGATTAGTAATTAGTGGTTATGCTTTTTTTACGCATGTGTGGCACATGGCACACAGATGTAAACCCGGCCTTAGATGACTGAGCAGACGTATCCATGAGAGCATTGCTGATATCGGGAAGTGTAAACCAGATAACATCAGGGGCTTCATCATGGGAATTAAGTGGCTTATTGATGGATAATAGGATCACTTCTGGGTACAAAAAAAGGGGAGGGGGAGGATAAATATTACTTATTAATAGAAGGGGCAATGAACCCAATTGGGTCCCCGAGTGAAGGTGCGGTATAGCACTACTCTTCCTAACCTAACCTAACCTAACCTAACCTAACCTAACCTAACCTAACCTAACCTAACCTAACCTAACAAAAATAAAATTCTGCTCTCATCTGTTAAAGGAAACAAAATAAAAGGTGAAAAGTTATTTAAAAAAATACTTCTTCAAATAAACAAGAGTATGTATAATACACTGTAAAACATTTTCACATGACACCCTTGACACAGTAAACAATTTTTTTTCAGTTTGATTTTATTTTTAACAAATAGAGCGTGAACTTTTGTTTGTTTTGGCGGTGTACAACCCAACATTTATAAATAATGACCATCATTCATTCATTCATATTCGCATATCAAAAACAAATCCTTTGAATATGAATTTTCTTTCTTTTAATGACAACATGAGCAAAAGCTGCAATAAATTTGTATTTGCATATGCATATGTATGTATGTATGTATTCATGTTTATTTTTAGTGTAAAGCCTTTTAAATAACGTACATTTTATAGCGCGATACAGTATAAAATAAAATTTGCTGAATATTGATAAAATGAAAAACTGCGATTTCGGTTTAAAGTTTATTTAAAAGGATGCAAGTCCTTGAAGCTTGTGTAACATATGTAAATACGTGTTTTTTTTTCGAGGGACGGTCACCACACGATAATCCCATACATATATGAGAATTGGGCGTACTATGGCAGTATAAATCTAATAAACGATTTTTTTGAGGTGTGAACACAATTTTTTTCAATGGATTGCTTGCATATATAAAGTTAAATTGTTGCTTTCTTCAACCTGTCTAGAATATTAAATTTTAATCTCAGTCCCAAGATATTTTGCAGTATTGAACATTTTTATCTCCGTATTATTAAGAGTAATGGGTTTGAAATCAGCAATCTTATACTTCCTGGAGAATATGACTAGTTCAGTTTTATTGGGATTAACGGCAAGCACTCGCTCATTTCTTCGCCCATCTTGTTAAATATAGAAGACTATCCTGTAGG
Organism: Tachina lurida; assembly: GCA_944452675.1. Lineage (NCBI taxonomy): Eukaryota > Metazoa > Arthropoda > Insecta > Diptera > Tachinidae > Tachina > Tachina lurida. Next base: position 42,429,669 of record OX101752.1, read on the forward strand.
ATATCCCTTAGAGAAGAGAGGAATTGGCCTCTTACAGCCATTGGCACATCATCAGCATAAGCAACGAGTTTGCAGCCCCGCGTTTCTAGAGATAACAGCGCGGGACTTAGAACTAGATTCCACGACAGGGCCAAAAGAACTCCTTCCTATGGTGTATCCCTGTTTATAAACCGGGTTTGCCTAGAATATCCTGCACCCGAAGTTATCCTGGAGTAGATTAATATATTTTGAATCCACTTGCGTAATCCTGGACCATTATTAATGATTCATGAAAATAAGACAACTTAGGTTTAGGGTTAGGGAGATACATTCAACTGTACCTTCACTGACGTACGAATGTAGTATAATAAGTATATTTACATCGTACATAAGGACATAAGGACATGCATATATATTGTTTTTTTTTTTTTTTTTTTTTGAAAAAAGAAATGGTTCTCCAATTTTTTTTTTTTGCTCTACTGCAATTTCTAGGGACCAATGGGTATTTCTTAACTCAAGAATTAGTATCAAAGATTTAATTCTCGATATCAGCAATACGAGTAGTTGAATATTTTATTCTGACTCTACATTTCAGAAATTTTTTACATTCTTAATATTTTCTCTTTTTCAAAACAAAGTGAGAGACTAATTAGAGGTGACTTTAACAGAGATCTTTCCGATAGTAATTTATTCATCTAACTTGAATTTTCATATATGTACATAATATGTATACAAATTAAACATACCATTACCATATTACTACCGAAAAGTGAACGAAATATGTACCCATAATGATCTAGAAGCAACTTAAAATAATTACACACATGCATGTTTTTGGCAGCACAATTTACGAAAACGGTCCAGGGTGTGCAGTTTAACATATATTTAATTTTAATTTTGTGTGAAAGAGATATGAAATATCTCCTTTTTTATAGACATATGGGCATTTCCACAGGAATGTCAACTTTGTCAACAAATATGATTGTTTTTTCAAAGAAAACTAAACCTTTTTTTATTTGTGTAGGCCGTCAGAAGCTCTACGTTAGATAAAATTTTAAGAAAAATAAAGTCACGTTTTTAAGAAATACAACGTTAATTGCTTGCTGTCGCAGGCGACAAAAAAGTAGAATTTCTTGGAGAAATGCCCATATATATATACATATCGCCCATTTACTAAAACAACGTCATAACTTAAAAAAGAACTAGTTTGTCAGAAAACCAGTTTAACATTTTCAATTTACACACAACTTAATGGAAAAAGAAAATTTTATTTTTCTCTCAAGAGTTGCGTAAACAACATATTTGTATATAATTTTTGCATAATATGAAGAACGACTATATATGACTATATTTCAATATTAAATCAAAAATTCCATTTTTTGAGTTATGACGTTATTTGAGTAAATGAACGATATATATTTTTAAAACCTCACTTTTTCTTTCTTATCATATAAAATATAAATTAAGCAACAAAGAACGTATAGGTAGATTTAAAAAATATGGTTTTTACAAAAATACAGACAAGCTATACCAAGGATGGAAAAGTTGATACGATTGTAATTTTGTTGATAACAGAAGATGTTCAAAAATCATATACATAGGTACATAACTATTTGATATTCTTATAGTGTTTTCACACTGACTTAGTTTTAATAAAAGTTGGTTTTAATGTTAAAACCAACTGTTAAAACCTGGTTTTACCATGCAAATTGTTTGTGTTAAATCCAACTTAAAACCATTTCTGAATTGGTTTTATTTTGGTTTTATGAAATGAAACTCTGTTTTCGCTGTGGTAAATTCAGTGCTCCCAAGTTAAAATGACCGGCAGCAGCTGATAATGTTTATGGCAGTGAATAACAAGAGATGTCGCTAGAAAGATTTTCAACTTAAAAATGGATGCAGCAGCAACAATAAGTAAAAAATTATGGAAAAATAAAGTTCTTTGGAAGGAAAACAGCAAAAATATTTTCCTTGACCTCTGGAAAGTGAAGATATACGATATGACATATCGATTCACCGATAAAAAATTTGTATTTTGTGATTTATTTGTACATTTTTTATATAAAATAACTTGATTTCCAAGCATTTCATCACTTTGTATTACTAGTTCCATAATTTTGAAATATTTATTTACAAAATATAAAATAATTTTCATTTTAGAGCGCATTGTAAAGTTTCTTAGTTTTTCATACAAACAAAATCAGTTGTACAGTTTGTCAAATAAGTGTTATAAAAAGCAAAAAAAATACAACAACAAACACACGCATTTCTGCAGGAGATCTATTTTATTTTGAGCAAAGTTATTAGACAGTCTGTGAGTTAAAACCTGAATTTAACAAACTTGCAGTGTGAATGCAAAATCAGCTGTTTATGGTTTTAACGTTAAAACCAGATTTTAACTTGCAGTGTGAAAACACTATTAAAATAATATTTTCATATATCATGTAAGATTTCAATTGTAGTGAGTGAGACATTGAAAAGGATAAATATCTAAAGTACGTGGGCGGGAAAATGAACATATTGTTATTATCTGTTAGCAACGTGCTTTTTAATATTTCTATTCATTGCAGACCTGCGCAGTTAATTGTAAAGAAACAACAGCTATTGGGAATAGAAACAATTCCGTGGAATTGACACCATGATCTCTTGAACCAAATTCGGAGTAAATTAACTGTGAAAGAATAATTCTTGACAAACAGTTTTAGTTAACTTCCGTAGATATTACTAATATGTAGGTTACTCCCAGGTGCATATAAAGGCAAAGATTAATTTTTGGACTCTTTTAGCTGTTGGGCAATACGAGTATATTAAAAAACAAAAACGTTTTTTCTTTTGCTCATTTACATAAAAACACTTGCGAAACCTTTAAACAAAAAAAAAAATTCTTTGACTATTCTGTGAGTTATGTATAGTTGGTTCGTTTTAGGTAAATGGTTTAGACATTTAAAAAAGTAATAATTTCTGGGTTTTTCATATATGTATATATGTACATTAGGGCGGGTCGATTTGTATGGAGGCAAAAAAATCGCTCAAATTACAAGGAAAATCGCATTCTAGGGATCAAAATAAGAAACTTTGCCGAAGGAACCATACCTCTGAAATGTATTTTGATGTCCCGCCTTTTGATCCGAAATGTCAAATTTTCTTGAAGGGTCAAATTTTGAAAAATATCACTTCGACCAATTTAGAGTTCCTCAATCGAGTCAAAATGTATGACCGCCCCCCCCCCCCCACTAATTTTGGAGGGCCAACCCACCTATGCCATGGCACACCCCCTGGAACCTCCCCTGGGGGTTCACCATACAAACATTTGTGATTTCTTGAAATATTTGTATTGGGAACCCCCCAGGGGTTGTTTTTAAATCACTAAGCTTATGTCCGATACTGGTCGGGCCTAATAATTATATTTAGATTTAAGATTTGATTACTTATTGTTAGTTCATTTTTGACGATACAATAAATAAATATATATATGAAAAAAAATCGACCCGCCCTAATGTACATACATACATACATATGTGCCCTTAATTATAAAAGTGATCTAAGTCGTATATTTCTTTGGTGGTGATGTTTCGAAGATTACATTTGAGCAAATCCAAAAATGTTTTCATGTTATGCAACATTTTAATTTAGAGTTGTACTAGTCTCGATTAATATAAATTTATTCAATAAGTATTTATTAAAGTTTTTTAAGGATTTATTTAATATTTCGAATCAAAAATTCATATTTTAAAATCGCATTCTTTACAACAGTAGCATTCAATGAAAAGTCTATAAATCTATACAATTGATGAAATTCGTAACATACATATTCTTCTAAGTGGAATAAAATTACGGGATGTACCTATGTTGAGGAACATTAAACAAAATTTCTTTGATCAAAAATATCCAACACAGATATCACCTTTAATAATATTGAAGACAAATGATACGTTCAGCATAGTTCTACGGCTTTTTAGGAAAGTTATTTTAATTAGAGGAAATCGAGATGCGTAAGAAGGAAAGTTTACTGGGTTAAATCGAAATTTTCCAAGACAAAATAACAGGAATTGCTTTTGCACCGATTCAATAGCATCAGTTTGAATTTGAAACATAAATAACAAAGTTAAGTTATCAAATTCCAGAAAACTAAAATTGCATAAAAACACATTTTATGAAACCAAACGAGCATCAGAAAATATTTTTCTATTTATGTACCTATTCCGTGATATGAAGCTATGTATTCTATAAGTATGTTATATACCTACTTAGGAGTATTTATGAAAATTAAACGAAATTCTTTTTAATACGACCATATGTTTTCAATAAACACACATAAACCCACAAAAACATATAATACGCGCATAAAACTTAAATAGAATTTAATAAGAATTTAAATATATAGGTAGGTATTTAATAAGTTTATACCTATTAATCGAGACTACAATATCTCTAAGTTGAAATATTGCATAAATAAAAATATTTTTTGATTTGTTCAAATGTAATCTACGAAATATCTCGAAAGAGATATATATATGTACATATATAGTCGGTTGGTTTCTGGGTTGCGGCACAATATATTCAAAATACATTATGTCTGCAGCAAACCAGAAACCAACCGACGATATGACTTAGACCACATATGTATTATTTCAATAAGAAAATGTTCGATATTAATGGACAAAGAGTGCTAAAAAAAAGGAGAAAGAGTGCCACAGAGCCAATAACCATTAGTGCCAAAATGTCACAATTATGCCACATTTCCCATCACTGGTTCTGAAGTCTAGAATACATAAACAAAACATAACTAGTAATAAATTTGCTCTACTTTACTACTCAGAATTGATCTCATATTTTAATTTTTTGTTTCCCTTTTCTTTCAGCCACTCAAAAATAAACCCTAATTTTAATACACTATTATAAAACACATGCACGCACACCAACACAATATTGCGTGTAGTTCGGCAGCAACAAGTGTTTTAAGCAGAAACACTTACAACTGCAACAACAAATCAAGGAATTTACCAATTTTATTTGAGTGCTTTACTCAGAATTTCGCGACAATGAGTGAACTAATGCTTTGACAGCTGAAGCAGAGTTGCCAGTCATAACTAAAATATCTTATATAAAACGGCTTATTATAATCAGCGTTACCGTTGGTGCTACTAAAGTAGCAATTTGCCACTTTTTCGACTGCTTGGATACTATTGTGCTACCTTTACAAAATGCACCCAAATTTGATACTTTTTCTAGTTTTTGCCACTTTTTGATACTTTTTACTGAATGAAGATATACTTTTTAGTACTTTCGATTTTGTTGATATAAAAGTTATGCTGTTTAATATATTGATATGTAAGCAAGCTTATACGAAATCTTTTTTTTGTCATGTGTGGTTAGCTTATGCATATCTTTTGAATAATAAATATGCCCTCGCTGGCTTATATTCGTATACCTCTGTCTGTATGCAGGGTGACCGATGACATTTTTCAAAAAGTGGCACGAAAAGGGGATTTATCAAAAAAAAGGGGCAAAATAAAAAAAAACCCAAGAAAACTATATTACACTTTTTATTTTTAATGTATTTTTATATAATTCACTCAAAAAAGGGAGAAAAAAAGTGGCAAGGCAGTCAAAAAAGTGAAAAGGCAGTCGAAAAAGTAGCAATTTGCCACTTTAGTCGGTCAAACGGTCACCCTGTCTGTATGGATATGTAAATATTAGAAATATTTTCCTATTAAAATATGTATATACTTGAAAAAATTGTTCTAGTCAAAATAATGTAGTGAATCTTTAGTTAATTTAATTATTATTGTTCGAACTGCATTTGTTTCTATATTCTTATGAATTGAAGTAGTGAATTTTTGTCAAGAATTAATAGAAGCAACACAAGACTGATTTTATTAAAGTATTTATTTGTATCCAGTATTTATTAAATCAATTGAGGATACTAACTACTTTGAAATTGTTTCCGTTTTTAGCAATATAATATGTGAGCTTGAGGTTTTTGTAAAAGAGTTAAAATGTCTTGGTATAGTTGTTGATTCTAAACTAAACTTTGAAAATCACATAAATTCAATATCACGCCAAGTTTCTACGACCTTAAGAAGATTATATGCATTAAAATCATATACACCTAAACATATTAGATATCGATTGGCCCATGCATTGCTTATGACTAAGGTTAACTACTGTCTTGAGTTATACTCCAGTTCATTAAGAGGCAATATTGATGTTCTTGAGAGAGTTGTTAGAAAAATTTTTAGATATGTATTTCAAGTTAGAGTACGTGAGCATGATCGTGTTACAACATTTGTGTCTGAATTTCTAGGCTGTAATTTTCTTGACTACATTGACAGTCGTTTGCTTCTTTATTTCTACAAAGTTATTAAAATGGGACAGCCTACACTTCTTACAAGTAACTTTTCTTTCATTAACTCTACACGTAATGTTCAGATTGAAATTCCTCGTATATTCCTCTCTATTTTTGAACGGTCATTTAAAATAAGAGCCTGCAGGGTTTGGAATAGCTTACCATCACCTTTGAAACTATTCTCATATTCAATTTTTATCTATAAAAAAAATGGTTTTGAACCGGTTTTGCTCGCGATTATAATATGATTATATAACATTTAACACATCGGCGGCAATTTTTGGATCTTTTTTACTATTATTAAAATTTTTATTTCCTTCTTACTAATTTTGTGTGGCTGGGGAGTCACTGACGCTGAGACTTATTAATTTCATCAATATATGTATATAATTTTTTTATTTTTTATATAATATAACATATAATTTATATTCTGTAGCTTTAAGTGAATATTAATATAATACTATAGATACATGTATAATTGGCCTTTTAGGCTTCCTATGTATTGGATTGAAATAAATACATATATAAACTGAGTTAGTTTTTTCTGTAAGCAAGTGCATTAAAAATAAATATGTATGTACATATCTTCAGAAAATTCAGGTATTTTTATTATAAGCACAGATTATATGAATTATTTTTACATTTTGGGGCTTTATTTTATCATAAAAATTGTATATTTTAGTCTTTAAATATGTAAAACCTGATTTTTATTCTTGATGTTTTTAAAAATAAGCAGATTTCTTTTAATTTTTTTGTTTTTAAAGTTGCCCCTTTTTTCCTTAAAATCCCCTTTTTAGTGCCACCTTTTTTTAAAAAATCCCCTTTTTGTGCCACTTTTTGAAATTTTACAACGGTAACGCTGATTATAATGACTGAAATAAGGGAAATAAAATATATGGTTATCAAATTTATACAAACATACATTTGTACATACATATCTGTATTTGTAAGTTGTCCCTTCCCAGCCCACCTGAGATTCGAAAATTAACGAATGTTCGCTGTATCCAAGAATTCTCGAAACATTCTCGTTAAAAAAAGTTTAGCAACAAGAAACAATTTGTTTCTCTCATTTTTTTATTTTTTTGCATGTACAACAAAAAAGGAATAAGGTTTTTTGCTATTTAGAAGCAATAAAATCGAACTATTAATAACGTTGTTTATGAGTACATAATGATATTCCTAAAGGTTCGCTATTGATACGTGAGCGAAACATCGAAAGCGAAAGGTTTGCTGCCACAAACTGAGCGACCAGTGAGCTCTTTCCGCTTACGATAGCCGTTCTCAAGTGTTTTGACCGAGAAATGTTTACGCAACATTCGCATGCGATATTATTTACGACTAAAGAATATTATATAGGTATGTATATGAAAAACTAAAGCCACAAAGAAATAAAAAATAGTTCACATAATCTGCGTTTATAATATAATAAAATTTATTAAAATTTTCTAAAGATGCAGATTCATTTCAATGCTATTTCTTCGCACTGGCAGCTGTTTCCAAAAAAAAGCATAACTCAGCATATGTATTTATTTTAGAAAAATAAAGATAAGTTTTGATAAATAAGTGAGCATTGAATTCCCAAGAGATGAATGTATGTAGGTTCAAGAAAATTCTGGAAATTGTTTGAACACGGAATTTTTTAATGAACAAATTTAATAGTTATTATATACCAATTTTTTTTTTAAATTGTATATTCTCAGCAGTGTGGCCACAACTTGAAAGATTGAACACTGAATGGAGCTTAAAATAATGCTAAGAATGCTAAAAATGATAAAAATAAAAATTTGAAAATGCTAAAATATAATGCTAAAATTTTTTAATAATTTTTTACTATTATATAGTTATAACTACGTACAAATATTATATTTAATTTGAATAAAACAGTGAACGGTTTAATCCTACAGAATTTGTTTGAATTTTGATCAGCAGAAAGGAAAAGTTTCAGGGAAATGAAACGGAACACGTCCAACACGCAACATGGCACAAACCTTCGTTTATACTTTGATTAGATATCCATAAAAAATGTAACATCTATAAAATATCTTGAGTAATAAACATGAAATATGTTTAACTGTAAAAAGTTATTTTATCACCCAATTTTTTTTTCAATTTGCAACCCTGGAACGATAGCTTTAATTTTTCTGTTTTTTAATACCATTTTTTTTAAATATATTTAATTACCAAAGAAATAATTAGTTTTATAAGCCAGAAAAAGTTTAATTTTTCCAGGTCGGGACGTATGTATTTTATTTTTCTAATTTTTATGCTAAGCTACTTCTTTCTAAAACATATAGTATATTTTGTAAACAAATATAAAATATTTGACATAGTTACTTTTATACACATAAAAATAAAATTTTCCAACAATATATTCATACTTTTTCCTGATTCTTTATACCAATCTAGTTCTTTAAAAAAATTATAAAATATGTTAAGTCAACAAAGCAAAAGGGAAATAAGAATAAAAATTTGTGTTATTTAGTAAATGTTATATCAAAAAAGGTTGAAAGTTTCCTGTCGTGGAGCTGTGGTTTTAAGTTTTCTAATTTTTTACATTAAACGTTTCTTTCAAAAGCATAAAATATATTTAATTTATTAAGAAAAATAAAAAAATTAAATATACCTAGTTACTTTTATACAATACAAAAAGTGTCAGTTTCCCCACCCTGGTGTCATAATTTTAGATTTTTCTGATTTCTTACACCAATCTGTTTTTGAGAATGTAAATTGTGTTTAATTTATAGAAAAAAAAGGAAAAATTACTTTTAGTAGTTTACTTTTCTTTAGCAAAACAATTTAATGCTTTCCAACCCTGGAAACGCATTTTTGCTTTTTTAATCTTTTTTTATTTTTAATACCAATTTTATTCGTACTGATATATAAAATAAGTTTATTTAACAAAAATAAAACAAAATATAGTTTTAGCTAGTTACTTTTATACATATAGCAAAATAAAGTTTAGGTTTTCCAGCTCTGACACCATCTGCTTGATTTTGCTGATTTTCAACACTAATCTATTTCGGAACATTTTTAACATACCAGTTTAAGACTGAAGTCTCTAGCTTTTCTGGGAGCTTCGGAAAACTGATTTCATGTACACACGGACATCGCTTATTCGTCTTCCCTATGCATAAGGATCCGGAATATATACATATACTTTATGGGTTGCTTATTAATACATACACGGAAGGACAAACACATTTTTGGTGAAGGGTGTAATAAAAATAAACAAATACAATGAGAAGCAATATTTTTTTAATAATAAATTTTCGTTTTAGTTACAATATTCCATATCTCAAAATTGATTTATTTTATAGCAAATGTAATTAATTGTTTAATATACATATATGTATATGCTAACCGCTATTTCTATGTACTAAGAGTTTGTGGGAGTTTGTATTTTAACATACATACATAGTCTACCTAAAAATCATTGCTAATGTATCGTGACTTTATACGTCAGTGTGTCATTATGTCAACCAAAAAGTTTATCCTTTGACTTTTATAATTTAGAATAATAGGCTTTTGAAATTAATGCTAATTTCTAAATAGAATTAAAAAAAATTATATTAATTGAATTTTGTTTTCTTTCATTAATATATGCAAAAAGGTAAATAAATACAAATGAGCTGTAATTAAATTAAAACAAAAAGGGAATTAAATCTTTTTTCGCAAGATATTAGATAGACAAATGAATACAAATACTTTTTCACCCAGTAAATCCATGAATATTAGGGACAAATGGATATTTTAGGCTGCTTTAATTTTAATTAAAGGAATATGCAATTATAAAAATTGAATTAAAAAGCATAATACAAAAAAAATTAATGAGTTTGCCTACTAATATAATAAAGAAAAAGAGGGAAAATATAGAAGAAGGATTTCGTGGAAGTATGTACTTATGTATGTAAGTCATTTTTTTTAGCTGAAAGACATGCATAGATACTTTCATTAATTTAAAAGGTAATTAAGAAAGTATTTACGTTATGCCGAGTACACATTATGGCATTTTGTGACGTCGTAGTAGTATATACCAGTGGTAACGCTTGTCGTTTCCGATTTATTTCGTTGTGTGGCATTCTTTTTCATATAAAAGACATAATTTGAACGGTGTTTGTACAGATTTTGAAAATGACACCACAGCGTTATTTAGGTATATAATATAAACACAATATATATTTTTTATACATATGTATGTGCGATGTCCAGAAATTTCAGATTAATATTTTTTTGTTACTAAGTTTATAAGAAAAAATTAAAACGAGAAAAACCACAATTAATAAGTTTTAACTTACTTACCTCTTAAACTTGCTTCAAATTATTTTAATTTAAATATTCTATATTATTTAACGCCCGTACCGATAACCGTTTTATTTATAATATTTCAAGTATTGGCAACTCTATTAACAAATCATTGATTTTCACTCAAATTAAAAAAAAAACACTTGATGCTTTGTTTTTGTAAACAAAACTTGCACAGCACCAGTGTTGCCATATATATTTTTTTTAAATCTTCAAGTCGAGCAAAAAAATTTTTTTTTATTTAATTAGAAATCTTTTTTGTTGTTTTATTGAACGAAAATAAGCTAAAATTTATTTTGTTTCCACGAAACTATTAAACGTAAAGCTAAATAACACAAAATATTTACTGAATGGAATATGTGTAAGATTGTTATGAAGCAAATGAGAAAATATGTATGTAATGATTTTAGTCAAATGACTCCTCAATAATATATTAAAAGCTCCAAGAGTCACATTTTTTAAAATCTTATTTGTATCTAAGAAATCTTTTTGGTCGTTTTTCGTGTCAAAAACTTCAAAAATAAGATAAATATTCACATATGGTAACACTGCACTGCACTCAAATTAGCTGTGCTTTTTGCCTCTATTTTCCTTAAAAGTCTTTCTTTATACATACGAGCAGTGTTACCATTTTTCAAGTTTTCCCTTTTTTTGGAGGTCTTTGAGATGCCAAAAAGTTTCTTGGAAATATAAAGTTTTATAAATTTTTTTTTTATAAATATGTACATCATTTAACTTTTGCAGTATATTGAATGAAAATATTAAGTGATTTTTGTATGCAATAAAACGATCTTATATTTTCTCACTCCCTTATTGCAGCAATAGTGTCTAAGTGCTCAGTTAGCCGACAGTAATGGAATGGAACTGCAACGTAGGAAATAGCTGATCGATATTTTTTATATGAGAAGTAGGTTACATTACATTACATCTCTATAAACATTTTCCTTACTTTTCACATAACAGTATCGATCAGCTGTTTGCTACTGTTGCAGTTACATTACATTATAGTCGGCTAAGGGCTCAGGTACCCGACTGTAATGTAAAGTAACTGCAAAGTAGGAAAGTGCTGATCGATATTTTTATGAAAAGTAGGTTACGTTACATTACTTCTCTATAACCATTTGAATTACTTTTCACATAGCAATCGATCAGCTGTTTGCTACTGTTGCAGTTACTTTACATTACAGTCGGGTAACTGAGCTTTAACTGTGTTTACTGCCTCTTATGTACGACTATGCCGTTTAAAAGGCTTTAAATTTTAACAAAACAATGTACAAATAAGAAATATTATTTATTAATGTATGTGATATTTTTTTTAAGATCTCTAAATCCTTATTTTATGTTTTTTATTATATTCTATGTTTTTGATTTTAATCGTTTTCTTATTTTTAAATAAAATAAATTTTAAATACATTTTTATGTATTCTTTTAAAATTTTGGTACTTTTGTAGAAAAAGTTTTCCTTTTGGAAAAAAGTTTTTTTTTTAGATTTAAGAAGTTTTTAAAAAAAGATATATGGTAACGCTGCATACGAGAATAAAGAAGAAGAAACACAACAACAGAACAGAACACAAGACTTTTATACTAATGAATTCGCCTTGGTAGATTCTTACACACCAACTAAGAGGCTTTTCATTTATTGCACTGCATTTATTTTACAAAACCAATTAACACTTTTTGAGATAATTTTAAATTATATTATAACAATATTATATAAATTTACCTTTAATTTATCACTAAATTTGATATAAAATTATCTTTATAACAAGCGGCAATTGACATCGACTGAATTTATTGGCGAACACGTGAGAACTGATTTCTTATGGCCAGCGTTACCGTTGGTGCTACTGAAGTAGCAATTTGCAATTTGCAATTTTTCTGCCAATACAATTGTTCTACTTTTACAAAATACATATGTATAAAGGGTGGTTAAATTTTAAGGACCGATGTATATAGCTTAATTTGATAATTTTTGGTGTGTAAACATCTATACGCTAAGGGATAAAAATCTTTTTCACAATACAATCACAATTTTTGAGTAAGATCATAATATGAAGATGCACACTGCGTTATAAATCGGTGTGAGCTATGTATGAGTGTATTAGTGTTTGAAAGAAGCAACACAAAGTTATTTAAAATATTGTAAATACATAGGAATTTGCTGGTTTTTGTTTAATATATTTAACTCTATAATTGCTTTATTTTAATTGCATTGCGTACACAACAACAAGAACAGCAACAACTAAACGATGAACAACAGGAATTAAAAAGTAAAAGTAAACCCATTTACCATAGATGTGCACTTTGCAGTACTACTAAAATTTCTGTAAAAATTATTTTTTAACAAGTAAATTTTTAATGGTTACTAAAATTTTTTCCACAATTTTTATAAAGTGCCTAAATGATTTATTATATGATGAGGTGCATTTAATTTTCAGTTATCAGTAATGCCTGTATTCATAATGATATTCTACCAAGTGAATACATTTTTTTTATACAAAAATTAAAAAATTTGAATAAAAAAAATCTTTGCCACTTGCTACATTTTTATTATGAATACGACCCTACGATTTTACTGGTAATGCAAATTAAATTTCATTATCAGTAAAAACTTACTAATTTTTTTCAGTAAACAGTAAATTTACTGCTTACTGCAATTTTTAATGCAGTACATATACACTGCAGTATGCCCATTTTTAACCAAATAAGTTAAATAAAACAAACAATATTGATTAATTTAAGAAAATATACTAAAAGCATAAGTACTTCCAACTTAAAAAAATTTTTTTATTGCTAGATGTTTACACATCTCCCCTGTGATCGGACTCACATTATTTTTTTTATCGGTGGATCGATGTAAATCACATTATATATTTTCGTTGTTTTCTTTAAAAAAAAACTCTTTTTTCCATATTTTTTGGATTATTGGAGCTACTGCATTCATTTTTAAGTTGAAAATCTTTCAAGCGACATCTGTTGTTATTCACTGAGGTAGTTTACACGAGAACAATTTTTAAGCCGCACAATTTTTGTTCTTTTCCAAATTACACGAGATTAATTCATGTGGTATAAAATGTATACGTGTACACAGCTTTGTGTGTGATAGTGTTTTTCGTATTCTTTTAACATTTGCAGTTTTTTAAGTTGTGTGTGTATTAGTTTTGTGCTGCTAATGCGGGGTTGAAGCTGGTTGAAAAATTATGCCAAACACAAAACCCCTACCTTTGCCTCTCTCACCTATAAACTGGCATGTTATGCCAGCACAATTAATCCCTTGTAAATCAGTGCACTGGCATAAACATATCAACAACCGGACATCTTAATTTGGCGGCACTGAAAAAGAAGCGAAAACAACGTTGTATTTCATAAAACCAACTTAAAATCCACTCAAAAATGGTTTTAAGTTGTTTTTAACAAAAACAATTTGTATGGTAAAACCAGGTTTTAACAGTTAGTTTTAATGTTAAAACCAACTTTTATTAAAACCATGTTAGTGTGAAAACACTAATAAAGTACTTAAAACGATACTTTTGTCATTCTCTCGTACATATGTATGTATCTGTGTAGTCTTACTTTGATAATAAAACACATGTAGTTTTTTTTTAACTTTGAACTCGAACCCTGAACCGAACGCGAGCCTGAATATTTTATTTTGATTAACCCGAGCCTGAATCCATTTTTTCATGGTTTCAGTCAGCTCGAAAGTGCAGATATTTCGTTGAAAAATAGGTATTTAATAACTGTTAAAAAACCTTAAGAAAAATATTTTTCTATTTATTAAAAAAAAATGCAATGTACAGAAAATTTACAGAATCGTCTTGTACTTACATGTATGGTTTTTAATTTGTGTGGCTTTACTTTCTGATAAAAATAATATTTTACAGTCCTTAAAATATGCAAGGCCTGATATCTGTTATTGAGTTTTATTAAAAATACACCAGTTTGTTTTAATTTTTCTTGTTTTTAAGGTTGCCTCTTTTTTCTTAGAAATCTCCTTCTTGCGATCTTTTTTTAAATCCCCATTTTATGCCTTTTTGGAAAGTTTTCCGATGGTAACGCTGCTTGCGGCAATGAAAGTAGTAAAGTATGAGATAAAATCAAAGCGAATTCAGTTCCAGGTGGTGTATCAGCGCCAGTGATGCCAACCTTTTAGACTCAGAACGCGTAAAAATTTTTGAAAAAAGGGCTAAACTGAACAAATAATATACGTTTAATGCAACATAAAGTAAAATTTTTGGAAAAAGTGCGAAAAGGGGCTAGTTTTAAATGTTTCTATTGAAAATCAAAGCCAAAGAAAAGTAATTTGTAATTTGTTATATTTCATTTACATTTCAATAAGTGACATACGTAGATTAAATAGTGTATATATATTTATACAGTAGTAGTATACATACATATGGATACGTAAGTAAATTTTAAATTTATTAAATAAAAATATTTTTTTGGCTATACTGAAAATCTTTGAAAACACAAGCATTTTTGAAGAAATAGAACATTTTTCCATATTGTTTCTTCTTTTTTAAATTGGTAATGCAAAATAAGAGAAGAAAATTAGTAAAACAATGCTGTTACGTTATTTCATAAGTCGATATTGCTAGATTAAAGAAAGAAAAAAATTCGTAAAAATTGAAATGTAGACAAATCGAGCAAAAAGTTAAAAGGGGCTAAAAGGGCTGAAAGATAACTGTAAAAAGCGCTAGATAAGAGCGTTTTATATACTACGTTTATACGCGCACTATTTGCAAATAAAATTATTTGCAAATAATTTAACTCACTGTTTATACGGCATAGCAAAAGTACACAAACTTGGTAGCACTTGTATAGAAAGTTTACTTATGTTGACAAAAAAAATAGTGTAAAATGCACAAAATATCAAATAATTATTTGTTTTAATTGTTATTATTTGCTTCTATCAATGTTTTTTGTGCAATATTTATCCATTTATTGTTTTTTCTTATGAAACATTTTTAAGCGTGGCAACCTCAAGCATTTTATTTGCAAATAGTGCGTTAATCGTGAATAGTTTTCTGAATTAGTAAGTCGCAATAAAAACAATAATATGGCAACAATTTACTGTTTTATTTGCAAATAAGCCCTGCGTATAAACGTAGTAATAGTCTCGGCCCAAATTTTTTTTCGCGTTTTGAATGACTGAAAACGGGCTAAATCTAGCCCGAAAAGGGAAAAGTTGGCATCACTGATCAGCACACACAATGAACTTGTAAACATTTTCTATTATTACTACGTTTATAAGCAGGGCTTATTTGCAAATAAAACTGTAAATTGTTGCCATATTATTGTTTTTATTGCGACTTACTAATTCAGAAAACTATTCACGATTAACGCACTATTTGCAAATAAAATGCTTGAGGTTGCCACGCTTAAAAATGTTTGATAACAAAAAACAATAAATGGATAGTTATTGCACAAAAAACATTGATAGAACTACATAACGACAATAAAAACAAATAATTATTTGATATTTTGTACATTTACACTATTTTTTTTTGTCAATATAAGTAAGTTTTCTTTAGAAGTGCTACCAAGTTTGTGTACTTTTACTACAGTGAGTGAGTTAATTTATTTGCAAATATTTTTATTTGCAAACAGTGCGCGTATAAAAGTAGTATATGACAGAAACGTCAAGATTTCCAAAGTCAACGTCTTCCACAAACAGGCTGTTCGTCACAAAAACTGAAACAAAATTAACACACCTGCACAATGCGCAATATTGTTTATTTGATTTAGCAGTACGAATAGACGAGCAATTTTTATTTCTGAACATAAGAAATAACGTCGGCAGAATGACGTCACAAAAAAGTTTGTGTTCAAACTTATTTGAAGGGGTGGCTAGACGTATAATGTTAAAAATCAAAATTTAAGTTCTCGTTTGCATGCAAAATGTGCGTTTTAAGTTTTGATTTTTTAATACTTCTACCACAGAGCATATATTTTGTTCTTTTGCTTGATTTTTTTATAAAAAAACATATTATTTTTAGTTTTCCGCAATTATTTTCTACGAAAAAAGTAAATTTGACAGCTTGTGTCCTAACATAATTGCTCAGACTTGTGTTTGAGCAATTATTTCCAAACATGTGTTCGAACACTAACATTTAAGGTTTACACAGTAATTTTTTGTGTTAGCAACAGATTTTGACAATTGCCAACACAAAAATTTGCAAACTTATGTCTCGAGTAATCTCACTGTAAGCTCCCCCTCCCAAGAACCCATTTTAAGGCGAATTCAGACGAGCCTACCTTATGTTAATTTAAATTAGTTTTTGATATTATTTTTACAAATGCATAATAAATAAAATAAATTTGGCTTGAACACGTGTTTATTGTAGATTATATTAATATATCTATTATTTTTTTTTATTTTTTAGTAATTAATATTTTTAGTTTGTGGTCACTTCACGATACACTAGAACTGAGCACAAGCTATGAAAAAGTCCACAGTATTGTATTTTTTGCAAAGGCGAAGATAAAAAATTATTGTTGGTCGGTCTTACATTTACCCCCTGGGAGGCACCATCAAAGCGGAAGAAGCAGGTTTCTTAAAAAATTTTTATTCAAAAAAATTTGTTTTGTATGGGCACAACCTTATTGGTTGAAGATAGGCGATAAGTACATTCTGAGGAAATATTTGCATTGATAAAATATTGAAGGTCGGTCATACATTTGACTTCGATAGGTACACCCTAGGGGCAGTTAGAGCCCTACGAGTAAATTTTATAAAAACTTCCGCTTTGTAAGGGAGCCCCCTTAAGGAGAGGAGTTAGGCAGTCGGTGTGTTTAAAAAAGATGTTGGGCGGAGAAAATTAATGGGTAATGGTTATACATTTGACCCTTGTAGCGGTGACCCCGGGAAAGTTACATTATTTTTTGTAATTTTTTTTTGCTTTTACCACCAACTTTTAGCACGATGAGGTGACCTTTGCCCCCATCTGACCGCCACCAGTTCTTAGCTTACATATTTTTATTCTGAACCTCACAAAATGAGGGGTCCTTGCAAGTTGAAATCTCGTTACTAGAGATTCTCATATAGAACTATGACATAGCTAATGTATACGAGTTGTCAAGGAGAATATTATTTCAATCCTCTCATAAAGTCAAATTCTGTCTGATATGGCAACTCTATTTTAATTGCAATAAGAAATCAGTTCTCACGTGTTCGCCGCTAAATTTAGTCGATGTGGACTGCCGCTCATTATAGAATTAATTTTTATATCATATTTAAATGATAAATTAAAGGTAAATTAATAAAATAATTTTAAATGATCTCAAAAAGTGTTAATTAGTTTTGTAAAACAAGTTTAGTGCAATAAATAAAAAGCCTCTTTGTTAGTATGTAATAATGTACTAAGGCGAATTCATTAGTAAATACAAAAGTCTTGCATTCTGTTGTGTTGTTTTGTTTCTTCTTCTTTATATGTATGTATCTATCAAGGCACACTAACTACATAATCAGCGTTGCCACAACCAAAATATTTTTGTAACCAAAATATGCAAAAAAAGTAACCAAATGCGAAAAAAGTAACCAAAAATTTCTATGTATTTAATATGTATACTGTTTTATTTATACTTCAGTTTAGAAATATATCTGTGGCAAGATGGAACAATCGCTTAAGTCGAAAAATTGTTGCCTTATCGTTATATTACTTGCATATATAGCATTGCAACCACTGCAACTTTCAACTGGGCGTAATATAGGGTAAAAAAGCTAAATGTGCCGAAGTATATTTAAGCGATTATTCCATATTGCCACAGATATGATTATTATAAAATCATATAGTATAAATAAACCATTACATATAATTTAGGTGTTACAGTCAAAATCAATTTTAAAAAAATAATTCATGTAATAATATTATTAGCAATAACAAAAGAAAAAAGTGCTAATAATAAAATGTAATTTATTTACATTCGTTATCCAAACACATTAGTGGAAAGATATTAAAATATAGGTATGTATTTACGCATTATAGAGTTGGTCTTAATGTCATGCTTATTCCTGCGCTTAGTTTTGACTAAATTTAGATGCGAAAATATCATTTCAGAAGCATTAAAACTAAACAACAAAACTAATGATGTAACCAAAACATTTATCATTGATAATTTGTATGTTTGGAAACTTTGTCCCAAGTAGGGTTGCCAGTTTTGAAATCGTAGAAATCAGTACATAAGAGAAAAAAAAAAATCAATCGAAAAAAAACTAAGGGAAAATTACGGCATTCGATACGATTCGAAATTTAAAAATATTTCCATATAAACTTTATTGAAATATTTGGTCATTTCGTTCGATAGCAAGTGCCCTAATTTGCCCCCAGTACAATACTAGGTCTGTTCAAGATGCGTAACAAAATAGTCCGAACTTATACAAAGTTATCCAAAAGCGTTCCAGATAGCAATTTTTGTGCAATTTTGAGAGCAAATCAGAGAATAATTTTTTTCATTTCCTGTATAAACTAGCACGAACTTTTTCTTCTGGGTAAGTTCGAACAAGAATTAATTCAGTTGTTTTTTGTCTAGATATGAAACTGATAAATTGATCAGAAAATGTTGAAATAAAGCAAAATAATTTTACATACAAATTTATTAAAAAGCATAATGGAAAGTTTATGAAATAAAGCTTAAGTTGTAAGTACATTTGTGCATATTTCTCCATTTCTTTAATATAAAAAAAATGATTTTTATGATTTTTTAAATAATTCATGTAGCTTCTACTTTTTTGGAGATTTTTTTACTTTTTACAGCTGTTGCCAATGATCCAAATTTGTTGTTTTTGATATGTTATGCGTTTTAAGCGACTAAAATCACTAAAATAAAATTTAATTTAAAAAGTAAGCAGCACTAGTGTTTCAATATGGATAACTTTTTGCAATTTTGGATAACTTTAGCACATTCAGAGAGTAATTTTCTTTTTACTCTCATTAGTAGAGTTCGACCGATTAATCGGCTTCGGCCTTCGGCCAAAAATTGGTAATCGGCCAACATTCGGCCTACGGCAGAAATCGGCCGATTAGCCGAAGCCGAATATTTTTCATTCGAAGCTTGAAAAATAACATTATTTTTGGTCGTTGCTCGCCGACAGTTTCTATTGTGTTTAACGTTTTGAAAGGGTTGCTTTGAAATACAACCCTGTTGCTTTCTATTTTCTTTTACTTGGACGTTCTTGTGAGTGATCATATGAAAAAGCAATCTAGAAATTGCAAAATAGTTTTATTTTTCTTGATATGTATCCAATAGATATTACAGCTATTTCAGTGATCTCAAAAAAGCAAACTTTTTTCTTAATTCATATAAAACAAGTATCATTTTTAAAATTTAAAACATTCGGCTTCGGCTTCGGCTTCGGTTTTGGCCGAAGTTTAGGATTTTAGCCGAAGTTCGGCTTCGGCCTCGGCTTCGGCCAAAAAAAAACGCCTTCGGTCGATCTCTACTCATTAGTCCCAACTTTAACAAAATCTTGTGAAACATGCCTACTTTTTTCAATATAAAATTTTTTTATTGACATAAGTCTTTAACCGTTTTTAAAGTCAAACTTCAATTCAATGCATAATTTTTTCCAAGACAAAAATGTATTAATAAAATAATATTTTTGGAAAATTTTTTGAAGAAAAAACTTCGAATTCGTTACTTGCATCCATCAGACATCATTGATAGCAAAGTGTCTTTGCTAATTTAAATTTCCAAAAAAAAAGTTTAATAAAATTAAAATTAAGTTAAATAAAAATGTATCACCTTCTTTTATCTTGTTTCTTTTTATATGTAGTATGTTATTTTATATAACAAGGCGGTATTAAACGCAACTTTAAACAAATTCGATGTATCTCGAACAGTCAAATAACACAAATCTTAGCAAATTTTCTTGAGCTTAACATTGCTATAATTTTGAAAATAAATTCGCCTTAAAGCGAACGTAAAATAAAAATCCCTGGAAGAAAATTAATATACCTGTACGAGTATGTATAAAAACAGTACAAAAACAGTACATACATAAAAAAAATCAGTACATTTGCGTACTGTCTTGCTGGCTATGCATAAATCAGTACTTTAAAGAAAAATCATTACATGAACTGGCAAAATCAGTACGACTGCCAACCCTAGTCCCAACATTCATGTCTATCCATATCAACACTTTTTATATCCAAATTAGAAAATCTAAGCAATTTCTATTGGGATAAAATTTTTTTCTTTATCATTTTCCTTATCATATATTTATTTATATTCAAATTTAATATACCATATAAAAATGGTTATTTTTGTGTTGAAAAAAAGTAACCAAAATGGAAAAAAAAGTACAAAAGTACACATTGGCAAAAAAATAACCAATTTTGATTAAAAGTAACGAAAACGGTAACGCTGTACATAATGCCTTGGTATGTATGTATGTATAAAGAAATAAATAGTTTTAAAGAAAATAGAGGCAAAAGCAGAGCAAATGAGTGAAGTGCAAGTTTTGTTTGCAAAAACAAAACATCAATTTTTTTTTCTTTTGAGTGAAAATCAATGATTTATTAATAGAGTTGCCAATACTTGAAATATTATAAATAAAACGGGAATCGGTACGGGCGTTGAATAATATAAAATATCTTAATTAAAATAATTTGAAGTCAACTTAAGAGGTAAGTAAGTAAGTTAAAACTTATAAATTGTGGTTTTTCTGGTTTTAAATTTTTTTAAAATAAATTAAGTAACAAAAATGTATTTATCAAATTATTGGATTTCTGACATTTCTGAGCATAGAACCCTTTTATACACAATAAGTTTGCTTTGGAGTCTTAATTCAGCTGTGTGAAAGACAGAGGGAGAAATAATTTATCTTTCTTTCTGTCTCCTAGCTGAAGTAAGACTTTGCAAAGTCAAATTTGCGTGTCTAAAAGGGGTGTTAATCACATGCATATGTACATATGTATGTAAATCTAACAAACCACTTTCCTGATAAAAAATAAATATACACCAGTACCTCGTTTTGTTTTTTTTTTTTTTTTGAAGTTGCGTCGCTGCTGAATTAGTACTGAGTTAGATTTTCAAAGTTGCTTTGTTTTGGGTTCTAGTCTTTAATTTTTTTTCCAATTTAAATATATTTTTTTTAAATATCTATGTATTTAATAATTTTAAATGTAAAATGTCTAGAATACACAAAACAATAAAAGACTTCTCCCGTCTTTATATACATAAGTAGGTTCATGCCGCAAAGTGGTCGATACAAATGCAGCAAAGCATCTATCAGCTGTTAATTGGGTGCTAAAATAAAGCAGTGATGCCAACTCAAAATTGTGACATTCTAAAAAATAAAACATCTACCGAATATCATATTTTAAAAAATCTTATTTTTAGGTATGAAATCTTTTTTGTCGTTTTAACATCTCTAAAACCTTGAAAAATAAGATAAATCTTCACATATTTATGCTAACACTGATTCGTATGTATGTACGTTCTTCAAACATTACAATTTAACCTCAAGATGATTGCATGTTTCACACAAAAGCTAAACAAATTCACACATACATAGATATTTTTTCCTATTTATTTATTAAAATTCTATAGTCTATTATAAAAATTATTAAGGCTTAATAAGAAAAAATTTTTACGACCATTTTTAAAAAACCCTTTATAAAGCCCTAATAAATTTTTTTAAATAAGCCCTTTATTATTTATTTTAAATTATTAAAATAACAAAAACGACCCGAAAATAATAAGAACGAGATTTGTTATATTTTTTCCAACAACAGAATCTTCATTATAATTTCAAAAGTGTTGAAGGAGAAAACTTACAAGTTAACTAATACATACATACATAAATATTTTCTTTTTGCTGTTTTTACTGACATGTTTTCTAAACCATTATTGTGTAATATTTATTTTCTTTTTGTACAAAAAAAAAATATAATGAAGGCACACGTGCCGATTGATTGTATAGAAGTCAACGAAAGTCTTAAATCAATTGATTGCCATGACTTTACTGAAATAATCGATAATGTTTAGCTCATTCTATTAATATTTTTGCTTATATTTTATGGCTTGTTAACTTATTATTTGGTTACTACCCAGCAAAAAACTTTGCCTACTAGAATGCAAAAAAGTGTATGTACTCCTCAGTCGTAAGTACTTACAATTTGACTGAATATCCCATTATTTTTGTTTGAGAAGTTCAAAAAGTATGCGGTACCCTATACTTTTTGCCTACAAACATGCAAAAGTTAATATATTACTGATTGCCTAAAAGTACTCAAAATTTAATGGGTTATTTTTTGCTTACAAATATGCAAAATTTTATAGATTAATTTTTGCTTAAACTTATTCTAAATTAATTTGCTAGCTTTTCTAATTAAAATAATTTTCACGATCAATAAATTTTTCTCTAGATATATTTCCTTATTAACTGGAAAGCACTGTGCAATAAGTAGTTTCACGTAATGATATAAATAAGTTCTTATTTTATTCATTACAGGGCAGTCATTATTATGCACATAAAATAATTACATAAATAAGTATCAGTCATTACTTTGTAAGCCATTAAAAGAGTACTACCCATTACAAAATTTCGAAAATTTTTTGCTGGGTACATACTGTTGCCAATATGACACGAGTATGTAAAAAGTCAGCTCTTAAGTAAAACAAATTTATAACCTTGCTCAGGGTATAATATCACATGCACACAGAAAAATTTAAACTTAAAATCTATGTAAACGAGGTTAATTGAATCTTTTTCGGCAATGATTTTGCTTCATATGTCTTTCATATTAATCTAACATGATTTATAGTAATTTTCAAAGAAAATTTTTTGTTTTTAAATATCTTTATTTCACGTTGATTTAACATTTACCTACTGTTAAAATTAAAATGAAGAATCATGTTGAATCAACGTTATTTCAAGTTGGAACAACGTAAATTTGATACTGAAGAACAATGTTGTTGTTGTTGTTGCGCTTACCCCTGCAGCCACAATAACTTTAAATACACACTAATTATATAACATCCTGAATAAAATTTTAATTCAACATTGCTTAATTGATAATTTAACATATATTTATTTGAAAAGTTTTAGTTAAATACGAAATACTTTGGCTTGTCTGCAGGATTCGAACCTCCGACTACAAGACTAGTACACAGCCTACCAGCCAACAGCATTTTCTTGACTATGAACAAAGCAAATAAACACCAACACACTTAAACAACATAGTATTTCTTGTAAATTTAAATTAACATTTTAGCATGGTGATTTTATATTGGAATTTTTTTGTGTGTGTAGCGTTTTCACACTGACATGGTTTTAATAAAAGTTGGTTTTAATGTTAAAATGAACTGTTAAAACCCGGTTTTACCATACAAAATGATATTGATAAAACCAGTTTAAAACCTTTTTTGGCTTGTTTTTAAATAGTTTTTATGAAATGCAATTTGCTGTACTAATTTCAGTGCTGCCAAGTCAGAATGACCGTAAGCAGCTGATAATATTTGTGCCATGTAATAAAAAAAATACCGATTGAAACATTTAAGCCAATAATACATAAAATTTTAAAATAGAACTGCTGGGACAAAACTAGCTTGATCCACGGTTAAAAATAAGATAATGAAAAATAAAAAAAGTTAAATTCTATTGTTGCCTTATGTAAAGCATTTTTCGTGTTTGATACGATTAGTGACCGGTCCACCGGTATTGAATTCCTTTGAGACGAATCTTGCCGTATTCGCAAATTTCCAAAGCTTTCATTCCCATAATAAAATTTCATATTAAAATCTACGTAAATGCGGCGAATTTAATATTTTTCGGCAATGATTTTGCTTCATATGTGTTTCATGTTAATTCAATATGATTTACAGTAATCTTTAAGGAAAATTTTTCCTTTTGAAATAACATTAATTCATGTTAATCCAATATTGCAGTGCTGTTAAATTAAAACGATTAAAAGACTAGTGCAATACCTACCAGCCAGCCAGCAGCAGGAAGTTTTTGCTGGTAATGCGGATATTTACACAAAACAAAAAACAAA
Source organism: Tachina lurida (assembly GCA_944452675.1). Classification (NCBI taxonomy): domain Eukaryota; kingdom Metazoa; phylum Arthropoda; class Insecta; order Diptera; family Tachinidae; genus Tachina; species Tachina lurida. The sequence goes on from OX101752.1 coordinate 42,454,299, forward strand.
ATAATAGTGCATTGAAGCTATGAACAAAGCCAATAAATACCAAAACACTTAATTTTAAATTTAATTGGATTTCCAAGCAAAATTTTAGCACGAAATATATTACATTGGTATTTGTTTTCTGTGTGTATATTTAATTTAAGAATAACTCCTGAAGTCTGTTTGATGATACTCTTCTAGAAAAAGGCAAAAAAAAAACCAAGCTACGCAAATTTGTCACTCAGTCTAGGCAACAAACTTTTGTTGTTACAACCATTCAAATATATATGTATATGCTTATATTAGTTGTGTTAAACTAGGTTATACTGTATAGTTACTACACACAAAATTTCAAATGTAAATGTTTAATATTCCTTTAGTGTAGTCGCGTTAATTGAATTTTTAAGCTGTAAATAATTAAATGTTCTTAATACATTCATTCATAAAACTTTCTTGCGTTCTTATAGATACAATGAAGTTGTCTTGCGTTATTGCTTTGGTAACGCACTCAATTGTTATAACAAACTGCTCTATATTATCTTTGTTTTACCCATTAAGTTTATTTATAAATATTTGCATATACAGTGGAATGTCGTTATAACGAGCTCTTGTAATTCACTTTTAAAAAAATAAAATAAAAATTGTAATTTTCACAACAATTTGTGCTTTACCCTGCGTTTACACATGCAAGTACCTTGTATGCAAGTTCTGTGTACGTATTATCAACGAAAATTTCGCACAAATGGCCGACTGTCTTGCAACTTGCATGTTTACCTTTTAGTGCAGAGTTGTCCATAACATAAAAAAGTTTAACTTTAAGGGAACCAGATAGTATTGAACTTTATTCGTATTGTTTCAATGTTATTTATGTCTAAAAAATTAATTAACTGCTTGATTTATGAATATTTAAGAAAAAAATTATCAAATTACCCAGTAAAAAAAATTGGAAGTCATTCTGAAGGAACTACATTTTCATTGCTTCCAAAAAATCGATATTTTTAAAATGCCGACAGTTAGCAGAAAACCAATTATAAGATTATTTTAGTTATACAAAACCTTGTAATTCCTCCATAGTTTTAGAAAATAATCACTAGAATTTTTAAAACATCGATTTTTTGACAGAAATTTATGAACTAATTTTAGTCCAAAATGTAAAAGTAATTTACTTAAATTTACATAAAAACACTGTTTCGGCTTAAATTCGTGTGAAAAGAAACAAATTGTTAAAATAGGTAACTATTTACCATTTTTCCTAGATGAAAATATTATCATAGAACACAAAAAAGAAAATTTTTTTTTAAAATCGCTTCCAATTCGGTGACCAGGCATCGAAAAAGAGAACTTCTTGCAATGACAACCCTATGTAAAAATCATTAGAACGGATCGAAATTTGCACTACTTCCAGCTCGCAAACTCTACATTTTCATGACTTTTTTGGAGTGTCTTTTTTTACTGGGTAGCTTTTGAATGAATTTAAAATTAGTAAAAACTCATATAACATTACAGTGAAATCCAGTTAATTTGTGCTAAAGTATTAATAGGGCAACTCTGTTAACTAACTTTCCATTTACTTGCTACAACTTCACCAAGTTGTAAAATCCCTTAGCAGTTGAGTTGGAAGTAGACTGCAAGTGCCGAAAGTGTAGATGTGTTAGTAAAAGAGTTTGAGTGTATTGAGTTTTTCGAACTTGCACCTGCACGTGTAAACCCTAGGTTAGTTTTCAAAACATGATTGGGGAGTTTCTGTAATTCACTTCTAACTACTATCGGCTGTCTTACTTTTCAGTGCTTTTACACTTGTATTAAAAAATTTGTTGCTAAACATTCAAAAACTTTTGCCTTGTACCAAAAACACAAGAAAGAGTTAATTCCTCTGGCCAAGAAACCAAGCAGAACTAAGTCAGGAATATTTTAAATGTCTTGAAAATTCCACATGCTTTCGATTCAATTTTCATTTGTGAAGCTTCGTGTATAGAAAACATCCTTAGAAAAAAAACTGACCTTGTGGTTTTTACTAATAGGAAAGTCAAGGAATGGAAAACACCAAAATTAGATGGTATATCGCTCTCGCCCAAAACACACACAAAGTACCTGGGGGTTATTTTGGATAGTAAGCTGACGTGGAGGCTCAATATTGAATATAGAGTTAAAAAGGCCACCATTGCCCTATATGCATGTAAAAAGATGCTGGGCAGGACATGGGGCCTTTCGCCTACTCTTACGTATGGAACCTACATAGCGGTAGCTAGACCAATTCTACTCTACGGAATACTTGTATGGTGGACGGCGACTGAGACAAAAGCATACCTGAAAAAGTTAGAAAGTATCCAGAGACTAGCAAAGTACACCTACTGCAGCTTTAGACTTTATATTGGACCTTAAATCAATAAAACTAACTGCAGTGAACTCGGCATACTAATCCGTTATCTGACTCAGGACAACAGGACATATGTCGTATAGATCATTTGGTCACAGTAAATCGCTGGAAGACATGGAGTGTTGCTCGGACTACATCATTCCAGTGATGAACTTTTTTGCCAAACCACAGATCACTATAAGGGAAGAAGGCTATCTGGAAAGTCTTAACCATAGTGATTCTGGTTTCAACTTTTTCACTGATGATTAAAAGATGGATGGAGTGGTGGGAGCTGCAGTTTACTGTCCGGAGATCGGTATAGAGGAATCTTACAAACTTCCTGATCACTGTAGCACCTTCCAGGCAGAAATCTATGTAGTCAATATGGCAGCAGACTTAGCCTTCACCCCTCGAACCATGAATGCGCGTGTAAATATATATATAGACAGTCAAAGCAATTTCAGTTGACTGCAATTACTCCTCGGCACACCTGATGGATCTTTTGTACCATAGATCTATGAATTAGATTAATTCAATCTCTCTATGACGCTCCTTATGAAAGTCAGTGCAGATATTTGAGAAGCCCGCCTAATATCATCTGAACACAGAAACTCAGAATGAAAAACACGCCTTCTACTGTCACACAATACGATACACTTACAAATAATGTGTGTCGTCGTCTCGTCATCTTCCAAGCACAAGGTACACAAAGGTGAACGAACTTGGTTACTTTTCCACAGAGGATAGTTCAGTCCAAAGTTACCAGACAGAAAACCAGTAACAAGCCGTAAATAATTCCTGTTGAAGATCAGGATGTCATTATATGTAAATGGCTGCATCAATGCTTTGGCCTGCCTTAAACCAGAAGAAGACAGCAACATCTCGTTAGCGGTCGAGTGAGATCTTCTTTGATCACAGACATTATAGTCGACCGACTTACGCTACAAAAAGGCTCTGGGCCCATAAAGTAACAGAAGAGGCCCTCTTGGCCAGTTCATCCGCTTCCTCATTCTCTGGATGACTGCTGTGGCCAGGTATCCAATAAATGGAAACCTTGTTCAGTATGGATAGCTTTCGTAATGAGTCAAAGCATTCCCATGAAAGGAGATACTTAAGAGCTGCTTGACTATCGGAAAAGATAGGTCTATGCGCACCTCTAATGCCCCTATTAAATTCAACACCTTAAAGAGATTATAGACTCTAAGATGAGGGAAGAAAGGAAGAAATGTCGGCATGCGACGAAGACTTGCAAAACTCCTAAAATCATGTGGAGTTCCTATGATCCCAAATCGAAAAGATTCCTTTTATCATTAACTAGAAGTAACTGCAAACTTCTAGTGGTGGTATTAATTGGAAACTGCTGGACGGCTTCGTATGCTGTAAAAATAAGACGAATACTTGACGATACCTGCAGGAAATGTAAGTAACCTGGGGTAATTTAAGCAAAGGAACAGTGCTCACACTTTTCGTAGTCTTGAACTTCTATCGAGAGTGGAACTGCGTAGATTGGTAAAATTTGTTAAATCTGTATGGGAGTCATTCGATACAGGCACCACGAGCTAGGCGGCCATACTTACAGGTTCTCTTCTCATCTAGTGGTATCGCTATGGATCAATCCCAGACCACCCAGATTAACCTAACCTAACCTAACCTAAATATCGTTAGACAGAATAACAGACAAACCACAACACCAGCGGTAATTTTTTTTTCAGTTGTTAAACATTTTCAACTTCACAAAATTTACAAGAATGAACAAGAAATTCTGATTTTAACAGCGTAAGAAGATCCAAAAATCTTTAATTTTATCCCAGCTTTACATTTTGCAAAACTTTACATACATAGTGTTATATAAAACACAACGCTTGTCGCTTTTGTTAAGGTATGTCTGTAAAAAAATTTTACATTTTCCTATTTAACTCAACGTCGTTAAGGATTGTTTCACTGTTTTATTTATGTATGTACACTAAAACATTTTCTAGATATTTAATTTAAAATTTAACTTTTATTAAAATATAAAACAGTTTGCAAAAAAGATTTTTATTTGAGTTGATTTTTAAGAAGCTTTTTCGCTTGTTAAATTTTTAATTAAAATGTTAGTGTAGTTAGAGAATCTGCATATGCACATTTAAATACAGAAATAAACGTAAGGTGTGCATAAAAATGATAAGGACACTTATTTTCATTGAAAAAGTGTACTTGGGTTTATTCCTAGTAAATATATTCTTCTCACAATACTGACTGCGCTGGCCTTGAAGCAATACTCCCTCTCTGCTGGTATTTACACCAAAAATCACTATGTCAACGCTCACTGCTTATACAACAATGCTCACTGCACATACCATTCGTATTTGGAACCAACTACCTGCAGAAGTATTTCCTGTCTCTAACAGCGTGAGAAAATTTAAAACGAATGTCCACAGACACTACTCCGAACCGAACTCTCCCAATTCTTCAAAACAGATAGCTCAGCTCTTGATAAAACTATAGCCAATTAAAGCTTAAAGTAGACGTGACATAGCCATAATGCCATAGCCATAACCAAACCAAAATCCAATTGATTTCTATGGTGAGAGTGAGAGTGAGAGTGAGAGAGACTCGCCATAACTCTCACCATAGTCACGCTAATTTAAGCTTAAACTGCCAGCAGATGCGCTGCCCTTTCTATACTTCCAGAATATGTCAGCAACATCTAGAAATCTTAGCAGCTTAATGTTTGCTTTCGATCGCGGCATTGTGGTATTGGGAACAGCGTTGCACACATTTTGAAAATGACACCACAAAATGATAACACAAGAAATGCCAAGCCAACAACAAATTGACTTCTTTTAATTCGCATAAATTTTGACATAAGCAATAAACATCGTACCATTAACAAGTACCTACACAAGTATACACAAAGAGTTTTCCAATAAGGACTTGAAAAATTTTTTTTTCGGATAACGTACGCCGCACAGTGGGATTTTTTGTACAATAAGTAATTTTTCGACACATAAGATTTAAAAATGTAATGATGCAGTTTTGTAGAAAATTAATTCAATATGAAGAATCCATAAATTGTATCCCAAAAAAACGTTTATTTGTCTTTGAAATAATGAAGTAAAGTCACATATAAATTTTGGTCCAAAATATTGAAAACTGCTTACGCACTTCTATAGTGTTTGTACGTAAGATAATTTTATTGGTCTGATTTAAATAGTGATTTTTTTTTCAAATCTAGCCTTTACTGCGTATTTAGAAAAAAAAATTATAAAGTTCGCTCATATGGTTCAAAAGATATGATAAAATAAAATTTGTTCTATAATGTGCCGTGATTGCAAACTTCCTAGGAAGAAAACAAGTAAGAGTGCTATATTCGGCTGTGCCGAATCTTATACACCCTTTACCAACGTACGTACATATATATAGTATACAGACACATACATACATATTTGTTTTGTGAAAAAATTTATCATTTTTTTAAAGTTTCCATCTTTGGAGCTGTAATTTTCATTTTTCAAATTTTATACGCCAAACTTTTCTTTCAGAAGCATAAATATATTCAATTTATAAAGAAAAAGAAAAAAATTTTTAGACCTATTTAATTTTACATAACACAAAAAGTGTAAGTTTTCCAACCCTGGAATCATAATTTAGGATTTTTCTAATTCCTTGTACCAATCTAGTTCTTTAAAAAATACATAAAATATGTTAAGTGAACGAAGCAAAAACGAAATAAGAAAAAACTTAGTTTCATTTAATTCCTTTAATATTAAAAAATTCAGTAAAGTGCGACTTTGACTCGCTTTTTTGAAGTTTTTTTCAGTTTAAAAGATTTTTTCAGTTTTGTCGCTTTTTTCTCATTTTGGCGATTTTTTCTGTTTTTCTCGGTTTTTTTCATTTTGGCGATTTTTTCTGTTTTTGGGGCTTATTTTCATTTTGAAGATTTTTTTCATTTTGGCGATTCTTTTTCCATTTTGGCGATTTTTTCCTATTTTGGGGGTTTTTTCATTTTGGCGATTTTTTTTTCATTTTGGCGATTTTTTTCCTGTTTTTGGGCTTTTTTTTTCATTTTGGCGATTTTTTTCTGTTTTTTGGGGTTTTTTTCGTTTTGGCGATTTTTTTTTCCATTCTGGCGATTTTTTTTCATCTTGGCGATTTTTTTCTGTTTTAAGGTTTTTTTATTTTGGAGATTTTTTTCTGTTTTTTAAGGTTTTTTTTCGTTTTGGCGATTTTTTTTCATTTTGGCGATTTTTTTTTCATTTTGGCGTTTTTTTTCATTTTGGCGATTTTTTCCTGTTTTGGGCTTTTTTTCATTTTGGCGATTTTTTTCTGTTTTTCTCGGTTTTTTTCATTTTGGCGATTTTTTTTTATTTTGGCGATTTTTTTCTGTTTTTGGGGCTTTTTTTCATTTTGGAGATTTTTTTCATTTTGGCGATTTTTTTCATTTTGGCGATTTTTGCCTGTTTTGGGGTTTTTTCATTTTGGCTATTTTTTTCTGATTTTGGGGCTTTTTTTTCATTTTGGATTTTTTCTGTTTTTGTGGGGTTTTTTTTCGTTTTGGCGATTTTTTTTAATTTTGGCGATTTTTTTCTGTTTTTGGGGGTTTATTTTCATTTTGGAGTTTTTTTTCAATTTGGCGACTTTTTTTTCATTTTGGCGATTTTTTTTCATTTTGGCGATTTTTTTTTCTGGTTTTGGCGCTTTTTTCATTTTGGAGATTTTTTTTCATTTTGGCAATTTTTTCCTGTTTTTTGGGTTTTTTTTCATTTTGCGATTTTTTTCTGTTTTTGGTGCTTTTTTTTCATTTTGGATTTTTTTCTGTTTTTGTGGGGTTTTTTTCGTTTTGGCGATTTTTTTTCATTTTGACGATTTTTTTTCATTTTAGCAATTTTTCCGGTTATTCGCCATTTATTTTAGTCTTAGACATTTTTTTTGTAATTTGGTGCTTTTTTTCGCTTTGGCGATTTTTTTTGTTTTTGGCGATTTTTTTCGGTTTGGCGATTTTATAATTTTTTGATTTTTTAGTTTTACCGTTTTTGAAAATTTCAAGAGTTTTGCTCTCACGGTTTCCAAGATACAGCAAGTTGTCAAAATTGCATAGTCAAAATTGCATTAACTGATGGAACACCCTTTAATTTAAATTTTTTGAAATTTTAGTGTTAATTTTTGTAGTCTGTATAAAAATACACTAACCTTACAAATTTCAAGTGTATATACATACATACATACAATTGTATGTATATTACATGGGATTTTAAAATTTTTCGTTGCTCGTTTTGGAACACCCTTTAATTTCCAATTTTCATATATTTGTTGTTGTAGCGGCCAAAGGTCTACACACTGTGTCCAAATTTCAGGTCTGTACCTCTTACGGTTCTCGAGAAAATACTAATATAGTTTTAGACATAGTTAATTTTACATAACACAAAAAGTTAAAGTTTTCCAACCCTGGAAACGTTTTTTTAATTTTTTTATATTTTTTTTAATTTAAAATACCAGTTGTAATCGTACTGATGTGTAAAATAAGTTCATTTATTAAAAAAAAATAAAAATTTGTTTTTGGTAGTTACTTTTATATGGCAAAATGAAGTTTAAGTTTTCCAGCTCTGCAATCGTCTGCCCGATTTTGCTGAATTTCAATACCAATCTAGTTTGGAAAATTTCTGACACACCAGTCCAAGAACGAAGTCTCTAGCTTTTCTGGGAGCTTCGGAAAACCGATTTCACGTACAGACAGACGGACAGACGGACAGACGGACAGACGGACATCGCTTATTCGTCTTCCCTATGCATAAGGATCCAGAATATATATATTTTATGGGTCGCTTATTGATATTATAGAAATTACAAACGGAATGACAAACCTATATATACCCTTTTACCATTTTTGTTGGTAAAGGGTATAAAAAAGGTTGCTCGGTCGTTCTAGGTGCTCCCGCTATAATAAAATGAAAGATAAGACTCCATACTATCAATTAAAAAACTAAAAAGTTTAAATAATTAATAATCTTTTATAAAATCATAAAATTTGTCTCCAAATTCATGAAATTTTGTATTGAAATTTATTTACAAAATAATTAGTTTTGGTAAAGAAATAAAAAGTTGTGGGAAAAATATGATATGGGTTATATGGGCGGTGAGTGGTGGGCGTAATTGAGGTAATAAAGGTTCTGTGCCAAATTTCAAAAACTTTGGGCCAAAAATAAATTTTGGGTTCTATGGGCGGTGGGTAGTGGGCGTGGCCAATTTTGATGAAACTTTATTTTATTCTTAATTGAGGCAATAAAAGGCTCTGTGCCAATTTTGAACATTCTACGAGCCTTCCTTATATTTTTTGCCAAACGTTGTATGAACAAATCCCAGTGTGCGTCGCTTTAAATGGTCCATCGGATGCAATTCCTGAATCAGTTTGATCTTGTATGGTTGTAAACCAAGTTCCTTATGCACAATTCGCCATAATGTAGTCTTGACGATGATAAGTTCTTGAGAACGCCGCGGAATCGACTGATTTGGATCATTTGCTATGGACGCCTGAACGGCAGCGATATTTTCGTCACTTCGACCAACCCGTTGTCTCACTGGCACGGCAGCATCACACAATGAATATGAAGAATCAAATTTTTGCACTAAACTTGTCATTGCTTGTCTACTAGGGCGAGCATAACGACCGAAAATTGAAGTTAACGCTCCTAAAGTTGCGGTCAGGAATTTCGGTAGTATATTTCTATAATTTCCACACGTTGTTCGTTCGTGTAAAGTGCACCACGTACCATGTTAAAATATTTAGTTTGTTGAAAAAAAGGAAAAAAAAATTATACATGTCTTTTTAATAAAGTCTTATAATACGCAAATGTTAATAATATCTACTTATATAAAAAGTTACCATTTTAATTTGATGCGTATTTGATGTTTTACTAAAACAGATGTTTAATTTAGCAAATTTCAGCTTTTTTATGTTTTTAACAGAGTGTGGAAAAGAAACCAATCGTGAAAAACTCAATGGTATAATATTTTTTTTTTTTGCTTTACCTAAGATGTGTATTTATAACAGCTTTCATTAAGTCGGTTTTGTGATAAAAAAAACACAACAAATATAATATGAAGAAATGTTGTAATAAAGACAGCTAAGAGCTGTTTTTTTTTTAATAAAAATACTTTGTATGGTTAAAACATATTATCTTTTAAGTAAATTGTTTATATTTTAAGTTAATATTAATTATTATATCCTTCACCAAAAAAGGAAAGGGTATATATATGGGCATTTCTCCGTAAAATTAAAATTTTTTGTCACGTTCGACCGCAAGCAAATAACAATGTGACTAAATTTTTCATAAAATTTTACCTAACGTAGAGCTGCTGACGCCCTATAAAAATGAATAAAGAAGTAAAAAAAAGTTTCGTTTTCTTTGAAAAAAAAACAAGCATATTTGCTTGGTGTCGAACGCGACAAAAAGTAGACATTCCTGGAGAAATACCCATATATATATATATAGATATATATATATATAGATATATATATATATATGGACATGTGATTCCGCGTTTAATGTTCAGAATATTCCTGTGCCACCCCATGAAATATATATGAATAAGGAAGTCGAAGAAGCCATGACCGTCTGTCTTTACTTGAAATCGGCTTTCCGAAGCCACCAGAAAGGTTGGAGACTTCGGTTTCGGACTGATATGTCAGAATTTCACTCAAATAGATTCTTGTGCTGGAAAACGGAAACTTTTTAATGAAAAAAACTAATTTAAACAAATTTTTTTTCTTTATTAATTAATTAATTAATATTTTATATTTTAGAAAGAACTTATGATTGCATGTTTAAACTTGATTTTTATATACAAATTGGACGAATATAAGCCCAATTTTTAAATAAAAATTTAGTTTAACCATGAAATCATAAGCTTTTGTTGCTTTTTATGCTTAAAGCAGTACCATATCGGTTCTATGTTTCAAATCGAATCTTGATAATTCAAAACTAGTTACTTTAAATCCCTCGGTAATTTGAACTATTTCCTAAGAACCTTTTAAAATATTCTACAAATTGAAAAAATTCAGGTAATTACATTTTTTTCGAATGGCATCCTGACCGCTGATGCCCTCTAATTTGAATATTTTCGGCTCTACGCTCTACACTTTGATAACAGTTTCATTGAGCTGTGGTTTAAGGAAAAAAATTAAATAAAAATCAAATAATCATTTGTATTAGTTAATATACATTGCTCTCTATCCATATAAATGAATGTTTGTTTGTATGTCCTAGGACAAGGAGTGCGATACGGGGGAAATTTCTGCCCCTCCAAAACATCCAAACCGAGTTTAATGAAATTTAGAACATAGATAAGTCTGCGTCTAAAAAATCACCTAGACTATGTTAATTTTTTAAAGTAGGACCAAAAGAGCGACTGGGAGTAATTTCTGCCTCCCAAGCAATCAATTCCATTTTAATGAAATTTAGAACATATATAAATCTGCGTTTAAGAATCCACATAGGTTCTGTACATTTTTACAGCTAGGATCAAAAGGGCGATAGAGGGCAAACTTCTTCCCCACCGAAATGATAAACCAATTTTAATGAAATTCAGAGCATGCATAGGTCTGCGTCCATAAAGTCACAAAATTACCATAGCCAATTTCTAAACTAGGACCACATGGAAGTAAGGGGGACAATTTCTGAGTCTCAACTATATTTGGATGAAATTTAAAATATTGATATCTCTTGGCTTAAAAGGAAACATATTTTATGTATCTTCTCAAAAGTAAGATAGCCAAGGGAGCTGAGGATGAGTCCTGCTCCTCCTAAAGTTTGAATTCGATTTTAATGAAATTTAAAATATAGGTATCCCTTAATTTAGGAGTAGGCATGCAGCTATGCAGCTAATTTCTGGCCCTCGGACACTTTCAAATTGACGTAAATGAAATTTGAAAGACGATAGTGGTAAATTTTGAAAGACCTTAGGGGTAGAGAGGTACACCCGGTGTAGCTAATAATCTATAATTTGGACTGGTAATGTGAAAAAAAATCAAAAAGTCTGGAGCATATACATACACACATATATGTTTTGTGAAAAAATTTATCATTTATTTTTAACTCTAAAGTAATTTCTGGTGACCTATGGGTATTTTCCTAGAAAAGAAGGTTCAAAGATTTTATTTTCGATATCAGTAATAGTTGAATATATTATTGTGCACTCTGTATTTAAGCTTTTTTTAAGTCCTTTGCATTCTTAACGTAACGTTTTCTCATTTTTAAATGAATGAGGAGAAATTAATTAGAGACGACTTGAACAGAGATCAGCCTTTACCACATTGATTCCTACAATTTAAAACAACTGCCAGCAAACTATTTACACACCTGAATAATACGCAACATATCACAAAGCTTTCTAATACTAATATGTGTCCATGTTTATCCTTAAACTAGATTTTCATATAAAAATTGTAGAAATAAAAAAAACTCTTAAGTAAAGGCATTCGTAGTATATAAAATATGTTTAATTAAAAAGAAAAAAGAATAAGTTTTATTTAGTTACTTATACATATACTAAAACACCAATTTTCCAACCCTGGATTTTGATTATGATTTTTCTGATTTTTAAACTAATTTCTTTCTTTCTTATTCTATATAGAATATAGTTAATTTGCAAAAAAATTGTTTTATTTAGTTACTTTTATATGCCAAAATATTTCTAAGCTTTCCAGCTCTGGAGCTGCTTTTTATTTTTATAACTTTTTATGACCAACTTTTTTTTTAGAAATCATTAATTACACAATGTGACAAAAAATAATACCTGCAAAGTGTTACAATTTTTCTGGTAGGTATTGTCGAGTATATCAACAATCTGTATTTGAAATTATCCAAAAACCTCCAAAATTTTAAGTTACGGGTAAAAAACCGGGTTTTCGTACCCATAGGCACTTATCAAATTCTAACTATGTTAAATATCAACCGATTTTAAATTTATTATATGTGTTTCGCGTTCTATTTATATGCTTTCAGTGTATTTAAGCTTCTAGGATAATGAAAGTTTAATCTAATAGACGTTTATCAACACAAAGTACAAAATTGGTACAACAGGGGTCGCCAAACTTCTTTCTTGAAAACCACATTTTTCACAAGTTCGAAAGGTCTTAGTCTCTTCTTTTTAAATCCGTTTATAAATTTAAAATCGGTTGATATTTAACTTAGTTAGAAGTTGATAAGTGCCTACGGGTACGAAAACCCTGTTTTTTTTTACCCATAACTCAAGATTTTGGAGATGTTTCGAAAATTTCAAACACAGATTGTTGTTATACTCGACAATACCAACCAGAAAAATAGTAACACGTCCCAGGTGTTTCGATTTCATCAAAATTTGTCACACAGTGTTATATTTAATTAATAAATAATAGGAAAAAACTAATTTGACCATTTACTTTTCTTTACAAAATAAAATCAAAATTTTATAAACATAGAATATATATTTTAGTTTTTTCCGATTACTGCTACTAAAATATTTTTCTCAAAATATAGAGAAAAAGAAAAAAAAATTAGTTATAGTAGGTTACAAAAATAAAAATAAATAAAATTTCCAACCCTGGAGTCGTTTTTTTGATTTATTTAGATTTTTAATATCAATTTATTTCATACTGATATATAAAATAAGTAAAATGATCGAAAAACTAACAATTATAGTTTTAGCTAGTTTACCTTTTATACACACAAAGAAAAGATATGGTTGTAAAATGGTTGAGAAAACAATATTATGTTCTCTGAAACAAATGTGTGGTCGTTGAAAACTAGTTATTGTTATTTTTATACCCTTTACCAAAAATGGAAAAGGGTATATATAGGTTTGTCATTCCGTGTGTAATTTCCATAATATTAATTTGCGACCAAAAAAATATATATATTGTGGGTCCTTATGAATAGCGATGACGAATAAGCGATGTCCGTCTGTCCGTCCGTCCGTCCGTCTGGTGTACGTGAAATCGGGTTTCCGAAGCTCCCAGAAAAGCTAGAGACTTCGTTCTTGGACTGGTGTATCAGAAATGGTCCAACTTAGATTGGTATTGAAATTCAGCAAAATCGAGCAGACGATTGCAGAGCTGGAAAACTTAAACTTCATTTTGCCATATAAAAGTAACTACCGAAAACAAATTTTTATTTTTTTTTAATAAATAAATTTATTTGACACTTCAGTACGACTAAAATTAGAATTTAAAATTAAAAAAATATAAAAAAAATAAAAAGACGTTTCCAGGGTTGGAAAACTTTAACTTTTTATGTTATGGAAAATTAACTATGTCTAAAACAATGCAGGGTATTTTCTCGAGAACCGTAAGAGCTAGAGCCCTGAAATTTGGACACAGTGTGTAGACCTTTAGCCGCTATAACAGCAAATACATGAGAATTGGAAATTAAAGGGTGTTCCAAAACGAGCATCGAAAAATGTTAAAATCCCATGTGATATACATACATACAATTGTATGTACGTATGTATATACACTTGAAATTTTTAAGGTTAGTGTATTTTTATACAGACTACAAAAATTAACACTAAAATATCAAAAAATTTAAATTAAAGGGTGTTCCATCAGTTAATGCAATTTTGACAACTTGCTGTATCTTGGAAACCGTAAGAGCAAAACTCTTGAAATTTTCAAAAACGATAAAACTAAAAAATCAAAAATTATAAAATCGCCAAACCAAAAAAAAAACCCCAGAAACAAAAAAAATCGCCAAAATGAAAAAAGCACCAAATAACAAAAATAATGTCTAAGACTAAAATAAATCGCGAATAACCGGAAAAATTGATAAAATGAAAAAAAATCGCCAAAATGAAAAAAAATCACCAAAATGAAAAAAGTCCCCAAAATGAAAAAAACGCCAAAATGAAAAAAAATCGCCAAAACGAAAAAAACCCCAAAAAACAGAAAAAAATCGCCAAAACGCAAAAAACCCCAAAAACAGGAATAAATCGCCAAAATGAAAAAAAATCGCCGAAATGAAAAATATCTCCAAAATGAAAAAAAGCCCCCAAAAACAGAAAAAATTCGCCAAAATGAAAAAACCCCAAAATAGGAAAAAATTGCCATAATGAAAAAAAATCGCCAAAATGAAAAAAAATTTCCAAAATGGAAATAAGGCCCAAAAAATCGCCAAAATGAAAAAAAACGCCAAAATTAAAAAAAATCGCCAAAATGGAAAAAAACCCAAAAAAAATAATTGCAAAAATCCAAAAAAAATCGCCAAAATGAAAAAATCGCTAAATGAAAAAAAAACCAAAAAAGAAAAAAATTGCAAAAATCCAAAAAAAAAAAAACGCCAAAATGAAAAAATCTCCAAAATGAAAATAAGCCCCCAAAAACCTGAAAAAAATCGTTAAAATGAAAAAAAAATCGCCAAAATAAAAAAAGAATCGCCAAAATGAAAAAACTCTTCAAAATGAAAATAAACCCAAAAAAACAGGAAAAATCGCCAAAATAAAAAAAACTGAATAAATCTTTTAAGCTGAAAAAAAATTCAAAAAAAGCCCCATTAAAAAATGCTCAGAACCGAATGTGCGGAACCCTTCGTGTGCGAGTCAAAGTCGCACCTTACTGATTTTTTTTTTATTAAAAGAATTAAATGAAACTAAGTTTTTTCTTATTTCGTTTTTGCTTCGTTCACTTAACATATTTTATGTATTTTTTAAAAAACTAGATTGGTATCAATAATCAGAAAAATCCAAAATTATGACTCCAGGGTTGGAAAACTTACACTTTTTGTGTTATGTAAAATTAAATACGTCTAAATAATTAATTTTTCCTTTATAAATTAAATATATTTTATGCTTCTGAAAGAAAAAATTGGCCTATACAATTATAAAAATGAAAACCAAGGCTCCAGAGATGGAACATTTGAACTTTTTTTGATAATAGAGTAACTAAATAAAACAAAGTTTTTCTTTTTTCCTTTTTGCTTTGTTCACTTAACATATTTTATGTATTCTTAAAAAAACTAGATTGGTATCAATAATCAGAAAAATCCAAAATTATGACTCCAGGGTTGGAAAACTTACACTTTTTGTGTTATGTAAAATTAAATAGTTCTAAAAATTTTTTTCCTTTATAAATTGAATATATTTTATGCTTCTGGAAGAAAAGTTTGGCGTATAAAATTTGAAAAATGAAAATTACAGCTCCAAAGATGGAAACTTTGATTTTTTTTTTAAATATTAAAGTATAAAATTAATTTTTTTTAATTCTTTGTTCACTTAACACACTTTATTAATTTCTTAAATCAGAAAAATCTAAAATGTTGATTCCAGGGTTGGTAAATTTATTGTTTTTTCTACAAAAGTAACTAGGTCAAGTTAGTTTTTTCTTTTTGTTTACAAGTTTTATATACTTTATGACTTAGAATGAAATAGTTTGGCATAGAAATAAGAAAAATAAAATACATAGCTCCAGAGCTGGAAAACTTAAATTTTTTCTGGTACATAAAACTAATTATTTCTTTGGTAATTCTATATTTTATAAAGAAATAAATTAGTATTAAGAAACTCAGAAATATGGTTACAGGGTTGGAGCTTAAAAAAACTTTCGGTAAGAAAAATAACCAAAAATATTTTTTTTTCAGTTAAACAGATTTCATGTTTTAGGAAAATCATTACTCAAGATTTTTTATACATGGTTAATTTGTTTATGGATATCTAGACTAATTGAAGTACAAACAAAGGTTTGTGCTTATTTTGCTATTAATTGTTAGTAAATGGAGATAAAACTAAGACTTATCGCTAAAGATAAATTAAAGGACATGTTCCGTTTAATTTTCCTGATGCATTTCCTCTGCTGAACAAATTTAAAAAAAATCCTGTAGGAATAAAACGTTTACATAATACCACGATGTATACCATTTGATATGGGAACTTTAAATCATAACACTAAGCAAATTTGCAACATCAATGATTACTAAATACGGGAAAATATAAAACAAGTTAGTTTACTTTGTATGGAGGTGCAATACTAAGAATATTTTAGAGTTATTAAATAGAAGCACGGTTTTTGAACATCTCGAGAGCGAGTAAATAAGCTCCATTTTATTGGTATTGTATTGACGTGACGTCGATGTTGACTGAAATAAGAATGAATGTAAAATATATCTTAACCACAGAGTGTAGAGTAAAATATTTAACTATTGCTAATATCGAAAATAAAATAATTTAATAAAATTTTTTAATCGAAAAATACTGAAAGGTCACTTACTATTAAGAGAAAAAAATTATAAATTTTATCACAAAAGAAATATGTATGTATGTGTCTGTATACAATACGTACGTTGGTAAAGGGTATATAAGATTCGGCACAGCCGAATATAGCACTCTTACTTGTTAACATTTGGTTAGAGTTTAACAATATAGTTTTGTTAAAAATGTATGACTACAACATAATTTGTATTATTGTGTAAAAATAATATGATGTAAATAACAATATAATGTTATCCAAAACCATACTATGTTAAGTTAAAAAAAAAAATCTTTTTCATAAACATCTTCTGTCAGCTCAGTGTTTCGTTTGTAAACTATAGGTAGTGCACGCATAGTGTTAAATAAATAAAAATAGAAATAATATGTACATATGAATGTATATCTCTTCATACAGATATGTCTGTATTTCGTGTACACACATATATGTAAGTATACATTTCTATACATACATACATACATTTTCTTTCAACAATATTAATTTATTATACCCTTTACCAAAAAAATGGTAAAAGGGTATTATAGGTTTGTCATTCCGTTTGTAATTTCTATAATATCAATAAGCGACCCATATAATATATATATTCTGGATCCTTATGCATAGGGAAGACGAATAAGCGATGTCCGTCTGTCCGTCTGTCCGTCTGTCCGTCTGTCCGTCTGTCCGTCTGTCTGTACGTGAAATCGGTTTTCCGAAGCTCCCAGAAGAGCTAGAGACTTCGTTCTTGGACTGGTGTGTCAGAAATTTTCCAAAATAGATTGGTATTGAAATTCAGCAAAATCGGACAGACGATTGCAGAGCTGGAAAACGTAAACTTCATTTTGCCATATAAAAGTAACTACCGAAAACAAATTTTTATTTTTTTTTAATAAATGTACATATTTTACACTTCAGTACGACTAAAATTGGAATTTTAAATTAAAAAAATACAAAAAAATTAAAAAGACGTTTCCAGGGTTGGAAAACTTTAACTTTTTGTGTTATGTAAAATTAACTATGTCTAAAACTATATTAGTATTTTCTCGAGAACCGTAAGAGCTACAGACTTGAAATTTGGACACAGTATGTAGACCTTTGGCCGCTACAACAACAAATACATGATAATTGGAAATGAAATTAAAGGGTGTTCCAAAACGAGCAACGAAAAATTTTAAAATCCCATGTAGTATATATACAATTGTATGTATATACACTTGAAATTTGTAAGGTTAGTGTATTTTTATACAGACTACAAAAATTAACACAAAAATTAAAAAAAAATTTAAATTAAAGGGTGTTCCATCAGTTAATGCAATTTTGACTATGTAATTTTGACAATTTCCTGTATCTTGGAAACCGTAAGAGCAAAACTCTTGAAATTTTCAAAAACGGTAAAACTGAAAAAATAAAAAATTATAAAATCGCCAAACCGAAAAAAATCGCCAAAAACAAGAAAAAATCGCCAAAACGAAAAAAAGCACCAAAACGAAAAAAAACCCTAAAAACAGAAAAAAGTCGTCAAAATGAAAAAAAAGTCGCCAAAACGAAAAAAACCCTAAAAAACAGAAAAAAATCGCAAAAATGAAAAAAATCACCAAAACGAAAAAAACCCCTAAAAAACAGAAAAAATCGTCAAAATGAAAAAAAATCGCCAAAACGAAAAAAACTAAAAAAATCGCCAAAATGAAAAAAATCACCAAAACGAAAAAAAACTCCAAAAAACAGAAAAAAATCGCCAAAATTAAAAAAAGCACTAAATTAAAAGAAAAATTTTAATTCTAAAATAAATCGCAAAAAAACGAAAAAATTGCTAAAATGAAAAAAAAAATCGCCAAAATGAAAAATATCGCTAAAACGAAAAAAAAAACCTAGAAAACAGAAAAAAATCGCCAAAATGAAAAAAACTAAAAAACAGAAAAAATCGCCAAAATGAAAAAAAATCGCCATAATAAAAAAAAATCGCCAAAATGAAAAAAATCACCAAAACGAAAAAAAAACAAAAAAATCGCCAAAAAAATCGCGAAAAAAACCCAAAAAAACAGAAAAAATCGTCAAAATGAGAAAAATCTCCAAAATGAAGAAAAGCCCAACAACAGAAAAAAATCGCCAAAATGAAAAAAAACCTCCAAAAACAGACAAAATCGCCAAAACGAGAAAAAAGCGACAAAACTGAAAAAATCGTTTTAACTGAAAAAAACTTCAAAAAAGCAAAAAACCTTCCTTTCGTGCGCGATTCAAAGTCGCACTTAACTGATTTTTTTAATATTAAAGGAATTAAATGAAACTGAGTTTTTGCTTATTTCGTTCTTGCTTTTTTCACTTAACATATTTTATGTATTTTTTAAAGAACTAGATTGGTATCAATAATCAGAAAAATCCAAAATTATGACTCCAGGGTTGGAAAACTTACACTTTTTGTGTTATGTAAAATTAAATAGGTCTAAAATTTTTTTTCTTTTTCTTTATAAATTGAATATATTTTATGCTTCTGAAAGAAAAGTTTGGTGTATGAAATTTTAAAAATGAAAATTATAGCTCCAAAGATGGAAACTTTAAAAAAATGATAAATTTTTTCACAAAACAAATATGTATGTACGTGTCTGTATACTATATATATGTACGTACGTTGGTAAAGGGTATATAAGATTCGGCACAGCCGAATATAGCACTCTTACTTGTTTTTATTTCGGATTTACCGCACAGCTGTTTTAAACAAAAGATTTACCAATAAATATATTATTAAAAAACAAAATATTATTATTACATAAAATAATACTATGGTCATATTTAACAATATTATTATAATATTAGATCACAGTATGGTAAGTATCAATTATATTTTAGTCGCATCTAACAATAGTGTTGTCTTATTTACAATAATAAGATCAGGTAAAACAAAGTTAATTAGTTTTGTAGATAATATTATTATTAACTCAGAAAATAATATTATTTAAACTTTGCTTTTCCATTGACAATAATATGATTTGACTGTAGCCATATAATTTAATCTTAGTATGTTTGCTGTTTGATTATGGTTACCTCAACCATATTTTTTCTTTGCGTGTATGACAAGAAAAAGTTTAAGCCTTCCAGCTCTGAAACCGTCTTACCAATATTTCTAATTTTCAGTACCAATCTATTTTGGAAAATTTCCGATCCACCAGTTCTAAACCGAAGTCTCTATCTTATCTGACAGCTCCGGAAAAACGTACAGACAGACGGACTTACGGACAGACGGACATACATATGGACAGACGGACATCCTTTATTGCTCTTCCGTATTCGTAAGGATCGGAAATATATATAATTTGTGTGTCTCCTATGAATATTGAGAAAATACACATGGAATGATAAACCTACAACCTTTCAATTTTTGGTGTAGCGTATAAAAAACCATACCTATGCTGACCAGTTTGTGTGTTTTTCCATTTCTCTTCAATTATCGCTTAGTGTAAAAAAAAAAATTAAATTAAAATAACAGCAAATAACTAAAATCTTACATTCCTTAATACACTCACAGTAAAAACACCTTAAAATCTTATTATTGAGTTAATAAGAAACATTAACGAAAGTCTAGTCATGTTGAAATTTCTTATTTCAATATGGAAAATATTAATTTATTAATTTTATTTATTTTTGAGTACTTCAATATATATTTTCTATTAAATTATATTATGTATATTAAAAATTATTGAATTAATGTGACGCGTTTTTATTTTAAAGCTGCAGCATTTCCCTGTAAAATTTCTATTTTACTCAGACATTAAAAAGCATAAAGTTCGATGTGTGCGATAAACTTAACATGTTGTTCATATCTGTCAGCAGGATGTTTTTGCATGTCATGAATTTTTGTTGTTACATATATAAATTCCCTTTTCTCTCAGTTACAGACTTGCGCGGTTGATCTTAACAAAAAAATTTCATCTATTGGAAATAGAAACAGTTTTGTGGAATTGAAATTATCATCTTTTGAGATAAATTCGGAGTAAAGCAACTGTAAAAGCGTAGATTTTAGCAAAACAGATTTACTTAACTTCCATAGATATTAGTTAAATGTAGGTTACTCCCTCGTTAACATGATGATAAAGGTTAATTTGCGAATCCTTTAGCTGATTGGAAATATAACGTAAGCCATTTGAAATGTTGAAAAGTTAAGGCATAGAAAAAGCCCACAACTTTTAACTTTTTTCTATTCCTTGCAAACACTTACCAAACTGTCAAACAAAGAAACAAAAGTTTATATATTGTTTGAATATTCCGTAATAGTTATTTTAGCCTGGTTGAATCTTTTGAAATTTAGGACACTGCTTTAGACATTAAAAAAAAATTGCATTCCTGTATAGATCTAATTCTATTAAAGGAACTTTGATAAACTACTGGCTTGTTGAATATAAAAAACATACATACATACTCGTATTTAGATATATAAAGTGAAAAGCTTCTCTTGGGACAAAAAAGCAAAAGGTATGTGCATGGAAAATAGGAAATAACACCCAAAGGACAAGAAAATTTAAAAACTTGAGCTTTGCTTATAAAATTTTTTCAATAAACTCAGATACGCCAAATCAAGGAAATATTTTTTTCATTCTCCTTTATTTTAAAATGTATCATATTCCGCAAAAACTGTTGCCTTTCTAAAGGCGGTTTTTTTTACTAAAAATACATTAGCCCAATTCACCGTCTTGTGCAAATGGTCTAGCATCGTAATTGACCTCCCAATTATATGTCATTTAGCTAATTGCCACTTAAATTTAGGTGGCACTTAAATGTAGCTTAATTTTTTCAGTGGTTAATTAAAAGTTCTTATTAAATTACGTTGGAAGTACGGCAGCACTATACAATTTCCCAGTATTATGGTAGGATTTTTTAATAACAGCTGTTTATTATAAATAAAAAAGTTAGGTTATCAAAATGAAGAAAACTAAAATTGCATAAAAACACATTTTATGAAACAAAAAGAGCATCAGAATGCATTTTTCTATTTATTTTTCCATGATATGAAAGTACCCAGCAAAAAACTTTGCCTACTAGAATGCAAAAAAGTGTATGTACTCCTCAGTCGTAAGTACTTACAATTTGACTGAATAACCCATTTTTTTTTGTTTGAGAAGTTCAAAAAGTATGCGGTACCCTATACTTTTTGCCTACAAACATACAAAAGTTAATAGATTACTGATTGCCTAAAAGTACTCAAAACTTAATGGGTTATTTTTTGTGTACCAATATGCAAAATAATATAGATTAATTTTTGCTTAAACTTATTCAAAATTAATTTGCTATATTTTCTAATTTTTTTATTTTAAATGAATAAAATTTTGTAACAAATTTCTCTAGATATACATATTTCCTTATTAAGTGATATAAATAAGTTCTTATTTTATTCATTACATAACAGTCATTATTATGCAAATAAAATAATTAGATAAATAAGTACCACTCGTTACTTTGTAAGCCATTAAAAGATTACTACCCATTACAAAATTTCGAAAATTTTTTGCTGGGTAAATATTGTATATGTTTTATATTTATGAAAATTAAACGAAATTCTTTTTAATACGACCACATGATATTTATGTACATGTTTTCAATAAACACACACAAGCACAATAACATATGGTATGCTCGTAAAACTTAAGTGTGATTTAAGAAAAAATGAATTCAATACTTAAGTGGATTTTAAAGATAAATGACATATAATTGAGAGGTCAATTATTGGGCCTTAGAGTTTCTACGCATGCGCAACCGCACGCATTAGCGCACGCTAATGCGCAAGCACACGCTTATACAAACGCTCATGCGCACTGCGCATGCATTAGCGCAAGCACTACGCATAGTCATGCTCATGCGCAAGCGCACGCTTATGCGCAAGCACTGCGCATACTCATGCGCAAGCGCACCCTTATGCGCATGTTCATGCGCAAGCGCACTGCGCATACTTATGCGCAAGTGCACCCTTATGCGCATGCTCATGTGCTAGCGCACCCATGCGCATACTCAAGCGCACACTCATGCGCATAAGCGATCGTTTGCGCATAAAAGTGCGCTAAAGTGTGCGCTTGCGCATTCCTAACTTGAAACTATTTCGTAACGCTTCAGTTGTTGGATTCACCTCGAAAGCCTCTATTACATCTACTTCCAGGCTTATATTTATTATGCATCGATACAGAGTTGAATTTTTAAGTAATAAAACAACGAACACAAAAAACTAAATTCCAAAAACGGATACATTAAATTTCCGAAAATTCCCGTTCAAAATTTCCCGGGATAGTATCAATATACATAACCATACCATTTTTCACATGCTGCGATGCAAGACCATTTGCACAAGTTTGTGAATCAGGCTATTGAAATTGATTGGTAAAGTAAGAAAATAGAAACAAAACATGTTGATTATTGAGTTCTTCTTTCACCTTTGATATTGGTTGAACTAGCTGTTCTAAGAATTTTGTGGGAAACGGTGTCCTGATGATCTGCATTAGCAGCAGAGTATGGCATGATCTTTGTTCGCTAGACAGTGCGTCCGCTTTATAACAAAATTATATTATAAAAGGAACTCACTCTTTGGAGCAAACTACTGGTGCAACTATTGCAGATGTAGCAAGTGCAGGATATATGCTACATTCTTCAATACCACAACAAAAAATCATATGAACATGTATGTCATGAAGGCTCGTTTTTGTTGAAACCATTTCTTCTTCAAATGCATTTATTTTGCAATGACATGAGGAATAAAAAAAATCATGAATCATTTTCGGATTTAAAGACAAATGGGTCGATGACGCCTGCGGCATATAAACAGCAAAACCGTGATTTTTTTTAATGTATAGGAGTCTTAAGCACCTCAAGAGGATAGTGCTTTCTCCAAAACTAGGAACTTCTCTTGTTCAAACATCCGCTAAGCCGGAAATGAGGCTCATCGCTGAAGATGATATGACGATAAAAATCTGGTTCAACTTCCAGTCCAATTCCGGTCAATTCGCCGAACATATGACGCTTGTGATGGTATTGTGGATTTAATTCTTGCAACATTGCATCTTGTATGAATGACCGATAAATTCGAGTACTCTGATACACGCACACTTCCTCTGAGCGCAAGGTATGGGCTCGACTTGGGTGAATATTATCCAAACGAGTAAGTATAAGTCTTCCCATGATGATTTTCCAAAGTATACTGAATAAAATATCAAACACACTTCATTAGCATGACAATTGAGGAGCTGGCCCGGTAACTGTTTTTTACAGGACAGGCAAATAACTGAACTACCTAGATAGAGACTAGCAAGCAAAAGCAAGTTTTCGTTATTTTTTTGAAGGTAGGATCGAACTGGTTTTGAATGAAAATATTTCGTGACTTCATAGATTTGTACTTGGAGAGCCCGAAAAAAAAATAAAAAAGAAGAGCAGCTATGCTGCTTAGTTGTGTTCTCTGGCTTCTGCTCATGTGCAAAAACAATACAAAAACAAATTTAGCAATCCTTCTAATTGTTATTGTTTTGTTTTTGTTTTACTCACTTCAAAGAACGAAACAAAACAAAATCAAACAATTTGTTTCGTTTATTTTCGTACTTTGGACTTAAGTACAAAGAAATGAAAACAAAAATAAATTTATAACTGTAATAGTGTCAATTATTTTTGTTACGAAAATTTCGTCTTAGCTCCTGTGTCGTGACATAAATAGCATAGCTATACAAAACAAATCATTTACTAAGGATGTGTGTAGTTTTGTTTGTCAGCTCCTCAATTCATTTGACAGTTAGCCCTATCGGAACTTCTAAACGTCTAAAAAAAACTATTTATGTATATATCTGCATACCATAGTATCACAATGAGTACTCAAAAAATATATATGTACATAAGTAAATAGTAATTGCGTATACTCATAATTGTACAGCGAACAATTTCTATGCTCCCCTCAAGCAACTATGTCTTCAGCCGACTCAAACATACAACAGCATTTCTACTTAGTTTATGCAAAAAAACCAAAATACGCTACAACTAAAAGTAAAACGGCACATGCGTATCAAACGCTTTGACTCTTTCTCTCATACTTAAAGTCTGAGTATATTTATACTCAGGTTTTAGATATTTAATCGGACAAAAAAATACGCATTGTATTCGTGATATATATTCATCATTCGCCACCGTTTACATATGTATGTGTAGCTGTTTGAAAAGATGCTTTATGTGTGTGTTTAAATAAAATAGCCCTGTGTATACGCATGTGTAGCCGATTAATAATCAGATTATTTTTATACTCATGCGTATGATTGTAGCTCATACTTTCTGTAAATTTTAGTTGTCGCTTGGGCTACGTAATTTAAAAAATGTGTACAAACATAGCTGTTAAATGTTTATAGTTAAACATATGTTTTCGGCTTGAAATTAATTCATGTGTTTGCATATGAGCGTGTTTTTTGTTTTTAACTGTACGCATTTATAGTGGTTTGACGGCCTGTACTCAAAGAGGACTTATAACGATACTTTTGTAATTCTCTGATACATACGCAAATATACATATATATATGCCCCCCATTTTTAAACTTTAAAAGAAGACCAAGTGTTCTAGTAACTGAAAAAAAAACTATTAAACTATTTTTTGGTACATATCAAATGAAAGTTTTATTATATATTTCAATATGAGATGTGTGTAGTAAGAAACTGAAAAGATGAACTTACTTTAGATCAGCTACGTCCAAGCCGTATGCACAATATACAAACTTTTACAAAAGAGCTTTTGTGCTTTCGCGAGAGTACAACAGCCACAACAACAACACAACAGACATTAATGCTTGCCCTTACTTTGCAAAGAAACAAGAAGCGATTTAAGAGCTTTGAAAGCTGTTTACCTCAAATCTAACTATCAGTGTATGTGTGTTTGGACGTAGCTGCTTTAGACAAAATTAAAATGTTTATCCTCTTCCAATTGTATCAATGTTTTCGAAGAATATCTCAATCTTTAGACAAATATATAAACATTTTATATTTACTCGTATGATTTAATTAGGCTAAATTTTGTAATACTTTGTGAGCCAAATGTTATAATTATTAATGAACAAATAACACCAAAGTTCATTGTCAATATTCTGACAAACACTAGCAGAACGGAACAACTAGCTGTTTTCAAAGGTCACTGCAACTTCATTATCAGCGTTCTTTGTGTTTGGTGGCAGTTGATGTAGATTTCTGTTTTATATATTCAGCTTTTCAGTGCAAATGGAATATGTGAATTATTTTGATTCATGGTATTACAATTTCCTGAAAGCTTTTTTGTAATAAAAAGCTCAAGTTTACCATCTCTAAATTTAGAACAGCCTTGCCATTGTCGCTTGTTCTTTGCCATGTGATGAAGTGTGTGGCTGCACAGAAAAATATCGGTATTTCCCCCAGCTAATAAAGTCTAGTTTAATTTTTCTTCTCTTCTTTAGGTACTCACATTAATTAATAAAAATATTTCATTCAATAAGAATTGAAATTACTGAACTCAAGCCCGATTAAGAAATTATTTCTGATCAAAAAAGTTATTAAAATTTTCAAACCCATGGTGACTTTTGGCCCATCCTGTATATTTGTTATATATCATATTTTGACCTGTTGAAAGCATCATACCAATTTATATGTAATTCATAAGATATTCAGTATCGATAAACACCCCATAAAGTGGAATCATAAAAATTATTTTTATATGTATATCTTAATATTTCCATCTAACGCATCTCTATGCTACAGTTCAGCTCAAAATTATTAGCTTCTTATTATAGTTAAGGAGTTTTAAAGCATTTTTATTTCATTTTTTATCTATTTTTTATAGCTTCAAATATTTTTTATTTGTTTACAAGGAATTGCGTAAATAAAAATTATACCTACGTAAATAAAATATCATTAAGTAGATATAAAAAAAGAAAATCATCGTAGTTTTCAGCAACGCTGTAAACTGTATAATATTGCTTTACTTGTTTTTTTTGAAGGAGTAAATAAACGTGCCTAACAGACATCTGCCATGAATGTCAAACAAATTAATACCAAACATATTAAACTTGATTTCCCTTGATTATTTATTATTCACACTTGCGATTGTTCATTTATTACTCCTGGTTGAAATTTCTAGATGCCAACACCAGCCCCAGTTTATGACTGTTTACGCCTTAAAAAATAAATTCATTGTTGAAAAAAGCTCATACTTACATATTGCTTGGTTTGTTTGCTTAATTTTAATAAGATTATATAATATATCATGGATTTTATATTGTAGTTTTCACTTAATAAAATGAGTAATAAAAAAATCTGTTACAATTGAAAATAAATGCCAAGCTGTTTATTAATGTCACACGACTATGAATGTACATAAATAGTTTGTATATTTTATGACAATGTTGAAATAAAATAAAATTATATCGTAAGGCTAAGATTGCTGTTGGTACAAGGAAACTTTTTCTAAGCAGAGTCAACAGATTTCCATTTTGCGACTACTCTCTACATGATAATCAAATTGTAGCACAGTCCTGCAAAACCGAAAAGATTGTTTATATAAAACTACTTATCCCAGAGCAGATGGTTTTTATTAGCCTTTTCGCTGATAAATCTAGATTTAATTTACACACGTATGCCCTTTTCTATTTCATCTAAGCCTCAACAATACGATAATTTTTTTTCTAGATATTTTCAGTTTTTAACTTGCATGCAAATTTGAGCATTAAAGTGATAAGGAACTATCGATAATGTTACATCCATAGACGTAGAAAGGCCATTCTGGTGGGGGCATTGCCCCCTATAGAATTATTAAACATTTCATGTAATTATTATACCCTTTACCAAAAAAAATGGTAAAAGGGTATATATAGGTTTGTCATTCCGTTTGTAATTTCTATAATATCAATAAGCGACCCATAAAGTATACATATATATTCTGGATCCTTATGCATAGGGAAGACGAATAAGCGATGTCCGTCTGTCCGTCTCTCCGCCTGTCTGCACGTGAAATCGGTTTTCCGAAGCTCCCAGAAAAGAGACTTCGTTTTTGGACTGGTGTGTACGAAATTTTCCAAAATAGATTGTTATTGAAATTCAGCAAAATCGAGCAGACGATTGCAGAGCTGGAAAACTTAAACTTTATTTTGCCATAACAAAAGTAACTACCGAAAACAAATTTTTTGTTTTTAAATAAATAAACTTATTTTACACTTCAGTGCGACTAAAATTGGTATTTTAAATTAAAAAGAATATATAAAAAAAATTAAAAAGACGTTGCCAGGGTTGGAAAACTTTAACTTTTTGCGTTATGTAAAATTAACTATGTCTATGTCTATGTATATGTCTAACCGTAAGAGCTACATACCTGAAATTTGGACACAGTATGTAGACCTTTGGCCGCTACTACAACAAGTACATGAGAATTGGAAGTTAAAGGGTGTTCCAAAACGAACAACGAAAAATTTTAAAATCTCATGTAATACACATAAAATTGTATGTACATATATACACTTGAAATTTGAAAGGTTAGTGTATTTTTATACAGACTACAAAAATTAACACTATAATTTCAAAAAATTTAAATTAAAGGGTGTTCCATCAGTTAATGCAATTTTGACTATGTAATTTTGACATCTTGCTGAATCTTGGAAACCGTAAGAGCAAATCTCTTGAAATTTTCAAAAACGGCAAAACTAAAAAATTAAAAAATTATAAAATCGCCAAACCAAAAAAAAATCGCCAAAAACAAAAATAAAATCGCCAAAACGAAAAACAGCACCAAAATAAAAAAAATTTCTAAGACTAAAATAAATCGCGAAAAATTGCTAAAATGAAAAAAAATCGCCAAAATGAAAGAAAATCGCCAAAATGAAAAAAAATCGCCAAAATGAAAAAAATCGCCAAAACGAATAACCCCAAAAAAAACAGAAAAAATCGCCAAAATGAAAAGAAAACCCCAAAACAGGAAAAATCGCCAAAATTAAAAAAATATCCAAATGAAAAAAACCCCAAAAACAGAAAAAAATCACCAAAATGAAAAAAACCTCCAAAAACAGAAAAAAAAATCGTCAAAAGGAGAAAAAAGCGACAAAACATGAAAAATCGCTTAAACTGAAAAAAAAAACTTCAAAAAAGCCACATTAAAAAATGCTCAAATCCGAATGTACGGAACCCTTCGGGCGCGACTCAAAGTCGCAATTTCCTGAAATTTTTATTATTAAGGGAATTAAATGAAACTAAGTGTTTTCTGATTTCGTTTTTGTCTTGTTCACTTAACATATTTTATGTATTTTTTAAAGAACTAGATTGGTATCCAGGGTTGGAAACTTACACTTTTTGTGTTATGTAAAATTAACTAGGTAAAAATATTCTTTTACTTTATAAATTAATTATATTTAATGCTTTTGAAAGAAAAGTTTGGCATATAAAATTAGAAAAATTAAAACCACAGCTCCAGAGGTGGAAACTTTGAACATTTTTTTTATATTAAAGTAAATAAAACTAATTTTTTTCTTATTTCTTTTTTTTTTTCTTCGTTCACTTAACACACTTTATGTATTTTTTCCATCAGAAAAATCTAAAAGCACGATTCCAGGGTTGGAAAATTAATTTTTTTTTATAATAGTAACTAGGTCAAGTTAGTTTTTTCTTTTTGTTTAAAAATTCTATATACTTTATAACTTAGAATGAAATAGTTTTTCATAGAAGTTAGAAAAATAAAAGACATAGCTCCAGAGCGGGAAAAATTAAGCTTTTTCTGATATATAAAACTATTATTTCTTTGGTAATTAAATATATTTTATATTTAAAAAGAAATAAATTAGTATTAAGAAACAGAAAAATCGGAAATATGGTTCCAGGGTTGGAAATTGAAAAAAAGTTTCGGTAAAATATAACAAAAAATTATTTTTTTTTCAGTTTAATATATTTCATGTTTTAGGAAGATCATTAATAAAGATTTTTTATACATGTTAAATTTTTTATGGATATCTAATTGAAGTATAAACGAAGGTATATTGCTTATTGTGCTCTCAGCACACTTGTTTTTTAAATCGATGGTCTTTCCTTGACAGCTGTAACGAGTTCTTATTAATTTTTATTAAATGGAGACACAAATAAAATTTATCGCTAAAGAACAGTCATAACTATAAAATAAATTAAAGGACATGTTCCGTTTAATTTTCCTGAAACCTATCTTTTCTGCTGAAGAAAATTCAAAAAAATTCTGTAGCAATAAAACGTTTATATAATACCACGATGTATACCATTTGCAATGGGAAGTTTAAATTAAGACACTAAACAGTTTTGCAACATCAATGATTACTAAATACGGGAAAATATAAAACAAGTCAGTTTACTTGGTATGAATTGCTAATATCGAAAATAAAATAATTGAATCAAATTCTTTAATCGAAAAATACTGAGAGGTCACTTACTGAAAATTGCACTAGAGCAAAAAATTATAAATTTTTTCATAAATTTAAATAGTTCATGTATGTGTTTGTATACCATATATATGTACGTACTTTGGTGAAGGGTATATAAGATTCCGCACAGCCGAATATACCACTCTTACCTGTTTTTTAATTCAATTTAATTATTTATTAACGTGGTTTGGAAGCAAAATTTTATATTATTTCTACACATACATATATTTATATATCTTCTATATACATGTATAAAACAGGATGTGTGTACGTATGTATGTAACGTATGGACTCCAAAACGGATGAACCGATTTTGATGAAATTTTCAGGGAATCTTCAGAATATTCAGACGGGTGACACTGTGAAGTCTGATTTTTGATTTTCAGTCTGCGGGCGGATGGGCATGGCAAAATCCAATTTTCATATTGCACCACCAATGCCATATAGACATATTTATTTTTTTTTTGCGGGGAAGGGAGGGGTAGCGAAGCACACCGGGTTAAGCTAGTATATTATATTTTTCAAGACATCAGTGTATTTTGCAAATAGTTGAAAATACAATATAAGTCTGTTAAAAGAAATCACAATGAAAATTTCGGTTTCTACGGAAAATAAATAATTTCCAAATATAAAAAGTCCAAATGTTTGTGTCTCGTCGTATGCACATATGTATGTACATATGTATGTGTGGCTGTATATTATGCCAAGCATTATTTTATGCAAATCCACTTGACAATAAAAACGTGATTGTGCATGTTAATGAACTATTTAATTCGAAAAAACACAATTTTAATTGATGCCCTTGTAAGCTTTTATGGGTTTTGTGTTATGTTATGGAAATATGTGGAACTCTTTTAATATTGATTACGCTAAAATATGAAACAATACATAAGTATGTATATGTAAATGTAAAAACAGAAGAGAAGTGTCTTAGGACGCCCGGTTAGAGCTATGCTGCTTAGTT
Source organism: Tachina lurida (assembly GCA_944452675.1). Lineage (NCBI taxonomy): Eukaryota > Metazoa > Arthropoda > Insecta > Diptera > Tachinidae > Tachina > Tachina lurida. The sequence continues at coordinate 42,485,180 of OX101752.1, forward strand.
ATATAAAACAAATTTCATGTGTAAAAGAGCAATACAATAAATTTATATTATATGATATTGTAAGAACCGCCGCAAATATTTCAAAACGATTCCATTTATTTCCCATTATTTGCTTTTCTAACTGCGAACAATTAATGTATTGTTTGTGGCCGGCGGCGCCTGTTCAACAGGCTTACAGCCAATCGGCTTCATTCTCTCTAGATTATGCTCATGTGCAAAAGCCATACAAGAACAAATTGAGTAATCGTTATTATTGTTTTTATTTTGTTATTGTTTCACTCACTTCAGAGAACAAAATCAGACATTTTGTTTTGTTTATTTTCGTAATCTGCTTTTAAGTACAAAAAAATCAAAACAAAAACAAGTAAGAGTGCTATATTCGGCTGTGCCGAATCTTATATACCCTTTACCAACGTACGTACATATATATATTTTTTGTAAGAAAATTTATAATTTTTTTAAAGTTTCCATCTATGGAGCTATAATTTTCATTTTTCAAATTTCATACGCCAAACTTTTCTTTCAGAAGCATAAAATATATTCAATTTATAAAGAAAAAGAAAAAAAATTTTAGACCTATTTAATTTTACATAACCCAAAAAGTGTGAGTTTTCCAACCCTGGAGTCATAATTTTGGATTTTTCTGATTATTGATACCAATCTAGATCTTTAAAAAATACATACAAAAACGAAATAAGAAAGAACCTAGTTTCATTTAATTCCTTTAATATTAAAAAATTCAGTAAAGTGCGACTTTGAATCGCGCACGAAAGGTAGGCTTTTTTGTTTTTTTGAATTTTTTTTCAGCTTAAACGATTTTTTCAGTTTTGTCGCTTTTTTCTCGTTTTGGCGATTTTTTTCTGTTTTTGGAGGTTTTTTTCATTTTGGCGATATTTTTCTGTTTTTGGGCTTTTCTTCATTTTGGAGATTTTTCCCATTTTGACGATTTTTTTTCATTTTGGCGATTTTTTTTTTGTTTTTGGGTTGATCGCCTGAATAGGCGATTTTTTTGTTTTTTTTTTTTTTGTTTTTTTTTTAATTTTGGCGATTTTTTTGGGGTTTTTTTCGTTTTGGCGATTTTTTTTCATTTTGGCGATTTTTTTTCCTTTTGGTGATTTTTGTCTGTTTTTAGGTTTTTTTTTTCGTTTTGGCGATTTTTTTCATTTTGGCGATTTTTTTTCATTATGGCGATTTTCTTTCATTTAGGCGATTTTTTTTTTGTTTTTATTTTTATTTAGGCGATTTTTTTGTTTTTTTTCATTTTGGCGATTTTTTTTTTCATTTTGGCGATTTTTTTCTGTTTTTAAGGTTTTTTTTCGTTTTGGCGATTTTTTTCATTTTGGCGATTTTTTTTTCGTTTTGGCAATTTTTTCTTTGTTTTTGGCGATTTTTTCCTGTTTTGGGTTTTTTTTCATTTTGGCGACTTTTTTCTGTTTTTTTGGGTTTTTTTCGTTTTGGCGGTTTTTTTCATCTTGGCGATTTTTTCATTTTAGCGATTTTCTTTCATTTTGGCGATTTTTTTTTTTACATTTTAGCAATTCTTCCGTTTTATGCGATTTATTTTAGCTTTAGAAATTTTTTTTAATTTGGTGCTTTTTTTCGTTTTGGCGATTTTTTTTGTTTTTGGCGATTTTTTTCGTTTTGGCGATTTAATAATTTTTTGTTTTTTTAGTTTTACCGTTTTTGAAAATTTCAAGAGTTTTGCTCTTACGGTTTCCAAGATACAGCAAGTTGTAAAAATTGCATAGTCAAAATTGCATTAACTGATGGAACACCCTTTAATTTAAAATTTTGGAAATTTTAGTGTTAATTTTTGTAGTCTGTATAAAAAGTGTATATACATATAATTGTATGTATATTACATGGGATTTTAACATTTTTCGTTGCTCGTTTTGGAACACCCTTTAATTTCCAATTCTCATGTATTTGTTGTTGTAGCGGCCACAGGTCTACATACTGTGTCCAAATTTCAGGTCTGTAGCTCATACGGTTCTCGAGAAAATACTAATATAGTTTTAGACATAGTTAATTTTACATAACACAAAAAGTTAAAGTTTTCCAACCCTGGAAACGTGTTTTTATTTTTTTTGTATTTTGTTAATTTAAAATTCCAATTTTAGTCGTACTGAAGTGTAAAATATGTACATTTATTAAAAAAAAATAAAAATTTGTTTTCGGGAGTTACTTTTATATGGCAAAATGAAGTTTAAGTTTTCCAGCTCTGCAATCGTCTGCCCGATTTTGCTGAATTTCAATACCAATCTATTTTGGAAAATTTCTGACACACCAGTCCAAGAACGAAGTCTCTAGCTCTTCTGGGAGCTTCGGAAAACCGATTTCACGTACAGACAGACGGACAGACGGACAGACGGACAGACGGACAGACGGACAGACGGACAGACGGACAGACGGACAGACGGACATCGCTTATTCGTCTTCCCTATGCATAAGGATCCAGAAAATATATATTTTATGTGTCGCTTATTGATATTATAGAAATTACAAACGGAATGACAAACCTATATATACCCTTTTACCATTTTTGTTGGTAAAGGGTATAATAAATTTATAACTGTAACAATGTCGATTATTTTTGTTACGAAAATCACGTCCCAGCTACTGTGTCGAAATTTATGATAAGGTTAGTATATTTCCTTACTGAATCGCGTTTTTTTATCGTAAACGCGCTTATGAGAATCTGCGACTATTTGCAAACCCTAGTGCAGTAGTTACATTAGTCAGTTTATAATATAAACTTTATATAAGATGAAAACATAAAATCTTTTATTATTTTTTAAGGAAATTAAAAAAAATTAATTAATAAGTAGAACTATAGAACTATTTGTGCAAATGGTTTAGGTTTTTTTTACTATTAAATCATACTTCTCCTTACATATTTAACTTATTTTAATATAAAATTTTTTTTACCATAAGGCCATAATAAACTGAAGTTCAAACATGATAAATATTTGCACAATTGCCAAAAATTTGTCTGTCAGTACAATATTCTTGTAGCTCTTGAACAAAAATGGGGTCAGGTTAAAACATTTTAAATTTATGAATATATGCAACATTTTAGTTGAAAGATATTTAATGTGCTCGTATTTAAGTAGACCGAAGGCGTTGGTTGCTGTTTATTTTCTCATGCCAAAATAGATTTGTATATTAAATATAGGATTCTAAATAAGTTTTTATGAATGTGTAAAATAAAAATTTTCACTATGCTAGATTATTTTTTTATATCTCCAGCACTAGTTAAAGTTTTGGGATAAAAATATGCAGTAAAAATTTCTAATTTCCCAACAGCTATTGACGCTATTAATTCAGTAACTATTCGATTTCAGTTATTTGAAAAAGAAAAAAAATTGCTTATCGTAAATATTAATGAACAAAATGGAACTGACACAAGACTAGTCACGTGATTGGACCCCAAGTGATAGGTACCACGTGACCATCCCGAAGTGACAGGGACCAGTTCGATTTCTAACACTCACTATGAAGCGGACTAGTCACTTTTACATGAGGATGTCTTAGGTTGGGGTTAATTGATACTTTGTATACACCTTGTGACTGGTTACTGAACTATCCCACAAGGACCTATTCGGTGCGGAATAATATAAATTGTCATTCCGACATCTAACTGTAACAATGAACGCTTATACATTTTTCTATTGTTACAAATACAATGACATTTTATTTTTAAAAAGAAATATTTTTTGGAGATTCGAACAAACAACCTCCTGCACTACCCACTCGACCACAGGGCCACTCATATTTCAAATGTATAAATACCAGTTAAGCTTAGGTTAATATTTAAGTTTAGTTACGCGACTGCATCCAGAGTCACATTGGAGGTAGCAATTAACATTATATTTACACTATTTGATAGCTCTTGGATTCAACCACATCGAACATGTTCAGTTCAAATAAATTGACTCAAGATCAAGAATATACATCACGAAAATTGCGAATATGTAACCATTTACACAATGTATCTTTTTTCACCATACACTACCAGCGTGACCGTTTGACCGACTAAAGTGGCAAATTGCCCCTTTTTCGACTGCCTTGCCACTTTTTTGACTGCTTTGCCACCTTTTTTTCTCCCTTTTTTTAGAGTGAATTATATAAAAATACATTAAAAATAAAAAGTTTAATGAAGTTTTCTCGTTTTTTTTTAATTTTGCCCCTTTTTTTTTGACAAATCCCCTTTTGGTGCTACTTTTTGAAAAATTTCATCGGTCACCCTGTACACTACTCCATACTTTTGATAACACTCGCATTTTTTCAACTCATAGGTCGAGTACGTTTGGATCAATTGTCACCAAATTTTCTGCAGGGTTGCAATAAATTTGAATAAAGTAAAAAATAGACTTTAATTAAAAAACAAGTAAGAGTGCTATATTCGGCTGTGCCGAATCTTATATACCCTTTACCAACGTACGTACATATATATAGTATACAGACACATACATACATATTTATTTTGTGAAAAAATTTTTCATTTTTTTAAAGTTTCCATCTTTGGAGCTGTAATTTTCATTTTTCAAATTTTATACGCCAAACTTTTCTTTCAGAAGCATAAATATAATCAATTTATAAAGAAAAAGAAAAAATTTTTAGACCTATTTAATTTTACATAACACAAAAAGTGTAAGTTTTCCAACCCTGGAATCATAATTAAGGATTTTTCTAATTCCTTGTACCAATCTAGTTCTTTAAAAAATACATAAAATATGTTAAGTGAACGAAGGAAAAACGAAATAAGAAAAAACTTAGTTTCATTTAATTCCTTTAATATAAAAAAATTCAGTAAAGTGCGACTTTGACTCGCGCACGAAGGGTTCCGTACATTCGGTTCTGAGCACTTTTTAATGTGGCTTTTTTGCTTTTTTGAAGTTTTTTTCAGTTTAAAAGATTTTTTCAGTTTTGTCGCTTTTTTCTCATTTTGGCGATTTTTTCTGTTTTTCTCGGTTTTTTTCATTTTGGCGATTTTTTCTGTTTTTGGGGCTTATTTTCATTTTGAAGATTTTTTTCATTTTGGCGATTCTTTTTCCATTTTGGCGATTTTTTCCTATTTTGGGGGTTTTTTCATTTTGGCGATTTTTTTTTCATTTTGGCGATTTTTTTCCTGTTTTTGGGTTTTTTTTCATTTTGGCGATTTTTTTCTGTTTTTTGGGGTTTTTTTTCGTTTTGGCGATTTTTTTTCCATTCTGGCGATTTTTTTTCATCTTGGCGATTTTTTTCTGTTTTGGGGTTTTTTTTATTTTGGAGATTTTTTTCTGTTTTTTAAGGTTTTTTTTCGTTTTGGCGATTTTTTTTCATTTTAGCGATTTTTTTTTCATTTTGGCGTTTTTTTTTCATTTTGGCGATTTTTTCCTGTTCTGGGCTTTTTTTCATTTTGGCGATTTTTTTCTGTTTTTCTCGGTTTTTTTAATTTTGGCGATTTTTTTTCATTTTGGCGATTTTTTTTTATTTTGGCGATTTTTTTCTGTTTTTGGGGCTTTTTTTTAATTTTGGAGATTTTTTTCATTTTGGCGATTTTTTTCATTTTGGCGATTTTTGCCTGTTTTGGGGTTTTTTCATTTTGGCTATTTTTTTCTGTTTTTGGGGCTTTTTTTTCATTTTGGATTTTTTCTGTTTTTGTGGGGTTTTTTTCGTTTTGGCGATTTTTTTTAATTTTGGCGATTTTTTCTGTTTTTGGGGGCTTATTTTCATTTTGGAGTTTTTTTTTCATTTTGGCGTTTTTTTTCATTTTGGCGATTTTTTTTCTGTTTTTGGCGCTTTTTTTCATTTTGGAGATTTTTTTTCATTTTGGCACTTTTTTCCTGTTTTGGGGTTTTTTTTCATTTTGCGATTTTTTTCTGTTTTTGGTGCTTTTTTTTCATTTTGGATTTTTTTCTGTTTTTGTGGGGTTTTTTTCGTTTTGGCGATTTTTTTTCATTTTGACGATTTTTTTCCATTTTAGCAATTTTTCCGGTTATTCGCCATTTATTTTAGTCTTAGACATTTTTTTTTGTAATTTGGTGCTTTTTTTCGCTTTGGCGATTTTTTTTGTTTTTGGCGATTTTTTCGGTTTAGCGATTTTATAATTTTTTGATTTTTTAGTTTTACCGTTTTTGAAAATTTCAAGAGTTTTGCTTTCACGGTTTCCAAGATACAGCAAGTTTTCAAAATTGCATAGTCAAAATTGCATTAACTGATGGAACACCCTTTAATTTAAATTTTTTGAAATTTTAGTGTTAATTTTTGTAGTCTGTATAAAAATACACTAACCTTACAAATTTCAAGTGTATATACATACATACATACAATTGTATGTATATTACATGGGATTTTTAAATTTTTCGTTGCTCGTTTTGGAACACCCTTTAATTTCCAATTCTCATATATTTGTTGTTGTAGCGGCCAAAGGTCTACACACTGTATCCAAATTTCAGGTCTGTAGCTCTTACGGTTCTCGAGAAAATACTAATATAGTTTTAGACATAGTTAATTTTACATAACACAAAAAGTTAAAGTTTTCCAACCCTGGAAACGACTTTTTAATTTTTTTATATTTTTTTAATTTAAAATTCTAATTTTAGTCGTACTGAAGTGTAAAATATGTTCATTTATTAAAAAAAAATAAAAATTTGTTTTTGGTAGTTACTTTTATATGGCAAAATGAAGTTTAAGTTTTCCAGCTCTGCAATCGTCTGCCCGATTTTGCTGAATTTCAATACCGATCTATTTTGGAAAATTTCTGACACACCAGTCCAAGAACGAAGTCTCTAGCTCTTCTGGGAGCTTCGGAAAACCGATTTCACGTACAGACAGACGGACAGACGGACAGACGGACATCGCTTATTCGTCTTCCCTATGCATAAGGATCCAGAATATATATATTTTATGGGTCGCTTATTGATATTATAGAAATTACAAACGGAATGACAAACCTACATATACCCTTTTACCATTTTTGTTGGTAAAGGGTATAATAAAATCCATAATTTTATTAATTATAATTGTAATTATCATGGGTATATTTCTTTTTGTCCGATTAAATATCCCTAGCCTGAGCATAACCATACTCAGATTAAGAGTATGAGAGACAGAGAGTCAATGCACTTGATACTTATGTGCCTTTTTATTTTTATTTGCAGCATGTTTAAGTTTTTTGCATAAACAAAGTAGAGGTACTCTTGTGTGTTGGAGTTGGAGTAGTTGTTTTGTGCTGGTTCGGGGCCACGTTTTCAGTACAAAAGTCTGCTCATGCCTGGATGGGAATGTCATGCATTTAAGTTATTGTTTCTTGCTTCATATATTTTATGAGCATTTATTTATATAATATGAGTTTTCCAGCCCTGGATGGGAATGTAAATGCTAACTGATAACAAGTAAGAGTGATATATACGTCTGTGCAGAATCTTATATACCCTTTACCAACGTACGTACATATATATAGTATACAGACACATACATACATATTTGTTTTGTGAAAAAATTTATCATTTTTTTAAGGTTTCCATCTTTTGAGCTGTAATTTTCATTTTTCAAATTTCATACGCCAAACTTTTCTTTCAGAAGCATAAAATATATTCAATTTATAAAGAAAAAGAAAAAAAATTTTAGACCTATTTAATTTTACATAACACAAAAGTGTGACTTTTCCAACCCTGGAGTCATAATTTTGGATTTTTCTGATTATTGATCTAGTTCTTTAAAAAATACATAAAATATGTTAAGTGAACAAAGCAAAAACGAAATAAGGAAAAACTTAGTTTCATATAATTCCTTTAATATTAAAAAATTCAGTTAAGTGCGACTTTCAATCGCGCACGAAAGGAAGGTTTTGTGCTTTTTTGAAGTTTTTTCAGTTAAAACGATTTTTTCAGTTTTGTCGCTTTTTTCTCGTTTTGGGGTTTTTTCTGCTTTTCTTCATTTTGGCGATTTTTCTCATTTTGACGATTTTTTTTCATTTTGGCGATTTTTTTTTCTGTTTTTGGGTTTTATTTTTATTTATGCGATTTTTATCTTTTTTTTGGTTTCTTTCCATTTTGGCGATTTTTTTCTGTTTTTTGGGTTTTTTTTTTCTTTTTGGCGATTTTTTCATTTTGGCGATTTTTTTCATTTTGGCGATTTTTTTAATTTTGGCGATTTTTTTCATTTTAGCGATTTTTTTTATTTTGGTGATTTTTTTCTGTTACTTAGGTTTTTTTTCGTTTAGGCGATTTTTTTAATTTTGGCGATTTTTTTTATTTTGGCGATTTTCTTTCATTTTGGTGATTTTTTTTTCATTTTAGCAATTTTTCCGTTTTATGCGATTTATTTTAGTCCTAGAAATTTTTTTTAATTTGGTGCTTTTTTTTGTTTTGGCGATTGTTTTTTGTTTTTGGCGATTTTTTTCGGTTTGGCGATTTTATAATTTTTTGATTTTTTAGTTCTACCGGTTTTGAAAATTTCACGAGTCTTGCTCTTACGGTTTCCAAGATACAGCAAGTTGTCAAAATTGCATAGTCAAAATTGCGTTAACTGATGGAACACCCTTAAATTTAAATTTTTAAATTTTAGTGTTAAGTTTTGTAGTCTGTATAAAAATACACTAAACTTACAAATTTCAAGCGTATATACATACACACATACAACTGTATGTATATTACATGGGATTTTAAAATTTTTCGTTGCTCGTTTTGGAACACCCTTTAATTTCCAATTCTCATTTATTTGTTGTTATAGCGGCCAAAGGTCTACATACTGTGTCCAAATTTCAGGTCTGTAGCTCTTACGGTTCTCGAGAAAATACTAATATAGTTTTAGACATAGTTAATTTTACATAACACAAAAAGTTAAAGTTTTCCAACCCTGGAAACGTCTTTTTAATTTTTTTATATTTTTTTAATTTAAAATACCAATTTTAGTCGTACTGTAGTGTAAAATATGTTTATTTATTAAAAAAAATAAAAATTTGTTTTCGGTAGTTACTTTTATATGGCAAAATAAAGTTTAAGCTTTCCAGCTCTGCAATCGTCTGCTCGATTTTGTTGAATTTCAATACCAATCTATTTTGGAAAATTTCTGACACACCAGTCCAAGAACGAAGTCTCTAGCTCTTCTGGGAGCTTCGGAAAACCGATTTCACGTACAGACAGACGGACAGACGGACAGACGGACATCGCTTATTCGTCTTCCCTATGCATAAGGATCCAGAATATATATATTTTATGGGTCGCTTATTGATATTATAGAAATTACAAACGGAATGACAAACCTACATATACCCTTTTACCATTTTTGTTGGTAAAGGGTATAATAAAATCCATAATTTTATTAATTATAATTGTAATTATCATGGGTATATTTCTTTTTGTCCGATTAAATATCCCTAGCCTGAGCATAACCATACTCAGATTAAGAGTATGAGAGACAGAGAGTCAATGCACTTGATACTTATGTGCCTTTTTATTTTTATTTGCAGCATGTTTAAGTTTTTTGCATAAACAAAGTAGAGGTACTCTTGTGTGTTGGAGTTGGAGTAGTTGTTTTGTGCTGGTTCGGGGCCACGTTTTCAGTACAAAAGTCTGCTCATGCCTGGATGGGAATGTCATGCATTTAAGTTATTGTTTCTTGCTTCATATATTTTATGAGCATTTATTTATATAATATGAGTTTTCCAGCCCTGGATGGGAATGTAAATGCTAACTGATAACAAGTAAGAGTGATATATACGTCTGTGCAGAATCTTATATACCCTTTACCAACGTACGTACATATATATAGTATACAGACACATACATACATATTTGTTTTGTGAAAAAATTTATCATTTTTTTAAGGTTTCCATCTTTTGAGCTGTAATTTTCATTTTTCAAATTTCATACGCCAAACTTTTCTTTCAGAAGCATAAAATATATTCAATTTATAAAGAAAAAGAAAAAAAATTTTAGACCTATTTAATTTTACATAACACAAAAGTGTGACTTTTCCAACCCTGGAGTCATAATTTTGGATTTTTCTGATTATTGATCTAGTTCTTTAAAAAATACATAAAATATGTTAAGTGAACAAAGCAAAAACGAAATAAGGAAAAACTTAGTTTCATATAATTCCTTTAATATTAAAAAATTCAGTTAAGTGCGACTTTCAATCGCGCACGAAAGGAAGGTTTTGTGCTTTTTTGAAGTTTTTTCAGTTAAAACGATTTTTTCAGTTTTGTCGCTTTTTTCTCGTTTTGGGGTTTTTTCTGCTTTTCTTCATTTTGGCGATTTTTCTCATTTTGACGATTTTTTTTCATTTTGGCGATTTTTTTTTCTGTTTTTGGGTTTTATTTTTATTTATGCGATTTTTATCTTTTTTTTGGTTTCTTTCCATTTTGGCGATTTTTTTCTGTTTTTTGGGTTTTTTTTTTCTTTTTGGCGATTTTTTCATTTTGGCGATTTTTTTCATTTTGGCGATTTTTTTAATTTTGGCGATTTTTTTCATTTTAGCGATTTTTTTTATTTTGGTGATTTTTTTCTGTTACTTAGGTTTTTTTTCGTTTAGGCGATTTTTTTAATTTTGGCGATTTTTTTTATTTTGGCGATTTTCTTTCATTTTGGTGATTTTTTTTTCATTTTAGCAATTTTTCCGTTTTATGCGATTTATTTTAGTCCTAGAAATTTTTTTTAATTTGGTGCTTTTTTTTGTTTTGGCGATTGTTTTTTGTTTTTGGCGATTTTTTTCGGTTTGGCGATTTTATAATTTTTTGATTTTTTAGTTCTACCGGTTTTGAAAATTTCACGAGTCTTGCTCTTACGGTTTCCAAGATACAGCAAGTTGTCAAAATTGCATAGTCAAAATTGCGTTAACTGATGGAACACCCTTAAATTTAAATTTTTAAATTTTAGTGTTAAGTTTTGTAGTCTGTATAAAAATACACTAAACTTACAAATTTCAAGCGTATATACATACACACATACAACTGTATGTATATTACATGGGATTTTAAAATTTTTCGTTGCTCGTTTTGGAACACCCTTTAATTTCCAATTCTCATTTATTTGTTGTTATAGCGGCCAAAGGTCTACATACTGTGTCCAAATTTCAGGTCTGTAGCTCTTACGGTTCTCGAGAAAATACTAATATAGTTTTAGACATAGTTAATTTTACATAACACAAAAAGTTAAAGTTTTCCAACCCTGGAAACGTCTTTTTAATTTTTTTATATTTTTTTAATTTAAAATACCAATTTTAGTCGTACTGTAGTGTAAAATATGTTTATTTATTAAAAAAAATAAAAATTTGTTTTCGGTAGTTACTTTTATATGGCAAAATAAAGTTTAAGCTTTCCAGCTCTGCAATCGTCTGCTCGATTTTGTTGAATTTCAATACCAATCTATTTTGGAAAATTTCTGACACACCAGTCCAAGAACGAAGTCTATAGCTTTTCTGGGAGCTTCGGAAAACCGATTTCACCTACAGACAGACGGACAGATGGACATCGCTTATTCGTCTTCCCTCTGCATAAGGATCCAGAATATATATATTTTATGGGTCGCTAATTGATATTATAGAAATTACAAACGGAATGACAAACCTATATATACCCTTTTACCATTTTTGTTGGTAAAGGGTATAAAAACACATATGCGTTAACTGTGGATCTGTATCTGGTCTGTATCTGGTTTGTATCTGGTTTATATCTGATTTGTATCTGGTTTATATCTGATCTGTATCTAGTCTGTATATTGTCTGTATCTGATCTGTATCATAAACCAGATACAGATCAGATACAGACCAGATATAAACCAGATGCAAACAAGACATAAACCAGATACAAACCAGGTACAGATCCACAGTTAACGAATATGTTTCCTTTTCAGTTAACATGTACATTTCCATCCAGGGCTGGAAAACTCATATTATAAATCAATGCTCATAAAATATATGAAGCAAGAAACATAGTTTAAATGCATGACATTCCAGGCATGAGCATACTTTTGTACTGAAAGCGTGGCCCCGAACCAGCCCAAACCAACTACTAGTTGGCTATAGTCCTAATTGCTTGAGAGAATGTAAGTGAGCGTAGGAATTATTTGTACTACAATCAGTATCAAAACTATTTATTTATGTACATATTTTGGTGAGTACTCATAGTCATCTTCTGCTGACAATATGCTGTTTAAAAGTTTTTAGTGCTGCTTGACTGTCGACGGCATAGTTTGTCTTCTTCTACTAATTCTCATTAAAATTTTGTACGATTGCGATAATGCAAATAATAATAATAATTCAAGTTATTCTTCAATATAATAATTGCCACCATCTCTGAATGAAATGCGGCTTTTTTAAAAACAATTAAATTGCAATTTTAATATGGATGGTATAGTATAAAAAAAAATTTGTTCTTATTGGTTTAGCGTGTCTAAATGCATTTCGTTGCAGCTAAACAACACTTCAGTAGATTTCAACCACAATAAAAAAAGCTTACAAAACCCCAATGCTTACAGAAAAATTCTCAAAAAATTTTGGTTATTTACAAAACTCCGCCCCACAGTATGATGCTAAAAATTTGATTGGCATTTCTTGTTCTGCAAATTAATTGTGCCGCACTCTTATCAAACTTTCTATACATAAAAACATAAATCACTTATACAATTTATGAATACATATGTACGCAACACTTAATTTTCTTTGGAATCACATCAAAACGATATGAAAAATTTCCACAACTCATGTATTTTTCATACGACATTCACTCACACTTGACACATTTAATTCCTTTTATTCCTTCATAAAAATAAAATAACACAATAAAAGAAAAAATATTTATAACAAGTAAGAGTGCTATATTCGTCTGTGCCGAATCTTATATACCCTTTACCAACATACGTACATATATATAGTATATATAGCGATTTTTTTTAATTTTTGCGATTTTTTTTTATTTTGGGGTTTTTTTCATTTTGGCGATGTTTTATCATTTTGGCGATTTTTTTGGCGATTATTTTTCCATTTTGGCGATTTGTTCCTATTTTGGGAGTTTTTTTAATTTTGGCGATTTTTTTTTCATTTTGGCGATTTTTTCCTGTTTTTGGGGTTTTTTTTCATTTTGGGCTTTTTTTTTCTTTTTTTTGGGGTTTTTTTCGTTTTGGCGATTTTTTTTTCATTTTGGCAATTTTTTTTTAATTTTGGCGATTTTTTTCTCTTTTTGGGGGTATATTTTCATTTTGGAGATTTTTTTCCTTTTGGCGATTTTTTTTAATTTTTGCGATTTTTTTTTATTTTGAGGTTTTTTTCATTTTGGCGATGTTTATTCATTTTGGCGTTTTTTTTTCATTTTGGCGATTTTTTTCTGTTTTTTGGGGTTTTTTTAATTTTGGCGATTTTTTTCTGTTTTTGGGGTTTTTTCTCATTTTGGCGAATTTTTTCATCTTGGCGACTTTTTTTCATTTTGGCGATTTTTTCCTGTTTTTGGGTTTTTTTATTTTGGCGATTTTTTCTGTTTTTTGGGGCTTTTTTTCGTTTTGGCCATTTTTTTCATTTTGGCGATTTTTTTTTAATTTTGGGGTTTTTTTCATTTTGGTGATTTTCTTTCATTTTAGCGATTTTATTTATTTTAGCAATTTTTCCGGTTATTCGCGATGTATTTTAGTCTTAGATTTTTTTTTGTAATTAGGTGCTTTTTTTCGTTTTGGCGATTTTTTTTGTTTTTGGCGATTTTTTTCGGTTTGGCGATTTTATAATTTTTTGATTTTTTAATTTTACCGTTTTTGAAAATTTCAAGAGTTTTGCTTTTACGGTTTCCAAGATACAGCAAGTTGTCAAAATTGCATAGTCAAAATTGCATTAACTGATGCAACACCCTTTATTTTAAATTTTTTGAAATTTTAGTGTTAATTTTTGTAGTCTGTATAAAAATACACTAACCTCACAAATTTCAAGTGTATATACATACATACATACAATTGTATGTATATTACATGGGATTTTAACATTTTTCGTTGCTCGTTTTGGAACACCCTTTAATTTCCAACTCTCATGTATTTGTTGTTGTAGCGGCCAAAGGTCTACACACTGTGTCCAAATTTCAGGTCTCTAGCTCTTACGGTTCTCGAGAAAATACTCTGCATAATTTTAGACATAGTTAATTTTACATAACACAAAAAGTTAAAGTTTTCCAACCCTGGAAACGTCTTTTTATTTTTTATATATTTTGTTAATTTAAAATTCCAATTTTAGTTGTACGGAAGTGTAAACTAAGTTCATTTATTAAAAAAAAATAAAAATTTGTTTTCGGTAGTTACTTTTATATGGCAAAATGAAGTTTACGTTTTCCAGCTCTGCAATCGTCTGGTCGATTTTGCTGAATTTCAATACCAATCTATTTTGGAAAATTTCTGACACACCAGTCCAAGAACGAAGTCTCTAGCTTTTCTGGGAGCTTCGGAAAACCGATTTCACGTACAGACAGACGGACAGACGGACAGACGGACAGACGGACAGACGGACATCGCTTATTCGTCTTCCCTATGCATAAGGATCCAGAATATATATATTTTATGTGTCGCTTATTGATATTATAGAAATTACAAACGGAATGACAAACCTATATATACCCTTTTACCATTTTTGTTGGTAAAGGGTATAAAAATATAAGACTAAATTGATTCGTGGCTGTATGTTGTATGATGCTGGTTGCTTTCTTTCCTCAACTATAAACTATTATAAGTGTATACTAGAAGTGTGCACTTTATAATAAAGTTTCAACATAAACTGTTTTTCTATATACTAAATAACTATAATTTTTTTGTATGTTGCAAAAGGCACAACTTTTTATAAAATTTGTTGTTGTTGTTTTATGTCAGAATTTTGCACAACAGAACTCAAAGCAAATTTCATAACTACTCCATCAGCAAGAAGCAAAAGAAAAAAAAAATAAAGCATTTATGGTTAATAAAAGTTTATCAACTTTTTAATGCTCTTGAACCAGTCGTTATAGAAAAATTTTATTCATTTAAAAAAATTTCAACTTATTTCACTTTAAAAATAAAAAGTGTGTTGTGTGTCTTACAGTAATTTTCCTAGAGACATATTGTAAGTCAATTAAAATTTAATAACAGGAAGCCATTATGAAATTGAAGTTGAATCTTAAATGAACTAGTTACAATAAAATTTTAAACTAATCAATATCATATTGAAACAGAAGACAGCTAGCTGCCTTCATATTAAAAAAGAAGACATCTATCTTAGGACACCCGGTTATAGCTTTGCTGCTTAGTTATATAAAATAAATTTCATATATGAAATAACAATGCAATAAAATTATATTATGTGATAATGTCAAATCCTCTGCAAATATTTAAAAACGTTTCCATTTATTTCTTTTCTAGCGGTGTATGAATACATTAATGTATTGTTTGTGTGCTCTGTGCTCTAGTTTGTGCTCAAGTGCAAAAACAAATTGAGCAATCCCTCTCATTGTTTTTGTTACACTTACTTGAAAGAATGAAAAAAAGCAAAATCAAAAAATTTTTTTCGTTTACTTTCGTACTCCGCTTTTAAGTACAAAGAAATCAAAACAAAAATAAATTTACAACTGTAATAGTGTCGATTATTTTTGATACGAAAATCACGTCCTAACTCCTGTATAGCGCAATAAATAGCAAAGCTATAACTAGTTGTACACATATATTTTTATAAAATATTTTTGCTCTTTATATCAGCTACGTCCAAGCCATATGCACAATGCGCCAACTTTTATAAAGAGCTTTTTGTGCTTTCACACCGACGAGAGTAAAACAACAACAACACAACAGACAGCAATGCTTGCTCTCAGTTTTGTTAAGAAACAAGAACAAATTTAAAGCTTTCAAAGCTGTTTACGTCAAATGCAAATATCAGTGTATGTGTGTTTGGACTTAACAGCTTTATATCATTAATAATCATCCAATTTAAAATCCAAAAGACCCAAAATCCTTGTTTGATTTAAAAAACGCCCAAAAAATAGGGCCATATTCTCCAAAAATTTAAAACCTTTATTTATAAAAATTATTAAGGCTTTATGAAGGCTTAATAAGAAAACATCTTTTAAGCAAATTTGTTTTAAGAACCCTTTATAAAGCCTGAATATTTTTTATAAATAAGGCTGTAAATATTTTAAAAATTTTAAATAATTGTTGATTATAAAAATTATCTTAATTCCGAATGGATGGTTACCAAAATGGAGACGGTTTCAAAATCAAATAAAAATATTTGTTGTGAATTAAAAACAATTTAATTAGTTTAAATTTAATATTTCTTATTATTCACCAATTATATTAAATCAATTCAGAAAAGAGCGACTTTAACTCGCACACCAAGGGAATTTGGGAATTTCATTAAGTTTTGGGGTTTTTTTCGGTTCTTGGCGTTTTATTAGTTCTCCTGAAAAATTTAATTTCTGTTGATTACAATTAAATCGAAAATAAGGCTCGATATGTACATGAATATTATTATTTTTATAATAAACATGTGCACTAGTACACAATAGCATTAATACTTGAGTAAATGGTAGAACAAGTATGTTTAATACTTTTTATACCCTTTACCAACAACAAGTAAGAGTGCTATATTCGGCTGTGCCGAATCTTATATACCCTTTACCAACGTACGTACATATATATAGTATACAGACACATACATACATATTTGTTTTGTAAAAAAATTTATAATTTTTTTAAAGTTTCCATCTTTGGAGCTATAATTTTAATTTTTCAAATTTCATACGCCAAACTTTTCTTTCAGAAGCATAAAATATATTCAATTTATAAAGAAAAAGAAAAAAATTTTTAGACCTATTTAATTTTACATAACACAAAAAGTGTGAGTTTTCCAACCCTGGATTCATAATTTTGGATTTTTCTGATTATTGATACCAATCTAGTTCTTTAAAAAATACATAAAATATGTATGTGAACGAAGCAAAAACGAAATAAGAAAGAACCTAGTTTCATTTAATTCCTTTAATATTAAAAAATTCAGTAAAGTGAGACTTTGAATCGCGCACGAAAGGTAGGCTTTTTTGCTTTTTTGAAGTTTTTTTCAGCTTAAACGATTTTTTCAGTTTTGTCGCTTTTTTCTGGTTTTGGCGATTTTTTTCTGTTTTTGGAGGTTTTTTTCATTTTGGCGATATTTTTCTGCTTTTGGGCTTTTCTTCTTTCTTCTTCTTTGGAGATTTTTCCCATTTTGACGATTTTTTTTCATTTTGGCTTTTTTTTTTTTGTTTTTGGGTTTATTTTTATTTAGGCGGTTTTTTTCATTTTGGCGATTTTTTTGGGGTTTTTTTCGTTTTTGCGATTTTTTTCATTTTGGCGATTTTTTTTCATTTTAGCGATTTTTGTCTGTTTTTAGGTTTTTTTTTCGTTTTGGCGATTTTTTTCATTTTGGCGATTTTTTTTTTTATTTTGGCGATTTTCTTTCATTTTGGCGATTTTTTTTTGTTTTTGGGTTTATTTTTATTTAGGCGATTTTTTCTTTTTTTTGTTTTTTTTTCATTTTGGCGATTTTTTTTCATTTTAGCGATTTTTGTCTGTTTTTTGGGTTTTTTTTCGTTTTGGCGATTTTTTTATTTTGGCGATTTTTTTCATTTTAGCGATTTTCTTTCATTTTGGCGATTTTTTTTTTCATTTTAGCAATTCTTCCGTTTTGTGCGATTTATTTTAGCTTTAGAAATTTTTTTTAATTTGGTGCTTTTTTTCGTTTTGGCGATTTTTTTTTGTTTTTGGCGATTTTTTTCGGTTTAGCGATTTTATAATTTTATGTTTTTTAGTTTTACCGTTTTTGAAAATTTCAAGAGTTTTGCTCTTACGGTTTCCAAGATACAGCAAGTTGTCAAAATTGCATTAACTAATGAAACACCCTTTAATTAACATTTTTTGAAATTTTAGTGTTAATTTTTGTAGTCTGTATACAAATACACTAACCTTACAAATTTCAAGTGTATATACATACATACATACAATTGTATGTATTTTACATGGGATTTTAAAATTTTTCGTTGCTCGTTTTGGAACACCCTTTAAAATCCAATTCTCATGTATTTGTTGTTGTAGCGGCCAAAGGTCTACACACTGTGTCCAAATTTCAGGTCTGTAGCTCTTACGGTTCTCGAGAAAATACTAATATAGTTTTAGACATAGTTAATTTTACATAACACAAAAAGTTAAAGTTTTCCAACCCTGGAAACGTCTTTTTAATTTTTTTATATTTTTTTAATTTAAAATTCCAATTTTAGTCGTATTGAAGTATAAAATAAGTTCATTTATTAAAAAAAAATAAAAATTTGTTTTCGGTAGTTACTTTTATATGGCAAAATAAAGTTTAAGCTTTCCAGCTCTGCAATCGTCTGCTCGATTTTGCTGAATTTCAATACCAATCTATTTTGGAAAATTTCTGACACACCAGTCCAAGAACGAAGTCTCTAGCTTTTCTGGGAGCTTCGGAAAACCGATTTCACGTACAGACAGACGGACAGACGGACAGACGGACAGACGGACAGACGGACATCGCTTATTCGTCTTCCCTATGCATAAGGATCCAGAATATATATATTTTATGGGTCGCTTATTGATATTATAGAAATTACAAACGGAATGACAAACCTATATATACCCTTTTACCATTTTTGTTGGTAAAGGGTATAATAAGCACTAAAAAGCTACAAATAATATAGATCTAGTTAAATAAAATATTTTTATATATGTTACCCACAGTGCCGTTTGAAGTTAGTGCCAGTAATACTGGTACTAAACATATAGGAACATGACCGGTAAAAAATGCAAGTAATTTTTATGTACATATGTATGTGCTTAGTTACCAATGTTGCTGGCACCAACTTCAAACGGCACTGTAGGTAACATATATAAAAATATTTTATTTAACTAGATCTATATTATGTGTAGCTTTTTAGTGCTTATTTTTGAAGTCGCTTTAATTTTTTTTTTAAATGTTTTATTTATTATTTTATTGCTTACAATGAAATAAATTAATATTAATCAGAAATAATTTCTTAATCAGGCTTGAGTTCAGTAATTTCAATTCTTATTGAATGAAATATTTTTATTAATTAATGTGAGTATCTAAAGAAGAGAAGAAAAATTAAACTAGACTTTATTAGCTGGGGAAATACCGATATTTTTCTGTGCAGCCACGCACTTCATCAGCACCCATGTCTATCTACTACGAATCAATTTAGTCTTATATTTTTATACCCTTTACCAACAAAAATGGTAAAAGGGTATATATAGGTTTGTCATTCCGTTTGTAATTTCTATAATATCAATAAGCGACACATAAAATATATATATTCTGGATCCTTATGCATAGGGAAGACGAATAAGCGATGTCCGTCTGTCCGTCTGTCCGTCTGTCCGTCTGTCCGTCTGTCCGTCTGTCTGTACGTGAAATCGGTTTTCCGAAGCTCCCAGAAAAGCTAGAGACTTCGTTTTTGGACTGGTGTGTCAGAAATTTTCCAAAATAGATTGGTATTGAAATTCAGCAAAATCGACCAGACGATTGCAGAGCTGGAAAACGTAAACTTCATTTTGCCATATAAAAGTAACTACCGAAAACAAATTTTTATTTTTTTTTAATAAATGAACTTAGTTTTACACTTCCGTACAACTAAAATTGGAATTTTAAATTAACAAAATATATAAAAAATAAAAAGACGTTTCCAGGGTTGGAAAACTTTAACTTTTTGTGTTATGTAAAATTAACTATGTCTAAAATTATGCAGAGTATTTTCTCGAGAACCGTAAGAGCTAGAGACCTGAAATTTGGACACAGTGTGTAGACCTTTGGCCGCTACAACAACAAATACATGAGAGTTGGAAATTAAAGGGTGTTCCAAAACGAGCAACGAAAAATGTTAAAATCCCATGTAATATACATACAATTGTATGTATGTATGTATATACACTTGAAATTTGTGAGGTTAGTGTATTTTTATACAGACTACAAAAATTAACACTAAAATTTCAAAAAATTTAAAATAAAGGGTGTTGCATCAGTTAATGCAATTTTGACTATGCAATTTTGACAACTTGCTGTATCTTGGAAACCGTAAAAGCAAAACTCTTGAAATTTTCAAAAACGGTAAAATTAAAAAATCAAAAAATTATAAATCGCCAAACCGAAAAAAATCGCCAAAAACAAAAAAAATCGCCAAAACGAAAAAAAGCACCTAATTACAAAAAAAAATCTAAGACTAAAATACATCGCGAATAACCGGAAAAATTGCTAAAATAAATAAAATCGCTAAAATGAAAGAAAATCACCAAAATGAAAAAAACCCCAAAATTAAAAAAAAATCGCCAAAATGAAAAAAATGGCCAAAACGAAAAAAAGCCCCAAAAAACAGAAAAAATCGCCAAAATAAAAAAACCCAAAAACAGGAAAAAATCGCCAAAATGAAAAAAAGTCGCCAAGATGAAAAAATTCGCCAAAATGAGAAAAAACCCCAAAAACAGAAAAAAATCGCCAAAATTAAAAAAACCCCAAAAAACAGAAAAAAATCGCCAAAATGAAAAAAAACGCCAAAATGAATAAACATCGCCAAAATGAAAAAAACCTCAAAATAAAAAAAAATCGCAAAAATTAAAAAAAATCGCCAAAAGGAAAAAAATCTCCAAAATGAAAATATACCCCCAAAAAGAGAAAAAATCGCCAAAATTAAAAAAAAATTGCCAAAATGAAAAAAAAAATCGCCAAAACGAAAAAAACCCCAAAAAAAAGAAAAAAAAAAGCCCAAAATGAAAAAAAACCCCAAAAACAGGAAAAAATCGCCAAAATGAAAAAAAAATCGCCAAAATTAAAAAAACTCCCAAAATAGGAACAAATCGCCAAAATGGAAAAATAATCGCCAAAAAAATCGCCAAAATGATAAAACATCGCCAAAATGAAAAAAACCCCAAAATAAAAAAAAATCGCAAAAATTAAAAAAAATCGCTATATATACTATATATATGTACGTATGTTGGTAAAGGGTATATAAGATTCGGCACAGACGAATATAGCACTCTTACTTGTTTTCTTTAATGTGGTTAATCTGAAATCACAAAATTAAGAGCACCAGTATCTTGATATCATATCGTGCCATAATTGCTAAAAATACTTAAGCGACATAATTTTCGAGCTTAACGAAAATCCATCTTTTACGATCGCACATAATCGATTTTCAATATTTTTCAATATATCTGTTGTATTGCAAAGGCTAAGCAAAAATATTTGTAGTACAAAGATATTTTTCTTAACATTTCTTAATGTTTGTTTGATTTGCTGAATGTTTTTATGAGTGTGTATTTATTCATGGGTATGAAATCAATAAGTACGCA
The DNA here is from genome assembly GCA_944452675.1 of Tachina lurida. Taxonomy (NCBI): domain Eukaryota; kingdom Metazoa; phylum Arthropoda; class Insecta; order Diptera; family Tachinidae; genus Tachina; species Tachina lurida. The sequence goes on from OX101752.1 coordinate 42,506,509, forward strand.
GCGTGTATGGAGGACTATGCTACTCTATTTATATGTTTACATGTTCTGTTTACTACAGAAAGTAATCGAACTACAAATACCTGAACTTGTGCAATCAGGTGAAACTGTGCACGACTCTAATTAGGACTACCATATGTGTGTGAACGTATAACTACCGTGTCGGAAACTAAGTTAACTTTAAATTTATTTTAAGCTAACTATTTCGCAACAAGTACTGGCTGACTCTTGAATTACTTTCCAATGAAAACAACTAACTATTTTAAAATTGCGATGCCCAGGACAGTAGGCAATTGTATCCCTATGCACTACCTTTCAACTAACTTAAAGTTGACTTTATTTAAGTCAGCTGGTAGTCAGTAAATTGACAAAAAGATAATCATGAGATTTGAACCATGTATCATCTCACATTGTATAGTCAGCGCACTACTACCCCGGTAAGGTAAAATAATAACAGTAAAATGTTAATATAAAATTAAAATAAGTTTTAAAGTAGCTGAGAGTAAATTTGTTGGCTCTCACCAAATCCGATTACATACTAAACTTAAGAATTGATTTTATCTAAGTTTTGTATCACCTTGTAGTTAGCTTTTAGTTAGTCTAAGAAAAGTTAACTAAAAGTTAATTATTTTTTAATCGATTAGTGATCTTCCTACAGGGCATAACTTACTTATTATTGCAAAATATTTTTTGTTTGTTTTTTGGTGTTACACATACTTGAATATTTTTTAACCTTGCAAAACTTGTTAAAATAAAATAGTAAACAATTATATGCTGACATATTGTCTTAATTTATAACATTACACTGGCAAACATTTTTGTAAATTAAATTATTATTCATAAGATATCAAAGCTTTGATTGCATTAAATTCAAACTAAATTTTGTTTAGAAAAAAAAAGATTGGCATACCTTATGATGATACTAAAAAATATTTTTATCCGTGTATATTAACGATGTATTCGTGTAAGTCTTTGTCTTACAATTGCTCTAACACATCAATAGTATAGTGTGTGCTGAACTACACAGTGCGGCAAAATATGACGAATAAGAATATTATGTAATGATACATATTTCATTTGAACATTCTCTCAATATATAAAATAAGTAACCTTTTAATTAGGACATCTTTCAACTGTTATATTTTCTCCCAAGACAATTTTAAATAATGCATTATATGCAGTATTTAAAATTCTTTTAATTATTTTGTATATTAATAAATTGTACAATTACCAGAATTTAATAAGGTCGTCCCTACCTCTTGTTTTGTGTAGTTGGTTTTTACTATTTTGTACCTAGCGCGCTGTTTCTATGAGTTTTATATCAACTTTGCTCGGGTTTTTTCGAATCCCGATTTATTTTCTGAAATTATTAATTGTGAATTATAATTAATAAATACTCATTTATAATTCTTTTAAATCGTGAATATCACTCTGTTAGTACGAAAATTTTTTCACATAACCTTAGAATCGTCGACTTCAATTTCATAAAACGCGCATATCTCTGGGAGGGAACACTTTTGGGGCATGGGATCGGTCTCATTCGATGCTCAGATGTTGTCCACATCAAAAACAAAAGTGAAAATTGATTTTTTTTTTACCCTTAGGTCCCTTTCTCTATGCTCTGTCACATATAATATATTTTTATTATAATTTTCAATTAGTTTGTTTAATGTGTTCAACACACTCTTAATTTATTCGTGATAACATTTTAATAGTTGAGTTGTTTAACTGAAATATTACATGAATTGATCTTTTTTATTAATTTTTGGAGCTATGCTCTTTATGGCGCGATACAGGAGTTGGAAAGTGATTTTCCTAACAAAAATAATCGACACTATTACTGTTATTTTTGTTTTGATTTGTTTGTACTTAAAAGCAGAGCTCGAAAATAAACGAAACAAAATGTTTGATCTTTTTTGTATCGTTCTTTGAACTGAGTGAAACAAAAAAAAAAAAAACAATGAGAACGATTGCTCAATTTGTTTTTGTTTAGTTTTTGCACATGAGCACAAGCCAGAGAACGAAGCCAATCGGCGCAGTAAGCTGCCTAACAGCCGCCGCCGGTCCCAAATAATACATTAATCGTACGTAGTTAGGTGAATTTGACATCATCATATAATTTTATTGCATTTTTATTTCACATATTAAATTTGTTTTATATAGCTAAGCAGCATAGCTCTAACCGGGTGTCCTAAGACACCTCTCTTCTTTTTTTAATAAGTTTTTGATTCATTTAACTAAAACTTTTGATTTTATTTTAAATAAAAGCCAAATTTCCAATATATTATATAAAAATGTTGTATTTTTGCAATTATAAAAGTTGATATCATCATTATATTAGTAGTTAAAAAATATGATAAGTTTTTGTTGCATTTAGAAATTTTATTAAGAAAATTGTTTTTTTTTCTATTTTTCTGTGGAACATTTTTGGTAGAACAAATAGGCTTTCTTGGGTTCCTTCGATAAACTTTGTAAACTTCAACATTGCATAAGGATACAACGGAATAAAATGTTCTGTAATAATATTTTGATTTAAAATCTACTGGAAGTCTTAGAATACAACAAAATTCAAAAATGAATTTCAACATGACAAATAACTTAAGACTTAAGTTAGTTTTAATACACTCTACTCCAAAAACTATAAATAAATAAAAATGTTGATTTTCCAAAATGCTTAAGCATGTCGATTAGTGTTGTTATCAGACTTTGCAAGCCTCAAGGAATAACTCTTGCAAAAATCTTATTTGTTAATTAAAAGTGTAGGTGTGTTTGTGCTACTTGTACCAAATGAGCTTTTCGCTTCAGATATTTGTATTCATTATAGAATTATTAAGAAAAACTACTTCTCTAGTGCATTAAACTAAGTAATTCGCGTTACCTTGGGATGTTATAAGCAGCGTTATAATTACTCGTATGTGATATAAGTGCTTAAATTATTATTTAATAAAGTAATTAAAGAGGTAGAGAGAGAGAATAAAAAAATACTTACATCATTTTAAAATAAAAATATTGAAATTTACAAGATATATTATAACTCGACTAACAGTTACTTATGTATATGTACAGAGAAAAAACTGCCTCATAGAATCAATAAGATTTTCTCTATGAAACGTTTTTAGGCTAAGGGGTATCCCAGCAGAAAGAAGGGAAGATTTTTTCATAGAGATTCCTTATTGTTTTTATGTGGTAAATCTTATTAATTTTATCAAGAAGAAACCCACATAAAATCAAGAAGAAATCTTATTATTCACAACTTTTTTTACTCAATTTCCGTTATTTTTGGCACTAAAAAAAACAATCCATAGAGAAAAACTTCTTGATTCTATTAGGTTTTCTTATAAATTGTACGCTATGGGGATTTCTTATTGATTTTATTAGGTTGCCTTATTAATTTTTTTAAAAAGGTTTTCTTCTTGATTTTATTAGGCTATCTTATTGATTTTTTCAATAAGGTTTTTTTCTTGATTTTAGTAGGTTCCTATATGATTATGTATAAAGCATCTTATTGATTTTTTTTAATAAGGAAATCTTCTTGATTTTATGAGGTGTCTTGTTATTTCATATCTATAAACAGACATAGAGACAATTTTTCATGATCTTTTTCATTTTTGTATAATTTCAATGGTTATTCAGGCTGCTTGGTAGCATATTGGTTAGAATGCTTGTCTATCAGGTAGAAGTTTGCTGGTTCAATACTTGGTGAGTAAATTAGTTAAGAATATAACATAATTTGTACGTATGTATGTTTAAATAAATAACATCTACAATATACTACATACAAACATACATATGTATGTATATGGTATAGAATTTAAATGAAAATACATAAGTACAGAGAATAAAGACGCAATTTTTTTATTTATTTTTCATTGAAAAAAATCAATAAGATAACCTCATAAAAACTACAAGATATCTTCTTGATTTTTTCAAAAAGGTTTTCTCTATGAAATAAATAAGATTTCCTTATTAAAAAAAACCATAGAGCTTTCTTATTAATTTTGTTCTATTGTATGAGGTATTTAGTAGGCAACGTTTTCTTTGTATGGCAATCGTTTATGTATTACACCTGATTTTTAAAAAAAATTTAAAGACTTAATCTTAAACCTGTTCTAAGTTCAGTCACATCATAGAAAAGTTACCCTGTCGAAAACTGTTTTCACTATTACCATACTGGCCGAAACTAAAAGCAGCCCAAAAAATTTATTAATGAAAGAAAATAAAATAAAGAAAACCATATACGGACACCACTACATAAAAAAATACCAAAAAATAGACCTGTGTCTCCCAATTTTGCCCCCCAAGTCAAGCGCTTTTTTTTTGCCATCAAGGACTTGTTGCTTCGGTGTCATTTTTGCAAAAAAACTGATAATTTTCTCAGGCCCATATTCTCTGAAGCAAAGTTGTAGCTATTGTCATAAAGATGTACCTAAAATTTCAATAAACAACTTTCAAGAACATATAAACTTTCTAGGAATGATTCTTATTACTGTTTAAAATTTTTCACTTTTGCGGCTAGCTAAGCGCTTCCTAAACGGTGTTAAGAATCATTCCTAGGAAGTTCATATGTTTTACACAGTTCCTAAGGACATTTTTATACCCTTTACCAAAAAATGATAAAAGGGTATATATAGGTTTGTTATTCCGTTTGTAATTTCCACAATATTAATAAGCGACCCATAAAGTATATATAATCCTTATGCATAGGGAAGACGAATAAGCGATGCCCGTCTGTCCGTCTGCCCGCCTGCCTGTACGTGAAGCTCCCAGATAAGCTAGAGACTTAGTTCTGGGACTGGTGTGTCCGAAATTTCTCAAAATAGATTGGTATTAAAATTCAGCAAAATCGAGCAGATGATTGCAGAGCTGGAAAACTTAAACTTTATTTTGCCATATAAAAGTAACTAACGAAAGCAAATTTTTATTTTTTTTTTTTAAATAAACTTATTTTACACTTCAGTATATAAAAAAATTAAAAAGACGTTTCCAGAGTTGGAAAACTTTAACTTTTCTTGTTATATAAAAGTAACTTACTAAAACTAATTTTTTCCTTTTTTTCTATAAATTAAACATATATTATATTATTAAAAGAAAGAGATTGGTGTAAGAGATCAGAAAAATAAAAAAGGATGATTCCACGGTTGGGAAATCACAATTTATGTGTTATGTAAAATTAACTATGTCTAAATAATTGTTTTCTTTTTCTTTATAAATTAAATATATTTTATGCTTCTGAAAGAAAAGTTAGGCGTTTAAAATTTGAAAAATGAAAATTACAGCTCCAAAGATGGAAGGAAACTTTAAATTTTTTTTTATTAAAGTATAAAATTAATTTTTCTTTATTTCTTTGTTCACTTAACACACTTTATTAATTTTTTAAATCAGAAAAATCTAAAAGGTTGACTCCAGGGTTGGTAAATTTATTGTTTTTTTTACAAAAGTAACTAGGTCAAGTTAGTTTTTTCTTTTTGCTTACAAGTTTTATATACTTTATGACTTAGAATGAAATAGTTTGGTATAGAAATTAGAAAAATAAAAGACATACATAGCTCCAGAGCTGGAAAACTTAAATTTTTTCTGGTATATAAAACTAATTATTTCTTTGGTAATTAAATATATTCTATGTTTAATAAAGAAATAAATTAGTATTAGGAAACTCAGAAATATGGTTCCAGGGTTGGAGCTTAAAAAAAGTTTCGGTAAGAAAAATAACCGATAATATTTTTTTTTTTCAGTTAAACAGATTTCATGTTTTAGGAAAATCATTACTCAAGATTTTTTATACATGTTTAATTTTTTTATGGATATCTAGTCTTATTGAAGTATAAACGAAGGTTAGTGCTTATTGTGCTCTCAGAATAATAACTATTAATTTTTAGTAAATGGAGATAAAACTAAAATTTATCGCTAAAGATAAATTAAAGGACATGTTCCGTTTCATTATCCTGATACCTTTCCTTTTTGCTGAACAAATTTCAAACAAATCCTGTAGGAATAAAACGTTTACATAATACCACGATGTATAACATTTGCAATGGGAACTTTAAATCAAGACACTAAACGGTTTTGCAACATCAATGATTATTAAATACGGGAAAATATAAAATAAGTTAGTTTACTTGGTATGGAGGTGCAAAACTAAGAATATTTTAGAGTTATTAAATAGCAGCACGATTTTTGAACATCTCGAGAGAGAGTAAAAAAGCCCCAATTTTTTCGTATTGTATTGACGTGACGTCGATGTTGACTGGAATAAGAGTGAATGTAAAATATTCCTTAACCACAGAGTATAATAAAATATTCAACTATTGCTAATATAGAAAATAAAACAATTGAATCAAATTCTTTAATCGAAAAATACCGAAAGGTCACTTACTATTAATTGCTTTAGAAAAAAAATTGTTTCACAAAACAAATATGTATGTACGTTGGTAAAGGGTATATAAGATTCGGCACAGCCGAATATAGCACTCTTACTTGTTTTAGTTCAAGTCTACTTGATATGCATATCCTTTCTTAAGCAGAAAGGATATGCATATTGTAGATGTGTGTTAACCAAAAACGAATAAAACTACCAAGTTATTTTTTTATGTGTTGAAAGTATGCAGTTCATTGACCTGCAAATTAAATACTTTCCTGAAATGAAGTAAATGCAAATATTTCCAAAGCAAGAAAAATTCAAGCCAAAGTTCTTCACTTCCTTCCTTCCTTCCTTCCTTTCCATTTGCAACAGAATTTCATAAAAGAAAGACAAAAAAATAAATTTTTTCAAACCAACGTTTTAAAACATAAAAAGTGGACAGCAAATTATTAAATTAAATGTATTGTCTTACTGTCACCCAAAAACAAAATATCGCTTTCATAATCAAAATTATTACCGCATATTTGCATTATTTTCTACTTACGGCTTTGCAAGTGGCACTGATAGGCCGAAATTCTTTTCAATATATTTCACTAAGTATTTTTTGTACTACTCGTATAAACATACATATACAGTGCAGATTCGTTTAACGCAACCCTCGATAAGCGCAACGCTTCGATATTCGCAATACCCAAATTCTTAAGATTGGTGACTCTGTGAGCGCAACTTTTTAAAAAATAAGACCTCAATTAACGCAACTTTGCAAAAAAAGTTAAATAGTTTTTGCGTGGTGCTACTGTTTTTGAAACCAACGTAGTTTAAAAATTTCTTTGCTTGTCAGTGTGGACGTTCTAGTAAGACAAATAAAATGCCTGTAGTGACAAAATTTATTTGATTAATTAATAAACCTTTTATTTGGTTTAAAATAGGCATTTTTTTAGTGTAGAACAGGCATAGAAATTTTTTACTCGGTTTTCGCAACAAACTCAAAATTTCTATTGGTTGCGTTAACCGAGTCTGCACTGTACATATTTTTTTTTTCTTATTTTCCTGTTTTTTCACTATGCGTTTAAGCACTTTAGATAAAGCTTTTTAAAAATAATTGGCATTCCCAGAGATAAAGTAGTGAACAAAAAAATAATCAGATAAAGTTAATTTTCTCATTTAAATTCTAAACGCTGCCCGATGTTTACAGAAAAATACTTGAAAACAAGCGAAACAAAAAAAAAATTCTAACCATTTCTTTTGAAGTGAACGCATTACATCGATTAAGATAAACTTAATCAAATTGTGTGGTAATCCTTAAAGGGGGGGGGGAGGGAGTAACTTAATATTTTATAAATAATGTTAATGGAGAAATTTAAAAACGCGAGGCCATTTAAACAAATTATGTACATTTAGAAAAGTTTTTGTTAAACTCAGCCACAGATAAGAAAGATGTCCTGATATAATTGAGATTGTGTGTGTTTGTGTAGTTTACGTTTTTGCTTAAAACATATAGTTTATATACCACGATTTTGGTGAAATTTAAAATATAGAATACCCCTTCATTTAGAAGGAGATAAACGGAGAACGAAACCGATGTATAATTTTGGTCGGCGGCGGCTAAGACCAAATCGGATTAATCGGCGGCGGCTGAGACTGGTGGGCATTGCTATAGCAATTCATTGCCACACTGTTCGGCGGCGGCTAACTAATTAATAAAATCATCGGCGGCGTGGCTGTGAGCCGATCGGCTTCGTTCTCAGGAGATATACTCTATGTACCTTCTCAAAAGTAAATCGAGCAGGAGGCCAGGGGCCAGGGGAAGAGTACTGCTCCTCCGAAACTTGGAAATCGATTTTAATAAAATTTAAAATATAAGTATTCCTGGATATAGAAGCAGACATAGTGTATGTACCTCATGTCTGCCCTTCCGACACTTCCAGATCGCTGTAAATGAAATTTTAAAGATGATGGGGTAAATTTTAAAGTCAATGAGGGTAGAGAAGCGCACCGAATATACACTGAAAGAATTTTCAGCCTAAATTCTATGAATCGACATTAATTAATCTAATGAAAAATTCATTAAAATGAAACCAGTTTCGTCAAAATTATTTTATTGAAAACTTCACCAAATTTATTTAACAGTGTAATGAATCATCGAATCAATAAAATAGTTTCATGAAAAGAATGAAATAACTTAAATATAAATGAGTTTCTTAATAATTAGAAAATATTGTTGTCATAAATCCAATAAAATATTCTTACGAAACCAGAAGCAATTCTAATGAAATTCTTTCACAATATTCATGAAATATTTGTGAAATTATCATTAGATTTGTGACAAAATTTTAATGAAATTTGTTTCATTGGACTTATGAAGCAAAATTCTTTCGGTGTAGCTAGTATATTATAAATTACGCATTCTGTCGATAAATTAATATATGAAGGCTTTTTAATTACAAGCGATTATTTGTGCCATAGTTCGTGATTCAATTAACTAACTCTATCCAAATAAGAGTCCAAGTACCCAGCAAAAAATGGTACTTCGTTGGAAGCACCTCCATGGCTTAATATAAAAAAGGCCTAACTCGAATTTACGATATTTTACAGGAGAAACAAAAAACTGAAGAAAAACCAAAGCATTTACATGCAGAAATAGTTTTTTAAGTTGCCATGAGTCCTTGATTTTGAACTGTAACGTACTAAGATCTTCAAGGAGGATGCAATTATACGTTGTCGCCCAGAAAACATTGAAAACGCGACTTCGGAAAAAATCGAGTTACGCCCTTTTTATATTAAACCATCGACCTATTTAAGTGCTCTTTTAGTAGGCAAGCGCTTACCCGATCTATGAAATTTTGCATGATTTTTATATAAAATTCCTCGCGTAGAAGCTCTGCCACGTTGATCTAAAATGTGATGCTTTCATGCCTGCCGGAGTAATCTGAATTCAGCAAAAATATTCGACTAAGTGGAAGCATGTCTTTTTTATATGTACGAGTACCTATACAATTAAAAAACTTGCTCTTTAGATCAGAATTTTATATCTACTCTTAAAGATTAACTTCCAATACTTTATTTTGTTTTTATATTTGTTATGTATTAAATACAATATCAAATCAAGTACTTTTTGTTAGCGCGTTGAATCAGCAGTCGATCCCAGGATTTCCGTATGTTAGGCTAGAACACTAGCCACTGAACTACCGAAGCAGATATTTATTTTTGTACACAATTCAATTAAAAAATCAAAACTCGAAGCAAAAATTTCATTCGCATCCAAATTTGTATACAGGTAAAGGGCCACTCAGACTATTATACTTTGTATTAATACATGTCAAAAATTCAAATAATACGTGCAAGTGCGATATTGTGAATGCAAAATGTCATAACGAATGGTAAATAATACGATAAAAATTTGACATCCCATAATACTTGACCATTTTTTGAAAATTTTCTAAACGATAATACTTTTCATCTGATCAGGGTTGCATTATTACAAAATCCAAACTAACAAGCCGTCTGTTTCGACGCCGATGCCGTGCCGTCGTTTATGTTATATGTCTTTGTATTAAAACGGATATAAATATTGAATGTGCTTATCGTATTGAATAATTTTTCGTGTAAGACATGTCTGAAAGTTAACGAAACTATCGTATTTTCTTTTTATTTATCTTATTTAAATCAACTACTTTAACCGCCGTCTATTTTCAGAGGCCGGCACGACCACAGCGTACATGAAACTGCTTTACCGCCGGAAGTCAAAGAATAATGTAGGCATGTTAATCCTTAACAGCTGTTTGCTTTATACTTGTGTTTTTAATGTAATATGAGGTGTGATGGTGTGAACATAAAATGTCAATTTACGTTAGATTTTTTGATAGTCGAAACAAATGTGTTTAGATTTCTTTTTCGTAAAGTGTGATGAAAGTCTTTATACATGTATAATAGTCTGAGTGGCCCTTAAGCGAGAGAGGATGATCTATAAAAAACTTGAGAGTTTGAGTATAAACAGCCGACTGACGTCGTAGTGTTTGTGTTAAATTTCGTCATTCGCTTACTTTATTGCATCCTCGTAAGGCAGAGGGGATGCATTGTGTGTTTTTCCGCGCTTCCGAAGCGCTTATTTTTATGTTATATTAAACTACATTACAACAACAGAAAAAGAAGCTACAAAAATGCAATAGAGACTTTTATTGATAAGCAATTGCTTCTAAATGTCGATTATTTTTTGCTGGGTACTAGCACATCAATTTAAAAACACTTCGAATGTTTTTAAGCAAATGTTCATTGATATATCTTTAACATACACCAAGTTTGACTAGCTCCTTTTTTAAAATTAAATACATTTAAATGTCAAATTTAAAACATCTAACAATTCATAAGTTTCGATGAAAGAAAAGATTTATATCACTTCAAATCATCAATCACTTGCTTTGTAGTTTAATGCTCTTCTCTAGTAAATTATTGATTTGAAATTGATTTTATTTGAATTTAATTGAATATAATAGTATTAAAAAGCATTAAATACTCAGCATTATATGTATGCAATAATATGCATGTAGTTTAGCAAGAAAACAAATTTCCAGAAATTGAATTTAATTTTATGCCAAATAATTTTAATATTTTTGTATCTGGACTTAGCACACAATGTTATTGCAAGCAATCGTAAGTATGTAAGTATGAGTGTGCATTCCTTCCCAGCAAAACTTTGTTTAGGTGGCTTTTACACACTCAAAGTTTACTTTGCAAAGTTTAGAGATTTTTTGGAGAGAAGGGAAGTGAGAATGGGAGTTTTATTGTTATCCATGATAACATATCTGATTGCATATTTTATTTTAAATTAATTTTTTGTTCAGCAGTCTGAGTTTGTTTTGTTTTTATTTAAAAATAATTTACAGCCCACATTAAGTTGAATTATAGAAAAATCTGTAAATAAGCACCAATAACACCACTATAAAATAACAGTTGCATTATAAAACCACTATTTTTTGTCACTCTGTTGTGCTATTCTATCATTTAGCATTGTATGGTCTTATGTATTGCCTTGTCATTTTCCATTACAACATTAAATTGCATGTCACTGATATAGAAATCACAATTTATATATTTATAAGATTTTTTGCAATTTTCATTGAATAAATGTAAAGTCAGTTTATATTTAATCCTTTAATAAATTTAATATAACATTAAACTAAAGAAAGTTGTATCAGAGATGCCAATCACTTTAAATGTTACGAAAAATAACAAAACTTTTTATCTATCGTATATGAATACGAATATTTTTTGATGCAATGATTTTTGATTTCGACCGAAAGGTCCACCGATACCAAAAAATTAAAGCTTTTCGAAAACACTTTGTTTTATCATATTTTAAGAGAAAAACAATAAAATTTAACTACTGTAAAAAATCTTGATACATAACCCATTGCCAAACAATCGTATGCAAAGTCACAAAAGCACAACTCTCTTCATTTAGATGCTGGCACATTTTGTTTTTGATAAAGCTTTTGTCCATTGAGCTTTGGCTCTTTAAAATTTTTCTGATGGTACAAAGAATAATTAAATAAATTCAGTAAAGTGCGACTATAAGTCGCATACGAAGTGTTCCGTACGAACACTACATATATGGCCTGTTTCACTATAACGAAACGAAACTTTCGACGGAAAATTTATATTGAAAACAAAAACAAATTTTCATATTTTATTGTTTTTTTTCTCAATAAAAATTTTCAGTCGAAAGTTTCGTTTCGTTATTGTGAAACAGGCCAATAGTATAGTATTACCTATACGAACTTTAGCGATTTTTCTAGTTCTGGCGTTTTTTCTTATTTTTGACGCTTTTTTTATTTCTGGCGTTTTTTTTATTTTTGACGCTTTTTTTATTTTTGGCGTTTTTTTAATTTTGGCGTTGTTTTCATTTTAGCGATTTACTTAAGTTTAAGCGATTATTTTTATGCTTTTGGTTTTTGCGATTTTGGATTTGGGTTTTGGGATTTTTCTCATTTTGGCTTTTTTTCGGTTTTTGGCGATTTATTTTAGTTTAAGAAATGTTTTTCCAGTTTTTTGCGTTTTTTGGGTTTTTTTTTGTTTTGGCGATTTTTTCCAGTTTTTGGCGATTTTTTCCAGTTAGACGATTTTGTAATTGTGAAATTTTCAAAAACGCCGAAGTTTTTGAAAATTTCAGGAGTTTGCCTCTTACGGTTTCCAAGAACAGCAAGTTGTCCAAATTACATAATCAAAATTACATTAACTGATAGAACACCCTTTAATTTTAAGTTTTTTTTAAATTTTAGTTGTATGTGTATTAAATAGGATTTTAAAAATTTTCGTTGCTCGTTTTTGAACACCCTTTAATTTTTAAATTTCATATATTTGTTGTTGTAGCGGTTAAGGGTCTTCATTCACTGTCAAAATTTCAGATCCTTAGCTCTTTCGATTCTCGAGAAAATAGCCTGTGACGGACAGATGGACAGCGTAGCGAAATCAATAGAGTTCTTTTCACATTTGCTGTACGGAACCCTAAAAAAGAATGCATGAAAAACTATGCAATTGCAAGTAACCATGACTTTTCGCTTTGCAAAATTACATATTACAATGTCACGTGCAACATTGAAAAACAAAATTTGTAATCACTGCGTCGCAAATATTTGCAGAAGATTCATCAAATATTCAGTATAAATAGAAATAGTTAATACAATTTGAAAAAAAAACTTTACTGAAAAATATAAAGAGTTTGTCACGTGCGACATAGGTCATAGGTATTTAATTAAAAAACTAATTTATTTCAATTAAAAAAATTTTAAATACTTTAAAATTATTTGTATTTAAATGAGCAAAAATTGCGAAAAAAAATTAAGAAAGAACAATTAAAGCGAATATGTATTATTCATACAAGAAATACCGAAGTATATTTATCTAACATAAGGTCTTTATTTTACTTAGACATTTTGCTTGTTCTTTTTTGGCTAAGCAATATATATATGCATTTCGTTCCTGCTCATGGAGCTCAGAGATATCTAATACAATTTAAAAATCTTTAGTGAAAATTATAAAGAGGTTGTCACGTGCGACATCATAGGTATTTAATTAAAGAACTTATATATTTAAGTTATAAAATTTTATATACTTTTAAATTATTTAAATTTAGATGAGCAAATACGGCGAAAAAATAAAGAAAGAAAAACAAGTAAGAGTGCTATATTCGGCTGTGCCGAATCTTATATACCCTTTACCAACGTACGTACATATATATAGTATACAGACACATACATACATATTTATTTTGTGAAAAAATTTATCATTTTTTTAAAGTTTCCATCTTTGGAGCTGTAATTTTCATTTTTCAACTTTTATACGCCAAACTTTTCTTTCAGAAGCATAAATATAATCAATTTATAAAGAAAAAGAAAAAATTTTTAGACCTATTTAATTTTACATAACACAAAAAGTGTAAGTTTTCCAACCCTGGAATCATAATTAAGGATTTTTCTAATTCCTTGTACCAATCTAGTTCTTTAAAAAATACATAAAATATGTTAAGTGAACGAAGCAAAAACGAAATAAGAAAAAACTTAGTTTCATTTAATTCCTTTAATATAAAAAAATTCAGTAAAGTGCGACTTTGACTCGCGCACGAAGGTTCCGTACATTCGGTTCTGAGCACTTTTTAATGTGGCTTTTTTGCTTTTTTGAAGTTTTTTTCAGTTTAAAAGATTTTTTCAGTTTTGTCGCTTTTTTCTCATTTTGGCGATTTTTTCTGTTTTTCTCGGTTTTTTTCATTTTGGCGATTTTTTCTGTTTTTGGGGCCTGTTTTCATTTTGAAGATTTTTTTCATTTTGGCGATTCTTTTTCCATTTTGGCGATTTTTTCCTATTTTGGGGGTTTTTTCATTTTGGCGATTTTTTTTTCATTTTGGCGATTTTTTTCCTGTTTTTGGGTTTTTTTTCATTTTGGCGATTTTTTTCTGTTTTTTGGGGTTTTTTTTCGTTTTGGCGATTTTTTTTCCATTCTGGCGATTTTTTTTCATCTTGGCGATTTTTTTCTGTTTTGGGGTTTTTTTATTTTGGAGATTTTTTTCTGTTTTTTAAGGTTTTTTTTCGTTTTGGCGATTTTTTTTCATTTTGGCGATTTTTTTTTCATTTTGGCGTTTTTTTTTTATTTTGGCGATTTTTTCCTGTTCTGGGCTTTTTTTCATTTTGGCGATTTTTTTCTGTTTTTCTCGGTTTTTTTCATTTTGGCGATTTTTTTTCATTTTGGCGATTTTTTTTATTTTGGCGATTTTTTTCTGTTTTTGGGGCTTTTTTTTAATTTTGGAGATTTTTTTCATTTTGGCGATTTTTTTCATTTTGGCGATTTTTTTCATTTTGGCGATTTTTGCCTGTTTTGGGGTTTTTTCATTTTGGTTATTTTTTTCTGTTTTTGGGGCTTTTTTTTCATTTTGGATTTTTTCTGTTTTTGTGGGGTTTTTTTCGTTTTGGCGATTTTTTTTAATTTTGGCGATTTTTTTCTGTTTTTGGGGGCTTATTTTCATTTTGGAGTTTTTTTTCAATTTGGCGACTTTTTTTTCATTTTGGCGTTTTTTTCATTTTGGCGATTTTTTTTCTGTTTTTGGCGCTTTTTTTCATTTTGGAGATTTTTTTTCATTTTGGCAATTTTTTCCTGTTTTGGGGTTTTTTTTCATTTTGCGATTTTTTTCTGTTTTTGGTGCTTTTTTTTCATTTTGGATTTTTTTCTGTTTTTGTGGGGTTTTTTTCGTTTTGGCGATTTTTTTTCATTTTGACGATTTTTTTCCATTTTAGCAATTTTTCCGGTTATTCGCCATTTATTTTAGTCTTAGACATTTTTTTTGTAATTTGGTGCTTTTTTTCGCTTTGGCGATTTTTTTTGTTTTTGGCGATTTTTTTCGGTTTAGCGATTTTATAATTTTTTGATTTTTTAGTTTTACCGTTTTTGAAAATTTCAAGAGTTTTGCTTTCACGGTTTCCAAGATACAGCAAGTTGTCAAAATTGCATAGTCAAAATTGCATTAACTGATGGAACACCCTTTAATTTAAATTTTTTGAAATTTTAGTGTTAATTTTTGTAGTCTGTATAAAAATACACTAACCTTACAAATTTCAAGTGTATATACATACATACATACAATTGTATGTATATTACATGGGATTTTTAAATTTTTCGTTGCTCGTTTTGGAACACCCTTTAATTTCCAATTCTCATATATTTGTTGTTGTAGCGGCCAAAGGTCTACACACTGTGTCCAAATTTCAGGTCTGTAGCTCTTACGGTTCTCGAGAAAATACTAATATAGTTTTAGACATAGTTAATTTTACATAACACAAAAAGTTAAAGTTTTCCAACCCTGGAAACGACTTTTTAATTTTTTTATATTTTTTTAATTTAAAATTCCAATTTTAGTCGTACTGAAGTGTAAAATATGTTCATTTATTAAAAAAAAATAAAAATTTGTTTTTGGTAGTTACTTTTATATGGCAAAATGAAGTTTAAGTTTTCCAGCTCTGCAATCGTCTGCCCGATTTTGCTGAATTTCAATACCAATCTATTTTGGAAAATTTCTGACACACCAGTCCAAGAACGAAGTCTCTAGCTCTTCTGGGAGCTTCGGAAAACCGATTTCACGTACAGACAGACGGACAGACGGACAGACGGACAGACGGACAGACGGACAGACGGACAGACGGACAGACGGACATCGCTTATTCGTCTTCCCTATGCATAAGGATCCAGAATATATATATTTTATGGGTCGCTTATTGATATTATAGAAATTACAAACGGAATGACAAACCTTTATACACCCTTTTACAATTTTTGGTGGTAAAGGGTATAATTAAGCGAATATGTCTTATTCATACAAGAAATACTAAAGTATATTTATCTGACATAAAGTCTTTATTTAACTTAGAAATTTTTCTTGTTTTTTTTGCTAAGCAACGTCTTTATGCATTTCGTTCCTGCTCATGGAGCTCGTCAGTAGTTAATTTTCTATTCATTTAGGTTGAAATCTTTTAACGGATTCCATGAACAGGAACGAGATGCATATTAGAGTCCTGCATAAGCATTCTTGAAATGTAAAACCGTATTGGTTTTTAAATGTATTGTCGTGGCATGTATTATGCTAAACCAACAATAAATGCTGTCGTACAATAAGCTAAGCACGACGGATATATTGATGTTCGTGTAGAGGAGTGTTTACTAGCGATGTCGCTTAGACTTCTTGTTTGTAACAAACACTCCAAATACCACAAGAAGAAGTAGTGTCTTCACCTCTGATAAGTGTGTGCTTGTTATTTTACGTATTGTACGTTTGACTGTATGTGTTAAATGGTAAGCTATTGTGTTTGTGCCAGAACCATAATGTACGTAAATTTTACGTGCATTTTTTTAAACGTATATAAAACAATTGTTTGTGCGTCTTTACCTCTACACCAACAATAAATGAAACAAATGTCTTGCAAAAAATGGTCTTATGCAGGCTTCTATTACATATAGAATTTCTAATGATAAAACCATAAATTAAAAAACAAGGAAAGAATGTGGAACGTTAGTTAAAACTGTAAAGAGTTGGTTGAAGGAAAAAATTAAATTATTAAAGAAAAGGTGGCATGACTGCATTCGTAGGAGACAAAGTGTGCAGAAGCTCGACGAAAAATGGAACGAGGTGGGAAGCACTCCAGGTATAGCGCTGTTGCAGTTCTTTTGCTGCGATAGTAAAAAATAGTCTAGGCCTATTCTAAAAAAACCGCGTTTGGTATTCCTGATACTAATTCATACCTTATTTATTTATAATAAAAATTTTGTTAAGTTTTTTGTTATTATGATAAAATAAATACGTTGAATAGTTCTGTTAATTGGAAAACAGTTTTACTAAGCTTGTTCATTTATAATTTCGTTATAAATATCATGATAGGAAACATGTCACGTGCGACATGTCACGTGTGATTGTTTAAAATTGCATTTAAAACAATATATAAATGATTTCTGGATAAAACTGCAACCATTTTAAAGAGCCATCAGTGCACAACATTGTAAAGTTAGTCACATTTAAATATTACTTCAGGTTTTGCTGAAATCTGCGTTTTAATTAATGGCGTCCAACCATTGTTGAAATTTTAGCATTTGCTCTGCTGAAAAGCATTAAAATTTAAAAAAAAATTCAGCCAAATGCTTTCGGGCAGAATTTGTTGAAAATAAAAAATGTTAATTTGTTAACAAAATTTTACTGTATAGATGATTATTCTCATAAATACACATATGTATATATGCAGGGTAGAGCTTCTCTTATAATGTTAACTAGCAATAGTGAAAGAAGCTAACCCCTCAATAATAAACTTTAATGTATTTTTAATAAAACTATATTTTACGGAATAACTTAATTTATTCATGCATGAATTTATTAGTGCGTAAAAAAGATTTTAACTTTTTTTTTAATTGTAACAATTCCAAAAAAGAACAATTACACTGTGCCAGTACAAAAATGTACCAAGCGGGGGACCTGATGGATAAACCTAACTCCAGTATGCTGAATCCAATGGTGCTGACCATTTGCTTAGGTTAGCTCTTGTCTAAAAACTAACTAAGATTGAAAACTTGGTTAAAAGCACCTAAAAATTGGTATTTTCCCCAGTTTTCTACCGTTGCTTAATTTTTGTATCAATTAAAAGAACATATTATGTAGTGAATTCATGGAATTTTGGAACACCATAAATAATAAATTATGTACATATATCAAATACTTTTTGTTCGCTCATTGAAGCAGGAGTCAATCCCACGATCTCCGCATGTTAGGGCAGATCACTATCCACTGACCTACCGAAGCACATATTTATGTTCATACACCGAGTGTCATGGTTATAGCTATGCTGCTTAGTTATATAGTTAAAACAAATTTCATGTGTGAAATAACAATGCAATAAAATTATATTATATGATAATATCATATTTTCTGCAAAAATTTCAAAACGTTTCCATTTGTTTGCCGTTGATTTCTTTTCTAGCTGCTTACGATTAAATTAATGTATTGTTTGTGGCCGGTGACGGCTGTTAGCCGGCTAACAACCGATCGGCTGTGCTCTCTAGTTTGTGCTCATGCGCAAAAACAAAGCAAGAATAAATTGAGCAATCGTTCTCATTGTTTTTGGTTTTGTTTTTATTTCATTTACTTCGAAGAACGAAACAAAAAAAATAAATAATTTGTTTCGTTTATTTTCGTACACTGCTTGTAAGTACAAAGAAATCAAAACAAAAATATATTTATAACTGTAATAGTGGGGATTATTTTTGTTACGAAAATCACGTCCTAACTCCTGTATCGCGCAATAAGTAGCATAGCTATAAAATCAACCAAGTAAAAATCTCATTCGCATTCAAATTTGTATCCAGTTAATCGAGAAAAGTATTTGAGTATTTGAGTGTAAACAGCCGACCAACTTCGTAGCTTTTGTGTAAAATTTCGTCATTCGCTTACGCTAACGCATACTGGTAAGGCAAAAAGTATGCACTGTGTGCTTTTCCGCATCTCCGAAGAGCGCTTACGTATACCAAATTTATTTTTACTAGGATATAGGGACATATGTATATGTGTTACTCGCATTGTAGAAATAAAAATCTGTTTTAATTTGATTTCTCTTCACCTTAATTGTGTTCGTGGTCACGTTCGACACCATAGAAATAATTGTTATCTTGCAAAGGGTTTAAAAGGAAAATTTTGCATATACATGAATTTGCTTAAAAAGAATTTTTTTTAATACCGCAACAAGACCTTTAGATTATTTTTTTCTGCTCAAAATTTAAATTTTTTCCCACACTACAATAAAAATAGCCAGAAAATCAAATTGTACTGTAATATTGTTACCACGCAAAATTTAAATATCACTCACTCATTTTTTCTTTTCGCAACCACATTATTCCTGTTTATTATTCAGTTATTAATTTTGTCACGAAAACTCGTTCATGAACATGCATGGTATGTTTTAATATTTTTCTCTACAAGTACTTAAGAATTGAGTATCATACTATGGTATAGTCGTATGAATTTCAATGCAGTTTCTTTGTGTTTTTAGCTTTTTGCATAAAAAACTTTTCAAACTTATTTTTACTTTTTTCTTAAATTAAAAAATATTTATATTGCAAATAATATACATACATACATAGTTAATTCAAATACTAAGTTTTTCCATAGATTACGTGATATTCATATTTATTGGATTACCATAAGAAAACATTTCAATTGGAGCAACTGACTTAAATAAGATTTAAGACTAATAATAGATTTTATCAGATTTTAAAGAGTAATTTTCCATAAAGTAAAATATATATATATATACATTTAAGTTAATTTTTATAAGCACTTATTGGGTGATTTCAATGAAGCGCTAAATAATAAGCTTGCAATTGCCAAACCGTGCAGTATGTAGGTAGACCTTAGAGCTTAAGTAGGACCAAGAGAAAAATCATGTAAAGATATACAGCCCAATTATGAATAACAATTCCCCGGGAGTTTTTTCCCCTTTCTCATTCATCCTATTATGTATTAAAATTTCCCCGGGAAAAAACTATCCGAGAAAAATTAGCTATTCTAAATATGAGGGAGAGGGATCATTTTTCGAAGGGAACTAATGCAAAAATTTAAAAATCAAATTAATAACTGTTATAAAACAATGGTATATGCATTTATTTAGAGCAGAAAATTTAAATAAGCACCAAAATGTTATAATTCTCTCTTGTTTTAAGCATTTTTATCCAAGCCCTGCGCACATCAACTTCAAAAACATGAACTTCTTCTGCCTGTAGAAAAAATACTAAAACATTTAAAATTGTACATTTCCTTTAAGTTCACATAGCAGGTAAATGGCAGATTTCTTTTCCTCTAATATCAAGACCGACAAGAAAAACTATGAAATTTAAAATTTCCTTTGTACATACAGTTATTGGAAATTTAAACCATTGGCATCTGCATCGGGGCAGTTTTAGCTCCACTTTCTCAGCATAAAGTTATTCTGCATGGTTGTATATGGTTACGCTGTTTAAATTCTTTTTTATTTAAGCAAAAAATATATTTATATTAGCACCCAATCTTATTGGCAATGCAAACACAAATGTTTTATTAAATTTCTATTGCTGAACTCTTAATTTATTGCAGAATGAAATGTCAACATTAAACAGCTGATCCAGATTTTACTCTCTCCCGCATTTGCTATTTAGAATAGGAAGATTATTCCCCGGAAGCAAATGTTAGGGAAAAGCAAAAACTCCCCGGAAATATTCATAATTGGGCTGATGTGCAGTAAACGCAAAAAAACTAAGCGATTTAATTTTTTTATTTTTAATTTATTTTTATACTCTTTACAAAAAAATGGTAAAAGGATGTATATAGGTTTGTCTATCCGTTTGTAATTTCCACAATATTAATAAGCGGCCCATAAAATATATATATTCTGGATCTTTATGCATAGGGAAGACGAATAAGCGATGTCCCTCTGTCCGTCTCTCTGTAGGTGAAACCGGTTTTCCGACGCTCTCAGAAAATCTAGACACTTCGTTCTTAGGCTGGTGTGTCTGAAAAAGATTGGTATTGAAAATCAGCAAAATCGAGCAGACGGTTGCAGAGCTGGAAAACTTAAACTTTATTTTAACATATAAAAGTAGTTACCGAAAACTAATTTTTCTTTTTTTTTAATAAATAAACTTATTTGATACTTCACTAGGAATAAAATTAGTATTTCAAATTAAAAAAATATAAAAAAATTAAAAAGATGTTTCCAGGGTTGGAAAACTTTAAATTTTTTTTGTTTTATAAAAGTAACTTACTGAAACTAACTTGTTCTTTTTTTATATGATTTAAACATGTCTTATATTCTTAAAAGAAAGAAATTAGTGTAACAGATCAGAGAAATAAAAAAGGTTGATTTCAGGTTTGGGAAACTTACACTTTTTGTGATATATAAAAGTAACTAGACCAAATTAATTTTTTTCTTTTTCTTTATAAATTATATATATTTTACGTTTTGGCAAGAAAAACTTGGTGTAGAAAATTATACAAATAAAAACCACAGCTCCAGAGCGGAAAACTTTCAACTTTTTTTCTTGATATTAAAGTAACTAAAGAAAATAATTTTTTTCTAATCTACTTTCTTCTTTGTTCACGTAACATACTTTATATATTTTTTTAAGAGCTACTAGATTGGTATAAGGAATCAGACAAAATCTAAAAGGATTATTCCAGGGTTGGAAAATTATTTTTTTTTGTGTATAAAAGTAACTAGGTCTAATTAATTTTTTTCTTTTGCTTTATAAATTAATTATATTTTATGCTTCTGAAAGAAAAGTTTAGCGTGTAAAATTAGAAATATGAAAACCACAGTTCCAGAGATGGAAGCTTTGAACTTTTTTTTTGATATTAAAGAAACTAAATAAAACTAATTTTTTTATATCCTTTTTGCTTTGTGCACTTAACATATTTTATATATTTTTTAAAGAACTAAATTGGTATAAGGAATTACAAAAATTTTAAATTATGATTCCAGGGTTGGCAAACTTACACTTTTTGTTTTATGTAAAATTAACTACGTCTAAATAATTTTTTTTTTCTTTATAAATTTAATATATTTTATGCTTCTGAAAGAAAAAATTGGCGTATAAAATTAGAAAAATGAAAACCACAGCTGCAGAGATGGAAACTTAAAACTTTTTTTGATTTTAAAGTAACTAAATAAAACTAAATTTTTTATTATATCTTTTTTTCTCTGTTCACTTAACACACCTTATGTATTTTTTCAATCAGAAAAATCTAAAAGAATGATTCCAGGGTTGGAAAATTAATTTTTTTTTATAAAAGTAAGCTAGTTTTTTCTTTTTACTTACAATTTTTATATACTTTAAGACTTAGAATGAAATAGTTTAGCACATAAATTAGAAAAATAAAGGACATAGCTCCAGAGCTGGAAAACATAATTTTTTTTTGGTTTTTTAAAGTAATTATTTCTTTGGTAATTAATTTTATTTTATATTTTAGAAAGAAATTAATTATTATTAAGAAACAGAAAAATCAAAAATTTGGTTCCAGGGTTGGAAATTGAAAAAAAAAAGTTTTGGGAAAAAATAACCAAAAATAACCAATTTTTTGGTATTGTATTGAGGTGAAATCGATATTGACTGAAATAAGAGTGAATGTAAAATATTTCTTAACCACAGAGTGTAGAATAAAATATTCAACTATTGCTAATATTGAAAATAAAATAATTGAATCAAATTCTTTAATCGAAAAATAGTGAGAGATCACTTACTAAAAATTGCAGAAAATTATAAATTTGTTCATAAAACACATATGTATGTATGTGTTTGTATACTACATATGTATATGTACGTACTTTGGTGAAGGGTATATAAGATTCGGCACAGCCGAATATAGCACTGTTACTTGTTTTACACTTGATTTCAAGCAAAATTGCCTATTGGGTTTTGTTTGAAAATCTTCACACTTCTAAAATCCATTTCAATTGTTTCTTTTTTTGTTTATTTCTACAGTTCATGATATGTTAGGCTGTCTACTTTAATTCGTTATAAAGTTTTGTTTGCGTAAGTTTATTTTAAAATTGCGATATACATACATACACAGTAGAGTTCGACCGATTAATCGGCTTCGGCTTCGGCCTTCGGCCAAAAATTGGTAATCGGCCAACATTCGGCCTATGACAAAAATCGGCCGATTAGCCGAAGCCGAATATTTTTCATTCCAAGCTTGAAAAATAACATTATTTTTGGTCGTTGCTCGCCGACAGTTTCTATTGTGTTTAACGTTTTGAAAGGGTTGCTTTGAAATACAACCCTGTTGCTTTCTATTTTCTTTTACTTGGACGTTCTTGTGAGTGATCATATGAGAAAGCAATCTAGAAATTGCAAAACAGTTTTATTTTTCTTGTTATGTATCCAATAGATATTTCAGCTATTTCAGTGATCTCAAAAAAGCAAACTTTTTTCTTAATTCATATAAAACAAGTATCATTTTTAAAATTTAAAACATTCGGCTTCGGTTCTGGCCGAAGTTTAGGATTTTAACCGAAGTTCGGCTTCGGCTTCGGCCAAAAAAAAACGCCTTCGGTCGATCTCTAATACACAGGAACCATTCATCCATGTTACAAGTATTTGATTTTACAATTCTGCTTACGCTAGTTAACTAGCATTAGCTTTGTTTGTATTGCCTTTGAAGTATTAATTGATTCTAGCAGACAGTCAGTTTTATTTACGAGAGTATTCTGCATATTTTACTTTTAACGATCTTCTTTGGCATGTTTGCCAGTTATCTATTCATGTATGTAAATATTGAGTATAAATATAGGTTTTACAAATGGCAAATCAGATATACTGCATGTAGATGTATGTATGTACATATCTTGGTTTGCAGTTTTTAAATACATTTGATAAACAACCGCGATTGCAGGTGCACACGCAAAATTTTATTTATAAGTAAGCACTATAGGGAATCCAGTTAGTTTATGCGTAAACTTAACATGGTTTGACCCGAAACAAAGCTCTTATATATTGATGTATACAAATATTTATGGTAAAGGCCAGAAATCATAGAGTTTTAAAGGTGGTGTACTCTAACACCAAGTTCTGCTGAAAGCCTATTATGAGAATAAAATGTTATAATTTGAATTAAATAAAAATTTTGTATATCAATTTCTAGAGTAATGTGTACCCTAATTTACACAAAACGTGCCAGGATATTGAATCAAAATATTATTCTAGTGGATTTTGCACGAGTGCAACCAAAGCATACACTCATAAATATTACAATGTTTTTCTGTGTCAACGTTGTAACACATGTTAGATTGAACAAACATTAAACCACGCATATCTGGTTAATAGGCCATGGTATGGCACTCGCACAGTGTTTATAAAGAAGATACATACTGCTATAAAAAAACCGTATGATGTATTTTATAATGAAGTATCGTTATTAGTTTTTTTTTATAAATTTACAGTTAAAGCTGGATATGCAGTTCTTTAATTGTAATTGTAATTGTAATTGTAATTGTAATTGTAATTGTAATTGTAATTGTAATTGTAATTGTAATTGTAATTGTAATTGTAATTGTAATTGTAATTGTAATTGTAATTGTAATTGTAATTGTAATTGTAATTGTAATTGTAATTGTAATTGTAATTGTAATTGTAATTGTAATTGTAATTGTAATTGTAATTGTAATTGTAATTGTAATTGTAATTGTAATTGTAATTGTAATTGTAATTGTAATTGTAATTGTAATTGTAATTGTAATTGTAATTGTAATTGTAATTGTAATTGTAATTGTAATTGTAATTGTAATTGTAATTGTAATTGTAATTGTAATTGTAATTGTAATTGTAATTGTAATTGTAATTGTAATTGTAATTATAATTGTAATTGTAATTGTAATTGTAATTGTAATTGTAATTGTAATTGTAATTGTAATTGTAATTGTAATTGTAATTGTAATTGTAATTGTAATTGTAATTGTAATTGTAATTGTAATTGTAATTGTAATTGTAATTGTAATTGTAATTGTAATTGTAATTGTAATTGTAATTGTAATTGTAATTGTAATTGTAATTGTAATTGTAATTGTAATTGTAATTGTAATTGTAATTGTAATTGTAATTGTAATTGTAATTGTAATTGTAATTGTAATTGTAATTGTAATTGTAATTGTAATTGTAATTGTAATTGTAATTGTAATTGTAATTGTAATTGTAATTGTAATTGTAATTGTAATTGTAATTGTAATTGTAATTGTAATTGTAATTGTAATTGTAATTGTAATTGTAATTGTAATTGTAATTGTAATTGTAATTGTAATTGTAATTGTAATTGTAATTGTAATTGTAATTGTAATTGTAATTGTAATTGTAATTGTAATTGTAATTGTAATTGTAATTGTAATTGTAATTGTAATTGTAATTGTAATTGTAATTGTAATTGTAATTGTAATTGTAATTGTAATTGTAATTGTAATTGTAATTGTAATTGTAATTGTAATTGTAATTGTAATTGTAATTGTAATTGCAATTGCAATTGCTATTATAATTGTAATATTAATTTTAATTGTGACTGCAATTGTTAGTGCAATTGTAATTTTAGGAGTGATTATTTTTATACAACAAATTCAATAATATTTTTATATAAATATGTAAGTTTTCTTAAATTAACTGTTGTATATATTTAGTAGACCAAACAATATTTATATACATATGTATTTACGTATGTATGTATGTATGTATGGACATTAGAGTAACCAAAAAATGTATGGGAAAGCTTTTATTTTATTGGTCCACTGGCAGTTTCTGGTAGACTGGCCATAAAAAATGACATGTGCGTAAAAATTGCACTGATAACGTCCAAAGCATATTGCGCTTTTCAATATGTAAGAAATTGCAAAATGTTATCATTACCCATGTCCATGTCTTGTTAGTATATACATATGTTTTTGAAAATATACATAACACTGTGCCAATTGATTCACCTCCAGTATGAATCGATTTTTATATAAATATTTTAAATGGTAAAAGCCAGAGAGGTTTATACAAGGACTTATGGTCATTTATATGAATAAAAATTATAAAATTCGTTTGAAAAATATGCGTATATATTTAGAATTACATCTCGCTATAAAAGTAAATTATAACTAAACAATTGCGCTAAAAGGTGCAAAAACTATTCTAATAGAATGTCAATTAAAATGTTTAGAAACATAAAAATATTTTACAATACTCGTACGCAGTAAAAACCTTTTAATACTGCAATATATTTATAAAATAATAACTGTTCTTGCAAACCATTATTTATCATATATTTCTTTTTTGTAATAATTTTTATGTTTTATTTATTATTTTTAGACAATGCTGAACAACATCTATGCATGAGGTAAATTTAGCTGTTTAAAACAATTCCGTTGCCCGCTAATAGCCTGTGATATAATTGGCATTACTTGTATGTATGTATGTAAGTACATATTTATTTTACTCCCTGAATGTAGGAACTTAATAAATTTTGTAGTAGTTTTGTAGCTATTGATTGTTTAAAGTGGTTGTGCATTAAGCATATTTTTTGTGGTTAATATTAAGGTTAACAACCGTTCTATGGTCGAATGATTTGCAATTTTAGTTTATAGTTTGTAGGGTCGTTGTACATTAACAAGGGTTGCAAAAAATATATGGCCTAGGACGTTAATTTCAGTTTAATAATATTTAATTAAAAGTCTACATTAACACAACATTTTCCTGTATGCATTTTGTTTTTAACCTCTCAATTAAATATTACGTTTTATTGTAAATTCGGTTCATATGAAAAAAAAACACATACAATTTAATTAAATGAAGAAATTTGTACGCGGTTGCAATAATATTATTTAATACATAAATTACGGATTTATTTTCGTTCATTAGCTTAATGTTTACATGAAGCTGTGTATATATGTATGTAAAATGTTGAAATACAGGTAGAAGTTGCTAAGCTCAACTCGTTTAACCATCGAACCCTTTAAAACAATGTTTTTAATAAAACAAGTAAGAGTGGTATATTCGGCCTTGCCGAATCTTATATACCCTTCACCAAAGTACGTACATATGTATATGTAGTATACAGACACATACATACATAAGTGTTGTATGAAAAAATTTATAATTTTCTGCTCTAGTACAATTTTTAGTAAGTGACCTCTCACTATTTTTCGATTAAAGAATTTGATTCAATTATTTTATTTTCAATATTAGCAATAGTTGAATATTTTACTCTACACTCTGTGG
Organism: Tachina lurida; assembly: GCA_944452675.1. NCBI lineage: Eukaryota > Metazoa > Arthropoda > Insecta > Diptera > Tachinidae > Tachina > Tachina lurida. The sequence continues at coordinate 42,533,654 of OX101752.1, forward strand.
TTAAGAAATATTTTACATTCACTCTTATTCCAGTCAACATCGACGTTACGTCAATACAATACCAAAAAATTGGTTATTTTTGGTTATTTTTTCCCGAATTTTTTTTTTTTTTTAATTTCCAACCCTGGAACCATATATTTGATTTTTCTGTTTCTTAATAATAATTTATTTTTTTTATAAAATATATAATATATGTATGTAATTACCAAAAAAATAATTAGTTTTATATACCAGAAAAAATTTAAGTTTTATTTTTCTAATTTCTATGCCAAACTATTTCATTCTAAGTCATAAAGTATATAAAAATTGTAAACAAAAAGAAAAAACTAACTTGACCTAGTTACTTTTGTAATAAAAAAAACAATAAATTTAGCAACCCTGGAATCAATCTTTTAGATTTTTCGGATTTAAAAAATTAATAAAGTGTGTTAAGTGAACAAATAAAAAAAAGAAATAAAAAAAGTAGTTTTATTTAGTTACTTTAATTTCAAAAAAAAGTTCAAAGTTTCCATCTCTGGAACTGTCGTTTTAATTTTTCTAATTTTATACCGCAAACTTTTCTTTCAGAAGCATAAAATATAGTTAATTTATAAAGAAAAAGAAAAAAAAATTAATTAGACCTAGTTACTTTTATATAAAAAATAATAATTTTCCAACCCTGGAATAATCCTTTTAGATTTTTTCTGATTCCTTATACCAATCTAGTAGTTCTTAAAAAAAATTATAAAGTATGTTAAGCGAACAAAGAAAAAAGGAATTAAAAATGTTTTATTTAGTTACTTTAATATCCAGAAAAAACGTAAAAAGTTTCCAGCTCTGGAGCTTTGGTTTTTGTTTTTATAATTTTCTACACCAAATTTTTCTTTCTAAAACGTAAAATATATATAATTTATAAAGAAAAAGAAAAAAATAAATTAGACCTATTTATATATCACAAAAAGTGTAAGTTTCCCAACCCTGCAGTCAATTTTTTTTTATTTTTCTGATCTCTTTCACCAATCTCTTTCTTTTAAGAATATAAGATATGTTTCTATAAGAAAAGAAGTACAAATTAGTTTTAGCAAGGTACTTTATATAACAAAAAAAGTTAAAATTTTCCAACCCTGGAAACGTCTTTTTAATTTTTTTTTATATTTTTTTACTTTTAAATACCAATTTTATTCGTGCTGAAGTCTAAAATAAGGTTACCTAAAAAAAATAAAAATTTGTGCTCGGTAGTTACTTTTATATGGCAAAATAAAGTTTGAGCTTGCCAGCTCTGCAATCGTCTGCTCGATTTTCTTGATTTTGCAATCTATTTTGGACAATTTCTGACACACCAGTCTAAGAACGAAGTCTTTAGCTTTTCTGGGAGCTTCGTAAAACCGATTTCACGTACAGACAGACGGACATACGACAGACGGACATCGCTTATTCGTCTTCCCTATGCATAAGGATCCAGAATATATATATTTTATGGGTCGCTTATGGATATTATAGAAATTACAAACGGAATGACAAACCTTTATACACCCTTTTACAATTTTTTTGGTAAAGGGTATAAAAATAGCTTACATATACAAAAATATAAAAACAAGTCAGTTCATTTCTTTATTTTTTTCGCGAATTTTACTATTTACAGGTTTAATAATTTTTTAAATACATTTAGCATTTTTTTTCGCTAACTTGCGATTTTTTCGCGTTTTTTTTTTCAAACTTTGTATATTTTAAATGGCTCTCGCGACTTATAATAAATTTTAAGGCTTGCTTCCGATTTTGGCAGACTTCGCGGTAAAAGCAACTTTTTGCACACTTTCAGCGGGTTAACAGTTTTGCCGATTTTTAAATAATATTAATTAGGCTTTGTTATCATCATATTGTTACTAAATTTTTGCGAATTTTCGCAATTTAATTTAGCGATTTTTAATCAATATTATGGCTTGATTAAAATTTTGCAAATTTTCGCTATTTTTTGCAATACGAATAATTTTGTAATATCAATTAAAACATTACTTAAATTTTCATAAACAATTTGATAATATCAATAAAGTTTTTTCACTCAAATTAATTAATATAAATAAAAATTGTATTACAGAAATTGGTGAATACTTTTTTTTTTTGTCTATTGCATTATAAATATAATATAAAACATCACGATGCCGGAATCTTTGAAGCATTTGTGGCAAAATTTTTTATCTGATTTGCTTCTCTAGACCTCCTATTGAAACATGAATTTCATGAAAAATTTTTATAATATAATTTAAATAGTTTTGTGTATAAGTAATTTGAAAACCACAAATGAAATGATGAACTTTTGTTCTTATCATTGAGCAAGAAATAAAAGTTTTTTATATTTGTCTTTATGGTTGTGTTTCTGTTGCCTGTAAAACTAATATGTGTGTACTTACCTAGCGGGAACTAGAAGGAGTAAGGATGCCTTCTAGAAGACCTCTGTATGCCTTCTTTTGGATGTAGAAGGCCTGCTCGCTCCATTCCATACTCATATCTTTTTTTACACGCGTTGTCATGGCGGAGCAGGCCTCCTATTCTTGCTTCTTTCGCCAGAGATTCTGGAAGGGCTTCAAATTAATGTATTTCGCTTTTGCTTTGGTAAAAAAAAACAAAACAAAACATGTTACTCCTTCTCTTCTCTCTTCTCATAGGAGGAAGTGTGGAATGTGTATCGTATATTTTATGCGAAAGAGTCCTTTAATAAGGCCTGCACAAAGGAGGTCTTCTTAGTTTTACCGCTGGGTAAGTATGTATATATGTATGTGTGTACATAGCACATAGCTAAGAATGCCTTAGTGTTGCCTTTATTCAACATTGAGGCAACAAACACATAAAAAACTAAATCGATTAGTTAACAATCTGAAATGATACAATAGCAGAATGTGGGCAAAGTGGGATATCGACACTAAATGGCTGAAACAGTAAAAAAAAAGAGTAAAATTGCAAATCTCTTTGAAAATACCCTCAAGCTTAATTAAAGTTAAATATTTGTACTTTTCTTTTTGCTCTCTTAATCAAAAGCTATTAAATAAAGATTTAAGATTTCGAATGAATTAAGTACGAAATAGTTCAAACATTTACTATTATACGATATTTGTCTGTGAAGTAAAACTGTATAGAAGATACTTACAAGATAAGATATGTTATAAACTTCTCGTACAAACTAACAGCTTTTTAATTGTGTTAAAATACTTTAACAAGAGTTAAATATTTACGAAAAATTTAAAGAAAATTAAAAAAGTATTTAAACATTTTTCTTGGTTTTAATACAAATTTAAGATGTATGAAATGAAAACTTTAGGTAAATAGCATTTAATTAGGCAAAAGTTTTAGCTTTTTTTTGCTCTCACAATCTTCAATTCTAAAAAGTCATTACAAAAGCCTTTTTGACATTTATTTTTTGCCTGATGATGTAGAGTTTTATGCCTTTTAAGCAAGTTCCTGAAAGTTCCACTTTTCACGGTACTCGAACTTCTTTTTTAATTAATCTGTGAAATGACCGCCTCACTGTGGCACCTTTTCCCAAAAACCGTGGCAAAAATACAAAATTTGATGACAAAATTTTGTAAAATAAATGAACACATCGTATAAAGACCATTTTACTGATCAGAATTCAAAAACGTTTTTCTTAATTGGATAAGAATTAAAGCTGGTGGATCTGCTTAAAGTTGACAGTTTTTTAGAAAGTCCAAAAAAATGTGATTTTGAGAAAAAAAAAACATTTTAGAATTGAAGTGTCAGAAATATTGCCATGTGATCACTACTTTTTTGGTATTGTTTGAAAGGTATATTTATTGTTTATTAAAAAAAGTAAGAAAATTTCCACTAGATACCCTACTTTTTCGGCAGTTGCCGTTTTTCAGACACCCTATATTTAGAGACTTTTTACAAATAAAATAGAGAATATCTAAAAATGGGCAAAAATGGTCACGCCCATATTTTCTTAGCATATTTACTACACAGTACTTTAAATAATTAAGCTAAATTGGGCCACAAAAAATTACAGGTTTTCTTGAAATTTGATGAAAGATGTTACAATCTTATAGCCAGCGCTGCCACAGCCAAGATATTTTTGCAACCAAAATTAAAAAAAAATTGCCAAATAAGGAAAAAAGCTACCAAAATTTTAATATTTTTTATATTTTATGTTATCTTACAGCACAAAAATGTAAATATAAGTGGAACTTATTGACATATTTTTGTTAATGTATGCATATGTGCCTACTTATAAATATGTATGTAGCCTTATTTCATTGAAATATATATAATCGTATAGAAAGATCAAATCTTAGTTTTCTTTTTTTACAAAAATAAGAGAAAAATAACTTGTACTTTATGTTATAAAATGTATTTTATTTCTAAAAGATAAAAAATTATTTTATATATGTAACAAAGATGCGTTCCAAATATGAAAAGAAATTATTCTCTCTATAAAATTGTTTTCTCTGCATCACTTGTTACTAATACTTATTGCTTCTCGTTAATACGAAATTTTCGCAGTAACTTTTTACCTACATTTTTCTTTAATTCTCTTTTAAGTTGATAGCCTTTGTACACCATTCGTCAATAAAGTCTTCAAAACTCACCATAAAAAGTCATAGTATGAATCCGATATAAATGATAAACAATATTTTGCTGTGTCAAACAGGTAGGCATAACTATTACAATTTGTTTATTTATTTAAATTTAAGAACACATTATGAAAATAGTCAGTTAGTTTTAAAACTTGGTTTTTACACTAAGTCCTGATTCACACACGTCAGGTCTGAGTCGTCAAGTCTTGAGTTTTTAGGAGAGAGAGAAAAAGAGAAAGGAAAGGCGTACATACTTGACCGTACCTGTCAAGTTTGCTTTTTCGTTTTGTTTTGTCATTCGTAATACTTTATTTGATTAGACTTGACTTGACGGTGTGTATGAACGCAAATGCAGGTTCAAAAGAAAATTGAACAAAAACTGATCAGGTGAACGTGAGGTGTGTGAATCAGGACTAAGTAAAATAAAAACTGCAGTTGTATATAATCCAGTTAATTGTGGTTTGAACCTTTTTATTTTTGGGTATAAATTAATCTGCAATTGTGTAATGCAATCATTTAAGGTTTTACTTTGAAAAAGTAGTGATCAGTACCAGAACTCATAATGACATTTCAAAATTCGGAATTGTTCGAGTTATTTAGAAAATCACATAATGAAAATGTATTTAATTTGGCAAAGTATAGCATAGAAGAAGCCTTAGCGTTGTTTATGGACTTGGGATTGTCAAAGGAGAAATATAATATTTTACGAAGCTCTTTAAAGAATCATAATGTGTATGTTCTTCCTGGATATAAAAAGGTTACCTCTGCCAAAAAAGTAGCAGTACCATCTAATGTAAAAGTTACTGAAGTATCAGCAGAAGTTGAACTGCAAGACTTAATGGATCATACATCTACAGATTAGACAGAATGAGGATCTTTTTAATATGTTGGCGGCCTCTTCAGACCCACTGATTTCATCGCGGAGACATGTAAGATCTCGAAAGGATTTGGAAGAATATAGTTATAGCTTCGATATGTTAAGTCTATTACAAATCGATCAAAATGTTAATGACTATTTTGAAGAAAACTAACCATTAAAAAAATTAATAAAAATAACTCAATATCATATTATAATATATCATACTATAAAATAATATTATAAATTAACATTAGTATTAAAAATATTTCAATAATTTTTATCTGTAATATAAATAAAAAGAGTTATACATATTAATATAACATGTTATATTAGAGTATCATTTTTTTCTAGACTTCCCTATGAGAATATCATTTAAAGCACAAAAAGTTGTATTTTAAATGTTTGAGAAATTTTAAAAATATCATTACTTCAAAATATATGATTTTTGCGACAGAAAAGGTCAAAGGTGTCATCGTGTCCAATGCCTATCACAATAAGGGAGCACTTATTTTGATCCTAAAAGATTTAAAAATCAAGTGTTTTTTCCCCATTACAAATTTCTTAGTAACTTCAAAAATTATGATGTTTTCAACAAAAAAAAAAACCACTGTGCATAGTGCATCCACAAAGCTATGGCCAATAATGATACTCATCTTTATTAAAATATCTTTCTTACCTTAAGAGTTATGATGTTTGTAATAAAAACAGTCGAAAGCAGACACTGTACACAGTGCCGCGCCTTACCTATGACCGTGCAAATCATGTATATTAAAGCTACAGGAGTTTCCTTTCAAATGCTTTTTAAAATTTTTAAATATCTTTATCAGTTCAAAAGTTATGATTTTTGCAACGAAAAAAGTCAAAAGGCCCCACTGTGCGCCTTTGGTTCCAATGTGCGTCGCCCAGGTAATGTTCATATAATGTAATATATCATTTGGATAGATTTTATACATAATAAGGCCCTTAATTTATCTTGGGATTACGCCCTACATCGCAAAAAAAATAATTTACTTATTTTGAATCAAATCGTTCTACTGATGTCGAGAGGAATAATTATGGACAAATTAAATCAGGCTAAAGTTCGTATCGCTTTGTAAGCCAAATTGCATGTGATAATTATTAATGAACAAATAACACCAAAGTTAATTGTAAATATTCTGACAAACGCTTAGTAGAACGGAACAACTAGCTGTTGTTCATCATTTAACCTCATCAAATCATAAATATAGAAACAAATGAAGTTGTAAAAAATAATAATAAAACTAAAATTAATAGACATGGGCTTGTGGCAAAAAATAAATAAAAAATATATTTAATAGTTAAGTAGAACAAAAATAAGCAAATTAACTAACATGTGCATAAATAGTAAAGAACAAATGACAATGGCAAGACTGTTATAAATTTAGAGATGGTAAAATTACATTTGCAATAATGGCTGAGTATGTAAAGCAGGTATCTACATGAGCTGACACCACACACAGTGGAATCAAACACAAAGAACGCTGATGATAAAGGTGTAGCGCCTAGTTGTTCCGTTCTACTACGTGTTTGTTAGAATATTTACAATTAACTTTGGTGTATAAAGCTATAAGAACTTTAGTCTAATCAAAATCATATACTCGTATATAGAAAAAAAATTAAGTTCGAATAATAATAATAAAAAAATATTATATTTTAATCATTTTGGAAACTGAACACTTTGCTCTCCGTCTTAGTATCTTTGGTCGTTATTTCACGTTTTCTTTCTTATTATTCCTATTTGCTTTTTGTTGAAGTTTGGACTTGGTATGTTTTATAATGAGAGTTTTGTGGATTAATTGAAATATTAAAATTTTCTGTCACACCCGTCACACTAAAAACTTAATAAAACTGTTACAGTAGATAATAAATACTGAATAGCTTCCAACAATAAGAAAGTAAGCGCATTTACGGTCATCATTGCAAAAGTGGTGTTACACACATTTTTCTAAATACATTCTTTACATTATCAACTATCAACAATTTTAGAGTATAGTAATCCATCTTTTGTTCTTCAAAAGAAGATGGAGTTGAAAAATCATTTTTGCACAAAACATAATATATCACAGTAATAAAGCAATGTACAAATTAAGTAGAGCAACTAAGTAATAAAATAGTTTGGGGTTACACCTTTCTTGCTGTGATAGCCACAATTGAGAATAGGAGTATATATAATACAATTTAACACACCTACTAAACACATTTTATAAAGCTGACTGCCAACTTTTCTTGCTGAGGAATTTCAAAAATTTATTTGTTGATGGCTTAGCATGTCTAGATGTATTTCGTTACAGCTAAGCAACAGCTCAATAGACTTCAACAATAATTTAAAAAGGTTACAAAACCTCAATGCTTATAGAAAACTCTTAAAGGGCATTTATATTGTCTCCAAATCTAATCTAGTAAATCTTGAGCTAAATCTAAATACAAAACCAAATCCAATTTTGTAGGAAATCTACTTAAAATCTAATATTTTTATTTTATTTTTACTACCCTGTACAACATATTTATATAAAAGATTATTTAATTAGCTACGGTCTGCTTAAAAAGGTGCGTGAATTGGCTACATTGCAGTTGTTTAGTTGTAGTAGTTTAGTAGTTGTAAAATTTTTTGTAGTTTAGTTGTAAAATTTTTCAGTTATAGGGCATTTATATCAGGACAAAATCTAGCATATTTTGATTAAAATCTTTACGAAAATCTATACCGTTTACACTAGCTTTTTTTTGACAATTATCAAGATCTTTTTTATCCAAAACAAAACCCATCAACCGATTTTTTTTCCAAAACTACAACCAAATAACTGCAATGCAGCCAATTCACACACCTTTTTAAGCAGACCGTAGCTAATTCACTCACCTTTTGTTGTACAGGGTAGTAAAGAATAAATAAAAATATTGGATTTTTATTATATATCTTACAAATCTACTGAAAAGTTAGATTTTGTTTTGTATGGGAAATCTGAAAAAAGAAACAGCTTGATTTAGCTTGAAATCTCGAAAGTATTAGCACTATTAATAGGTTTTATTTTTTATATAAAAATCTTGATAAGTGTCAAAAGAAGTTGGTGGGAACGGTATAGATTTTCATAAAAATTTTAACTAAAATCTGCTAGATTTTGTGCAGCTGTAAATGACCTATTAAATAAATTTTTTAAATTCGTATTCATTTTTACAATCATAAAAATAAAATATTGAAATAAAGTTATCACAGAATATTAGAATATCTTTTTTTTTGCAAATTACGTATCTACTTAGATATGTCAATAAAATACGATTTCTAATATAAAATCGCAGACAAATAATCCCATTACATTTCTGATATTAAATAGTTCAACCCCTTGAAATTCTTTGCACTTTATGACTAAAATAACACCAAGCCAAATTAAAGCGCGTACACATACGCCAGCATATTTTTAATTATACAATAATTTTTGCAAAATGTCACGATTCGCACGCATAAATTTATAAATTTCCAATATAACGAGTAAAACTACTAACATGGAATTTTTATTGCTTTTGGAATTGAAAGTTCAATAAAGTATTCACATTGTTAATCAAAGAAAGCATACAAAGCAAATAAAAAGCTGATATTCATATAAACTAATACGTGCTCAAAATTATTGCAAATGTGTTCGAATGCGGTGGGTAAATTTTCACGAGTATTTGTATTGAAAAAGATACCTAAATGCAAAAAATTTAGATAGGAGGACAAACTAATGTAATATGTGATAAGAGCTAAATCAAGCTGCTTTTTTCCAGATTTCCCATACAAAACGAGATCTAATTTTTCTGTAGATTTGTACGAAATCTAATAAAAATCTAATGTTTTTATTTATTCTTTACTACCCTGTACAACAAAAGGTGAGTGAATTAGCTACGGTCTGCTTAAAAAAGTGTGTGAATTGGCTACAATGCAGTTGTTTGGTTGTAGTTTTGGAAACAAATCGGTTGATGGGTTTTGCTTTGGATAAAAAAAAATGTTGATAAATGTCAAAAAAAGCTGGTGTAAACTGTATAGATTTTCATACAGATTTTAATCAAAATATGGTAGATTTTGTGCTGATGTAAATGCTCTATAAGATCCAATATAGAAAAAAGAAAATACGCCACAATTTAAATATTTTTAAAACAAAAAATTCATAATACATGCAGATATACCTTTTATGCATGAGAGGCTTAAATTATGTTTTTTTTATAGTATAGTAATATAGTAATGCTATACTTATGAATATAAAATTACATAATAATTTTAAATTGAATTTCTTATATTTAATAAATAACCTACCACTCTAAAATAATAAGCTGAATGTCCTTGCAGAAGTCCGGAGCTATTCGAGTAAAATATTTTGCAAATAACCTGGATGGAAAATATGGTTTTCGATACCGAATTCTTTTTTCATAAAATTCAGTGCAAGCTTTATTACATTTTATTCCAGATCGAATGCAACAATTTGACGCCTGTCTCTCCTATTACGATTGACAGTAAATAATGTAAGTCTTATTTCTAGTCAATGTATAAACAGAAAAAAGTATTATGAACAATTTTGCAATATCGATTAAAATTTTGTAATATCAATTTAAAGATTAATAAAATTTGTACTTTGTTAACAAATTTGATACACCAAGACGACAGTAAATGTATTCACTTGTCTACTCTTTATCGGCAGCAATAACCTCTTATTCATAATCTCTTGCTAATCTCGAAGGCTTTGAATTTAATGTCGAAAAAAATTAGACAAGTGACAATATTTACTGTCGTCCTGATGTGACGTCGACGACCCCATTCACAATAAGGGGGAATATGAATTAAGTTTTTCCGCTCGAATAAATTAAAACAATTAAATATTTAATTGAAAATATTAAGTGAACAGTTTTTTCTGTGTAGAACAATTGGTACAATTTTATAAATATTGAGAAGATTTCATATTTTTTTGCAATTCAATACTTTGTGACGGCCAAAGTCTCAAGCTCGTTTTGGCCCACAACCACTGAAGTTCGTTACTTATGTAGTTATTATTATTAATACTGATTTATGTGCATTGTCATTATTACCTTACCCGTTAATAAGCAATGAATTTTATATTTAATTCTGTTATTTATTTTTATTCAACCGCAAGAAACAGGTTTTAATTATCATTACATTTATACTCTTAATTTCATTATTATCTTTTATGCTAAACAAGCAATGAATTGTCTACGTATCTCCTATATTAGTTACATAGAATGAGAACAAGAGACACCACAGACGCTCTCTGCTTGTAACGTTCGTATGGGTGTATACTTGTATGTGTGGTACTTAAAGAGCATAAAAGGCTGTTAGTCACCACACCACATTTTCAACACACACTCTGGTTAACGTTTGTGTGATTGTAGTATTGTTGTGCATGGTATAGAAATGGTATAACAAGCGACTCAATACAGAACAAAGTTGAGTTTGCTTGCAGCGCTCGCTACGGTAAGACGAATATTGGACGACGGTTACTTGTCTAATATTTTGACTTTCTATAGCCACATTGGAGCAAGAGTAGATATTGGAATTCGGCTACGAATCCAATCTCTACAACCTGGAGTAAACTCTCGATAAGGTCCAGTACTAGGAGTGAAGGGAGGCTACCTTGGAATACACACTTCTAAGGCGAATCTCATCACTAGTAATTCCACGAGTGAGGAGAGGCTGTCGCTGGTGTCCAGGCTACTGGTTCCAAGACGAATCTCATCACTAGAAAATTTACGAGTAAGAGGAGGCTGTCTCTGGTGACCCGGTTCCGGGCTCCAAGACGAATCCCCACACTAGTAAATTAGGGCCTTCTGCCATTAATTAAATTGTTGTAATTATATTTGAATTTAAAGAATAAACCAAAAGTGTGGAAATTGTATTTTAGAATTAAATCTAGTTTGGCTTAAGTAAATTGCATTTGGCAATAAAATTTTCAATATAAATTGTAAATAAAGTGAATTTTTGTAACGTAAAGGAAATCAGATCGGTTTTTTATTTACTCCACACACGATCCTGGCCTCCGCTGAGTCTACCCCAGCTAAGAGCGGAATCGTGTCGTTACATTGGCGCCCGAGCAGGGACATATTTGTTCCAAATTATAAAGAAAACATTTTGATTGTTATCTAAACATAAATAAAAGACTGATCTAAACGTTATAAAATACGCACATACACACGGCTACGAACTGTAAGATTGCCATTTTTCTGTACACGTCCAACATGATTAAAACCACGTGGGTATACTCCCTGAAAAAGGAAGAGCTGGTTAGCTACCTAAACCAGTGCGAGCAAAGCACAGCCGGCACTGTAGAAGAATTACGAAAACGATTGGCGAAATATTTGAGCCTAGACCACGACGAAGAGTATACTAAAAGGTTCCTCGAGTGGCAGGCCAGACACGACTCTCATGCTCCGAGTACGTCAAACACCTGCCTATCCCTGCCAGAAACTGACACTACCAAAACAGTTTCCACACCATCAAAAGCAGAAATTCCTGAGCCAACGACAGCACCACTAGCTATAAGCCGGCCAACCACGGAAACCCGAGTAGCAGCTATTGAGCTCGTCCGCAAATGGGGGCTACGTTATGATGGAGGGAAGGACCCACTAGGATTCATCGAGCGGGTAGAAGAACTGTCCAGCATGTACGAGCTCGACCTAAATCTTATACTACGCGTCATGACCGAGCTTTTCCGAGACAGGGCTCTCATTTGGTATCGGAACAACAATAAGCAATGGGAGCAGTGGTCAGAGTTCAAACGTAACTTCTACGAGTTTTTCCTCCCAACCCGATACTTCGAGAAACTAGAGGACGAAATTCGGAAAAGGGTTCAGCGGCCGCGTGAGGCATTCAAGGACTACATGCTAGCCCTACAAGACCTTATGCGCCACGCTCAGCTAAGCCCAGAACAAAAACTGGAGCGCATATTCCGCAATGCCCATGCAGATTACCAATGGTACATCCGGCGGAAAGATTTTTCAACTCTGGATGAACTCATGGCACTTGCTGCCGATTTAGAGAGTATCCCGAGTGGCCCACAGCATACGCGTGGAGAACAGCACCGTATGATAACTAACACCACACAAGTAAAAGGGAACGTACCACAGCAAGAGCATAGCGCAGTACGTGTCTCAAGGGCCAATGGTGACGCAACATATTTAACATGGGAAGCAGACAAATTAAAAGCAGTTCTCAGGGTGGAGAATCAGCTGACAACTGCCATTATAGATACAGGTGCAACTCGCAGTTTCGTCACTCCAGGGTTGGTAACAAAACTATTCAACAAACCCCAGTTTCTGCCCGTAGCAATCGATGCGCGCATGGCTGATGGCTCTAAAACCACCATCAAAGACGCAGTGCAGTGCCGGGTAACACTGGGCAACAAAACTGGCAGCCACGATTTCTTGGTAATGGAATCATCAACAGAACCCATGATTTTAGGCGTAGATTTCTTGAAGTCCTTCAACACCACAGTGACATGTGCTGGGCGAGCCGCACATGCTAACTCCAAGAGGGCGGAAAAGAAAAAGGTAAGCCAAAATAAAGCTAGAATAAGTGGTCGTCGAAAGGTTGCCATACGTCGTATCGACCAGATGAGTCCACAACGACAAATTAAACAGTTTCGTGACGAAGAATTATCAAAACTTCAGAAAATGCAAGGACGGTCCTGCGCCGCAACTCATAGCATAGTGATGAAAGACGAACGACCCATCAAGGTACGTTATGCGTCACAAAATCCCACTGCAAGAATAACCGGCCACCAGGAACAGCAGACGTTAATAGGGCAGTCCGCAGGCCCACGTGGTGTATCAAAATCCCCGAGTCCGTTGGACATCAACGAGATCGTAACTGGAGTACCGTTATCCGTAATCCCGGGGCGAGGTTGGCACAACCGTTCACCCGATTGCTACGACAGAAGTGAAGTACGGCAGACAACAAGTTACATCAAGGGTCCGGGGCGGTCGCCCGCCACACAATCCATGATGCCGACACAAAGTCGTTCCGCAACACTACAGGCCGACATCGTCACCCCTGACGTTTCCGAAGTAACGTCGCTGGCCACATCGGCAAATACGGGACCGACGGACATCCCCGTTAACAAGGCCCCCGAAACTGTGCAGGCGGAAATAAGAAAGAATCTTGAACGGGCCAGAGGAAAAAAGGGTTTCCGGTGGCTAATGGTAGTGAACGAGCAACGATACCGGATTATCATCAGGCGAACTGGGGAGGTGCGTATACAATTGTTCAACCCATGTCTCAAAACGCCACTCGAAGAAGGGAGGTAATGTGACGGCCAAAGTCTCAAGCTCGTTTTGGCCCACAACCACTGAAGTTCGTTACTTATGTAGTTATTATTATTAATACTGATTTATGTGCATTGTCATTATTACCTTACCCGTTAATAAGCAATGAATTTTATATTTAATTCTGTTATTTATTTTTATTCAACCGCAAGAAACAGGTTTTAATTATCATTACATTTATACTCTTAATTTCATTATTATCTTTTATGCTAAACAAGCAATGAATTGTCTACGTATCTCCTATATTAGTTACATAGAATGAGAACAAGAGACACCACAGACGCTCTCTGCTTGTAACGTTCGTATGGGTGTATACTTGTATGTGTGGTACTTAAAGAGCATAAAAGGCTGTTAGTCACCACACCACATTTTCAACACACACTCTGGTTAACGTTTGTGTGATTGTAGTATTGTTGTGCATGGTATAGAAATGGTATAACAAGCGACTCAATACAGAACAAAGTTGAGTTTGCTTGCAGCGCTCGCTACGGTAAGACGAATATTGGACGACGGTTACTTGTCTAATATTTTGACTTTCTATAGCCACATTGGAGCAAGAGTAGATATTGGAATTCGGCTACGAATCCAATCTCTACAACCTGGAGTAAACTCTCGATAAGGTCCAGTACTAGGAGTGAAGGGAGGCTACCTTGGAATACACACTTCTAAGGCGAATCTCATCACTAGTAATTCCACGAGTGAGGAGAGGCTGTCGCTGGTGTCCAGGCTACTGGTTCCAAGACGAATCTCATCACTAGAAAATTTACGAGTAAGAGGAGGCTGTCTCTGGTGACCCGGTTCCGGGCTCCAAGACGAATCCCCACACTAGTAAATTAGGGCCTTCTGCCATTAATTAAATTGTTGTAATTATATTTGAATTTAAAGAATAAACCAAAAGTGTGGAAATTGTATTTTAGAATTAAATCTAGTTTGGCTTAAGTAAATTGCATTTGGCAATAAAATTTTCAATATAAATTGTAAATAAAGTGAATTTTTGTAACGTAAAGGAAATCAGATCGGTTTTTTATTTACTCCACACACGATCCTGGCCTCCGCTGAGTCTACCCCAGCTAAGAGCGGAATCGTGTCGTTACAACTTTTTCATATACGTTTCCTTATCTATACAAGTTCTGCTGTACACATGATAATAAATTTTTTTAGAGCATACGCACAACCTATGTGTGTATGGATATACCATACATGCATTTTTTTGCTACGAAGTATTTGCTTCTTTACTTACATACATACCTACACTAATTATAACAAATGGCTTACAAAAAGTGTTGTTCAGTGTTTGTTTTTTAAGACTTCGCTACAATAAAGCATTTGAAAAATCCCTCATGTCTTGAAAGTTCTTTTAAATGCATTTACGCAAGGCTTTATTACCATACCTGTGAATTTTCATTGAAGTGTTAATTTCCACACGAATTTCTTTTTTCAATTTATGGCCTGTTTCTACATAACAAGTCAGTCATCAGACCAGCAAGCGGTACACAGGCGAGTACGTAACAAAATGAGTTTTTATAGTACACTTGTCTAGCTTACGTTATATTTGGTATCACTTTTTGTATTTTTAATTTCATTATTGCCATGGTATACAATTTAGTATTTGAATTATTGAATGGCAGCCCTAGTAGAAAATCACACAAAATAAAAAACAGCTGCTTTTAAATTACAATTCAATATTAGGTCAGTTCGTTTATTT
Source organism: Tachina lurida (assembly GCA_944452675.1). Classification (NCBI taxonomy): domain Eukaryota; kingdom Metazoa; phylum Arthropoda; class Insecta; order Diptera; family Tachinidae; genus Tachina; species Tachina lurida. Next base: position 42,549,102 of record OX101752.1, read on the forward strand.
TTCAAGCAAAATCGAGTAACCGAATAAATCCTGAGAATTTTTGCACCAGAAGCAATAAAAAAATGTTGGATAAATCAAAAGAGGCTGCATCATAGATTTTTAATTAATAACATCGATAGTGACACACTTTTTATTTTCGGTATATTATATTTTTTTCAAAAATTGCAAAAACATTAAGATTTGGCTGAAATAATTGAAAAAGCTTTCGTGCTGCATGTCTTTCAAGTAGTCGTGTGTGTACTGGCTTTCACATCGTTTTCACATTTTTTCTTGTGAGTTCGGATGTTAAAACATATCCTACGCCTGTTTAAGTTGAAATTTGGAAAATAAAAATTTATAGTGTGTGTTCTAGCATCCGAATTTAGACGAGCACAACTTAAAAATTGACGATTTCAAACTTTTAGATTTTTTCGTTTTCGATTTTGAGCAAAAAACTCGTATTCTTTTCACTTGTTAACAGTCTTGTGAAAAGAATACGAGTTTTTTTGCTCAAAAGTGAAAACAAAAAAATCTAAAAGTTTGAAATCGTCCATTTCCAAATTGTTTTCTTCTAAATTCGGATGCTAGAACACATACTCTTAATTTGTATTTTCTAAATTTCAACTTAAACAGGCGTATCATGTGTTTTAACATACGAATTCACAAGAAAACATGTGAAAACGATGTGGAAGCCAGAACATACACGAGTTAAAATTATTGTACTTGCTTAAATAAACATGGTTGGCATTTTACGACTTCAAATTCGACTATTTGTAGTTTATAAAAGAAAACAAGCTATATTTTTCGTTAATCTAGTACAATACGCCTGACTTTCGCGGCAAAGTCGCCAATAACAATAAGGGTGGCGTTGGCTGAAGTAGTTAGCACGTTGACTACAAAACCGAAGGTCCTGGGTTCAATCCCTGTATCCGACAGTCATTAAATAACAACACCACGCATTTTTCTGATGTGCATTAGTGTCCCTTTGTGTCAGTTGTTGTAGGGAAGTTCAAGTGATGAAGGCATAGTCACTGGTCACTGAACTACACCGACTTCAGTAGATACTAATCCTAATATAAGATCAAAGCGCCCTCCTTCGTTGTGTAGCAAAATCATCGGCGAAGTAAAATAATCAATAAAATGGCTACAAGACACAGCTTCAAAAAATTAATACGCCCCATTTAACATCAGAGAGGCACTGCAACACTGCATTATTAAAAAAAAACGTGCGAAAAGCAGAGTTGTAAAAGAATGAAGCTTTCCTCTATCTCTTCTTTCACCACCTGTCTTCTCTCTCACTATCCCTTTCCTAAAGAAGCTAACACCTAGTATTAGCAGTAGGCATTAATTGCCTGAGTGTTAGTTCTCTTAAAAAAAAAAAAAAAAAAAAAAAAAAGTGCAGTGCTTAGTTAACCTGAAAATTACGGATATGATGGAACTTTTGGGTTTAATATCTTTCAATAGATTTGAAATGTGGAAAAATATATTAGAGATATAAAAAATATATTTCAATATTTCATATACATAAAACAGATATATGTATACTCTTTTTTTTTAAATATGTTGAAAACGAGTGAATAATTTACCTAAAAATAAAATTTACAAAAAAGAAAAGTGAATTTTCGGCAACCATTTATTCAGTAAGAACTTCCAATTCCTCAGGCTCAAATTACTCTCTCAAGATTTTGTATAAGCGAACAAAACTCAATATAATACAGCGAAGCTCAGTAAAAAGGTTCAGGTACTCGAACAAACCTATTATTACTTTCCTTGACAAATTTATGTGAACAAAATTTAAAGTAAAGTTGCGATGAAAATATATGGTATATAATGTAAGAATGTTTGTATTTATGCTAACAGCTTCCATAATGATTCAATTAGACGATTGTGTGGACATTAAATTTCTTCTTTAATGAATAAAAACCTATTTAAATTTCCACACAAGTACTCAGAAAAAGTTGACACTTGTTTTATGGAACCCCAAAGCCAACTTTTGTACTCATATGGACAAAATTTTTTAGTTACTTGCAATGTAGAAATATGCCATTAATTTCGAAATCAACTTTATTTAAATAATAGAAATTTTAATACATATAAAGAAAAATATCTTTGAAATGTCATGTCGCTTATACGCGCGCCTACAGCCCATAATTTTTGATGTGTGTTAACAATGAAAACTTCCAGAAAGCAGTTTAATAATTTTATTTCCTTAGACATGTTTGAGATGATTTTTATCGAGAAATTTAAAAATTTATGAAGATAATCTGCAATTCCGAGCTCAGCGAAAGTAATTCCATACATAAATAATTTTATATGAATAATTAATTCTTATATGTGTTGTATAGATTTAACTCGCTCGAATCACACTATTTACTAGACTTGGGTCGAACTCGTTCACTAGTTCATTTTTGCCACAAACCAATGATCAAACCCATTTAAATTACATGGGTTTGATAATTGGTTTGTGGCAAAAATGAACTAGTGAACGAGTTCGACCCAAGTCTAGACCCAAGTCTAATTTACAATTACAGCAACTTAAATTAAATTACAAAAAAAAACAACAACAACAATTTCGAAAAAATTATTTTATATTCACAATAGGGGCGTTATATTTTCTCAACTATTTATTGCCAACACTAACTTTCGATGATGACTTAGCTAAAGGTGGTTGTTATCTAGGACTATTATAGCATACATAATACCATAAGTCAAGACACCCTCCACTCAAGGTTTCCTATAATTTATATTGTACCTACCCTGTATAAAAAATGTACAGACATGATGAGTGAATTAGCTACGGTATTCTTAAGAAGGTTTGTGAATTGGCTACAGTTGTTTGGCAGCAGTTATGGAAAATTTTTAGTTAATGGGTTTTGTTTTGGATGAAAAAATCTTGATAAATCATCATTGGTTTGCCGCACAGAAGGGGTGAAAAACTATCGGTGGCACTATCGATACTATCGATAGTTAATTTTTCCGACTATCAATGTTTTAATTCTGCAATCGATTAATACTTGGAAACAATAGTAAATACAGGCAAATCCCGGTATAACGAACGATATAATGTCAGGGTCATTCGTTATACCGAAAAATTCGTTATATCGGAAAGATTTTTTTTTTCAAGTCTTATTTTAACTTTTATTATTGTAGACATGATGCAATATAATAAAAAGAAGGGGGCAACTTTTTTTTTGAAATAAGCTATCAAATTCAAACTTACGGTATCATTTTTTTTTAAATGCTGCTATAAATTTTGTTAAATATTTTTATTTGAAGCTCGTTATACAGAACACACCTTTATCAAAATATTTGCTATATAAAGTAGAATTAAATGTTATAAATATGATGCTAGCAAGTTTTTGTTTCTTATTTTGCAATTTTTTCTTTATCATTCGTTATATTCAGTATAAAATTAGGATATTATTCGCTATATAAAGTTGTTAGTGTAAAATATTTGGACGTTCGTTATATCGGATTTAATTCACGTGGAGGGCTCTCTAGATCTGTCCTCCGATCACTCTCCCAAAATAGTTACAATTTTCAACCCACTAAGGAGTGATTTAACTAACTCATATGCGAAAACGATTAATAGGGTCAACTGGCTAGGATTCAAAAAATATATTAGTAGTCACTGCGTAGAAAACATTCAGCTTAGATCACCTGATGATATTGAATTTAATATTGCCAATCTTAACGAATATATTAAACAGGCTGCTGAGCATGCCACTACTTCCTATCCGCAGACTGGCTTTAATAGAATTTATTCTACGGAAATTGAAAAGACTTCATAACTGGAAAAGTATTTAGAAGGTCTTGATGTAACGTCAACATCTAATTACTCTTTATGGCGCGCTACTAGAAATCTTAAAAGACCCGTTGATCTCAAATCACCACTGCGTACTTCGACCGGAGGCTGGGCAAGAAGCGATAGTGAGAAAGGTAACTTATTTTCTGAGCATTTAAAATCTGTATTCACTCCCAATTCATGTACGGGTGCTGCCGGATTACCGAGTGAGGTATCTCTACCCCCTCGTCCCTTAAGGTTTAAGATGCGTGAACTACAAAAAATTGTTGCTGAACTCGACCCGAAGAAAGCTCCAGGTATTGATGGCATTAGTAACAAGATGCTGATGAACTTGCCTCATATTGCAATAAGAATCTTGCTATTTATTTTTAATGCAATTTTACGAATGCAGTATTTTCCACATAACTGGAAACATGTCAAGATTAAAATGATTCCAAGGCCAGGCAAAGATCTTACCAAGGCTGAGTCATATAGGCCTATAAGCTTACTATCAACAATTTCAAAGCTTTTCGAAAAGCTGCTCATGACTAAATTGTCCACAATTTTAGCTGATAGTGGGTGCATCACGGACCATCAATTTGGCTTTAGAAGTCAGCATAGCACTATTGAGCAAACGCATAGATTGGTTCAAGTTGTAAGGAGGACATTTGAAGAAAAGAAGTATTGTTCTGCCCTTTTTATTGATGTTTCTCAGGCATTTGATAAAGTATGGCACGAAGGCCTAGTTTTAAAATTGAAGACATACCTACCATTAAACATACAAAAGCTTTTGGAAAGTTATATTGTTGATAGGAAATTTACCGTTGTGGAAGGAGACTTCATGAGTGTACCCGAGTCTATCTATATCTTCTGGTGTGCCACAGGGTAGTATTCTGGGGCCAGTCTTGTATTTAATATATACTTGTGATATGCCTGTGAGCAATAACATCCACACTTCTACATTTGCCGATGATACAGCCTGTTTGAGTATTCACAAAAACCCTGATGAGGCATCCCGCAATCTCCAAGCACACATTACCCAGCTTGAAATATGGTTGAACTTATGGAGAATTAAAGTCAATGAACAAAAGTGTGTTCATATAACGTTTACCCTAAGAAAAGATACCTGTTCCCCCATTCGAATCAACAATCAAAATATTCCTCAACATTCTCAAGTAAAATACCTTGGCATACACCTTGATCGAAGGCTTACATGGAAATATCATATTGACTCTAAGTTAACCCAAATGAAACTTAAATTAATTCAAATATATTGGTTAATTGGCAGAAATTCAACACTCAGCCTAGACTGCAAACTTTTGATATACAAGTCGCTTTTGAAGCCAATATGGTGCTATGGAATTCAGCTATGGGGCACTGCTTCAGCTTCAAATATTGGGAAAATCCAACGAAGGCAAAACAAAATTTTACGTTTGATAACATCTGCTCCATGGTACGTTAAAAATTCAAATATTCATCGTGATTTAAATATGCCACAAGTGAGTGAAGAAATTGAAAAATACGCAGGCAAATATTTAACAAAACTCGAGTCACATCCTAATCCGCTTGCCCGTAATATTTTGAGCTTTACTGGACACATCCGCTTAGAAAAGAGGGACACAAGGGCTCTTATACTCAACACTCCAGATAGGACTGCTTAATACTTCCTTTTTTTCCTTTTTGATTATCACTACTTGTGTATAATTTATAACTATCACTAAGTTTATGTCCGATACTGGTCGGGCCTAATAATTATATTTAGATTTAAGATTTGATTACTTATTGTTAGTTCATTTTTGAAGATACAATAAATAAATATATATGTATATGAAAAAAAAAAATATCGGATTTTCGTTAAAGCGAGTTTCGTTATACCGATATTTGCCTGTATGTTTCTTTTCATAAACAAAAATATATGGTTGATAGAAAATTTCTTTCACTAATCTCACTTATTTTTCATACAATTATGTATTTGATTTTTGTTATTTATTGAACTGACAAATTAAATTCTATTTTATTTTGTTTTGTTTTGTTTTGTTTAAAAATATTTTGTTTTGCACTTTTAGTGTAAATAAATATGTACATTATACGAGAACCATACAACTTCGATACTATCACGATAGTATCGTTGATACATATATCGATAGTTTTTCTAACTTTTTATTTTGTGGCAATTTGAAATTATGTTCATATAAAATATTAAAGTTAGCTGCATACATTAAAAAAATCTATTGGCCGCTTTTCTACATAAATATTGGGAAACGTATTCAACTCTTTACATTAAAAATATGAATTTAAAATAAAAATTTTAATAAAATATTGAATACATACACAAGAGGTATAAAGAAAAACATTTTTTATTATCATTTTTAACATTTGACTTTAGCTGCACTTTTAAGCAGGAAACCACTATTGTATACCTGCACATTAAGGCAGATAAGTACATTAAAGATAACAGCATTTTAGACCAGCTACGTCCACTCCATATGCACAATGTGCAAACTTTTATAAAGAGCTTTTTGTGCTTTCACACCGACGAGAGTACAACATCCACAACAACAACACAACAGCCAACAATGCTTGCTCTTACTTTGCAAGGAAACAAGAACAAAATTAAGAGCTTTCAAAGCTGTTTACCTGAAATGCAAATATGCGTGTTTGGGTATAGCTGTTTTAGACTTTTCTGCACAAAAAATCGTGCAAAGTAGATTGTGCAGTTAAGTCAAAATTACTGTATAAAGACTTACTATAAACATATTGTTGCTTTGAGCTTGTAAGCTTTTATAGTAAAATAAGGTTTATAGAAAGAAGTATTTCTTTCCTTAATGCTCCAGTACGTACACGAATCTCTATTCTCTAAAAGCTTTAAGCTATAGAAATCCGTTTTCTACGATAAAACTAGTGGTTGTTGTTCTAAATGAAAAGCAAACTTTTGCTTAGAAAGCTTAGGGCCTAAGAAATTACACTTTAAAAGCTCTTTAAACATTAAGAACAATTGTTCTCATTAGATGACGCTGCAATCTTATATGCAATTTCTAAAATTATCACATGAAAATTGTTTTTTTTTAATTTGTATAAATTTTCAAGGCAGGTGGATCGTGTTGGTTTGAGAAACAAAATTATGGAATTTTGTTCTGAACTACATACATATATACGTGCTGATGAATTTGTTAGCCACTCACAGTATAAAATATAACCTACATCCATATGTACATATATCTATCTAAAGTTTCTCATGGTAGAACATTATTTACCAATATATAATTAGTTTCTTATACACAAACACAAAAATAAATAAATTTTAATATTATAAAAAATATAATATATGGCAGTGTGTCTTGTGTGAACACCATTTTAATCCCACAGTTATGTTTTTATTTGAATACAAATTTAAAAGATAAGTGCATATTTTATTGTTTTTAGTGCATATTTGGCGTTTTTAATGTCATATTTTAGGTGCCTAAAGTGCCTATTTTAAATACATTTCCAGTCCTGGTAAACAATTCATGGAAATCTTCAGCTTTTGTCAAAATAATATTTAATAAAATAAATCTAAATACAACAAATGTTAGAAACATATTGGAAAAACCCTCTGAATTTGATTACAGTCGAACTTCCATAACTCGAATCACCATTATCCCAAAAAAACTTCGACTTACGGAGACTTCGAGTTACAGAATTGTATGTGATTTGTTCTTTTAACGCTACTGCCAACCAAATTAGTTCAAGTTAGAGAAAATTCGAGTTAGAGAAGTTCGAGTTATGGAAGTTCGACTGTATATGCAAACAAATTCCTCCCTTAGTATGTAACAAATTCTTAAATTTATTTCATTTATTTATTAAAATAATAAATACTAAAATACTTCCGTTTAATTGTTGCTAAAGCCGTGAAGTTGTAAATTTTTAGACTGTTTCTATTATACCAGTTCTTGTACATAGGAAGAAGCCGGTTGTGTTGGTCAAAATAGGAAGCACTACATATTAACGGCCTGTCCTACGATGTCACCAGAAATCGTTCGATCGAATACTTATATTTGAAACAGCAACAAATTTGCTAATGTTATTATTATTTGCAATACAAGTTGTCGAACGAACAATTTCTGGAGACATCGTGGGATAGGCCGTAAAATAAAAATCTGGCATACCTGCATATCCAATACACTTTTCTCAATAATTTTCTTTAGTGTACTCTTAGGGGTTGAGGTACTTGCTAAATAAAAAAATAGCAACGACAAAAACTTTTTTTACTTTGTGACGATTGAAAGAAAGTCTGGCAGCTGTGCGTACTCATCAAGAGTGTGAGTAATGTGATGATCAGGGAAACCAGAAATATGCTCTAAAAAAAGTGTTTTATGCGCATTCAATATGCAGTCAAAACTTGAAAATATGCACTAAAAACTTAAAAAATATGCTCTTAAAAATAAAATAAACTGGTTTATTTATCAATGAAAATATATTTTTAATTCAAAACTTCAACAACATTTGCATATAATATAAGACAAAAATAAAGGAAACAAAAAAAAAAAGGAAGCAATAGAAAAATTAACAAAGAATAGCTGCCGTGCTAAAAAAATAATTTGAGTTTGAAGTGGACGTTAAAACAAAATTACCATACAAATTTCGACACAAGCAAATAATACAAATTAATTTTTATTGGATACTCTCATAACAATTTAAGTTTAATTTCAAAATATTACGATTTTAGAATTAAGGCTTTGGAACTGTATTTTTTATATGTAAGATAAGATATTTATTTATAATTTTATTGCCATAAACAACAAAACATGGACCTAGAATAGCAAAACTGCATTTGCATTGAAAATTTAGATGGCGAAAAATAGAAATAAATATTTTGACCAATTAACCCAGATAGTGCGGGAAGAATTTTTTCTTAAAAACGTAAATTCTTATTTCAAAAATGAAATTTTAATAAGTTTCTAGAAAAAAATTTTATATATATGTATTTTTTTTCGGTATAGGGTGTCCTTTTGAAAGAACGGTTGGGCCAAGTAGGTTCAAATAATAAAAAATTCTATGAAGTATCAAAATATGCCCTAAAAGCGTAAATTATGCTCTAAAAATTTGAAAATATGCTAAAAATTAGCATGTAAGACTGATATATGCAAAAACATGCTTTAAAGGGTAAAATATGCAAAAATATGCACTAACAAATCGATGCCAAAATTCACAAAAAGTATTGAAACGTATAAATATCTTCTTCTCGTATTAATACGTTACACTAGAAAAAACATGCAATTGCATATTTGCGGTTTCCCTGGTGATGATATTCTTTTACCTAATTTACATTAAGCATTTTTTTTTCATGAAATTAGCTGCATTAACATTTTTTATTTGTCAATAGTAGGTAGGGTTTTTTCTCGTTTTTTTTCCAATTTTATAATATCCCGATTTCCCGGGATTTTTCCTGCGGAATCCCGGGAAATAATAAAACAAATAGTTGCCTACTTTACATATAAAAAACAACTGCTTTCACTTTGGCATTTGTGAAAATTTATTGCGAGCAGCGTTTTTTCTAACAAATTTTATATTTAAAGATATATCTGGTCACATAAATTGATGTTTTAGGCAGGAACATAACAGTTATAAGAGAAATGACCAAAGTTTTTATAACCTTTTTTGAATTTAAATAATGTTTATAACCGTAACCAATATATTATGTAAGTGAGAAATATATTTTTTGTTTAAATAACTATTACAGCAACCAAAAAAGTTTTTTGGTTACCAATGCCCATTGTCGAAAGTAATTTTATTTTTCGGTTATCGCTACAAGAATACACCTCGTATTTTAGATGTAATGGATGCATTTCTAGGGCAAGATATGGAAATATCTTTGGAAAAGTTAACAAAATGGTCATAATATTATATGGATATCTCACGATAATGATTAGTAATAACCTAAAGCAGATAATGGTTATTTTCTAGTAGCCTTTACTTCAGAAAGAAAAAAATATTAATAATTTTCGGTCCCTGGCTTTAAAGTAATTTATTGAAATCATTATTCTCTTTTTTGTTTTTAATAAAATTGTTTTACATGGAAAACTCAATTGTATAGACGTTTCTTAAGAACAAATCTACTGATCTGTTTTGGATCTCAAACCTCGGGTATTTTTTATTTTATGTTTGTTTTTTATTAAATATTCTGTTATTACTTAGATTTATAAGTTGACTTTCTTGATCTCATATAACAAAGTTCTTCGTGTTGGAAAAAAACCTTTAAGAAATTTAAAAACTAAAAGTTAAAATAAAATAAGGTTCTTGTTCTAAAGCCCAATTTTTATTAACATTCGAGTATTTATGTATATAAGATGTGTTTTAGTTAGTGTTTTAAGCTTTCTAATCAAATTTCTGTTAATGCCTGACAAATTTAATGATTATTATTTTTATGGAGCGGGATGTATAAAAAAGTTTCCCGCTTTCCCGGGAAACGAAGAAGTCCGGGAAAAAACTCTAATAGGAGACCTTTAGGAGCAACTTATATCAAAAAAGTTGCTTAAAATGCATCAGAGATTCATTCTACATCAGTTTTTATATAACATTCTATTTTATAGCGCTGCCATTAGCAAAAAGAAAAAGTTTTGTGCAACAAAATTCATAAAATTTCATGAAAAAATGCCTAATGTAAACCAGGTATTTGTAATTTTTATTTCAGACGTTTGCTATTTTTAACTTATTATCTAAACGTAAAACAAATTTCTTCAAATTCGGCCCAGTCGTTGGCAAACTTACACTTTTGTTTTATATCATATATCGTCGGCTTAGAGTGTAAATCTGATAAATCCACTTTTTATAACATGTGACATTTTAATGCATTTCGAGAGAGAAGGAGACACCGCACAGTGGGTAATATATGCTGAATGCATCTCATAATTGATTTTTTTCAAATGTTTGAAATTAATGGTTAACAAGTTCTAGAGTGAAGCTAGAAATTATGGTTATTATAACAGCAGAAGTATTAGAAAATGGCGACGGAACAGCCTACTTACGATTTTGAAGATTTGGGCAGATATAATTATGCCATATTAAGGAGCGTAATTTTAATATTTTCAATTATTATAATTGAAATTTATTTGCTGTTGACTTAGCATGTCTACATACGTATTTCATTGGCGCTTAAACCAAATCATCAGTAGATTTCAACCACAAATTTTGAAGAGTCACAAACCTCTTACTTTATGCATAGGCTTTCAAAAACTATGTATATGAGAATTCATAAAATAATAATATCTTTGAAAGCCTATGCATAAAGTAAGAGGTTACGGCCCTTTTCACAATGTACAATTAAAAGTTAACAGGGACTTCAACGGCAAGTTTTGTATAAAAAACTGTCAGTTAAAGTTCACGTTAACTCTTAATGACACATTGTGAAAAAGGACCTTAAGGTATAATTTTTTATAGCCATGCTATTTATGTGACGATACAGGATACACTATTATAAAGTTATACATTTATTCTTGTTTTGATTTCTTCGTACTTAAAACCAGAGCACGAAACTAAACGAACCAAATTGTTTCATTTTGTTGTGTTTCGTTCTTTGAAGTGAGTGAAAACAATTGCTCAATCTATTTTTGTATTGTTTTTGCAGATGAGGACAATCCAGAAAACACATCCAATTGGCTAACAGCCGCCTCCGGCCACAAACAATACATTTATTTATGGCCCGTTTCACAATAACGAAAGAAAACTTTCGACTGAAAATTTGTATTAAAAACAAACAATAAAATATGAAAATTTGTTCTTGTTTTCAATATAAATTTTAAGTCGAAAGTTTTCTTTCGTTATTGTGAAACAGGCCATTTATCGTACGCCGCTAGAAAAAAAAAATAATAATGGGAAATAAATGGAAACGTTTTCAAATACTTGCTGCAAATTTAACATCATCGTATAATACGAGTGTAATTTTATTGCATTGTTATTTAACAAATTAACTTTGTCTTATATAGCTAAAAAGCATAGCTATAATCGGTCCTAATACACCTCTCTTCTTTTTTAATTATTTTATTGCTTACAATGAAATAAATTAATATTTTTAAATTATATTCTTGTTTACCATGAATTATAAATTTATATATTTTTTTTCAATATTATATATCGTTGGCTTAATCGGCAAATATGCTTAGACCTTTGTTTAATTTTTCAAGTGGGACAAAGAACTATCTAAATTTATTGAAACTAAATGTGTGTGAGGATAACGAAACTATTAATTTTGTTGTTATGAATTAACACAAAAAAGTTATTTGTTAAGTTAATGCAAGTACAATAAATGCAGATTTTTTCCGCTGGACTCAACAGGTGTTTTTTTTATTTTTCCTGGACTTAGCTTATATGCTTACTACTGCATAACAGCAAACAAAAACAATATAGCGATAGTTTAATTTTTGGAAATGATGTGTTTTGAGTTACACTAGCATTCTACATTAAAAACTTACTTTGCTTTAAAAGTGGACTTAGGAGATATTTGCCAACTAAGCCAACAAAATACAAATACTTACATATCGTTATAATGTATAATATATCATATAATAATAATTTATTAAAAACTAACAAATATAAAATAAATAATTTATTTCATTATAAATAATAATTATCAAACTATTTTGTACCAAAAACTCATTCAAATAATCACCAAAATAAATAAAAGAAGAGATGTATGTGTCTTAGGACACCCAGTTAGAGCTATGCTGCTTAGGTATATAAAACAAATTTCATGTGTTGTATTACAATGCAATAAAATTATATTATATGATGATGTAAAGCTCTCCGCAAATATCTCAAAACGTTTCCATTATTTTCTTCTCTAACTGCGTGCGATTAATGTATTGTTTGTGGCCGGCTTCGTTGTGTGGTTTGTGCTCATGTGCAAAAGCAGCACAAAAACAAATTGAGCAATCGTTATCATTGTTTTTGTTATTGTTTCTATTTCACACACTTTGTACAAAGAAATCAAAACAAAAATAAATTTATAACTGTAATAGTGTCGATTATTTTTGTTACAAAAATCACGTCCTAGTTCCTGTATCGCACCATAAAGAGCATAGCTCCAAATAGTTCCCTAAACTGCTTCGCACTTTCTCTTTATTGATAAATATTATTTTTCTGAAAGCCCCCAACACATGATTTATTGTCTTTAAATTTTTTGTAGTTTTATTCTAATTGATTGTGCTTTGTACACAATATGTCAGATACTGTGTAAAGGGCTGCTTAGACTATTATACTTTGTATTAATACATACAAGTAATACGTGCAAGTGCGATATTGTGAAAGCCAAATGTCATAACGAATGGTAAATAATATGATAACAATTTGCCATCCCATAAGACTTGACCATTTTTTTAAAATTTTCTAAACGATAAGACTTTTCATCTAAGCAGAGTTGCATTATTACAAAATCAAGTAGTAAACAAACTGACAAGTCGTTTCAGCGCCGACGCCGACGCCGACGCAGACGCCGATGCCGTGCCGTCTTTTGTTGTATATTTCATCGTCTTAAACCGACTATAAATATTGAATATGTTTATCGTATTGAAGCACATTTCGTGTAAGCCATGTCTGAAAGTTAACAAAATTATCGTTTTTTTTTCTTATCTTTACCTTATTTAAATTAATCACTTTAATCGCCGGCTAGTTTAAGGGCCGGCACGACCACAGCTTGCATGAAACTGCTCTGCCGTCGGAAGTCAACGATTAATGTAGGCATATTAATTCTCAACACATGTTTGCTTTCTACTTAGATTAGACAAAGGGGGAAAGGGGGGTCCAAAGACCGGCACTGCGACACCTAATGGATCTTTTGTACCATAGATATATGAATTAGATTAATTCAATCTCTGTATAACGCTCCTTATGAAAGTCAGTACAGATATTGAAGAAGCCCGCCTACTATCATCTGAGCACAAAAACTCAGAATTAACAAGTAAGAGTGCTATATTCGGCTGTGCCGAATCTTATATACCCTTTACCAACGTACGTACATACATATATATAGTATACAGACACATACATACATATTTGTTTCCATCTTGGGAGCTTCAATTTTAATTTTTCAAATTTCATACGCTAAACTTTTCTTTCAGAAGCATAAAATATATTAAATTTATAAAGAAAACGAAAAAAATTTTTAGACCTATTTAATTTTACATAACACAAAAAGTGTGAGTTTTCCAACCCTGGAGTCATAATTTTGGATTTTTCTGATTATTGATACCAATCTAGTTCTTTAAAAAAATACATAAAATATGTTAAGTGAACAAAGCAAAAACGAAATAAGTAAAAACTTAGTTTCATTTAATTCCTTTAATATTAAACAAGTAAGAGTGTTATATTCGGCTGTGCCGAATCTTATATACCCTTTACCAACGTACGTACATATATATAGTATACAGACACATACATACATATTTGTTTTGTAAAAAAATTTATAAATTTCTTCATTTTGGAGATTTTTCCCATTTTGTCGATTTTTTTTCATTTTGGCGATTTTTTTTGTTTTTTTGGCGATTTTCTTTCATTTTGGCGATTTTTATTTAGGCGATTTTTTTTTTTTTTTCATTTTGGCGATTTTTTTTTTCATTTTGGCGATTTTTGTCTGTTTTTAGGTTTTTTTTCGTTTTGGAAATTTTTTTCATTTGGCGATTTTTTTCGTTTTTGCAATTTTTTGTTGTTTTTGGCGATTTTGTCCTGTTTTGGGGTTTTTTTTCCATTTTGGCGATTTTTTTCTGTTTTTTTGGGTTTTTTTCGTTTTGGCAATTATTTCATTTTGGCGATTTTTTTTTCATTTTGACGATTTTTGTCTGTTTTTTAGGTTTTTTTTCAGTTTTGTCGCTTTTTTCTCGTTTTGGCGATTTTTTCTGTTTTTGGAGGTTTCTTTCATTTTGGCGATATTTTTCTGTTTTTGGGCTTTTCTTTATTTTGGAGATTTTTCCCATTTTGACAATTTTTTTTCGTTTTGGCGATTTTTTTCATTTTGGCGATTTTTTTTCATTTTGGCGATTTTTTTTCATTTTGGCGATTTATGTCTGTTGTTTAGGTTTTTTTTTCGTTTTGGCAATTTTTTTCATTTTGGCGATTTTTTTTTCGTTTTGGCAATTTTTTGTTTTGTTTTTGGCGATTTTTTCCTGTTTTGGGGTTTTTCTCATTTTGGCGATTTTTTCTGTTTTTTTTGGGTTTTTTTCGTTTTGGCGATTTTTTTATTTTGGCGATTTTTTTTATTTTAGCGATTTTCTTTCCTTTTGGCGATTTTTTTTTCATTTTAGCAATTCTTCCGTTTTATGCGATTTATTTTAGCTTTAGAAATTTTTTTTTTAGTTTGGTGCTTTTTTTCGTTTTGGCGATTTTTTTTTGTTTTTGGCGATTTTTTTCGGTTTGGCGATTTTATAATTTTTTGTTCTTTTAGTTTTACCGTTTTTGAAAATTTCAAGAGTTTTGCTCTTACGGTTTCCAAGATACAGCAAGTTGTCAAAATTGCATTAGCTGATGGAACACCCTTTAATTTAAATTTTTGGAAATTTTAGTGTTAATTTTTGTAGTCTGTATAAAAATTCACTAAACTTACAAATTATACAATACAAATACAATTGTATGTATATTACATGGGATTTTAATATTTTTCGTTGCTCGTTTTGGAACACCCTTTAATTTCCAATTCTCATGTATTTGTTGTTGTAGCGGCCAAAGGTCTACACACTGTGTCCAAATTTCAGGTCTGTAGCTCTTACGGTTCTCGAGAAAATACTAATATAGTTTTAGACATAGTTAATTTTACATAACACAAAAAGTTAAAGTTTTCCAACCCTGGAAACGTCTTTTTAATTTTTTTCATATTTTTTTAATTTAAAATTCCAATTTTAGTCGTACTGAAGTGTAAAATAAGTTCATTTATTAAAAAAAATAAAAATTTGTTTTCGGTAGTTACTTTTATATGGCAAAATGAAGTTTAAGTTTTCCAGCTCTGCAATGGTCTGCTCGATTTTGCTGAATTTCAATACCAATCTATTTTGGAAAATTTCTGACACACCAGTCCAAGAACGAAGTCTCTAGCTTTTCTGGGAGCTTCGGAAAACCGATTTCACGTACAGACAGACGGACAGACGGACAGACGGACAGACGGACAGACGGACAGACGGACAGACGGACATCGCTTATTCGTCTTCCCTATGCATAAGGATCCAGAATATATATATTTTATGTGTCGCTTATTGATATTATAGAAATTACAAACGGAATGACAAACCTATATATACCCTTTTACCATTTTTGTTGGTAAAGGGTATAAAAACACAAGCACAAGCGACACAAAGGTGGACGAACTTGGTTACTTTTCCACAGAGGTTAGCTCAGTCCAAAGTTACCAGACAAGCCGTAAATTATGCCTGTTGAAGTTCAGTATGCCCTTATATGTAAATGGCTGCATCAATTCTTTGGCCTGTCTTAAACCAGAAGAAGACAGCCACATCTCCTTAGCGGTCGAGTGACATTTTCTTTAATCACAGACATTATAGTCGACCGACTTACGCTACAAAACGGCTTTGGGCCCATAAAAGTAGCAGAAGAGGCCCTCTTGGCCAGTTCATCCGCTTCCTTATTCCCTGAATGACCGCTGTGGCCAGGTATCTTATAAATGGAAACCTTGTTCCGTTTGGAATGAGTCAAAGCACATTAAAACTAGCCTGGAATGGAATTCCCATGAAAGGAGAGACTTAAGAGCTGCTTGACTACCGGAAAGGATAGCTATATGCGCACCTCTAATGCTTTCTACTTAAGTTTTTAATGTAATTTGCGGTGTGCTGGTGTGAACACAAAATTTCACTTTGTCCTAATTTACACTATGCAAGTCTTAGTGCTAAGCTGATTGATTAGTTTGAGGGAGAGCGAGACGAGGGGATTAGAAACGTTTCTTTTTTTCTCGTCTCTCTCTTCTAACAAACCAATCAGCTTAGCAAATAAGACTTGCATAGTGTAAACTAAGACCTTACGTTAGATTTTTTGACAGTCGAAACAAATGTCTGTAGACTTCTTTCTCGTAAAATTACTTACTTTCTAACTATTCATAAATCTTACACTTTAAAAAACATTAAATAAAGTAGTTATTACTCTAATGCTTTTCATTTGATAATACGAGTAATATTAAAATGTTGGCGAAAAGCATATGAAATGAAAATTTTTTACATTTTGTGTACAACTTTAAGCAAAACGAATTTGTTAAGCAAATCATTTGTCAATGAAATAATAATATCTTAAATTGCAAATAATTTGACTCAAGGTATTGATAAAACTTTCCGTTCATTCAGTTCTTTTGAATATCAAAAAAAAGGACAACAACTAAGCAAAAAAAAAAAAAAAAAAAAGAAAAGATAAAATTACAAATAAAGAAAGCAAAACTTAATAAAAAGAAAATATTGTCAAAGATAGAAAAGTTATATTACATACTTAGTATTTGGTCATTTTCAGGGGTTTACAAAAGCCCTTTAAAATTTATTTCTTTAGTAATTTTCTTATCACTATGTGGTATCTTTAAGAAAGATTTCTTTTATATTTGTGTCTATTGACGCTGTTCAATACGCAAAAGGTTGGCCACTTTTCTATCACAGAGGTCAGTCCATGTAAGAGTAAGCAGGGGCGTAGTAAACATGCGAAATGTAAGTATTAAAGTGAAAAGATAAAGATTTTCTTAAGAGTTTGCTTTGCATGCTTTTTTTTTGAAATTTTATGTTGGGGTTACTTAAAACATATTTTAGTTTCAGTTTTTGTTAGTGGGTTGGTTTTTTTTCCTTTATTCATCGTTACAATGATGTTAATCTGCACAAGTGTATATGCTCTATTTTTTTTTAGATAAATTTTGCAACAATAATCAGCTGTCAAACGATTTATTTCAATTATGTTATGTAACACATTTTTGCTGTTAGTCCTTTTTTTGTATTTAATATACATTTACTTTCAACACATACACACTCACACGCTTTCAGCCAGATAAAAGAAAATGTACGAATATTTATCATTTGTATCGGTGACAGACTGGGAAACTTTTATTTCAGATTTAAGTTTGTGATAGAGCAATTTTCAACAATAGGGCAAACGATAATAGGAAGTTAACTATTGCCATTTTTCACTATAAATCAATATCCTAATTAAAGTACTTTGAAATTTGTTCGAAAGTTTTATTTATTTTTATTTAACCTAAAGAGGAGTGTTCTTAGTGACAAAATAATATATTATGATTGTTAATGCATGTGCAATAAATATAAATTAAGGAAGAAGGCAAAACAAATGTCTTTGAAATTATTAGAAATATTTTATTTATAGATGTGAGTATATAAAATAACAAGATCAGGGCTTCAAATGAAGTAGTTTTTACAAATTTATTGGCGCAATGATTTTATCGATACAAGTCAAATAATAAAAAACTCCAGTTTTTTTTGTATTATAGCAAATCTGTCTGTGTTATACAAAAAGGAAAACTTCGCTGAAGAATAAATATTTCGAAACTGGAAAACATAAGTGTATCACATTATGATACCAAACTTGAGCTTAGAATGATTTAAGGGTTTATTTTTTTACAATAAAGGCAATTCTAGAAAATTGTCAACCATGAGTGAAAATTCGAAAGTGCTTAAAATTTGTATTTGTTTTCAATATTAAAGTTAAAATTTTTTTTTTAAATTTTTAAATTTTTTTTACCGAAATATACGATTGTAATTTTTATTAACCCCCGACCAAAAAAAGGGTTGTTATAAGTTTGTAGTGTGTGTCTGTGTATCTGTGTATCTGTCTATCTGTGTGTCTGTCCGTGTCCACGTACAGACCAAACGGCTGGACCGATTCTGATTTAGTTTTTTTTTGTTTGAAAGGTGACTTGATCGAGAGGGTTCTTAGCTATGTTTGAAGAAAATCAGTCCAGCTACTTAGAACATATGACATCTTTTCTAGATATATCGGGGGTTTTTAAAATTTTTAATTTTTGTTATTTAATTTGTGGTTTTGTAATTTACAATTTTTTTTGCTAACATTAACTCAGAAGAAGGAGAGGGGAGTTCTAATAACGAAAATTTTTTGTGAGTTTGCTTTCACTTATATCTCAATATCACATCCGTCGCCCAAAATCAATATTTTTAACTTTTAGCACTAAATAAACATTTGAAATTTTTTTTACTTTATTTATTTAAATTTCAATCGTTATTATTTGGAAAACAACTGTGTTCTGTTCTCTTGGTGAAAGTGTGAGTCCGTCATATCGCATCCTTATTTGTACTTTAGCCAATTAAAACAAAAAAAGAAAATAAAATTTGCATATTTTTTCATAAATCTATCACCTTAATTTCACACGAAAATATTGCTAAAATGGATTACAAGCTGTACGATAATTTTTAAATACATAGCTAAACTTATAATAAGCTGGTATGTGAAGGTTTCATATTTATATTTGCATTTATCAATATTTTGTGAATAACAATTCATTTAATACGCAGATAGTAAGAACAAAAAAAAAATTGTTTTTGAATCCCCGGCAATTCCCAAAAAACTTCGCAAAATTCCCAAATTGGGATTTTCCAGTATTTTTTGCTGTATTTTTTTAATTTTTCGCCGGGCGCAGATAATACTTTTGGAAATATTTAAAAAACATTTCTTGTCTTAAGGAGGCATAACAAATTTTTTTGTTCTATCTTTGGAATTTGAGAAAAAAATGCCTTAAATTTTATATTTATAACAAAAATTTATATATTTTCTTCAATAAGGAAAATTTTTGAACAAAAAATTTCTTTGTAATATTTCTTATAGTATTACTCCTATAGGAACTCAAACCCATTTGTAAGTAACTTCAAACTGGTTTTTTAATAACCACAACTGGTTGATTAAGTGACTTTTTTCCTTGTCGCCGACTCACTATTTTAACATAGGCATGTCATAGGCGGTAGTCAATTGGCCATCTCTGCATGACTTTTAAATTGACTACTAACTACTTATTTTTCAACCAATTTGTAGTTAATTAATATTATATTTATATTTTTATTTATATTTATATTATATATATTATATATGTATATACATATATGTATATATTCATATATATCTATGTAAATATATAAAGACATATACATATGTCTATATAAATATTTATTATTATTATATTCACTAAAAATAAAAAATTCGTACATACATATACATACATATATGTACATAAATATATCTATACATACGAACCGCTCATAGAAAATATCCCAGTCAGCATTTTATGAAATTAATGATCATATTCGAGTCCATTTCGATTCCTCCGCGCGATTAAAATAAGCATATATGCGCTCGTTTTTGAGTAGAAAATGACTGTTCATTCGGGAGAAAATGGTACCCTAGCCGGGAGTCTTCTAAAAGAGTATTTTATGACTCGCGTTTCTGATCAATTTCGACTCACTTTCGAGACAGTTTGTGGTATTACTTACAATCACTTTTTTTTTGTTTTAAATTTTTATATACATGTGTATAAATTCACAAACACTTTTTATTTTTTTGATTTTACTGCACGAGCTTGCTGTTTGTTTTTATTTTTTAAACAAATCACTTTCTAAGTATTTCTGGGAATCATTGTCGAGCCTTATTTTAAACGCAAAACTGATAAATCACTTTTTGATCATCTAAGGTAGTCAAAAAAGACTCAGTTTGGTGAAACAATCTTCCACATGCTGACTGGGATTATTGAAATTATTTAATTTTTTTTTTCAACACAAACATTTGGCATTTGATTTCACAGCGTGCTTCTTTTGATTTTTTGATTTTCTTTTTATTTACTTATTTTGCTTTTATTTATTTCCTACGTGAGCTTCTATGCAATATCTTTGGTTGATATCTGCATGAGATTTAAACCAGTTTGTAGTCACTTGCAAAATAATTAATTTATAAGTTAGTGTTTTTTCTCAACTGATTATTTTATTTACTACAGGGCCCTTTCGAATAAGTAAAAATATATTGTTGGTATTGGTGGAAAATGTTTTTATAATAGCGAAATAAATAAACCACTTTTTCAAAATCTACTTATTTTCAAAACTTTAATTTAAATTACGTTTAACTTTTGACTTAATAGTGCTTTTGATACTAAATTTATTTTTGATGTTAGAAATCTTGTTCTTAATTCATAATAAGTTTTGTTTTTCTAAATCGAACAAGATGTGAATTCTCCATTAGCAGAACAGTGAATCAAGGTAAAAAGCTCAAAATTTTTTTTTTAACATTTCCTAAACTGTAAGCACAAATGGAGCAGACTTTAGTTGGATCTTGGGTGGATAAAAAAATCAGCTTGGCATCGGTTTTTTGTGTTTAAGTCTTTTTTGAAGATATATAGTCCAAATTCCCGACTTAAGATCTGTGACACTTCTTCAAATGCTGTATGAAATTTCATAACAAACCGTTTAGGAAATGCAGAATTATTTCCATTTTTTTTTAAACAAAATTCCCCACTATGTATCGGATAGCTTAGGCTGCACTAGCCACCGTTGGATCGAGCTAAAAAATTAAGACAGCATTTATGTCAGCAAACTTCGTATTTTGGAAAGCGCCTATATTAATATCCCATACAAGCTGCGACTAATATTTTTTTAAACTCCTGCAAGGAACAAAGGGCCGTTGTATATCTACGAGTATATATGAGGAGTCGCTGAACAAAAGGTGCTTTTTTGCTCATTTAAAATTTTTGGGAATCGAGATTTATTTTTTTCGCCCCTTTGAAAAACTGCATGAACCTGGAAATGCTAACAAGTTTTTTATTTATCTACAGATGCATCTAACTGACATCAGTCACCCCATTAAATGTTAGGGATGTTTGATATACAGTCAAACTTCCATAACTCGAATCACCATTATCCCAAAAAAAAACTTCGACTTACGGAGACTTCGAGTTACAGAATTGTATGTGATTTGTTCTTTTAACGCTACTGCCAACCAAATTAGTTTGAGTTAGAGAAAATTCGAGTTACAGAAGTTCGAGTTATGGAAGTTCGACACTGTAATTCCATTTTTATTTTGGAAAAAGCACATTTTGCAAAAAAAAGAAGCAAAAAAGCCCCTTTTGTTAAGGGAAAAAAGTAAAAAAAAACAACTCTTGTTAAAAAAAGAAAAAGTAAAAAGCACGTTTTGTTAATAGAAGATAAAACAACATTTTGTAATGCGAATACACATTATGACGATGAAATTTTGACTGAATGTGGTTCAACCTGATCTAATATATTTAAAAAGCACCTTTTGTTAAGCATACATTTTTTAGAACCCATTTACTTTGTAAAAAAAATAATAATAATGCTAACTTGATTGTTTCTACAAGATTTCAACCTAAATATTATAAAAATACCAAAAAACCAATTTTTCGAGAAATGCGAAAAAGCACCTTTTGTTCTGCGACTGCTCATATGTAAGTGTACAAAAAGAATTTCTATTTTTCCGTTTCTCCCTGATATCTTTTAACTATATTATTAATATGTATTTAAATTTAAAAGCTTTTATTTGTGCTTAAACTACAACAAAAAAACTGAAAACATATCGTGACTCTAGCATAGCATGTTTTCAAGTTATAAAGTGTTGACCAGCTAATAATGTAGATTGTTGGAATATAAAAATATATTAATGCAAATTTTAAGTGCAACATTTTATAATTGTTGCAACCAAAATTAATTACTCAAACTTGTTAGCGAAAGTAAAATAAATGGTAAAATTATTTAAATCGAAAGCATATGGTGTATGTGCGTTTAAGTCGGATTAAATTCAACCGAATTGTTAATACACAGAAAAAATTATGTCCAAAAACTTTTCAGTTAAATGCATGTTTACAACAAAGTTTAGTTTCAGTAAATATTTTTTACTGTTGCAGTAAATAGTTTGTTGCAATTTTATTTGCCCGGCATTTAGGTGCATACAACACGGTCGATCAGGATAAACATCGTTGTATCTATCAAACAACAAGATGAACACAAAAAGAAACTTATAAAACAAATTCATTCAGCTGATCTCTGTTAAATTTAAGTCACTTTTTGTATTATTGTTCGAACTTTATTTGTTTTTATATTTATGATTTGATTAGTCTAAAATTTGTATCGCTTTGTAAGCCAAATTATATAACAAATAACACCAAAGTTAATTGTAGATATTCTAACAAACATTTAGTAGAACGGAACAACTAGCTGTTTTCGAAGTTCAGTACACGTTCATCATCAGCGTTCTGTTGTGTTTGGTCTACTGTGTGTGTCTGGGTGGGGTCAGTTGATGTATATTATTATTGTAAATGGAATATGTGAATTGTTTTGCTGAAAGCTTTTTTGTAATGAAAGCTCAATTTTACTATCTCTAAATTTACAACAGTCTTGCCACTGTCGTTTGTTCTTTACTAATCATGCACATGTTACTTAATTCGCTTATTTTTGTTCTACTTAAAACAAACTTTTTTGGTTTGTTACTATTAAGTATATTTTTATGAATTTTTCTTATCAAAAACTTTACTACTTTCACGTTTTGTCCCATGATGTCACCAGAAATCGTTCGAGCAACAGCAAATTTTCTAATGTTATTGTTGTTTGCAATACAAGTTGTCGATCGAACGAATTCTGGTGACATTGTGGGGCAGGCTGTCAATCTTTATTTGAAATCACACACACAATACCTGATAAGATGACAGTTTTAACTCACGCTCACGCACTCTCACGCATGACAATTTGTAAATACTACTCTTTTAGACATTTGAATTTGCCTTAAGCATGCATTAAGAAAGTTTTATTTTTAGCAGAATTTAATTAAAATATAGTTTAAAATTTCTTCCTGGTATAGCAAATAAAGTTCTAATTTCTTAAAAAAAAAATTAAAAAAAAAAAATTCCAATTATTTGCACCTAAGATATTTTAAGTTCATAGAAGTGTGACGGTGCTATTGCTATTATTTGCTATAATTTTGTTTGAGCCCAAATTAAAAAGGACCTTATAGTTCCATTAGTTTATCTTGAGGTCACTTTGACAATTTCGATATAAACGACTTGATCAAAATTTTGTTTAATATAAAAAACTACTCACCTTCGATATTATCTCCCATTTATTAAAATTCAGAATCTATAAGATTTTAGTAATGAAAGCTTTATCTGAAATTTGCAGTGCATTCACTGCATAGACTGAAAGATGTAAATAGAGACGTTTAATTTGTTATATTTTACATATATTAGTGCAAAAATTATAGTGAATTTTCAATTTAAAATTTTTGAGTTTTGTCCAAAAAAAAAGGAATATTTCCTATAGTGCACTGCTGTTGCACTATTTCCTCCTACATGTGCAAAAGCAGGAAGAAACCACTTTTTTCAATCATCTTTACTCCCTTCTCTCAGACCAGTGTTGTGGAAGTTTTAGCTAATATTTTTTACCCCCTCCTTATATGTTCGATTATAATTTAACAAACTTATTCCAATATTCGACAAAATTTATCTAAGTGCCATTTCGCACTATGCTCTAAAATATTGGTAAATTTTAGTTGTTGAACCCTAGTTATAAGCTTGATTATTGGACAGAATTATTCCAATATTTGACAGAAATTTTTCTTTAGTCGAGTAGTTAAAGAATTGTTTTTTGTGTTACAACTCTAACTACTAGTAACTATTTATTGTAGTCACTTAAAATGCAATTATAATCTAAGAATCAGCAAATTTAAAAAATGTCCACGTATACGACCTTGACTTATAACACATGTTACTGTGTCACCGGTTCAGGCTGCCATGACAACAAAAACATTTGTATGTGTCTATATATACATATATAAAAAAACACTCACACACACACAACAAACAAGATTTTGCTGTTTAACAGATTGCACCGTCTCCTGTGTTTTTTGTGACCTTTGGGGCAGTTACACCAGAAATGTATGTTTATTTCTCAGCACACACACACACACACACACACACACACACACACACACACACACACACACACACACACATACACAACATAATCATTTACGTATAGTACTAATGTATGTATGTGTTAAGAAATAATTTATACATTTTATTTTAAACAGTTCATTATTGTAGGTTATAACCCAGAAAAAAAAATTCAGAACTAGTTCAACTTTCATTGCATAACAATCACTACAGCTACTGAATTTAATATTCCAAGGCTTTCAAGTGCATACCATTGAGTTATTTGGACTACTTCTGCCCTATGATAACCCTATGTTAAATTCATTGATTATTCACCACAAATTAAACTACTTAGAGCTGAGTTCATCAATGCTGTAACTAATGATTTCAATTGTAATTTTTTGCTGACAAGTGTTCATCAACTCAAAAATAAAATCTATTTAAAAAGAAGAGATAGGGAATTTTAAAATTTAGTTTTTAATAACACTTTTCAATACATACGTACATGTGTGTATCGTTACCTGAAACACAAAGAGAGCTTACTAACATTTTTGTAAGTTTACAGAATGATGGAAAAAAGTGTTAAAATGGAAAGTATGGATGAGCCTAAGTGAATTTTTGCAATGTAATTTAATATATGTTTTTAGCGATGAAATACCACGCATTTTTTTAGAAAACTCGATTTTAAATTTTTTTATTCCAAAGGGCGTTTTGCAGTTTAGGTAACGATATATAGGATCACGATCTTATGTGGGTAGTATAAAAAATATTCACTATAGACTCTGAAACCATAACCAAGCCTATATGCTCCAAAGTGGTTTTATTAGTAAGAAAATTTTGTGAAGATATCCTTAGGCACCTGAAATACTGCATTCGACTCATTCGTACAGCCAATTTTTTAATTTTCCCATACAAAATTTTTTCAAATTTTTAACTTATTAAAATTTGAAAATTTTTATGTCCTGAGATCCACTAAGAGGTTAAAAATGAGTTAAAACTCGAAAAATCGCTATGGCTACATTTCCGGAACTAGTAAAGATAGCATAAATCTAACTTTATCTGAATTTATGCAAAAAGTTAATAGAAGGGTGTAAGGTACTTTTTGATTTTTGTACTTTAAGGACTATAAAATGGACAAAAACTGCGTTTTGGTACTTTTTTGTATCCCATTTATAGTCGAAAGTATAAGTGCTGAATTTAACTTAAAATCGAATTTGGACTTAGCAACTTTTTTGAAGTTTAAACGTGGTTCATCCCTATTTTTGGTACTTTTTTTATAAAAATTATTATTTATGCACAGCAATATAAAAAAAATTTATTATTTATTTATTTGCTTTCATTTATTTCTTATAGGACCTCTCCACTAATAAACAATTATGAAAAGATTTGATAAAACATTTTCGAAAACTGAAAGTAAATGTGTGGTAAGCCTTGCACAAAGCGGTTAAATAGAACCACGTGAAATATAATAATAATAAATCTTAATAGGCGTAACCACGCCCATTTTTTCAACTTTAAAATTGTGTAATTACAAGAACCAAAGGTGTAGAATATTATAAAATAATATAAAAAAATTTTTTGGGCGTGTCTCCGCCAGAGCTGTTAGATTTTGATTACGATTAGTAATCAATTGGATTACATTTTAAAAAGAATTGTAATGATTATATATAATTGATTACGATTACTGATAATCGAAAAGTAATCTGAATTACTTAAAATTACTAAAAATAATCAAAAAGAATCAAAAGTAGTAAAAAAATAATCCGACTACTTCTAAGGATTACTTTTGATTATTTTTGATTATTTATTAAGGATCAAAAGTAATCTTTGAAAGTAGTCGAATTACTTTTTGATTACTTTTGATTCTTTTTGATCATTTTTAGTAATTTTAAGTAATTAAGATTACTTTTCCATTATTAGTAATCGTAATCACGATTACTAAGTACGAAACTGAATATAATCGTAATTTAATCATTACTTCACCTTAAAAAAAAAAGTAATCAAATTAGTAATCATTACGATTAGTAATCATTACTTAACAGGTATGTTCTTAATAAATAATCAAAAAGAATCAAAAGTAATCCTTAAAAGTAATTGGACTATTTTTTGATTACTTTTGATTCTTTTTGATTATTTTTAGTAATTTTAAGTAATTCATATTACTTTTCCATTATTAGTAATGAAGCTGAATATAGTCGTAATTTAATCATTACTTCGCCTTTAAAAAAAAGTAATCAAATTAGTAATCATTACGATTAATAATCATTACTTCTCCGGCACAAAAAAAATTTTTTAACAACGGTCTAAAATGTACCTTATTATCAAGTAACAATACAAAGAAAAATAAATAAAATACATACTAATGGATAATCTCCTCCTTTTTTTTGAACTCGGTTAAAAAATAAGGGCCTGTCCTATGATCTCGACAACGTTTGCCTTCTCGCACAGTTATATTTGAAATAACAACAAAATATTAAAATTTGTTTTTGTTTTGAATGTAAGTGTGTGGCAAGTCGGATTTTGTCGATATCGTGGGATTGGCCCTAGATATGTATTTTTTGTACAGTAGAACAAAAATTTACCAAACTGGGACAGTTACGCTTAGTTTGTTTCAACAGTTTGAAACATAATGGTTGCTGGACTAATATTCCTTGCTTACAAAAAAAAAACTATATTATTTCAATTAATAAACATAAGTCCCCATATTCATAAAAAAATTAAATGAATTTGAAATCCATTTTAGGAAAATTTTTTATAAAAAAATTTATATAAAATACATTTCAAATACATTTTAAATTTTATGAATACGGGGGAAAGTGTTTATTTCTTTATTGACGGGTATCCAGTTTCTAGCATATAAATATCATACAAACGCACATATGAGGAGTCGCATAACAAAACGTACCTTTTTGATTATTTCAAAATGTTGAAAAATCAAAGATTATTTTTTTCACCCTATTATTTTATAGCATGGACCCATAATATATAACAAGTTCCTCCCTTATTAGCAAATGCATCAGACCGCAATAAGTCACAACTATAAATGTTAACGATGTACGAAATTAAAGGACTTTCAATATGCAAATAGCACGTTTTGTTAAAAAAAAAAGAGAAAAAGGTACGTTTTGTTTAAAATAAAATGCAAAAAGAACGATTTGATAAGCATATCTTCGATATGGAAATATCGTATATGCGAAATATATGTACGCATTTAAAACAAAATTTTTCATAATAACTCGATATATATATCGCTGTTTAGTTTTTTTTTTTAAATTTGTGCTTCTTTTGTCTTCCCTTATTTAAATTTCAAACCGATTGTGGTATTTCTTCCATCTTTAAACTATATTTTTTAGGTTCTATGTTATACTTAATAACTTTTAAATACCAGATAATAATAATAATTATTGCAAATAAATATTTCATTTAAAAATCAAACAAGTAATAAAAGTAAGAACTGTTAATCCAGCAAAAAAAATATTTATAGGAAATGCCGCATCCCGCGAAAATTAATGTTATAATAAGAGATGTGCGCGTGAGTGTTTTTGTTTTTTTGCCTCATGATCACGCACGCTCACTCAAGCTGCAATCATGCATGATTCGAGAAAATCACGACACTTTGCCATCTATAGTTATAATGAAGCAAGAAATAAATAAATTTTTATAAAAAGTTACGTTTTTTGTTAAAATAAAAGAAAAAAGGCACGTTTTGCTCTACACTAATTTTGTAAAGCCCAAATTTTTCTATGAGAAGGGAAGAACTATTATGCATATAAGTTTTTTTTCCAATAGAACTTAGCCAAGTTAATGTAAATACATCAAAAGAACGAAAAAAAAACACATTTTGTTCTGCGACTCCTCAATATGTATGTACATTTACATATGTATGTATGTAGCATTTTTTTATTCAATGTTTGCGTCTGCATTAAATATTTAAGAACTTTACTGTATAAATTATTATTATTGTGGTTAAAGTCTACTGATGAGAGTTATCTAAGCAGCAAGGAAATGCATTTTTAAATTCGTATTTACCATAACACTAAAATAATTTTTTTTTAAATTTATTACAACTTTCAAACCAATAAATATCAATTTGTATACTGTGTATAAAAAATATATGTGTGTATGTATATATAAGTAGAAGAAAACTTATTCACCTTTATTGCTTAACACACAAACACTTTTTAAGCGTACAGCAAGACTCATACGATACATGAATTTAATAAATTCTTATCGTACGTTGTCCTCTGTCTTTTAGGGTTTAACGCTACGTTGAATTTGTAAAATGTAACGCTATTAAATTCATTCTGTTAAAAACATGTTAAAATGCTCCTTGTTGTTTCATCGCTATAACAAACACGTTAACAGTGCTGAATGAAATAATAGGTAGAGCTTCTGTTGGAATACAACATTAAGCAGCTGTTTTCACAAATATTGATAGTCTTGGTAATATCAATAATATCAAGATTTTATAATTAATTTTTTTTTTTGAATGAAATTTATTTTTCTTAAACATTATACCTCTGCTCTTTTTAGCATCTCTACTGTACAGCTGTTAAACAAAAAACTTTCTTTAAATTGCTGTATACCAACATAAAATTTATGTGTTAAGCAGAAATCACATTTTAAAAATATAAAATATTGTATCTTAATGTACCCTCCTTAAAGTTTTGGAATGTATGGAGAAAATTATTCAAGTATGTGTGTGTATGTATCCATATGTTGCGAAATGTAGCAAAGAATTTAAAAATAATATATATGAAAATCCCTTGCACATATATTTGAGGGATAAAAAGGACTAATATATTTTACATTAATTTCTTTTACAAAATAGTTTTATGGTAAAAAAAACCTTTTCCCATACGTGTATAGTGAGTGAGTGTACACTGTACAGTCTACACCCTTAAGCTTATAGTTAAATAAATGCGCATGCAGTAGGTATAAATAAATATTTTTCTTCTCACATACACACGTACTCACTTGAAACTTTTACGCCAATAAACACCTTTTTAGCAGAGTGTTAGTGGTTTTATGAGCAAAAATAAAAACGTGTTCATGCTTGTAAACTATTTGGTATAATAAACAAAACGTTGCGAAAATGTTTTATAGATAAACCCTTAAAAATTTTATTTCGCCAAAACAAAATACAAGCTTTAAGGGTCACTTTTAACTACACTAGATATTCCATAAATAAAAACAAGTAAGAGTGCTATATTCGGCTGTGCCGAATCTTATATACCCTTTACCAACGTACGTACATATATATAGTATACAGACACGTACATACATATTTGTTTTGTGAAAAAATTTATCATTTTTTTAAAGTTTCCATCTTTGGAGCTATAATTTTCATTTTTCAAATTTCATACACCAAACTTTTCTTTCAGAAGCATAAAATATATTCAATTTATAAAGAAAAATAAAAAAATTTTTAGACCTATTTAATTTTACATAACACAAAAAGTGTAAGTTTTCCAACCCTGGAGTCATAATTTTGGATTTTTCTGATTATTGATACCAATCTAGTTCTTTAAAAAATACATAAAATATGTTAAGTGAAAAAAGCAAGAACGAAATAAGCAAAAACTTAGTTTCATTTAATTCCTTTAATATTAAAAAAATCAGTTAAGTGCGACTTTGAATCGCTCACGAAAGGAAGGTTTTTTGTTTTTTTCAGTTAAAACGATTTTTTCAGTTTTGTCGCTTTTTTCTCGTTTTGGCGATTTTGTCTGTTTTTGGAGGTTTTTTCATTTTGGCGATTTTTTTCTGTTGTTGGGCTTTTCTTCATTTTGGGGATTTTTCTTCTTTTGACGATTTTTTCTGTTTTTTGGGTTTTTTTTCACGATTTTTTTGTTTTTTTTTCGTTTTGGTGATTTTTTTCATTGTGGCGATTTTTTTCATTTTGGCAATTTTTTTCTTTTTTTTATGTTTTTTTTTCGTTTTGGTGATTTTTTTCATTTTGGCGATTTTTTTTTTCATTTTGGCGATTTTTTTTCATTTTGGCGATTTTTTTTCTGTTTTTTAGTTTTTTTTTTCGTTTTGGCGATTTTTTTTCTTTTTTTGGCGATTTTTTTTCATTTTGGCGATTTTTTTCTGTTTTTTAGGTTTTTTTTTCGTTTTAGCGATATTTTTCGTTTTGGTGATTTTTTTTCATTTTGGCGATTTTTTTATCATTTTGGCGATTTTTTTCTGTTTTTAGGTTTTTTTTTCGTTTTGGTGATTTTTTTCATTTTGGCGATTTTTTTTTTCATTTTGGCGATTTTCTTTCATTTTGGCGATTTTTGTTTTCATTTTAGCAATTTTTCCGTATTTTGTGCGATTTATTTTATTCTTAAATTTTTTTTTAATTTGGTGCTTTTTTTTGTTTTGGCGATTTTTTTTCTGTTATTTAGGTTTTTTCTTTTTTTGGCGATTTTTTCTGTTTTTTAGGGTTTTTTTCGTTTTGGTGATTTTTTTCATTTTGGCGATTATTTTTTCATTTTGGCGATTTTTTTCTGTTTTTTAGGTTTTTTCTTTTTTTGGCGATTTTTTTTCATTTTGGCAATTTTTCCGTTTTTTTGCGATTTATTTTAGTTTTAGAAATTTTTTTTTAATATGGTGCTTTTTTTCGTTTTGGCGATTTTTTTTTCTGTTTATGGCTTTTTTTCATTTTGGCGATTTTTTCTGTTTTTTGGGGTTTTTTCGTTTTGGTGATTTTTTTCATTATGGCGATTTTCAATTTGGCGATTTTCTTTCATTTTGGCGATTTTTGTTTTCATTTTGGCAATTTTTCCGTTATTTTTTGCGATTTATTTTAGTCTTAGAATTTTTTTAATTTGGTGCTTTTTTTCGTTTTGGCGATTTTTTCTTGTTTTTGGCGATTTTTTTCGGCTTGGCGATTTTATAATTTTTTATTTTTTCAGTTTTACCGTTTTTGAAAATTTCAAGAGTTTTGCTGTTACGGTTTCCAAGATACAGCAAATTGTCAAAATGACATAGTCAAAATTGCATTAACTGATGGAACACCCTTTAATTTAAATTTTTTTAAATTTTGTAGTCTGTATAAAAATACACTAACCTTACAAATTTCAAGTGTACAATTGTATATATACTACATGGGATTTTAAAAATTTTCGTTGCTCGTTTTGGAACACCCTTTAATTTCCAATTATCATGTATTTGTTGTTGTAGCGGCCAAAGGTCTACATACTGTGTCCAAATTTCAGGTCTCTAGCTCTTACGGTTCTCGAGAAAATACTAATATAGTTTTAGACATAGTTAATTTTACATAATACAAAAAGTTAAAGTTTTCCAACCCTGGAAACGTCTTTTTAATTTTTTTGTATTTTTTTAATTTAAAATTCCAATTTTAGTCGTACTGAAGTGTAAAATATGTACATTTATTAAAAAAAAATAAAAATTTGTTTTCGGGAGTTACTTTTATATGGCAAAATGAAGTTTAAGTTTTCCAGCTCTGCAATCGTCTGCCCGATTTTGCTGAATTTCAATACCAATATATTTTGGAAAATTTCTGAGACACCAGTCTAAGAACGAAGTCTCTAGCTCTTCTGGGAGCTTCGGAAAACCGATTTCACGTACAGACAGACGGACAGACGGACAGACGGACAGACGGACAGACGGACAGACGGACAGACGGACAGACGGACAGACGGACAGACGGACATCGCTTATTCGTCTTCCCTATGCATAAGGATCCAGAATATATATATTTTATGGATCGCTTATTGATATTATAGAAATTACAAACGGAATGACAAACCTATATATACCCTTTTACCATTTTTGTTGGTAAAGGGTATAACTACAATAAACCAAATTTGTTTGGGTGTCTTGCAGTTTGAATTTCCTAGCACGCTATTATTCATTATTAGGTTAACCAAAATAATTATAACTAATCAGGTAAGTGGTGAAAACCTTTTTCGAAACAAAAACGAAATATCTATGAATTTCTGTCCATATAGTCCTTGTTTTACTTCGGTCCACTTTTTGCATACCAATAACATCAGATTCCCCAAAACGATCAGTATTGATTATAGATTTTTTTTTGCAAACGATCCGTTTCCACCAAATGTCTGCATATTGTTGCCTTAGTATAGAAAGGCCCCACCCAAGTCATAATTTTTTTGAAATCTAGGTTTTTGTATATTTCGATAGAATAACATTTAATGTATTGAAAAATCCAAAAAATCTCGATTTCAAAAAAATAACGAGTTAGGACCTTTCTATATTAAAATAGCGATATATATCGTCAGCTAAAATGCAAAAAGGCGTAACTAACAAAAAATTCAAAATCGAGTTTTTGATTGATTATTGTGAATGCCATTAAACTACATGTCTTGACAAAATATTACACTTCTGCGATCAAAAATGACGCTTTTATTAATAAATAACAAGGGGACTTAACCACACGTTTGTTCAGTTTTTTGTTTCTCCTGTAAAATTATATTTTTGTTAGCTACGCCTTTTTGCATTTTAGCTAACGATATGTATGTGTGTATATAAAGTTTGTTCTTGGACGTTGTATTAATAATTGGGGTTGTTACCCAGCAAAAGCTTTTTGCTAAGTCGAATGCGAAAAAGTGTACCTTCTCCCCGGTCGTCAATTTGATACTGAAATATTGCGTAGAATCATGTTGAATCAAACTTGTTTCAATTTAAAATAACATGCATTTAATTTATTGTAATGTTTATTAATTATATAACTTACATAATGCGTACTAGCACTGACATCAGGAAAATGTGTGTTGTAAAGGGTGTTTTTTTTTAAGTATCACAACTTTGAGTTGCCATCACTGGCTTTTTGTTTCGTTTGCATTGAAATTTCATTATGAATCGATTTGCACTAAAGCAACGCATGCAAATTGTTGAAATTTTCAATCAAAAGAATTAATCTATTAGTCAAACTTATCGTGCACTTCTTCCATTTTCCGATGAAGCCCGTTTCTGGTTGAATGGGTACGTAAATAAGCAGAATTGCCATATTTCACAGGAAAATTACTGCTTGGTGCGCTTTATGGGCTGGCGGAATCATTGGCCGATATGTCTTCAAAAACGATGGTGGTCAAAATGTTACTGTCAATGCTGAACATATATAGGAACATGATTCAACATATTTTGTACCTCAATTACGTCGCATTAATTTTCCTGATATGTGGTTCCAACAGAACGAAGCCACATGACATATACCGGGCGCTACAATTGATTTACTCAAAGAAACTTTTGAGAAAAGATAATTTCACATAATGTCCCAATTAATTGGCCACCAAGATTGAGTGATTTAATCCCATTGGATTATTTTTTTAAAGGTTTTGTTAAGTCACTTTCCTATGTCGATAAACTACAAACAATTGAACACCTGGAAATTAAGATTCGAAGAGTTATCGGTGAAAATTGGTGTTGCAGCTTACGCTGCCCTCTACGTGCCAGCCGTAGAGCTCACATAACAGAAATCATCAGGGGTGTTCTGTAAACCATTTTGAAAACGTGCGATTTCCAAAATCGAAAACAGTGTTCTGCTGATCGGACGAATTGGTGCATTCAAAGTTAAGTTCGTATAAAATATCTAAAGCATCTAAAACATTAAAACCAATTAAAAAGCTGCAACAAGTCACCTTTTTAATTGAGGTCTTTCCTGAAAATTAGGCGATTTCAAAACGCGTGATCCACAGAAAACCAATGCATATTTAAACATTAATTTAATAAAATGTTCTTTCCAATAAAGGCCGTTTCATTGATATTAAAAGTATTATTTATTGTCTTATTATGCTATAAACTTATGTCACTCTATAAAAAACACCCTTTAGTTGGCTCCCCTAGTGATGATTTCAAGCTCAAACTCATGGCTACCACGCCAACACGCTTACTTACTTGAACCACAACAACCTTAAATATTCTTTAGATATAAACTAAATAAATTACCAAAATGAGTTTGAATTTTAATTCAACATGATTTAGTTGATGATATAACATGAAATTTATTTGAAATTACAATCATATTGTTTAACATTATAAAGGGTGTTTTTTTAGAGGTATAGAACTTCGAAGTGAAATAAAACACAAGAAAATCTTTTTAATGTCCATCAATTTGGCTTTATTGGAAGGATAATTTTATGCCATTAATGTTTAAATATGATTTCGGGCATGTGGCCGCCGCGGCTGGCTTGAATAAAGCCAATTCTACAGGTCCAATTTTCAACCACTTTTTCGAGCATATGGGGCCGTATGTTGGCAATAACGCCACGAATGTTGGCTTCCAAGTCCCCTAACGTTTCTGATTTGTTGGCGTAGACGAGCGACTTCACATATCCCCAAAGAAAATAATCCAATGGTGTCAAATCACACGATCTTGGTGGCCAATTGACAGGTCCATTCCGCGAAATTATGCGCTCATCGAATGTTTCCTTCAATAAATCGATTGTGACGTGCGCTGTGTGGCATGTAGCGCCGTCTTGTTGGAACCACAACTCATCCACATTCAAAATCTTCAAAATCTTCCATAAAGTTGATGGACAAAGCTCCAATTGATGTGCACGGTGGCGAATCGATTCATTCGGGTCCTCTTCAACACTTTGCTCTACAGCGGCAATTGTTTCTTCGGTGCGCACTGTTCGACGTCTCTGCGGATGCGTATTATCACATAGAGTAAACGTAGTGCGAAAACGATCCATGGTTAACCGAATTAATTGCTCTGATGGACGATTATGTCGACCATAAAATGGACGGAGCTTGCGGTAAACTTCGCGAACTGAACCATTATTTTCGAAATAAATTTGCACGATTTGCAAGCGTTGTTCTTTTGTCAACCTGTTCATGATGAAATGGCAAACCAAACTAAATATTAATCACTTGACAAAATGGCCGCCAGTTAAAAAAGTGATGCCAACTTAAAGTTCTATACCTCAATAAAAAACACCCGTTATAAGATTAAAAGAAACATTTTTATTGAGGTTAGATTAACAAATTTTCATTTAAAATTAATATGAAGCAATGGTAATTTTAAACCAGCAGCAGGAAATTTTGCCTGATAATTTGAAGTTTGTCGGCTATTTACACGGCACGAATAACAGAACAACTACAACTCACAAAACTGAGCACAACAACAATACAAGCAACTAAACACCATTACACTTAAATAATTTATTATTTCTAATAAATTTAATATGACTTACAATCAACATTTTTAAATGTTGATTTTACATTGATACTTTTTTTGTGTATTTTTATTTGATACTGTGTTGTTAACTCTTCTATACTACCATTAAAAATACTTTCTATATGGCACCTTAAATTCGTTGCCAATACCATACATCTTTTTTTAGACATGAAAAAAAACGAACAAAAAAAAATTCGTTTTCATGCTAAAGCGTTTTTTTTACCCCAAATAGATAGATAAACAATTTTATGTGCATAAGGTTAAATATTTAAGTCATCGAACACGTGATTTTGTGTTAAACCCCATACAAATAGTTCACAACCATTCTTGTAATATTAAGTTTGCAAATATTGGCTTTGGAATTTTGGTTTGGTAAATATTTGCTATCGTTGGGGTGCAAAAGTGCATGTTTGTAGTTTTCGCAACTTTAATTTTGGGATGTAAGGAAAAATTAAATAAACTATTTTGGTTTAACGGCAATGTTATAAATGTATTTTATTACTTGTACAATATATGTACATACATATAATATTCATGGATACATATATGTGTGCGTAAGTATTAAGGTTAATTTTTATCTTATAAATATGCTCCTGTAAAAAGATATCTGTGTGAAACAATCATAGTTTTTTTCCTTATTTTGAAAATAAAAAATAATAATTAAATTCTGAAAATAAAATATGTTTTTAATGATAAACACAACACACAGCATAATTTCAACTTAAAATCACCTTAAACAAGGTTAATCTAATCTTTTTCGGCAATGATTTTGCTTCATATGTGTTTTATGTTAATCTAACATGATTTATAGTAATTGTCAAAGAAATTTTTTCCTTTTGAAATAACTTTATTTCACGTTGATTTAAGAAAGTTATTTCAAAAGAAAATGCTTTCACTTGAAAAGTTTTAGTTAAAAAAAAAATACAAAATACTTTGACTGGACTCCAGGATTGGAACATACGATCCTCTGACTGCGAGACTAGTACACTGTACCAGACAGCAGCAGTTTGTCGGCTGTTTACTAAAATCAAAAAAACAACAACAATCCAAAAACAACTCACACAACTAGGCACAAAAGTGTATTGCAGCTACACCGAAAGAATTTGGTTTTTTTAAGTCCAATGAAACAATTTCATTAAAATTTTTTCCACAAATCTAATGATAATTTCACAAATCCAATGAAAATTTCATGAATATTGTGAAAGAATATCATTGGAATTGCTTCCTTGGTATTCTGGTTTCGTGAGAATATTTTATTGGATTTATGACAACAATATTTTCTAATTATTAAGAAACCCCTTAAATATAAAGTTATTTCATTCTTTTCATGAAAGTATTCTATTGTTTCGATGAAGTTAATGAATGATGAAGTTATTAATCCAACGAAGCGTGACGTTGGTTGAATTTTAATGAACTTTTCATTAGGTTAATGTGCCGAAAATTCTTTCAGTGTATGAACAAAGCAAATAAACACCAACACACTCAAACAAAATTTTATTTCTTGTAAAATTAAAATGATTTGAATGAAGTTGAATCAAACTTTTTGCATGTGGATTTTACATTGGTATTTTTGTCTGTGTGAATGTACATTGGACTTGGCGTTAAAAACTTTTTTTTTTTGGAATTTTGAATGTGGGTAGCTATGAAATAAATAAATAAATAAATAAAAAGCGTATGAAATCCATAGAAATTTCTAAACGAGAAAAAAATTATTTGTTTTGGTAGTTACATAATAGATTTAACCATTGGACGTGAATAATTATATTTCATCAACGCTTGCACACACTTTTTTAGAAGAGAAAATATCGACGTCGTCACCAATATGATTGTCTTTATCGGACTCTATTTGCAACGCCAAAAACCATCTTTTCCTTTATTTCTGTGTCAAAATGTGGATAAAAAAGGCAAGTGCAACTCCTTTCTCTGATAAATTTTCCGAATTTTTCCAGTAGCACCTTATGTATTTTTTTCCACCAAAATAGCCAAAGCATATCTCTATTTGGCGCTTCAACTGCATTTTCGGTTCGGAATCAGTATGGAATATAGAGACTTACTAAGAAAATGCACATATTACGAATTCCTTTCAAGTGTGCTTGAAAAATATAAATTCGTAGACAATAGAGATGGTCTTGGACATAAATGTTGCGTGAGACGTTGTTCCAGGTACACACGAAATATGAAAAATATGGGAAAAATAAATGTAAGTTGTAATAGCTCTCTATAATCGTGCCGAATGTGGACTTTAGCTAAATATTCAAGATAAAAGTGCTTGCTTGTTTTGCGTTCTTCGACAGATATGACACTCAAAACTTGTTCACCCTGCATGCAAGTGCTCCATTCACCTTCAAAAAGTTAAAAATTCGCCACCTCTGGGCTACTTGATTTTCCAAAATTAATCTCAAATACAGCTCTTAAGAGAATTTCTGCAATATAGTGGCGATATGGTGACCACAATAAGCTGCGTTACAGTTTGTGTTCCAATAAAGTTCCAGCATCACTATGAGGGCTAGTATTTGTTGCAGTTGTATCAAAACATACCATTTCAAACGAATTCAGCATATTTATTTTTAGCAAATATTCGTAGACCGATTGAAGGACAGCAGCACCAGTTCCATCTTCAATGATGGGTATAGGTACACGTATACATTTTTCAACATTCTCCGACGTGAGCACAATAGCCAATCATTCAATTTTATCTTTTCCAGCAATTTGCTGGAAGTAGCTTTCCGTCCCAATGAAAAACAAATATTTTAGGGATCTAAAAAAAACTTAAGCTCAAAGGCCAAAATAAAAATATTTACCTTGAACTTTCAACCATTTCGTTGCCATGACGCCTACGATATTTTTTGTGTTGTTCACGCAAACTTCAAGATTCAATTAATGATTGATTTTCAAAATAAATCTGGAGATTTTGGATTCATTATCATCACATTCATCACAAATGTTATAAAATATATAAAATTTTTAATAAATTAGTATGGAAAACGAAATCGTCGGATAGACTCACAAAAACTTTCAAATGAAATGAAATACTGTTTATAGTGTGACAATAAAGCAAATAATGCAGATTCTTTGAGGAGCTTGTTACTTCAGGTGTACTGCTATTCTAAGTTTAATAATGTGTTAATTTAACACTTAAAAAAATAATAACTTTCATCAGGGATATATTTGTAAAAAGTTTTATTATCACTTAATATTTTATAAAATTTTGAGTTTTTGAAATGAAGTGTGGTGTACTAGGAAGTGTACAATAAAAATATTGCACACTGCAATGATTTTGTTCATTTTTGTTTTATTGTTTTCTACATTTGCTTTACAATCAATTTAAAATTTCCACTACGAACAATATTGCTATAGTGTGGCTTGCGCTCACCTCCGGTATATATATACTTATGTATGTGTGTATCTGAAACTAGTATTCGTGAGCCTTAAAACAGCGACCTTGCTTCCATATATTCATAATTTATTGATTTTCCCTGGGACTACTTGTTTAGCCAAAAACACCACTCATCCTTTTCCCTATTAGTTGCCATACGTTTTATTTGCTTTATCATTTTATGTACAAATCCATTGTTACACACTTTGTAAGACTCTGCTCCCTTGTAGACCATTCAAAGGGACCCAAAAGTAAAAACAAATCCTTATTTTTCCTGCTCATTTATTTTTTTTTCTACATTTACGCTTAATTTACGTTAGTTTCATTTTACTATTCGTAGCATTTGACTGCTAGATTAAGGGCGCACGATGATCCTTGTTACTGTTGCTTTTAACTGAATGTCATGCCAGCCTTGGCAGGACATCACAAACATACGTCGTTATCATGCAAAATGTCTTTACATTGTTATAAATCTTTTAAATTAACAGCTTTTGCTGTACGAGTATTAACACAATTTATTGGCAGCTGCTGCCACCTTGACTCCTGACCAGCAACGTAACGTCACTTCACTCACTCTCACCCATTTGAATTCACTCATGTAGATTCAAATGCTCAAATGTTGTGTCAATTATTTGGCACAAACGTTAAAATATATTTAAAGACTTTAGTTAAATTGCTTCTTTATTAAGTGCTTAGAACTCAAGAAACTATATTTTTTTTCTTATTTAAAATTAATAAAATATAAAATATAGCTAATGTTTAAAATAAAGCGCTAACAATTACTATTTTAATTATGTTATTTTTTCACTCTATTGGTAATATTTGTATTTTAAATACAATATAATTAATTATTAAAATCTACGAAACCAAGGTTAATTTAACATTGTGCGGCAATGATTTTGCTTCATATCTGTTTCATGTTAATTCTACATGACGAACAACAATAACCTTCAAAGACAATTTTTGTTTTTGATATAACATTATTTCATGTTGATTTAACATTACAGTACTGTTAAATTAAAATGCAGAATCATGTTGAATCAAAGTTATTTGAAGTTTAAACAACGTGAATTTAATACTGAAATAACCACGATGAACCATATTGATTAAAAGTTAATTCACATTGATAAAACACGAATTTAGTTTATTTTATTTTATTTAAACTATTTCTTGGCACAAAAAAAAATGGCTTCCCCAGGCCAAGAACTTATCGGTGGGTAGTCAATGCGCTTGCCGCTGCAGTCAAAACAACCTAAAATATTCGTTAGATGAAGTTAGCATTAGTGACAAAATTGAACATGGCCTTAACGAGTCTTGCCATACATTACATTAAAAATCATGGCAGGATAAAATAGTGGGTTAAATAGTGTGTTAAAACTACAGTGTGCGTTGACTTTAAGTGTCAAATTGTATGACAAAACTCATTAAGACCATGTTCAATTTTGCCACTTATGCTAACTTCATGCTAGTTTTGCATTATGCATAGGGCCGTAAGTAAATACATAATACATATAAATTAAACTTTAATTCAATATAATTTTATGGATAATTTAATATACAACTTTTTTAAAATGAAAGTTCTATAAAAACGTATAAATATATATATATATATATATATATATATATATATATATATATATATATATATATATATATATATATATATACATATATATATATATATATATATATATATATATATATATATATATATACATATATACAAACTGTGAAGCTAGTTAGGCTGCTCTACAGTATTCGAACCTGCGACCCTCAAGAATAGTATAAGAGTAGTACACTTCCTACTAGCCAGCAGTAGAAAATTTTTACTGGTGATGCGTATTTACAAAATACAAACATCAAAATAAACAACAACAAAACAACAACAAGTCACACAACTGAGTGCATTAAAGCTACCTTGTCCAAAACTAGTTAAGTTAACTTTAAACTAACTTTTAGCTAACTATTTTGCAGCTAGTGCTGACTGTCACTTGGATTACTTTCCATTAAAAACAACAAACTATTTTAACATTTCGAAGTCCTCGGCTGTAGTCAATTGTCTCACTCTGCACTACTTTTTAACTGACTTAAAGTTGATTTTATTTAAGTCAGCTGATAGTCAGTAAATTTACGAAAATTTTTGCTGGCATTCGAACTATATTTCATCACACCTTGTAGAGTCAATGCGCTACCTTAGCTGAGTAAGGTATCCTCTAAAATAATGTTAATAAAATATTGAAATGAGTTAAAAGTAGCTGAGAGTAAATTTTTTGGCTCTCAATAAAACCCGATTGCGTACTCAACTTACTAATTTATTTTGATTTAGCTCTAGATGACTAATTTATTTTGATTTATCTCTAGTCTAAGAAAAGTTAACTGTAAGTTGTTCAGCCACACATTCTCCCAAAAGGGTATGAACAAAGCAACAATATGTTATTTATTATAAATTTAATATGATTTGCAAACAACATTTTTGCATGGTGATTTTACATTGGCAGTTTTTTTTTTGTTGTGTGTTTTTCACTCAACGCAATCAGGTCTCTGCATGAAATTAGTGAAACCATGGACCGCTACCTCTACAAAAACATTTTATAAACTGCCATATTTCCGTTTGCAAAAGATAAAATGCCTCCTGGATGGATCTTTTAGCACGATAACAACTCAAAACATATTTCGCAACCTGTTTGGTCCTGGATTCAAGGTCAAAATATTAATTTAGTTAAATGGCCAGCCCAATCATTTGATTTAAACCCTATAGAGAACTAGTGGGATATGGTCGACAGAAAGATAAAACAGGACCAAAAGTCGAAGAAACGAAATTTTCTCCTCGAAAGAAAAGAAGCACGGAAAAGTATTTCTAAAACCGAAATTGATAAGTTAATCACCTCAAAGTCCAGAAGAAATAGTGTATATGCCATTAATTGTTAAAATAAATTTAAAAATTATAATTAGTTAATGTGAGATGCTTTAGTTTTTGTCATGCACATATGAATTATTTTTATTTTCGTGTTATTTTTTTTTTCTAACTAAATAAAATTTTTACAACAATTTGGTGGTAAAAGGTAAATACAGCGCTAAACGTTTTTAATAGGAAGTGCTGAGCCCATTTAAATATTTTTTTTACAATACTGCTATGGAATTGTGATAATACTAACTGAGTTGTTTTAGTTTTTGCCACTAGTGTAGCTAGTACAATTTATAACCTCCCTGCAGAAAATTTGGTGACAATTGATCTAAACGTACTCGTCCTACAACTGGAGAAAATGTGGGTGCTATCAAATTTACGTAGTAGTGTATGGTAAAAAAAGTAATATCGTTCAAATGTTGACATATTGACCATTTTCGTGATGTATCGTTTTGATCTTGAGCCAATTTAATTCGGTGTCGGTCTAGTATTGTAGTAAACTGCACTGAACATGTTCGATGTGCTCGAATACAGGACCTATCAAATAGTGTAAATATAATGTTAATTACTCCCTTCAATGTGACTCTGGAACCATTCCCGTAACTAAACTTAGATATTAAACTAAGTTTAAATGGTATTTATACTTTTGAAATATGAGTGGCCCTGTGGTCGAGTGGGTAGTGTGCCAGCCTGTCATGCACGAGGTTGTCGGTTCGAATCTCAAAAAATTTTCAGATTAAAAATAAAATGTCATTGAAATTGTAACAATAAAAAAAATTTATAAGCGGTAATTGTTACAGTTAAATGTCGAAATTACATTTATAAATAATTTATATTTATATTATTATACATCGAATAGGTCCCTATGGGATAGTTCAGTGACAAGTCATAAGGTGCATACAAAGTATCAATTAACCCCATCCTAGGCCATCCCCATGTAAAAGTGACTGGTCCGCTTCATAGGAAGTGTTAGAACTCGGACTGGTCCCTATCACTTGGGGACCGGTCACGTGACTAGTCTTGTATCAGTTCCATTTCCTGCAGGGCTATTATAAAATTGTTTTTAAACTAAAGTTTTCTTATTTTCTTGAGTTATTTTTGGCATTTTATATA
Organism: Tachina lurida; assembly: GCA_944452675.1. Classification (NCBI taxonomy): domain Eukaryota; kingdom Metazoa; phylum Arthropoda; class Insecta; order Diptera; family Tachinidae; genus Tachina; species Tachina lurida. Next base: position 42,592,289 of record OX101752.1, read on the forward strand.
GTAAGGACACATTTTTCTTCGCCACAAGTGAGCTACAAAATCAAGCTTGAACACAAAAAAAATCTAGAATATTAAAATTCTTTTCAAAACAGTACAGCTCTGCTATATATATTGCTATTTGTACAGTGTGTGTTGTTTGATTTTGAGTTTGTTACCTGTTGTACTACCAAAAAGCATTGTCTGTGGTTAACGTGGTATTAAATAAATTAGCTATAGATCAGATTGCTTATCAAATGATTTACCTAACGTTAAATTAGCTGGGTGGGATTTAACTTTTATCAAGGCGTTACCAAGTGATTATGTGTTAAAACAGAAATTAAAGGAAGTTTTAGTGTTTAGTAATTAAGTTTGTTAGTAATCATTGAAATTAAAAAGGTATTGTATTAAATCTATCAATGCAAGTTTCGTGAATATAGAATGGAGCAAATGTTAAAGTATTTTCAAAATTTTGAAATTTAAAATTTATTATCACCGACCTTATTTATTTCTACAGCTAGTAAATTATTTTTTAAATTGTTCAAGACTAAAATCGTATATTTGCTTTATATTTTATATTTTACTAATTTGGTGGAAAAGTTTAAAAGAAAGAGAACTATGCTAGAAAATAATTGATAGTGCAGAGTGCCATGAATTATAATTTTAAATAACAATTCCTTGGCATCTTAATTCTTTTTTTAATACCTGGCAGTACTCATATTAGTGTATACAAACTTCCATTGCGATAACATCATGCGGTATTCTAGTTAGTTTAATTATCATTGTTCGAATTTTATTTGTTTCTACATTTATGATTTAAATAGGCTAAAGTTCTTATCTCTCTGTAAGACAAATAACATAAGATAATTTTTAAGGAACAAATAACACCAAAGTTAATTGCAAATATTCTGACAAACACTAGCACAACGGAACAACTAGCTATTTTCGAAGGCCGCCACACCTTCATCATCAGTGTTCGTGTCCACTGTGTGGTGTCAGCTGATGTACGAGTAAATTTCAGCTTCGTATACTCAGGTTTCAGTGCAAATGGAATATGTGAATTGTTTTGATTCATCGCATTGCAATTTACTGTAAGCTTTTTGTTAGGCAATGAAAGCTCAATTTTACCATCTTTAATTTACAGCAGTCTTGCCATTGTCGTGTTTTTTTTGCAAAATATGCATATGCCAGTTAATTTCCCTATTTTTGTTTTATTTAAGACAACCTTTTTTGTTTTGTTACTTTTAAGTACAAGCATACAAAATAATTTGAAAATTTTAGGTTAGTAAGTAAATTGGCTGGAAAACACATGTTGTTGATAAATTCAGTTTTATTGATACCAATGTGAATTATAAGTACATAAAAGAATTATTAATGGAGTATGTTGTAGGCTAAAGCTCCACCTCTACTCAGCACGCTTGCATACGTGAGCCCGCTCCTTAAAATCGTTTCAAATCACATTAACAAAGCGGCCAATTGAAATCGCCTAGTCGAGAATTACTCTACAGCGAAGTTTCTCATGCAAAAATTAAACTCTTTGACCGGGTGTTGCACCATCTTGCTGAGGCTCACTGATGTCAACAGATCGCTGATGTCAACTTTCCCACTGCAAAAAAAAAATTAAGAGAAAAAAAAGTTTGAATTTTACGTAGTGATACAGTAAAATGTTCACCAATTTGACACACAGAGAACACAGAGAGCAGTGCCTACTAAATACCTCATCAAATAGAACAAAATTAATAAGAAATCTCTATGTTTTTGTTTTCAATAAGGAAATCTTTAATTTCATAGAGAAAACCTTTTTGAAAAAATCAAGACGAAATGTTGTAGTTTTTATGAGGTTATCTTATTGATTTTTTCAATAAAAAAAATAAAAAAAAAAATTGCGTCTTTATTCTCTGTACTTATGTATTTTCATTTAAATTCTATACATTATATACATATATGTATGTATGTAGTATACTGTAGATGTTATTTTTTTATACATACATACATACACATTATGTTATTTTCTTAACTAAGTTACTCACCAAGTATTGAACCAGCAAACTTTTACCTGATAGATAAGCACTCGACCAAATATGCTAACAAGCAGCCTGAATAACCATTGAAATTATTGTGCAAACATTCTTATACAAAAATGAAAAAGATCATGAACAAAATTGTCTCTATGTCTATTTATAGATATGAAATAACAAGACACCTCATACAATCAAGAAGATTCCCTTTTTAAAAAAATCAATAAGATGTTTTACACATACTCATATAGGAACCTACTAAAATCAAGAAGAAAACCTTATTGAAAAAATCAATAAGGTCTTTTAAAAAACATCAAGAAGGCAACCTAATAAAATCAATAAGCAATCCCTATAGTTTACAATTTATAAGAAAAGCTAATAGAATCAAGAAGCTTTTCTCTATGGATTGTTTTTTTGGTGCCAAAAATAACGGAAATTGAGTAAAAAAAGTTGTGAATAATAAGATTTCTTCTTGATTTTATGTGGTTTTATTCGTGATAAAACTAACAAGATTTACCACATAAAAACAATAAGGAATCTCTATGAAAAAATCTTCGCTTCTTTCTGCTGGGATACCCCTTAGTCTAAAAATGGTTAATAGAGAAAATCTTCTTGATTCTATGAGGCAGTTTTTTCTCTGTGTAGTAAATTTTCACAATTGAAATTCGTTGTGCAATAGTGTAGCGTTCCATAAGAAAAACAAAATATTAGTAAGCATTAATTTAATGAACAAATTTGGAAAATGGAAAGCAACATAAATATATTTTAAGTTTAAAATTTTTTTTTTATATTAATTTTGTATTATAAGTTTTAACTGGAAAGAGATGTGAACAAAAAACATAAACAAACAACCTTCGATTCAATGATATGCGCAAAATTAATGTAGATATTTGCCACGTTTTTATACGCCTTTGAATATTTAACACAATAATAAATATTTGTGATTTATTATGAGTGATACTTATTAAGTGTATATATTTGGTAGATTTTTTGGACATTAAGTAATAAGGGGGAATATTATTGTGGGTAGAGTTTTAGGTAACTTTACCCTGGAGATGATTAGTCTAATAAGAGCTTAAGAAAAACAATTTTTTTTAATAAACCAACTTTTTACAACGGACTACAGTGTAGAAAATAATTTTTCTTAGTTTTATATTGACTTGAAACTAGTGGCAATTGCTGATTTTATTCAAAAAATAATTTACAATTATAATAATTTGTTCACGCACATATATTTAAATAATTAATTCCGGAGAATGCTACACAAAGGAGTAGCGAAATATTGAATAAAATAAAAATATATAACAAAGCGACCTTGTGCTGAAACATTTAAAAATTATATACAAAAATAAATATTAAAAGGTCATAAAACGCAGAATAATAAACAATATTAAAAAAATTTATTTTGGTTTTCCATAATATGACATTTTGATGTGCGTTACCTACCCATAGTGCTATTTGAAGTGGGTGATAACAACAATAATAACTAAACGCATAAACCTTTTTAATTTAATTTTAATTGAAATTTATTTGTTGGTGGTTAAGCATTGTCTATATGCTTTGCCAAATCACCAGTAGACTTCAACCACCTGTTCAAAATGTTTATAAGAAATTTTTTGCTTCTGCTGTAAAAAAGTAAAAAGTGTACTTGCGATCTTTGGGATTTAAGGTACGAAAAATCGGTTTTTACCCGTCACTCATGACTTGGAAAATTTCAAAGATACATTGTTTTTATACTCGACAACGACTATCAGGAAAATAGTAAAACTTCATTACATTTTTGTTACACTGTGTAATTTAGCATAATTCAATTTAATGGTAACAAATCCCAAAAAGTATTTCATATAACTTTCATCATTATTATTTAAAGAATTGAACTGTTGTTGACCAGTCCAACCCATGAAATAATAAGACATGAAATTTTCATTGTACATTATTATACCCTTTACCAAAAAAATGGTAAAAGGGTATATATAGGTTTGTCATTCCGTTTGTAATTTCTATAATATCAATAAGCGACCCATATAATATATATATTCTGGATCCGTCCGTCTGTCTGTACGTGAAATCGGTTTTCCGAAGCTCCCAGAAGAGCTAGAGACTTCGTTCTTGGACTGGTGTGTCAGAAATTTTCCAAAATAGATTGGTATTGAAATTCAGCAAAATCGAGCAGACGATTGCAGAGCTGGAAAACTTAAACTTCATTTTGCCATATAAAAGTAACTACCGAAAACAAATTTTTATTTTTTTTTATAAATAACCTTATTTTACACTTCAGTACGACTAATATTGGTATTTTAAATTAAAAAAATATAAAAAAATTAAAAAGACGTTTCCAGGGTTGGAAAACTTTAACTTTTTGTGTTATGTAAAATTAACTACATGTGTCTAAAACTATGTCTGTCACAGGCTATTTTCTCGAGAACCGTAAGAGCTACAGACCTGAAATTTGGACACAGTGTGTAACCCTTTGGCTGCTATAATAACAAATACATGAGAATTGGAAATTAAAGGGTGTTCCAAAACGAGCAACGAAAAATGTTAAAATCCCATGTAATATACATACAATTGTATGTATGTATGTATGTATATACACTTGAAATTTGTAAGGTTAGTGTATTTTTATACACGCTACAAAAATTAACACTAAAATGTCCAAAAATTTAAATTAAAGGGTGTTCCATCAGTTAATGCAATTTTGACTATGCAATTTTGACAACTTGCTGTATCTTGAAAACCGTAAGAGCAAAACTCTTGAAATTTTCAAAATCGGTAAAACTAAAAAATCAAAAAATTATAAAATCGCCAAACCAAAAAAATTGCCAAAAACAAAAAAAAATCGCTAAAACGAAAAAAAGCACCAAATTACAAAAAAAAAAATGTCTGAGACTAAAATAAATCGCGAATAACCGGAAAAATTGCTAAAATGAAAAAAAAATCGCCAAAATGAAAGAAAATCACAAAAATGAAAAAAAATCCCCAAAATGAAAAAAAATCGCCAAAATGAAAAAAATCGCCAAAATGAAAAAAAAAATCGCCAAAATAAAAAAATCTCCAAAATGAAAAAAAAACCCAAAAACAGAAAAAAATCGCCAAAATGAAAGAAAATCACAAAAATGAAAAAAATCCACAAAATGAAAAAAATCGCCAAAATTAAAAAAAATCGCCAAAATAAAAAAATCTCCAAAATGAAAAAAAACCCAAAAACAGAAAAAAGTCGCCAAAATGAGAAAAAGCTCCAAACTAGGAAAAAATCGCCAAAATGAAAAAAATCTTCAAAATGAAAATAAGCCCCCAAAAACAGAAAAAAATCGTCAAAATTAAAAAAAACCGAAAAAAATCGCCAAAATGAGAAAAAAGCGACAAAACTGCAAAAATCGTTTAAACTGAAAAAAACTTCAAAAAAGCAAAAAAGCCACATTAAAAAATGCTCAGAACAGAACGTACGGAACCCTTAGTGCGCGAAAAGTCGCACTTTACTGAATTTTTTAATATTAAAGGAAATAAATGAAACTAAGTTTTTTCTTATTTCGTTTTTGCTTTGTTCACTTAACATATTTTATGTATTTTTTTAAGAACTAGATTGGTATCAATAATCAGAAAAATCCAAAATTATGACTCCAGGGTTGGTAAGCTTACACTTTTTGTGTTATGTAAAATTAAATAGGTCTAAAATTTTTTTTCTTTTTCTTTATAAATTGAATATATTTTATGCTTCTGAAAGAAAAGTTTGGCGTATGAAATTTGAAAAATGAAAATTACAGCTCCAAAGATGGAAACCTTAAAAAAATGATAAATTTTTTCACAAAACAAATATGTATGTATGTGTCTGTATACTATATATATGTACGTACGTTGGTAAAGGGTATATAAGATTCGGCACAGCCGCATATAGCACTCTTACTTGTTTTTTTTAATTTTTCAGAACGATTTCCAAAAAAAAAAATTAAAAAAATGTAAACAACAGCTGAACGAAACAAAATTTCTATATTATAATACATATAAACATACATTTATGTATGTTAACACATCCCAGTTGGCCACGTCTTTAAGATATCTTTGACGATGGGTACAAGATAATGGTAAGTCGTAGAAGGAATATTGAAGACAGCCCCATATAAATCGTCAACGAAATTTTCATACAAATTGCGCCGATGTCTCACAAGACGAGATGGGCGACAATGTTGCAGATTGTCGTCAACACTGCTTTATTCGAAACAGAACTTATGACACTATAGCTCAGATTGTCCTCAATAAAGTTTTATTGAAGACAAAACGTGTGACATTGTCGCTCAGATAGCCATGAACGACGATTTCCTTTAAATTGTCGATTACAAAACCTAATAGACAGGTGACATGTCGTACATTAATCGTAGAAGGTAATGTCATTTGCGACGGTTTGGCCAACTGGGATGTATGTACAATGTACATTATGTACATATACATACATATGTATGTATATACAAATAAACATTTTGTGTGGCGGAAACTTGGAGGCGAAATTGTTTTTTTTTTTGCAAACGGCTACGAGTAAATAATCAAAACTGTACAAGAAGTGATCGTGGGTGTAAGTTTTCTAATATATGTACATACATATGTATATGCATACGCCCTCACATAAAAGCAAAATATCTAAGAAACAACGTAGATAAAACAACAACAACAACAAAAACACTTTTCAGATGGCTACACAAATAATTTAAAATGGAAATGATGCAAAATCATCCAATAATTTTAACACAAATAAATATGTATGTAAACATCTAATAAGGATAATTTTAAAAATATATTTATTTAATGTTTTTAAAAAAAAAAGATATTTGGTAATTAATAAAAAATTTGAAATTATTCATTAACAGTTAAAGATTTAAAAAAGAAAAAAAAAATATACGAAATCATTACTTTAACTTACAAAGATTGAAATTTATATTAAAATAAGGTTAGCATTAAAAAATTGAATCTTTAATATTTATTTATGAATACGATCCTGTTTGCAGGAAAATATTTATGTATGTATGTAAGTGTAATAAAAGTCTTAGTCACCAAAAAGTTTTTTGCCCAATTCCATCATGCGATGATTACGACATACTCTCAAGGCATCGGCCTTTTTCAAAACTGCTGTCACCGTTGAGTTGACTTCCACAAGTTGCGACAAAAAGTCTTCATAGGCGGATTTAACATTGGTGGGTAAAGTACCAATTTTAACTTTCTTCAAAGTCTGGACAATGCCCTCAGCCCAGCCAGACTCAATGGCAAACTCAGAAATCCATGGCACTTGCGGTAAAACGCCACACATTGTCTGCATGCCCAGGAACCACAATTCAGACAACTCCATCCAGCTTTCCTTGTAAGCAATAGACACCACCAAGGCTGTGGGATCATTTGACTCATCAATATTGTAGGCATCCCACAAGAAACGTATGGTTGCTTGTATGTAGCGGCAAATGGAGAAATCATTTTGCTTAACTTTCTTAGCTTGTTGCTTAAGTAACAGTAAGCCCAGGACAGACAAATTGCCATGCATCACCAAGTTGTCGTGAGTGTCCTTCAGTTCCGGCAAATGCTCATAGACAAATTTAAAAACATTGGCAAAGAATTGTCCATCTTCAGCTAGTTTGGGTTCGAGCACAGTCAAGTTCATTAGAATGTTGCACAAAGAGCAGATGGCAGCTCGTGCATCTTTCATCTCAGCCAGTTGCTCTGGTGTGGGTGTAGGATCGGGCTCATTCATACGCTTTAAACGTTCTGCTCTAGGTATAGGGGGCCTTTTATAATGGGCAATGGAAAAGTAAAACTCCAAACTTTGCAAGAACATTTCTTCTTGCTTAGTTGCAAAAATAACTTTTCGGGCGTCATCTTCCACCACCAAATGGCACAATGCAGGCAACATTACTCTCAGCACATCTTCAGGTGCCTCTGTATCCCTGGGACCCGATCTCCACTCTTTTAGTTCGTTAAATGATTCATTAGCTACCTTGAACATAAAAGGTAGAAGCTTGTAAATAGCAGGTCTCATGGCGGTGGTCTCTTGTGCCAACCAAGCCGCCAAAATGCGTACGGTACCCCTAATGAATGCCTTCTCCTTGGGATTATTAGTGTCTTTGATTTTGTCATTGGAAACGCGTGAGAGGACAGCCAATACTTGATTGAAGGCACCCTTAAGAGCGGTATATGTTGTTTGTTTCTCTTTGGCATCCAAGTCCAAAATATCTTTCGCCATATACTCCACACATTGCTCCAGTATAGTAAAGCAACATTGTATGAGTTCGCAGTTGCGGAAGGTGGCCTCCAATTTCTTTTCATCCATTTGCATTCTAACCTCAATGGCAGCCATTTGCAAAATCATCAAAAAGAATTTTTTATCTTCATCCATAAAAGCCCATTGGATATCCAAGACTTTAAGGCAATTGGCAATTAAATGTAGAGTAGGTTCTCTTTGTTTGGGACCAATTTTACTCTTTAAAATATCGCCACAACCTTTGAATAGACTTTCTGGCCAAATTTCTCCATCCAGAGAGTTAAAAATCAACTCCTTCTTGCAAGTCTTCAAAATGGCCGACAAAATTTTACACAATTCATATTTACGTTCATTATTCTCAGTCTCCATATCCAAAGCAATACGTTGCACTAAAGCATGGAAAGGTTTAGGATCCTCAGTCCAAGACGAAGCACCAAATTTATTCACCAATAATACAATCAACTGCAAGGCCTCGTCAGTTTGGAAACTTTGAGCTGAATAAATTTGCGACATTTTTGGTATGGCCTTCGTTGTCATTAAGGCATTTTGACCTGGCTCATGTGAGGCTATAAACTTCAAGCAACTATACGCCTCACTCACCACAATCAAATTATCATCACAGTCGTCGTCATCGGCCTGCTCTACAATCTCCAAAAGGGTGGGTATAACATCCAGCACATCTTTGTGTGTAGCCAATTCTTGCTCTTGGCAGAAACAAGTCAATATGGATAGAGCTACGCTCTTGTATACCAAAGGTGGGCAATCGTTGGGCAAATTTTTGCCACTTAACAGTTTTTTCAGGAAACTCAAGCCAATGGCCTCGAAAAGCAGTTTCTTCGCCGCCGCATTACACTCCTTGCCCTTCACCAACTTCGTGACCATAAAAAGGGCAGCAAATTTTTCTGTATCACTTTTGGTAGCCTTCAACATGGCTGCACATTTTTTAACACCTTCTGGTACATCGGCCATTTCTATTTTTTTTATTTCTTTGACTGTTTAAAAACGTATAAACTTTTTTTTCCACACAGATTTATTTTAATTCATATAAGTATGTATTTTTCAGTTTAATAGAAAATATTTTATGTATCTGCTTATCTATATATAGATAGATATTACTTCTTGTTCACACTCTGTTCACCACTATGTATCATAAAGTATTTTTATTATAGGCATGTACATCGGCTTTACTTTTCGATTAAAAGATCTTTACCAGCCGACTTTTGCTCCCGTACTGAACATTTAAAAAGTTTGTTTTCACCAGAAAATTTTAAAAAATTTAAGATTTTTCTCAAAATTTGCTTTTTCTTTATATTCTATATAAGACAAAATTTTCTTTCATATTAAATGTGTATATGTATGTATGTATGTAGAAGCCGGTTGCATTTTCCATTAGGATTTTGTACGTATGCGAAAGCAAACTGTAAAAATATACTCTCTCTCTCGCTCTCTCTCTCTCTTCCGCACACACTCACATCAACCTGCAAGTTGTATTATTTAAATCTTTAATCTCATTAAAAGTGTTTATTTGCTTTCCGTGTGTAAAACAAAATTTTTTATTTTTGTACGCAGTAATTTTACTGTGCATCAATTATTTTAAAAAAAAAAGAAAATTCTTTCCTCTCTTGGTAAAAATATCACATGGCTCATCTTGCTCAGTTTTCTCAGAATTTCTTAGTAGCCTTTACAAAATAACAAAATAACAAAATAAATAGATTTACTGAAATTTCCACTAGAATAAAGTGTATGTATACAGCATGTCAAGAACCAAGAATTAAGAATTTTTCGTATTCTTCACAAAAAAATTGTGTGTATACAGTATGTCAAGAATAAGTTTTCACATTAATGAAATGAAAATAGTTCTGTTCAATGCAATGGGCCCAAACTGGAAGTAAAATCTTAAAATTTTTCTTTTTTTTGGAAAATCTGGTGATTAAGAAAAAGTACGTGCACAGAGAAAACAGTGCCTACTAAATACCTCATAAAATAGAACAAAATTAATAAGAAATCTCTGTGGTTTTTTTTTCAATAAGGAAATCTTATTAATTTCATAGAGAAAGCCTTTTTGAAAAAATCAAGAAGAAATCTTGTAGTTTTTATGAGGTTATCTTATTGATTTGTTCAATAAAAAAAATTGCGTCTTTATTCTCGGTACTTATGTATTTTCATTTAAATTTTATATCATACACATATGTATGTATGTATGTAGTATATTGTAGATGTTATTTATTTATACATACATACCTACACATTATGTTATTTTCTTAACTAACTTACTCACCAAGTATTGAACCAGCAAACTTCTACCTGATAGAAAAGCACTCTACCCAATATGCCAGTCATTGAAATTATTTTGCATACATTCTTATACCAAAATGAAAAAGATCATGAAAAAAATTGTCTCTATGTCTATTTATAGAAACGAAATAACAAGACACCTCATAAAATCAAGAAGATTTCCTTATTAAAAAATCAATAAGATGCTTTACACATAATCATATAGGAACCTACTAAAATCAAGAAGAAAACCTTATTGGAAAAATAAATAAAGCAACCTAAAAAAAATCAAGAAGAAAACCTTTTTAAAAAAATTAATAAGGAAACCTAATAAAATCAATAAGAAATCTCTATAGTTTACAATTTATAAGAAAACCTGATAGAACCAAGAAGTTTTTCTCTACGGATTGTTTTTTTTTTGATGCCGAAAATAACGGAAATTGGGTAAAAAAAGTTGTGAATAATAATATTTCTTCTTGATTTTATGTGGTTTTCTTCTTGGTAAAATTAATAAGATTTACCACATAAAAACAATAGGGAATCTCTGTGAAAAAATCTTCGCTTCTTGCTGCTGAGATACCCCTTAGCCTAAAAACGTTTCATAGAGAAATTCTTATTGATTCTATGAGGCAGTTTTTTCTCTGTGTGATTTACGAGAATAAAATTAAATTTTAATGGGCCTCTGTCCATATTTTTAAATGCAAGATTTCATGTTTTTCAGAGCTCAGGGTAAAGTATAATAATAAATTTTAATGGGGTTGGCCCCGCCTATTTTTTCATTTTTAAAATTGTGCAATTACCAGAGCTAAAGTTCTTTGCTTGGCTTTGCAGCAATCAAATATTGAGAATACCATAAAATCAAATTAAAAAATTATAGGCGTGTCTATTTCCGTAGATCAAGGTTTTATATATTCTTTAAAAATTTCAGGTTCGCAGCTCTTACGGTTCTTGAGAACATACCATTTAACGGACAGTCGGATAGACGGTCAGCGTAGCGAAAACAATAGGTTCCTTTTCGCCTTTGGTGTACGGAACCATAGTTTGTGCTGGTTTTGGTAAAAACCGTAATTGAATTTAGTAAAATTTTACATGCATTAGTTTTTGTTGTATAAAATGGTGCACTATGGGCCGTTTTCGTAAGTTGTGGAAAGAAATCTTAAAATACGTGACACGGGACACACAAATGAGGGTGTGTAATTAGTTAAGATTGCTTGCAGGTGTTTTAAAACAAAAATTTGTTTTAGTACCATTGTGGATACTTATGCTCAAGTCTGGTACTGCGCAAACTAAGCCTGTGGCACACACTATACAAATAAAGTGTGCATTTTTTATTTAAATTCGCCATAATGCTGGTGATTATTTGTATAATTCTAGGAACTCTGTGCAGAATATTTGTTCTGCGCTCATTTCTTGTTGTGAACTCTTAAAAAATCACGAAACAACTGAGCGTTTACAATATACACTACACAAGTTCACTGTACAGTTTTCAAACTTGAGCAAATATCAAAATCGTACAGTGCCAGACTTGTGCAGTGAACTTGTCTAGTGTCGGTATCAATATGGTAAAGGCCCTTTGCGAGGGTATTGAAAATTTCGCTGTCGACAAAATATTTAATAATATACGGCTTACTAAAAACAGAATTTCAAGTGGTTCTAATCATCCGATGGATAGTGTATTTAAGTAACATTTTTGTTGAAGTTTTATGCATGTTGTGTTTCATTTCCAAAAAGTAAAAACAAAAAATAAATGAATAAGAAAAATTCTTTGCTAAATAAAAGGCAATGTTTGATTTATGTATTTTCGCCATACTTGACTATTTGAAATAAAAACATTTGAACAAGCATTTTGATGTACATAAAAATATCTAAAAATATTTTTGGTAATAAGAACATGAACAATTTTTTCGATTTTGCATTACATGTATATATCGCTCATTTACCCAAAGAACGTCATAACTCAAAAAACAATTTAATGGAAAAGAAAAATTTTATTTCGTTTTCAAGAGTTGAGTATACCAGATATTTGTATGAAATTATTACACAATATGAAGAGTGATATGGATTTATTCTGCAGCGTTAACTCAAAAATCCATTTTTTAATTATCACGTTCTTGCAGTAAATGAGCGATATGTAGGTGTTTGAATTGCTTTTATAGAATTATTTAAGAGCTTTGGATACTTCTCTATTAAATAGAAAACTAAAAACAAATTTGGATAGATGTCGCAAACAGTTACACACACCCACGACAACAGCGCTGTCAGAGTTAAAGGAAAAGGAAAAATAAAAATCAGCATGTTCATTTGCGAATTAATGTACGTTCATGTTTTGCACATTTTATTTGGTGACTTTATGTTGTTTTTTTCTTCTTTATATATTTTTTTTAGGTGACGTTGATGTGTACGCGTATTAATGTGTTTTCTTTATTTATGTTTAATGAGTGCATAAGTGAAATTAGTAATTCAAAAGTTCATTGACTTTTATTGGCTTTAGAATATTTCTTTTCACAGACACATATCGAATGAGGTGCAATAAACAAAATCTGTGTGCATCACTCATCTAATTTTAGAACATGAATCCCATAGTGTGTGCACACAAATACACTTACATACATATGTATGTATGTGTGTATATATAAAAGTGTTTAGTGAAGTGTTTGTTAAGATACCATTGCAGGTCAATGTTAGGCATTTATTTATGTAAACATGCTTGTGTTTATTTTACAATAATGGTGGTAAAAGATTTCTAGCTTTTTAAAAAACTTTATGTTGGCCTCTCTCCAAACATATTTAGCTGCATAGCATTCAGCGCCTATTATATATGTATATATACATATATACATATGGTTCCTATTGGGAACAAAAGGCCACAATGAGTCTCTTCCATTCGGTTCGATTTGAAGATGTAGTTTTACTTCTCTCAGCTTAGATCACTATGGCTGATATCATTGTTAAGTTGCTGACGCCACACTGAAAGGAAAATCATTCAAACGGTTTCATTAAATGTTCTGCATTATATTAATGAAACTTTTCATTAATACAATGAACAATTACATTGTATACATGAAATCTTTAAATTTCTGCTTTTTATGTGGTCTTCATAGTTCATTGTATTAATGAAAATCGTTACATTGTTTAAATGAATTTTCTTTTTAGCGAATTTGGGGCAAATATAAGTAAGTTTCACATATTTTCTATACTTACTGTATGCAGTTTGTCAAACATAAATAAATCAAAAGTTATTTTGTTAAAAAATATTTTCTATTTCTTACTTTTCTAATCCCTTTTAATTTCAAAGCATTATGGTCGTCATAAATGAAATGAAATAATTTCATTTATACAATGTAATATTCTTCATTGTATATCACACATCTCACTCTTTCTCTTGTTTTATCCATTCACGTCCCTATCACCATTATACAAACACAAAAAGGTTGTGCCAAAGATCTAATAAAGATGCTTGTTTTGTTAAGATATTTGTTTGGTTCTTTTAAACTTATGTTTCTGCATTGTGATTCTCAACAGCATGTTAAGAGTTTTACTATAAACATGTAAGTTTTTCGGCTTACTTAACACATTATTTGGATTGAACTCTACTGATGAGTTCCTTAAATTTCAAATGTTTTGCTTTAATAAATACATACATAAGTACATATGTATTTGTATACATTAAATAAAATAAAGAACATTTATATATATATATTTTATTAAGTATGTGGATTGGAAGGGATATGATTGCATGTGTTTAAAAAAAATTTTCATTATTTACTGCTTATAGTTCATTATATTTATGAAAATCTCATCATAAATTTAATGAAAGTTTCTTTATATTAATGAATAAAATTCATTAAATCAATGAAACAATTACATTATATTCATGAAAAAGTGTCATTGAACTAATGAAATAGTTTCATTCTATTTATGACATAGCCGCCAAAATTAACTTCATAAATACAATGAAACATTCTTCATTGATCCAATGAAGGGCTTCATTAGCTGACTTTTAATGAAACTTTTCATTAATACAATGAAGAATTTCATTGCCTGAATGAAGGGTTTCCTTTCAGTGCAGGTTTGTAATGGTCTGCCTATTCATCGTGACTTACCCTGTGGGTTCCAGTTAATGGCAATTTTAGCTGTTTTGTCTAAAGCCCTGCGCAGGGTGTGACCAATCCACCGTTATTTGCGCTTCAAGATATCAATATGGAGTGGCCGCTGATTTCTTTGTCTCCAGAGTTCCGTGTTACATATGCTGTTAGGCCAGAAAACTTTTAATTTTCTTCGCAGACATTAATTAACAAACACTTTTAGGGAGTTTACGTTGTGTTCTGTTGTATTCCACGTCTCGCATGCACAAACTTGATGCAAGAGTTAAAGATACCGATCTTAGTGTTCTTGGATATAATAGAAGATTTCCATACAGGCCGAAGGGTACTGAATGCTTGGTTGGTTTTTGAGATTAGGTACGCTACATCTTTACTAAAGCCATCCACTTGTATCTATTAATATGCTGCCTAGGTAGCAAAATGACGAGACTTCTTCTAGTTAAATATTCTCTATGCAAAACTTGTTGATGTGTACTGTATTGCAGCGCACTATCTTACTCTTATTTACGTTTGTTTTTAGATTAGCTTTTATGGCCCCTGTTTCGATGCATTTAAGTTTAGAAGCCAACAAAAAAAAAAGCTTTTTCGTGTACTAGGAGGCAGATATCATCTACATACTTGAGGCCCTCGAGTTGTTGGTTAAGACCCCAGTTGATTGATACCTCTATTAGCTGGAGTAGCATTACAAACTATAACATCTAATACGCTGTTAAAAAGCAAAGGAGACAGCACGCAACCCTAGCGGACACCAGTTACAACATCAAAACTAATGCTAAAAGCGTTATTGTGAACAACACGACATTTAACATCACGGTATGGTGGCCTTGTTACAATGATAGGAATTGAAGAAAACATCTCGAGGCTCGTTGCAATCATGACAGGGCACTAAACGGTCGGCAGACACTATAGCAAGATAGGTCTGTTCTATAATGAGTTCTGCCGAAGTTGTCGAGAAGAAAGCAAAGAAGAAACAATCTTTCACTTTCTTTGCGAATATCCAGCCTTGCATCACTCGAGGCACAAATTTTTAGGAACTTCATGTACTAAACAATCTATCAAATTTATCTGAGAATGGGTTGAGTGAGGTTATCAGATATCTAAGCCCGACGGGTTGGATCTAGTCCTATAATAATTTCTGCCGAAGTTGTCGAGAAGAAAGCAAAGAAGAAACAATCTTCCACTTTCTTTGCGAATGTCCAGCCTTGCATCTCTCGAGACACACATTTTTAGGAACTCATGTACTAAACAATCTATCAGATTTATCTGAGAATGGGTTGAGTGAGCTTATCAGATATCTAAACGCGACGGGTTGGATCTGGTAACGATCACCGTATCAGAATACTTATATACGGGTCTTTTCAAAAAGGAATCATCTAGATTCTACTTGAATGCCTGTGCGTAGTAGGCAGCCACGTAAATCAGCCAACCAACCAACATCACGGTATAGAGTTTGCTGTAAGGGTTATGATTTTTGGTGGGACTCTTTTGTTAGCAGGAGCTCTCCATATTGCGTTTTGATTCAGCGTATAAAATACTTTTTCAAAGTCGATAAAGAATAGTTAAAGCGGAGAGCGAAGTTCTTTATATTGCTCTATATTTATTCGTAGACTACTGATGTGGTCTGCACAGGATTTTTGGGGCCGGAAGCCAGCTTGTTCGGGCCTTAGATCCGTTAGTACTATGATCTTATTCACTGCACTAAGAATGGTCATACCTTGCCAGTGCTTACAGTTTGTTAGGTCACCTTTTTTGGGGATATATTATAATAGAATAGAGGAAATATATAGTCCAAAGACCGGCACTGTGACATCTGACATCTGATCTGCAAATGAAATTAAATCAATCTCTGTATGACTCTCCTTATGAAAGTCAGCATAGATATTGGAAAATCCCACTTAACATCATCTGAACACAGAAACTTGAAATTTGAATGAAAAATATGCCTTCTACAGTCACATGAGACGATACACTCATAAAGAATATGTGCCGTCGTCTCGTAATCCTCCAAGCATAAACGACACAAAGTTGAACGCACTTGGTGACTTTTCCACAGAGGATAGTTCAGTCCAAAGTGACCAGAAAGAAAGCCAATAACAAGCCGTAAATTATTCCTGTTGAGGTTCAGGATGCCATTATATGTAAATGGCTGGATCAATGCTTTGGCCTGTCTTAAACCAGAATAACACAGCCACGTTTCCTTAGAGGTTGAAGTGTCATCTTCTTTGATCAGAGACGTTACAGTCAATCCATTTACTCCAAACAGCTCTGAACCCAGAAAAGGAGCAGAAGAGGCCCTTTTGGCCAGTTCATCCGCTTCTTCATTCCCTGTATGACCGCCTTGTTGCATATGAATAGCATGAAAGGAGAGACTTAAGAGCTACCTGACCATCTGAAAAGATAGCAAATATGCGCACCTATAATGCCCCTATTTAAATTAATGTCAACACATTTGGTGATTGCCTGTATTTCCGCCTGAAATACCGTAGGTCATTTGCCCATGGGCAAAAAGATTTTTACGTTCGGCCCAAAAACTCCAGCACCAACCCCATCTTCCGTTTTTGATCCATCTGTATAAAAACATAAACTTCTGGAATCCATATCGGGACAGTTTTCGGGACCCACACTGTCCTTGGTGGAATTATTACACTGAACCTTCTGTCGAAGTTCAGTTCACAAGATGATATTTACTATAAAACCTTCTTTTAAATTTGAATCAAGTCCATGTGTGAGCAGCGTTACCATATATATTTTTTTAAAAACTTGATAAATCTGAAAAAAAACTTTTTTTCCAAAACAAAAACTTTTTTTCTACAAAAGTACCAAAATTTTAAAAGAAAACAGCTGATCGAAAAGTAATCAAAATTGTTAGGCTAACTGACGCTTTAGACACTGTTGCAGTAATAAGGGAGTGAGAAAATATAAGATCGTTTTATTACATACACACATCACTTAATATTTTCATTTAATATACTGCAAAACTTCAATTATGGACATATTTATAAAAAAACTTAAAAAAACTTTATATTTTCAAAAAACGTGTTGGCATCTCAGAAAACTTCCAAAAAAAGGGAAAACTTGACAAATGGTAACGCTGTGTGTGAGCCAAAAGTTCTCAATAAGGGGATGCAATATGTTCGCTGTTGTATGGGGGTTGGCTTTAAGCATCTCGGGCGATATGTTGCCGGCTCCGACTTGTGCGATATCTGGGCATTCAATAGAGATTTCTTGCCTTATTATTATGGAAAACGCATGTGCATATATTTTGGTAGTTAGAGATTGTTAAGGAAAGCATATTGGAATAGTGTTGTTTAGGCAGGTGAAATATCCTTGCAATGATTGGCTAGTAAAAACAAATCTTTTAGAACGTTCTTTTTAATTGCTAGATCATCTGAGAAAACTGAGAACTTTTAATTAATTCTTATTACATTGATGCACTATTTTTAAAAACATCAATATGGTCATATAAGAACATTTTAAATTTTTTTTAAATAATTTTAAAAATTTGTCATTTGCTTACATATTTTTGGCTTAACTTAATGTGAATGAATACAAATTCGAAATTCTAATTAAACATGAATTAGTAAATATATGGTTGAATGATTATGGCAACGTTGTTGTTCCCTTTGGTGGCATTTTTGTTGTTGTTTGCAACAACACAGTGCATCAACACCAAATTACAGCCAAATACTTGTATGTAGTTGGAAAAAAATCACTGCAATGCAAATGAAAAAGAAAAACTATTAAAAACAGTTTCACGCTTTCATGCAAAAATCCAATTTATTTGTCAGTCAATAGTGCGTCAATCAGTTGAAAGGGAAAGAAATTCACATTTCTAATTTTTCTTTTTTCTTTTTACTTTCTACTCGTGAGTTTCTATATATTGCTTAGCAGAGAAATAGTCACTCGCATGAAGTGCGTCATTCCCAGCAAGCAAGTGTAATAATCTTAAATTGATAATTGCATTTATCAATGGTTAATCAATAATTCCATACGAAATATAATAAGTTCGCATATTAAACAGTTCATGCTAAATAGCTGAGTGTAACAAACAATATCAGCCCAAGTAGACAGATATGGCTGCTTTGGCATTTCCTCCAGCTAATTTGTCTACTTTTCATTAGAAAATCACATTAATTAATAAAAATATTTTATACTATAAGAATTGAGAACACTGAACTTAAGCCCGATTAAGAGAATTAGTTTTGGTTGAAATTCCTTCTAGTTTAATATTTAAGAAATTTATTATTCGACATATTGTCAGAAGTTTATTTTGATTTAGAGGTTTGTGACTGTTCAAAATATGCGGTTGAAGTCTACTGACGATTTGTTACATAAACAATGAAATGCATGAAAAGAACGCTGAACCACCAGCAAATAAATTTCAAATTAAAATAAACTTCTGACAATATGTCGAATAAGAAATTTCTTAAATGTTAAATTTAGATTTTATTATTCATTTATAATTACTTTTATTGTTGTTCAATGGATTTCTAATTGTATAAAGTTGTAGAAAAATAGAATAGATTCATATCGAATATAAATTATTTGCTGGGTTGTGTATATAAGTTTCTAAGCCTACTACGCTTGTTTTTCTTTTGTAATTTTCAAAAATATTATTGTTTGTGAATTCTCAAATAGTTGTTGAAAGTCTGTGCATAAGATAAGAGGTTTGTGACTATTCAAAATGTGTGCTTGAAGTCTGCTGATGATTTGTTACAGCAACAATAAAATGCATATATCAACAAATAAACTTCTAGTTTAATTAAATTTAAATATCAATCACGTAAAACCCATACATTTCTAATGCTTGAACATGTATTTGTTGCTTGTAAAAATTATCCTGAATTCGCTGAAAGTCTGAAGTTAGAGCCAAACAGTCTAGAGCAATGAAAACGTTGGAGGTATAACAAAATTGCAAAAATTGCACTTCAACTTAAAAATAATTATGCAGAGAGCTAGAACTACAGGACTTAACTTTTGTTACTAAAGAAATTCAACATCCATAATAAAGTTAAAGGAAGAAAGAATATGGGTAGATTAAGTAAAGGAATTCAATTGATTTACAGAACATATAAAAAACCTTTTCATACATCCTTACACATAAAAAATATATCATCTAAATGCATCCAAAAAAACATATGGTTAATATTTAATTCAAAAACTAAAAATCATCATTGTTGATATACGAGTAACAAAATTAAATTTGTGTAGTCAATTAAACTTCTCAACAAAATTATTTGTGAAAGTCATTTCATTCGAAGTAAGATTCTAAACACAATGTTTGCGGTGCGGTGCGATTTCTCGTTGCGGGAGAGAAAAATAAACATAATACAACGGAAGACGGCTACGGCAATACTTGTCATTGTTTGTTTACATTTTTATTAATTTTTTTGTGGATACATTTTTATAAAATTTTCTAAAAAATTTATTATTTGTTTAATATTTTGTAATGGAGGACCTATGCTCCTTATAGGAATGACGGGAAAACATATATACATATGTATGTATATATACATATGTACATAAACTAAAAATAAGAAATTATTAACATTTTATACATTGGCAGATATATTTGAAAAATTTTTAAAATTTTATATTTAATGACAAAAGTTTTTAACCCTTAAATGCATGAGGTCAGAACCTTTGACTTATATCAAGTAATTCTAATGCAAATTTGGTCCCTAAACACGAATATAGGCTTTATTTTCAAGAAAAATTAACGGTTTTCGTGAAAAATTGGAAAAACAACTCTTTTTGAAAAATTAAAAACGAGAGAAAAAACTATTTAAAAAATTTAACTTGATCCAAATTTATTAAAATTCGTTAAAATAGTGTCCGATATACAATATGATAATAGTCTCCACAAAAATGGCACACATACTAATTATTTATTTACTTTTGAAATTTGGTTCACAAACTATATTTGTTCAAAAATTTCATACGACAACTTTGGTAGCTTGCTGATGATATAAACAAATTAAAAACAAACTTAAACGGCGTTTCAAAGAACACTTATACAGTATTCTTTGTTTTAAAGGGTTCTTTATTGAGTTTCGGTTACATTTACTATACCATTTATGGTACGGTATGCATTTGAGGGTTAAACCTCAAAATCATTTTTTTGTTCACAATAATGTTGTGAACACCGCCAATGATTCAAAAACTATGGCAACATCAGAAAGAGAAAGAGAGTCAAAAATTGAGAGAATAAGAAAGTCCGCAGAGAAAATAAAATAGATTTTAATTTTATACCGTTCCGCACTGCGGTTTTTTACTTCAAAATCGTATGAAAAACCGCACCGCAATAAATTATCGTTACATTGTGTTCAGACTCTAATTTCAAATAATTGTTCTTTATGTTAAATCAAACAAAGTTTTTATGAATCATCGCCCAAAAAGAATTAAGTGCTTTATCTGTTATGGGGATTCCACTGCACCGCATTCTAATTATGGTTCCTTATAGAACTCGGCTAAATAAGACGAAGAAATATCACTCCTCAGCGAGGCCGCTATTGTTGAAGAACCTAACGAAGATGTTCTGCCTTGCAAAGTTTTGCTACCTACTAACGTTTTCTTGTACTACCGACCTTCAGCCTTAAGGATTTTTTCCACAACGGTATGTCCCGAAACGGCAGAGCATAATAAAGATTTTCTGCCTTGCAAAGTTTTGCTGCTTAATAATGTTTTCTAGACTGCCAGCCTTTGGCCGGGCTTAAGGATTTTCTCCACCTTAGTATTTCCTGAAACGGCGGAGCATAATAACGATTTTCTGCCTTGCAAAGTTTCCCTGCCTAATAACGTTTTATAGGGATTTCCTCCAACACAAACGGCGTAGCCGTTTTTTTCTCCCTTCCAAAGCTTATAATGAAGAATCAACGAAATATATCAATAATGTCGAAAGACCCAAATAAATGAACGCTCACTTAAATTTTTAAAATTTTTGGGCGTTTGTTCATTTAAGTGCTTTGTGCAATTTTTTCATGGGCACTGGCTCATTCAGCCATTTTGGGCGATTGTTCATCATAAACTTGGGTCTTTGTTCATTATGAATAAAAGCCCAAAAACATTAAGTGATTGTTCATTTTGGTGCTATGGGCGATTGTTCTTTGGGCGATTGTTCATGCAACCTGAAATTATATTATAACGGAATGCGCACATGTAGAACAAACATGAAATCATGTTTTTTGTCTATTCATTATTTGCGTATTTAATAAACTGTTGCTCTTTAGCTGAGAGGTAAGTAAGCTAGTTTATTTTTCCTTAGGTGGCCGGTTCAATTCCGCCCAAATAAAAATCATTGTAGGTTCAAAATCAATTAATAATTTAATTGATATAATAAAAAAATTAATTGCATTTACAAATCATTTTATTCGGTGTACCTAGTCGGTTGAAAAGTTTCTTTAGGTAATGGGTGACTGAAATCCAAACGCATTATCTACAAATAATTTAAATAATTTGTTAGCCCCTGTTTCTCTAAATGCGAACGATAGATTCGATCGAATATTAATATTGGAAACAAAAACAAATCTTAGTTTTTTGTTATACTAATGTTCGCTGGGTGGTGGGCAATAAAAATATATGTATGTATGAGTGTATGTTTGTATGTTTATGTGTCTACGTATGCATAGCGCGCACTGTATGTCTCCGTATGATATACTTGTAGTCATGAGCAGAGTGTTAAAAATACCATCCTTGTTTCTATGGTTGATTGAACTGAATACTGCGAACATATACGTATGCTGTGCAAAAGTACTGAATTGAAAATAAAATCTTTCATTTCTAAAAAAAAACATTATTTCAATAGTTCTTACTTGGTTTAATTAAGAAGAAAAATGTCGTCATGGAATTGTCACAGTTTTGTTTGAAAAACTATAATTAAAATATGTAGAAAGTAGTTGTAAGACAAGTTATATATCTTTTTCAAATTCAGCAGTTTTTAAAGTAAATTTTTTTTATATAATATCTGTTTTATTAAGCTTGAGGTATTTGTTAATTAAAATTAACAATATCTATTTTTCAAAATTTTGACACGCCTTTGTGTGTCTTCTTGAGGTGAAAATTTAATCGATTAGTTACAATCGTAAGTAATCGTTTTGCATAAAAATATGAAACTCGAAAACTGTGTCGGTTAAGCTTTTTTTATTGGCATTTATGCAGCGATATGACAGTTAAAAATTAAAGAGTGTTTCAAAGCGAGCAACGAAAAATATTGAAATCCGAATGTAATATACCGGCAATTACATATAGACACTTGAAATTTGCAAAGTTAGTGTATTTTTATGCAGCCTACACTAATTAATGCTTAAATCTGAAAAACCAAAATTAAAGGGTATTCTATCAGTTAATGGAATTCTGACAACTTGCTTTATCTTGGAAACCGTAAGAGGAAAACTTTTGAAATTTTCTCAACGCTAAAACTCAAAAATCCCAAAATAAAAAAAATCGCCTAAACAAAAAAAAAACTCCAAAAAAATCGCCAAAATAAAAAAAAAAATAACGCTAAAACTAAAAAAAAAATCGCTAAAATTAAAAAAAACGAAAAAAATATCCAAAACTAAAAAAATGCCACAAAACGAATAAATTCCATAAAAACGAAAAAATTCGCCAAAAATAAGAAAAATCGCCATAACTAAAAAAAAACGCCAAAACAAGAAAAAAAGTTTACCGAGTACTTAATTTTTTTTTAAAACCGTCTACATCAGCGCTGGGATTCAGTGACTTTTAACGATCTGACAATCTTAATTTTTGTCTATACATTTTGTCGCAATAACGATTGTGTGATTCTGTAACTTATTTTTAACGATAGTACGCAGTTGATATTTTCTGATAATTATTGTCAATAAAATTAACAGCACATAAGTCATTGTTTTTATAAATAACGACTCAGCTGACATTAACTTAACCGTTAAAAATATTACTGAATAGCATATTCGATAAATTTTTCCTATAATTATTTTAACGATGCGAATATCGTTAAAAAAAGTTTGTGAATCGCACTACAGGTAATATATTTGATTATATAAACTACGGTTTCAAAGATGCAGCAAGTTGTCAAAATTGCATAGTCAAATTTGCATTAACTGTTAGAATACCCTTTAATTTGATTTTTTTTTAATTTCAGTGCTAATTGTTGTAGCTTGCATAAAAATATACTAACTTTGCAAATTTCAAGTAACTATATATAATTGTCTGTATATTACATTAGAATTTTTCGCTGCTCGCTTTAGGACTTTCCTTAACTTTTAGCTGTAATATATTTGTTGTGGTAGCGACCAAGGTTTTACATATTCTGTAAAAATTTCATCAAGTCCTTAGAACTTAGATATGGTTGCATGAGAAAACAGCCTGTGACAGACAGACAGACGGACGAAAGGCCGGAGAAAATAATATGGTTCCTTTTTGCCATTGGGATAGGAATCCATAACAACATATAACAATGGCAACTCTGTTCTCAATTAAGAGCTTTCATTACAAAAAAGCTTTAAATAAATTGTGTTATTATGATCAAAACAATTCACGTATTCCATTTGCATTGAAAAATTTTTTATACCAGACTGAAGTTGGAATTCTCTGACATTACACCACAGTGGAGCAAACACGTGAACACTGAACACGGATGATATGATAAACGAGCAAATTCTTTCCAAAACAGTATTTGTCGAAGTAATTAGTTATTTCTTTGTTGTCTTTTAGAATTTATTATACACTACCTAAGTCCGGCAAACGTGGTCTTATTCACAATAATTTTTATATTTTTCTTAGCAACAAATTACTGCACACAATGGGCCAAAAATAAATAAAACAAAACCTACTGGGTATTGAAACGAAACTTGTGTGAATAACTTTAGCTGCTCAGCTCTTATAGTTCCAAAGATCATAAGTTACGAGTATAAATAGAATGGCTTGCTCAAAATACGGAGTTTACTGAGCTGCATTTTAAGCAATATACGAGTATGTATATTGAAATTTCCCAATAAACTTTTTTCCATATTTTATGAAGCATAATCTGCCTGTCACCAAAAATAACTTTACTGACGTCGACATTTATCATTCCTTGATGTGCAGTTTCGTTAATAAATACAATTTGAAATCCTTTTGAAAAAGAAACTACTTTCATACAATTTGGTCCTGTCTTTTGTTCCATCAAACAACCATTCTTTTTGTGTGTAAGCATTTGTTTGTGAAAGCTTTAACATATACATCCTTTTTCATTGCCGTTAATCCTCTTAGTTGTTTTATTATTTTTCCCCGTATGTTCATGAAATTTCTTAAAATCAATGCAAACATGCAAGTTAATATAATGAAAAAAAAAAACCAAAGGGGATTTCCACTGATTTTGATTGGTATATCAAATTGCCACTTGTTGTAGCTGTTGCTCAAGTTACAAAAAAAAAATAAATAAATAAAAGTGCAAGTAAGAATAATAAAAATATGCTGCATACTACTGGCACAACCAAATAGTTTTAGATGAGAACAAGTGTTTTCTATTTTTATTTTATTTTCCTTCAAATCTTTCTGCACAATAAATATATACACATGGGATTATAACAAATATGTTTTAGAGCAATTGAAATTGTAAAATTGTAGCGTACGTAGACTGCTGGAGAAAAAAAAAAAAAAGTAAAAATGAAAACATAATTGCATTTAGTAAATTTCTTAGATTTCACGCTAAAATGACGTTGCCAAAAGTTTTTCCTGGGCGAAAATGTTAAGAAATTTTGTGATGACTTCAAAAGGAAAAAGAAAAGAATTATGTGTTTGTTAGTGGTTATATAAAAAAGTAAGTTGAGTTATTTTGCTTGCCGAAAAATTGGGAATTTAACTTTTTAACTTGAAAGGAATTTAAAATATTTGTAATTCTAACATGTTTAGATAAGGTATCTAAACGCAACGAACAACGCAATGAACAGGCACAGAGATTTCTTGGAAACGCATGTTTTTTGTCCTTAATCCTGATAATGGCTAGAACGAAATATCTTTACGAAACAGTGAGTTTGCGTAAAAATGTCATAGATTTGTTAGTGCATTCTTTTGCATATTATGTTGAAAATGCATATTTTTGCATATTTTGTTGTGAATGCATATTTTTGCATAAGTCGGTCATAAATGCATAGTTTCGCCCCATATTTTGGTATAAATTCATGTTTTTGTTTGTCTAAATTTAAAAATTCAAAAAATATTGTGGACAAATTATTAATGCAAATTTTTTCGCTTGAATTGTTGTAGAATTGTAGAACGATTGTACAAGCTCACACCTAGCAAATTTAATGGAAATTGTCATTTTGATGATATCTGTGCTAATAAGGCTTTTATATAAAAATTATCATTTAAATTTGAGCCCGATTACATCCACAGACGTTACAAGGCCTTTTCCAATGCACAAATGCTGTCTACTACACTGAAAGAATTTTCAGCCTAAATTCTATAAACTTCGACATTAATCTAATGCAAAATTTTCAGGTCCGTAGCTCTTACGGTTCTCGAGAAAACAGCCTGTGGCAGACGGACAGCGTAGCGAAATCAACAGGCTTCCCTTCCATCTTTAGTGTACGGAACCCTAAAAATGAGGGAATTGTCATTAAAATGGTAGATCAAAAATCTAACGTTCTTTACCCTTATAAAGTAAACAAAAGTTCACGCGAAATGTGTTCCCTTTACCTAAGGTTTTGAACGAAAATTTTTTGAGTCGTTTTTTGTGAGTGTCTGTAGTAGAGATAAAAATATAGAATTTGCTCATCTGATTGTCACTAATTTCGAATAGATATATATATACATATATATATATTAAATTTTTAATATAAACTACATATTATATTATCATTATTATATTCTACTTCGGCTCTTTAGTTGATGCAGGAAACTTTCATATTTTTCGTATTAATTAATTAGAAATTTTTATATATGTAGCTTTTCCAAGACTTTTATCTAACAAACTTCTAACACTTCAACTTTGATAACTGTAGTATTAAGTTCACACAGCCAAAAGAAATGTATGTATGTAATGGGTGTTTTTTATTGAGGTATAGAACTTTAAGTTGGCATCACTTTTTTAACTGGCGGCCATTTTGTCAGCTGTCAAGTGATTAATATTTAGTTTGGTTTGCCATTTCATCATGAACAGGTTGACAAAAGAACAACGCTTGCAAATCGTGCAAATTTATTTCGAAAATAATGGTTCAGTTCGCGAAGTTTACCGCAAGCTCCGTCCATTTTATGGTCGACATAATCGTCCATCAGAGCAATTAATTCGGTTAACCATGGATCGTTTTCGCACTACGTTTACTCTATGTGATAATACGCATCCGCAGAGACGTCGAACAGTGCGCACCGAAGAAACAATTGCCGCTGTAGAGCAAAGTGTTGAAGAGGACCCGAATGAATCGATTCGCCATCGTGCACAGCAATTGGAGCTTTGTCCATCAACTTTATGGAAGATTTTGAAGATTTTGAATGTGGATGAATTGTGGTTCCAACAATACGGCGCTACATGCCACACAGCGCACGTCACAATCGATTTATTGAAGGAAACATTCGATGAGCGCATAATTTCGCGGAATGGACCTGTCAATTGGCCACCAAGATCGTGTGATTTGACACCATTGGATTATTTTCTTTGGGGATATGTGAAGTCGCTCGTCTACGCCAACAAATCAGAAACGTTAGGGGACTTGGAAGCCAACATTCGTGGCGTTATTGCCAACATACGGCCCCATATGCTCGAAAAAGTGGTTGAAAATTGGACCTGTAGAATTGGCTTTATTCGAGCCAGCCGCGGCAACCACATGCCCGAAATCATATTTAAACATTAATGGCATAAAATTATCCTTCCAATAAAGCCAAATTGATGGACATTAAAACGATTTTCATGTGTTTTATTTCAATTCAAAGTTCTATACCTCTAAAAAAACACCCTGTACAATGTACATTGTACATGACATATTATATTTTTAATTTTCACTTCTGCTATTTCAAACATCAAGCTTTATATCTCTGTCAGTTTTCCTAGTTCATTTGTTGGCCATGATGATTGATTATATAAATTTGTTTAAACTGTATACAATTTTTTTAGTTTAGGAAATAAGAATACCAAAAAGAACACACTTGCACTAGTGAACGGATTAAATTATATCAATCATGTAAATAAGTTAAATAAAAAATATGAAATTCCTTGTAGCACATGCGATTTGGTTAATTGAATAAGGAGATATTTGTGATTATATATGTACATATACACATATATATAAATAACTATTTAGACTTAACAAATTAAGTTTATTTAGTGAGCTGTAGTAGTTGTAATTGTAATTGAATTATCATCTATAAATAAATAAAATGTAAACATATAAAATAATAAAAAAAAGTTTCTTTATTGTTGGTTAAGCAGGTCTAGATGCATGCAGTAGACTTAAAACCAATTTGAGAAAAGCTTACAACACTTCAATGCTAAGTCCAAGCGCACAAGGTTTAATATTTGCATTCGAGGTAAACAGTTTGTTCTTGTTTCGTTGCAAAGTAAGAGCAAGCATTGTTGTCGCCGAGATCTGATTGGCTGTTGTGCTCTCGCCGTTGTAAAAGCTATTTTTCCAAAGTTTGCACATTGTGCATGTTGGTTGGACATAGCTGTTATTGAAAACTACAAAACTACAACAAAAGGACCCCAAGAAACCTTTTCATTAGACTTTAACCACAATTCAAAAAAGCTCACAAAAGCCCAATCAATTATGTTATGCTGCTTAGGTTCAACCGAATGTATCTAGACGTGGTGGGTCAGCAACAAATAATTAATTTTTTCAAAGATTGGTTTGTCCTATTATTGTTGTAGGTTTTTAGTCTTCAATTAATATTTTGAGTGTTTACTATCCAGTCTATTATTGCATTAACAAATATACTATATAGTCTTGACAAGTCCAAAACTCTGCCATTTTTTACGGATTTGCCCATTATGTAGATAATTCAATCATTAAAAATGTTGGTGTAAAGAACTTATTTTCATTAAAATTGCACATAATGAAAATAACATGGATGAAATTTGCATGGAATTTGTTGTCTACAAAACTTTTAACTAAAATGTATTTTAAGTGCATTTGAAATGAATTTTAATTGAATTTAATTTTAATCTAGATCCAGCTAAACCCTCAATAATGAATTTCAATGTATTTTTAATACAAAAATATTGTACTGAATAGGTAAAATAATAATTTGGTATTATTAGTGCGTTAATAAGCGTTAAATAAAAATTAAAATTCCCATAAAAATCCACTAATTGTAAACTGGAAAAAGTTGAACGCTGCCCTTGTAAGAAACAAAATTTTAGGAAAGAAATCTCAGGATTCTACTTGGTTGCAGGCAGCTATGTAAACCCACCAACAAATAACAAGCAATAGGAACGGACGCGTGGCGCACTTTGTCTTATGATGGTCCAAATATTTATCGAAGATAAGTCAAGAAATGATGTCAGTCAATCTCTGTTCAACATAGCAAATCAGATCTGTTTTGAGTTAAAAATAAATATTGATTTTGACTTTTGGATCTAACCGACATCTTATTCGGAGCGTATTAGTGCATTATAAATTGTATAATTTGAAATATTCCCAACCTTCGCAACCAACGTCTTTTGATTAATTTTTGTTCAATGCGTGAAAACTTTAAAATTTTCACAACTTAATTAAATACAGGGGTGCCCCTGTGGCTGAGTGGCAGCGATGCTAGCCTCTCAGTCCAGAGGTCGTGGGTTCGATTCCCACCATAGACCTTGGGTGTTTTCCGCAGACAAGCCAATCGCTTTGCGCGTTGTGTTTGTTCTTAAAAATTTTTTAAAAAAAAATTCATAAAAACGCCAAAAATGTATGCTATGGTTTTTGCATAGAATCGCAATAATAGTTAAATATTGCTCATCCGCCTTGGTTTTATTACTTTTTCAGTAACGAAAAGTATGCAATACTTTTTCGTCATAACTTTGCGTATGAGTGATATTTTAATAATCATAATAAATAGTATACAAACGTGTTATTTAAAGGGCCAATCACGGTTGCCAGAAATGCAGATTTATCTGGATTTTGCAGATTTCTCTACCCGCCAAAAAGACAAAATACAGATTTGAAGATTTTTAACCTGAAAAAACACAGATTTTTCAACTCGGATTATGGTGCAATTTTTTTACATTCTTCCTAATACTGTTACTACTTCTTGTTTCTTTTATGTGTCAACACAGAGTTCAAAGAGTTACAATTTATGAACTTTGAAGGCATCATTACAGAAAAAGAAGAAGTAAATATAACAAGCATCTAGAAACGAATATCTGATATAAAACGAGCTTATTCTGATTATGATTTTGCAGCCCTAAGTTTATTCAAAATGTAATTTCTTTAACATATTATTTTGCAAATGTCTAAAGATTTTTCAATCAAGTGAACATGAATAAAATAAAACCCCGAAGTCCTTTGGATATTTATGCAACGAATTAAAAGACTTTTTGTATATGCACACAACTATGAAGAATTGTTATTTGTTTATATGTTATATACATTTCGTTTCTCCTTAAAAAAGACGGAGATTCCACACGCAAAGGTTACTTTTCAAAGTCTTGAGTTTATATATATATATATATATAGGTATATATGTATATATATACAGAGAGAAGGGAAAAGAGATCTCATTCTATATTATTTTCTCTACAACAAAATCAAGACTTTGGAAAAGCCAACAAATCATCAGAAAATCAGAAGAAGTAAATATAACAAGCATCTAGAAACGAATATCTGATATAAAACGAGCTTATTCTGATTATGATTTTGCAGCCCTAAGTTTATTCAAAATGTAATTTCTTTAACATATTATTTTGCAAATGTCTAAAGATTTTTCAATCAAGTGAACATGAATAAAATAAAACCCCGAAGTCCTTTGGATATTTATGCAACGAATTAAAAGACTTTTTGTATATGCACACAACTATGAAGAATTGTTATTTGTTTATATGTTATATACATTTCGTTTCTCCTTAAAAAAGACGGAGATTCCACACGCAAAGGTTACTTTTCAAAGTCTTGAGTTTATATATATATATATATATAGGTATATATGTATATATATACAGAGAGAAGGGAAAAGAGATCTCATTCTATATTATTTTCTCTACAACAAAATCAAGACTTTGGAAAAGCCAACAAAATCATCTGTAGACTGAAACCAATGTGGCAGCTAATGGTAAAAATGTAATGAGAAATTGAAAATGGATTGAAAATCGATGATGACGATAGCTTGTAAAGATTTTCGCTTGAAGCTTTTAAGCTTATGCTGCCGTATTCATAAAAAATAATTTTAGCTTACAAAACAAATTTTGTATGGAAATTTGTTTGTTAAACGTTTTGTAACTCAAAGTAATTTTTATGAATATTACCTATTATGATTGCGTACGTAATTCTTAATAACATATTGATAGTCATTCTATAAATATATATGAATGTTTCTTACTAAGTTTCTTTAGCAGAAACGAAATACACATTCTTCAAGCATTACAGGCTTATATTCTTAAAAAAAATAAAATATGCTTAAAAGTTATTTTAAGAAAATTTTTTCTAAAAAATTTAAATAAAATACAGTTTAGACCGAGCTTAAATTTTATGAATATGGGTTAAAAAAAATATTTCTGTCACACATGTACATCCATAGTTATGTAAATTTTTCTATTAAAATATAAAAGAAATTGTTTTAAAAATTGCTTTGAAGATTTTTTGAAGATTTGTTTGATTGTTACATTTTGCAGATTTTATGCTTAGAAATTCTAGCAACACCAGGGTCAATATATTTTTTTGCTCACACAATTGAGGAGTCGCGAAAAAAACATACCT
Organism: Tachina lurida; assembly: GCA_944452675.1. Taxonomy (NCBI): domain Eukaryota; kingdom Metazoa; phylum Arthropoda; class Insecta; order Diptera; family Tachinidae; genus Tachina; species Tachina lurida. The sequence continues at coordinate 42,623,745 of OX101752.1, forward strand.
TTTTGTTTAATTCAAAATTTTGAAAAATCAAAGATTACTTTTTTTCACCAGATTAGTTTATAGTATGAACCCAGAATATATAACAAGTTCCTTCCTTACTATAAAAAGCATCAGACCACAATAAATTGCAACAATACCATTGACAACTTTCTATCAGGGTTGAAAAGGATAATTTTACAAAATAAGGGTTAGAAAAATGGCATTTAAAAATAAATAGGACCAGTTTAAAACTAGAAAATTCAAGTTTTGTTTGATTTTAAGCACAAAAGATAAATAATTATGCTAGAATTATAACATAAATAATAATAAGAAAATGAAATTTAGTTTAACATATACATATATGTTAAGCTAATAATTACACAACGGAATAATAATATTGTTGTTTAAATAAAATTAGATTATCCTTAGGTATTGTAATCTCCGTAATCTCCTAACTATGATGGCAGCATTAGTATTTTGCTAAATTTCTGCGAAAAGCGTTTACATGATGCATTCTCGGCAACGGCCCGAAAAAGGTGGCATAACGGCCCAAGGTGTTTCACAGCAGAAATATTATGGCCATTTATAAAAGAAGTACCTCACTGCTACTTAGTTTCCCGCGATGAAAGCTAGAGAATATATTATGGGCCTTCCATATAACGAATGCTATTCATGATGTCTAAACGATGAAAAAAGCAGACAATAAAAAGGAATTGTTTCATGCCGATTGCTCTTATTTAATTTTAACTTAATGAGATATTTTCAATAAAAGTAGTACATATTTAAGTATTTATTTTTTCATTATCCATAATTTAAAAACTCATAAGTCAATAAAAATAAATATAAAGCAAAACTCTTTTTATTGCCATGAAGCGGAAAACTAATATACGATAAATCCCACGCTAACGTAACAACTGTTGAAAATTGCAATAGCTTTTCTAAATATCAGTTATTTTAAACCCTCAAAATTGCTTAATAACATGAAAAGTAAAGAAAATCGTACACCTTTAAGCTATAAGTCAAACATTGCTAGTAGCAAGCAAGCTAAAAAATAAAAATTATAAGTAAATAAAGAAAGTGTTTAAAAGAAAGTTTCAAATATATAAATCAGTATTATTTGTTATTGAAATTGTATAACACAATACTTATAAATCTGAGGAAACAATTTTTGCTAAAATAAAATTTTAACCCACCAACAAAGTAACAACAAGTTTGCAGCCATCAACATGCAATTTTATTAGAAACCAAGGAAAAAGTTAAAAAAAAATTATATAATAAAAACTTTAAATGAAAGCACTTGTTGCTACGAAAAAAGGTAATAATAAACAATAAATATGGCACAATAAATAAAAACTAAGTTGAGAGAACATGGCAGCTACATAAAAACTAAACAATTAAATAATAACTTAATGTATAGTTTTATTTAATAATTTCAACATAAAATTTATACAAAAATAAAAAGTTAAAATTTTGTAAGAGTATTATTCATTGCTTTTTTCAAATTGAATCTAATATTTAAAAGATACAGCAAAGATAAGTAAGTTCATGAATGAGTTTCATTTTAATTTACAATATACATATGTGTAACATTATACTATTAGTTTCACTATAATTAATTAAAAAATTATTCCTATTTATTTCTGAAGATGTTTACAAACTTAAGTTGGCAATATTTTTTTAACTGGCAAGAGATTTATGTTTAGTATGGCTTGGCATTTCAGCAGGAATAGACTGACGCCAGAGCAACGCTTCCAAATTGTGCAAATTTATTTTGAAAATCATGGTTCTGTTCGAAATATCTATCGCACATTTTATGGTCAACATAAACGTCCATATAATTAAATCGATTAACTATGGAACGTTTACTCTAAAAATTATGTCGTACAGTGCTACAGAAGAACTCATTGTTGCTGTAAAGCATACCATAGAGGAAGACCCGAATCACTCTATCCGCCTATGGCTATAGAACCATGATTACTGACTTCTTTGCTCATCAATTGAACAACCACACTGAAAGGAAACCCTTCATTCAGGCAATGAAATTCTTCATTGTATTAATGAAAAGTTTCATTAAAAGTCAGCTAATGAAGCCCTTCATTGGATCAATGAAGAATGTTTCATTGTATTTATGAAGTTAATTTTGGCGGCTATGTCATAAATAGAATGAAACTATTTCATTAGTTCAATGACACTTTTTCATGAATATAATGTAATTGTTTCATTGATTTAATGAAGTTTATTCATTAATATAAAGAAAATTTCATTAAATTTATGGTGAGATTTTCATAAATATAATGAACTATAAGCAGTAAATAATGAAAAGTTTCTTTTAAACACATGAAATCCCTTCCAATCCATATATATATATATATATATATATAAATGTTCTTTATTTTATTTAATGTATACAAATACATATGTACTTATGTATGTATTTATTAAAGCAAAACATTTGAAATTTAAGGAACTCATCAGTAGAGTTCAATCCAAATAATGTGTTAAGTAAGCCGAAAAACTTACATGTTTATAGTAAAACTCTTAACATGCTGTTGAGAATCACAATGCAGAAACATAAGTTTAAAAGAACCAAACAAATATCTTAACAAAACAAGCATCTTTATTAGATCTTTGGCACAACCTTTTTGTGTTTGTATAATGGTGATAGGGACGTGAATGGATAAAACAAGAGAAAGAGTGAGATGTGTGATATACAATGAAGAATATTACATTGTATAAATGAAATTATTTCATTTCATTTATGACGACCATAATTCTTTGAAATTAAAAGGGATTAGAAAAGTAAGAAATAGAAAATATTTTTTAACAAAATAACTTTTGATTTATTTATGTTTGACAAACTGCATACAGTAAGTATATAAAATATGTGAAACTTACTTATATTTGCCCAAATTCGCTAAAAAGAAAAGTCATTTAAACAATGTAACGATTTTCATTAATACAATGAACTATGAAGAACACATAAAAAGCAGAAATTTAAAGATTTCATGTATACAATGTAATTGTTCATTGTATTAATGAAAAGTTTCATTAATATAATGCAGAACATTTAATGAAACCGTTTCATTGTCTGAATGTGGTTTCAACAAGACGGTACAACATGTCACACATCTCGTGCCACAATTGATTTATTGAAGAAAACGTTTGGTAGCCGCATATTTTCACGTTTCGTACCCGTGAATCTTCCTCCATGATCGTGTGGCTTAATGTCGCCAGACTGTAGGTATATGTCAAGTCGCTAGTCTGCGCCAATAAGGAAGAAACGATTGACCTCTTAAAGGCCAATATTCGACGTGTTATTGCCAATCTACAGCCACAAATGTTGGAAAAAGTCATCAAAAATTCAGCCTTCAGATTATACTGCGCCCAGACAGCTGTAGCGGTCGTTTACCAGAAGCCATATTTAGATTATAACGCCAAAAAGATTATCTATCTTTCGAATAAACTGAAATTCATATCAATTAAAAAATTCATCTATATTTTATTCCAATTCAAAGTTCAATACATTTATAAAGAAAATCTATTATTTGTGGCCTCCTTTCGTCTATAAATTGGGCTTACATCTGTGTGCCAACTAATAAATTACTAAACTTTTTAATGCAATGAAATTTAATATTTGTTACGTAACCCATTTAAGCGAAATCCACATGATGATAAAATAGCTTCCTAGAAAGTTTTAAATTTTATTCGTTTGTCTTAGGAAGTAAATTATTTCGATTCTACTGTTTGAACTGCCATAAGTTCTTTTATTTAAAATTGTATTTACACAGTTTTTGGCAGGCAATGTAATTGTTATATCCCTTGCGATAAGATTTCTTCTAATTTAACACGATGAACGACTCCTCAGTTACAACTTGCTGTATCCTGTAGTTAAATCTTGTTGTGCTTATTACTTTGGTCAAATAAAGAACTATCTTACTGCATAAATTTATAAAAACAAACGTTGTCTTAATATTTTATACCAAGATAATACATTTATACTGGTTAAACAACTGTTTATAATAACATAGAAAATTCCCACCTTTACAACAAAATTTCCGAATTTTATTCGCAATTTGCTTGCACAATTACATTCTCCTGCTCCTTTCTTTTCTTAAATATTTCCAATTACATAAAATATTAAAAAAACTTCGTCTTCATCTATAAAAATTTTTCAAGCAATGAAAATAAATTAAATATGTAAATAAAGATACCAGCCTACTATACCGAAAGAAAGTATTTGAATAAAAGTAAAAGTCCAGTGTTAAAGTGCACCCATAAAGTTCATAGTTTTTGGCTTGTTTTGAAAATTGCCAAGAATTTCTTTTTGTTACACCTTTTAATTTATTGAAGGTACAGCTGGGTATAAAGTGGGGCTTCACAATTTTTTCCACTGAAAATCAAAACAAAGCTAATTAAAATTTGTAATTAATTTTATTTTTAAAGGCTTTCGATATATACATAATATTTTTTTTCTTAATTTATGGAAAACTGCCATATTTTTCAAATAATATTTTAAACTCAAATGGTATTATTAAGAAAAAAATTATGCATTTATGGACCACAAAATATCACCAATATATAAGACATGTCTTGCTTAGCACCCTTGAACTTTAACATTTTTGATGATTAAAATACAGTTTTTCTAAAAAACCTTAGATAAACATTCCGTATTTAAATATTACTCTACAAAAATACATCATTCGATTCTTTAAATTGAGTGATACAAGAATTATGTTTTTAAAACCAAAATCCCACTGTGCGGGGATGCGTGATAATGCATGGTGTAGTAACAACAACTGTAGTATGTATAGTGCCTAAAAGTATGCTTATGTTTGAGAAATAATTTAATTTCGAGGTTGCAGGAAAAAGTTTAAAAAGCTTTTTGTTTTTGTAGATTTGTAAACTTTTGTTTGATGTTTTCCATATAATTTACAAACTGTTGAGGTGTTCTATACAATAATGTTCATAAAATAAATATATAAAATATATATAAAATAAATATAAATATATAAATAAATATAAATATGGGCAGTTCTCCGAGAAATTTCACTTTTTTGTCGCGTGCGACATCAAGCAATTAACCTTGTATTTCTGAAAAACGTGACTCAATTTTTCTTAAAATTTTACCTAACGTAGAACTGCTGACGGCCTACACAAATATATAAAGAAGTAAGAAAAAAGTTTAATTTCCATTGAAAAAACAAGCATATTTGCTTAGTGTCGCACGCTACAAAAAGTTTACATTCCTGTGGAAATGCCCATATACAAAAATAAATATACATATATATATATATATATATATATATATATATATATATATATATATATAGAAATTCGCAAGACAAGTAGCTTGCTTGCATTGTGGAAACTACACATAAATCTCTGGATATCTTAGAAAATAGTTTGTTTACGAAGAAACTATTTAAGAGATTTCCCTACGCGTACACTAGTTAAACAATTTATTATGAACTCTACTACAGAAAAAAGAAATTTCATTTGAACTACATATATTTTTATACCCTTTACCAACAAAAATGGTAAAAGGGTATATATAGGTTTGTCATTCCGTTTGTAATTTCTATAATATCAATAAGCGACCCATAAAATATATATATTCTGGATCCTTATGCATAGGGAAGACGAATAAGCGATGTCCGTCTGTCCGTCTGTCCGTCTGTCCGTCTGTCCGTCTGTCCGTCTGTCCGTCTGTCCGTCTGTCCGTCTGTCCGTCTGTCCGTCTGTCCGTCTGTCCGTCTGTCTGTACGTGAAATCGGTTTTCCGAAGCTCCCAGAAGAGCTAGAGACTTCGTTCTTGGACTGGTGTGTCAGAAATTTTCCAAAATAGATTGGTATTGAAATTCAGCAAAATCGGGCAGACGATTGCAGAGCTGGAAAACTTAAACTTCATTTTGCCATATAAAAGTAACTACCAAAAACAAATTTTTATTTTTTTTTAATAAATGAACATATTTTACACTTCAGTACGACTAAAATTGGAATTTTAAATTAAAAAAATATAAAAAAATTAAAAAGTCGTTTCCAGGGTTGGAAAACTTTAACTTTTTGTGTTATGTAAAATTAACTATGTCTAAAACTATATTAGTATTTTCTCGAGAACCGTAAGAGCTACAGACCTGAAATTTGGACACAGTGTGTAGACCTTTGGCCGCTACAACAACAAATATATGAGAATTGGAAATTAAAGGGTGTTCCAAAACGAGCAACGAAAAATTTAAAAATCCCATGTAATATACATACAATTGTATGTATGTATGTATATACACTTGAAATTTGTAAGGTTAGTGTATTTTTATACAGACTACAAAAATTAACACTAAAATTTCAAAAAATTTAAATTAAAGGGTGTTCCATCAGTTAATGCAATTTTGACTATGCAATTTTGACAACTTGCTGTATCTGGGAAACCGTGAAAGCAAAACTCTTGAAATTTTCAAAAACTGTAAAACTAAAAAATCAAAAAATTATAAAATCGCTAAACCGAAAAAAATCGCCAAAAACAAAAAAAATCGCCAAAGCGAAAAAAGCACCAAATTACAAAAAAAATGTCTAAGACTAAAATAAATGGCGAATAACCGGAAAAATTGCTAAAATGGAAAAAAATCGTCAAAATGAAAAAAAATCGCCAAAACGAAAAAAACCCCACAAAAACAGAAAAAAATCCAAAATGAAAAAAAAGCACCAAAAACAGAAAAAAATCGCAAAATGAAAAAAAACCCCAAAACAGGAAAAAATTGCCAAAATGAAAAAAAATCTCCAAAATGAAAAAAAGCGCCAAAAACAGAAAAAAAAATCGCCAAAATGAAAAAAAACGCCAAAATGAAAAAAAAGTCGCCAAGTTGAAAAAAAACTCCAAAATGAAAATAAGCCCCCAAAAACAGAAAAAAATCGCCAAAATTAAAAAAAATCGCCAAAACGAAAAAAACCCCACAAAAACAGAAAAAATCCAAAATGAAAAAAAAGCCCCAAAAACAGAAAAAAATAACCAAAATGAAAAAACCCCAAAACAGGGAAAAATCGCCAAAAAAAAGAAAAAAACCGCCAAAATGAAAAAAATCGCCAAAATGAAAAAAATCTCCAAAATTAAAAAAAAGCCCCAAAAACAGAAAAAAATCGCCAAAATGAAAAAAAATCGCCAAAATGAAAAAAACCGAGAAAAACAGAAAAAAATCGCCAAAATGAAAAAAGGCCCAAAACAGGAAAAAATCGCCAAAATGAAAAAAAACGCCAAAATGAAAAAAAAATCGCCAAAATGAAAAAAAAATCGCCAAAACGAAAAAATACCTTAAAAACAGAAAAAAATCTCCAAAATAAAAAAACCCCAAAACAGAAAAAAATCGCCAAGATGAAAAAAAATCGCCAGAATGGAAAAAAAATCGCCAAAACGAAAAAAAACCCCAAAAAACAGAAAAAAATCGCCAAAATGAAAAAAAAACCCAAAAACAGGAAAAAAATCGCCAAAATGAAAAATAAATCGCCAAAATGAAAAAACCCCCAAAATAGGAAAAAATCGCCAAAATGGAAAAAGAATCGCCAAAATGAAAAAAATCTTCAAAATGAAAATAAGCCCCAAAAACAGAAAAAATCGCCAAAATGAAAAAAACCGAGAAAAACAGAAAAAATCGCCAAAATGAGAAAAAAGCGACAAAACTGAAAAAATCTTTTAAACTGAAAAAAACTTCAAAAAAGCAAAAAAGCCACATTAAAAAGTGCTCAGAACCGAATGTACGGAACCTTCGTGCGCGACTCAAAGTCGCACTTTACTGAATTTTTTTATATTAAAGGAATTAAATGAAACTAAGTTTTTTCTTATTTCGTTTTTGCTTCGTTCACTTAACATATTTTATGTATTTTTTAAAGAACTAGATTGGTACAAGGAATTAGAAAAATCCTTAATTATGATTCCAGGGTTGGAAAACTTACACTTTTTGTGTTATGTAAAATTAAATAGGTCTAAAAATTTTTTCTTTTTCTTTATAAATTGATTATATTTATGCTTCTGAAAGAAAAGTTTGGCGTATAAAATTTGAAAAATGAAAATTACAGCTCCAAAGATGGAAACTTTAAAAAAATGATAAATTTTTTCACAAAATAAATATGTATGTATGTGTCTGTATACTATATATATGTACGTACGTTGGTAAAGGGTATATAAGATTCGGCACAGCCGAATATAGCACTCTTACTTGTTTCCTTTATTTTTGTTTTTTTAATAACTGTTTCAGATACTTGAAACATTATTTAACCTCCTGTCATCAATTTATTCTTCACTTTCAGACATGTCTCATGCATTTCCTTGATTTTCATCAGTTTGCATAACAGTCTATTGAGAACAATGTAAATCAATTGCAACTTTCCAATGTTTTATATTGTTACCCACCCCCGCCCTACAAAACATACATGACAATATTCCAATCACCATAAATAATCTTTTCAACACATCTCTTTTAACTTTTTTTTCCAACTATTTCTTTTTTGCATTCTTTCTCATACAAGCATTGCAACGGTCTTATCAGTGTATGTATGTATGTATGTATATACAATGTATTTCCAAGTGTGTTAGTGTTTGGTTGCAACTAATCAAATCACATCATGTGTTAATTACATGAACTCGGCACATACATACATACCAACACATGTACAGATAATTTGACAGTTAATGGAAAATGTTTCATGCACATATCGCTCATTTACTCAAAGAACGTCATAACACAAAAAATGTAATTTTTGTGTTATTGATGTAGACTTAATTATCATATCGTTCTACATATCTTGAGAAAAAAGTAAAATTTTCTCTTTCCATTAAGTTGTGTGTAAATTGAAAAATTCAAACTCGTTTTCTGGCAAACTGGGTTTTTGAGTTATTACGTTCTTTGAGTAAATGAGCGATATATATGTTCCTAAAAATCTTGAAGCTATTTGTTTAAATATTTTTTCTTTAGATTTTTATTTGATATAAGCAGTATATGTTCATTATTTTGAGGTAATTTATAAGAGTCACAATTTAAATACACAGTGATTTATTATTGTTCGAAAACTTTTCTCAATAACTGTATAAATTTTTTGTACAATTTCCCTTGTAGTTAACTATAAAATGCTATGAGACTTTTTATTCTTTACATAATTGAAAAATTATCTTATTACTAGCTGACCCCGGTCCGCGTTGCTGGCCCTAAGCAAACATTAGTGTTGTATATGGCATTGGTGGTACAATATGAAAATTGGATTTTGCCCACGAATAAACTAAATATTGCGCCATCGTCCGGCAGATGGCGCCATATTTAGTTTTTTTTTTTGTGATTTTGCACCGTAACTCAAGAACTACTGCACCGATTTAGACCAAACTTTATATACACGCTCTATGGGGCGTGAGGAGTGTTTCTGTGTAGTTTGAAGTTCGTCCGACATATGGCGCCATATTAAGTTTTTTTTTGTGATTTTGCACCGTAACTCAAGAACTACTGCACCGATTTAGACCAAACTTTATATACACGCTCAATGGGGCGTGAGGAGTGTTTCTGTATAGTTTGAAGTTCGTCCGACATATGGCGCCATATTAAGTTTTTTTTTTGTGATTTTGCACCGTAACTCAAGAACTACTGCACCGATTTAGACCAAACTTTATATACACGCTCTATGGGGCGTGAGGAGTGTTTCTGTGTAGTTTGAAGTTCGTCCGACATATGGCGCCATATTAAGTTTTTTTTTGTGATTTTGCACCGTAACTCAAGAACTACTGCACCGATTTAGACCAAACTTTATATACACGCTCTATGGGGCGTGAGGAGCGTTTCTGTGTAGTTTGAAGTTCGTCCGGCAGATGGCGCAATATTTAGTTTATTCGTGGGCAAAATCCAATTTTCATATTGTACCACCAATGCCATATACCACACTAATGTTTGCTTAGGGCCAGAAACGCGGACCGGGGTCAGCTAGTAATCTATATATATAAAACAGGATGTGTTTATGTATGTATGTATGTAACGTATGTAACGGCTGGGCCGATTTTGATGAAATTTTCAACGAGTCTTCAGAGTATTTAGTAGGTTGACATTGTGAAGTCGGATTTTTAATTTTCGGTCTGTGGGTGGTGGGGCGTGGAAAACCCAATTTTCATATTGCACCACAAATGTCATATATAATTATTTGTTTTTTTTTGCGGGGAGGGGAGGGGTAGCGAAGCATACCGGGTTAAGCTAGTCCGGAATAAAATCAATGAGATTCGCCTGCAATGCTAATGCGGGTATTTGACTTAGACTTTCAGCTCATTATATAGTCTGCTAAACCAAAAAAGGGCTTACCTTCTTTATAGTTTATTTTAATTTTTTTTCTATTCTAAATATTTTTTCAGATTTTTTAGGCTACTACTTTTAAATTATCTTTTTGGCAGTCGGATTTTGTTATTTTCATTGTTTAATTATTTTTTTTATTTATCTATGTTATTAATTTTCAAAGATGATACAGTGTCTAAAGTTTTACCTTTAGTTCGTATTCAAGACGGAATCTAACACACAGTGCTAGTATATTTTTTAACTTCCAGCTGTAGAAAGTTACTGATTTAACCCCAATATTCATAAGTCGGGACTTCATCATATTTCGCAAGGAGTTGATTTTTAATATTTTCTGAATGATGTCCATTATCTTGTTACTTAAAAAGATAGTCCAAGGATCGAAAACAGATTTGTGGTATTCGAAAGATGTTGAGCGAGATGTAAAGTTATTAGCACGCTTTCTTCCTTGGAAGTCTGCTTCCTGTTGCCGATCATTTTTCTAGGCTATAAGTCCGCTGCAGTCTTACTTTACTTTTTTTTTTAATTTCACTTAACTTGCAAACATATTTTTGTGTTATGGTGCGTTTAGTTAGAAATCTAATTAAAATTTAGATTTTTTGGAAATCTATCTTAAATCTAATATTCGTATTTATTTTTTACTACCCTGTACAACATATTTATAAAAAAAGATGATTGAATTAGGGTCTGTTTAAAAAGGTGTGTGAATTGGCTATATTGCAGCTGTTTGGCTGTAGCTTTGAAAAGTTTTCAGCTAATGGGTTTCATTTTGGATAAAAAATCTTGATGAACGTCAAAAAAAAAACTTGGTGTAAACTGCATATATTTTCATAAAGAATTTAATTAAAATCTGCTAGATTTTGTGCAGGTGTAAATGCCCTATACAACTTAGTGGTGCAACTATGTTTTTTTTAAATTAGTACCAAATGGGGCATTTACAACTGCACACAACCTAACAGATTTTAATTAAAATCTTTTAAAAAAACTTTGCAGTTTACACCATTTGTTTTTCTTGCATTTATCAATATATTTTTATCTAAAACAAAACCCATTAAGTGAAAAATTTCCAAAACTACAACCAAACAATTGATATGTAGCCAATTCACACACCTTTTTATGCAAATCGTAACTAATTCACTCATCTTCTTTTTATTATAAATATGATGTAAATAATAATACTAGATTTTAATTAGGTTTACTACAAATCTAATGACAAAATAGATTTTGTTGCTTTTAACTAGATGGGAAATCTAGTTAAAAGCAACTAGATTTAGCTCGAAATCTCGTAAGTACTACATTGCGAGACAATTGCCCATACTCATAGTAATAAACAAAATATATTTTCAGAGTTTAAAACCAGTATGACCCTACAAAATACTGATTTTAAGCTCTTAAAGTATACATTGTTTTGACTATGACTATGCTCCACTGTAAATCCCCTATAAAAATTAAGAGCCTATTTCACCAACTTATTTAAATGTAAATTCATATTTAAAAGCCAGTTTCCATACAAAAATTAATCAAAATCGATTTAAATATGAATTGATATTTAAATAGAGTTGGTGAAATTGGCCCTAAGTTTGTGTTCTTCAAAAGGTGTGTGAACTAGCTTACCTTGAGCTTTTTTGGATAAGAAATCTTAATAAATTTTAACAAAATTTCATGTAAGTCCCGGTACAGACTTGCAATTTATGTTGCAGCAACTTTTAAATTTTCAATGAGAAAGAGCGAGAAAGAAATACAAAATGTATATATTTCTGTTAACACTCTCCTACATATTCAGTAATTGCTGCAAGAAAAATTGCAAGTCTGGACCGGGACTAAGCGTTATAGATTTTGATAAAGATATAAATTGAAATTTACTGGATTTCATGCAGGTCTAAATGTCCTAGTGAAGCAGCTATGTTTTTCTTTCAAAATTGTACTAAAAAATAAAGCAACGTACTTAAACAAGAGGTGTGTGAATTAGCTACATTGATGTTGTTTGGTTCTAGTTTAGGAAAAATTGCAATCAATGGTTTTTGGTTTGTATACAAAATCTTGATAAAAGTAAAAAAAAAGATATTGTAAACGGTGTAGATGTTGATAAAGACGTTAATTGAAATTTAAAAAATTTCGTGCTGGTGTAAAAACTTTATTATTTTCTAATTATTATTTCATTTAATTCTTTCCAGTTGTTTTTTATAATCTGAACTCAGCTGATGTAATATTTTGAAATTACTCGCAATGAAATTCACAACGAAATGAAAATTGTTTCGATCAGCACTTTCGACTACAGTTGAACAGCAAAAGTAGCTGATAATAAGGTCTTATAGATATATTTTTATAGGAGACGACAATTTTGTCAAATAATTTAGCACAATTATGCAAAAAGTCATACAAAATTTAATAATCTTATAACAAATAACTATGTGTATACACGCAAAGAAAAGATATGGTTGTAAAATGGTTGGGAAAACAATATTATGTTCTCTGCAGCAAATGTGTGTTCGTTGAAAACTAGTTATTATTTATTTAATTTATTTTTGTTTTCGGATTTACCGAACAACTGTTTTAAACAAAAGATTTGCCAATAAATATATGACTAAAAAACAAAATATTATTATTATATAAAATAGTACTATGGTCATATTTAACAATATTATTATAATATTAGTATGGTAACTATCAATTATATTTTAGTCACTTCTAACAAAAGTGTTGTCTTATTTACAATAATAAGATTAGGTATAACAAAGTTAATTGTTTTTGTAGATAATATTATTGTTAACTCAGAAAATAATATTATTTAAACTTTGGTTTTCCATTGACAATAATATGATTTGACTGCAACCATATAATTCAATCATAGTATGTTGCTGTTTGATTATGGTTACCTCAACCATATTTTTTCTTTGCGTGTAGGCAATGGCTTAATAATTCTTTAATATATAAAAATAAGTCTTACAAAAAATATGAATTACTAAAAAAAATTATATATTGACTTAAAACAATTTATTACACTAAAAAAATAACAATCTAAAAATTTCTTGGTCATTTTTTTTTGGGAATTGTTATAATTAACTTAGGCATTTGTTAATGCTTAAAGTTTTTTTTATAAACAATATTTTTTATAAATCTGGCCGTTAATATTTATATTTGAAACAATCTTAAATAAAACAAAATTATCTCTCAAGTAATTATTTTTCCCATAAATTTTTCTCGGTGTAAATTTTCCTAAAAATAAGAACAAAAACACTCATCAATGTTAATCGATGATGCATTCTTCACAATAAATGATGCAAAATTTATACTCTCTTCACCCACATATTAACGCGAAACAAAGCGGAAAACCACCCATTAAATCTACATATAAAAATTAATTATCAATTTTCGAGGTTATTTTTAAATTTATCACTTATGTCAAGGCATGCATATGAAAAGTTTATTATAACAGAAAGTTTAACAAAAAAAAAAAAAAAAAAAATCCACACACAAAAGCAACTAAATAATAATGAAGGAAATAATTATCATGGACTTTTTTTTTTATATTATAGCACACAAATGCGGAATTCCAAAAAAAAAATATATATTTTTTTTATAAATAAATATATATTTGTATATACATACATACATACATACATGTACTGGCATACAACATCCATTATAACACTTAACAAGCCCTTAAGGGAAAACTTTTAAATTTCCAAGAAAAAAGAAAAAAATATTTATATAGAAAAAAAGAAAAAACAAATGGTGAGAACTACACAGAAGTAAAACCAAGACAGAAACACAACTAATGTTAGAGGAAAAACAAAAAAAAAAAAAAACAAAAGATAAAAAAGTATAATATATTGTAAAATGACTCTGTGGTTATCGATAGAAATGAGTGATTATCATGTTTGGCATGCTACAGACAACAGCAATAAGTGCAGACCCGAGGACTGGAGGACAGATTACAGATAGTCTACGGATAGACTCATTTGCATGGATATAAAACATATGGTTGGTTAGCTAGAAGTGAAGGCTCCCATTCACGCATACACACATACATACATAAATACACAATTAATTTCATTTATACTCTTACGTTTGCTTATATATACACTCAACAACATATGTTTGTAAATAAGTGTCGATAAACAATAGTGTGCTTAGTTTTAATGTGATGACAAAGTTGCACAGTGTCATGGAAGGTGCCAATATATGAAGTTGAAAGTGCAGCAGATTAAAGCAATAAATATTTCATATGCATATTCCATAAAACTTCTTGCATTTTGCGTCAGTTTTTGATATTTGTAATCATAGAAATGTAATTTATTGCATTATTTTTATATACACACTTCGAGCAAAATAACAAACGAAATGTGAACAAATGAAACAATCTTTTTTTATAGCTATTGCTATTTATGGCGTGATACAGGGGTTAGAAAATAATTTTCGTAACAAAATTAATCGACACTATTACAGTTATAAATTTATTTTTGTTTTGATTTCTTTGTACTTAAAAGCTGCGTACGAAAATAAACGAAGCAAATTGTTTGAATTTGTTTTGTTTGGTTCTTTGAAATGAGTTGAAAAAAAACAAAACAAAAACAATGAGAAACATCGCTCAGTTTGTTTTTGTATTATTTTTTGCAAATAAGCACAAGCCAGAGAACATTGCCGATCGACTGTAAGACGAATAACAGCCGCCGCCGGCCACAAACAATATATTCATTTAATCGTGCTCCGCTAGAAAAGATAATAATGGGTTATAAATGGAAACGGCGAATTTAAACACATTAAGTTTGTTTTTTTTATACTATGTTCACACTTATGTTTTTAAACATGTTTAATACATCGTCAGTTGGTTTCTGGTTTGCGGCACAGTGTATTCAAAATACATTATGTCTGCAGCAAACCAGAAACCAAACGACGAAATTTTTACAATTATGTTTAAGACGAGTTTTCTAAGAACCAAAGTTTTCTAAGAACTAAACACAACCGTTCACATTATATTTGAGATGTTTAAGGTTGACGTTTTGTCAGTAAATTGTTGTATTTGTAAAAAATTACGAATAATTATGCTTTTCAAACAACAAATGTTTTTGTAAATAATTGAGTATTTTTTAAGTAATTACTTGCTTACCAAATAATTTATCAGGTGCCGCCATTTAATAACAAAACAAAGGTGCCAGAGTTATCAAAAAACGGACTGAACATACTCTATTTACGTGTTTAAATTTTAAACACTTCATTTGAGATGTTTAACAAAACACTTCATTTTAGATGTTTAACAAAGCAAGTCAATGTATGATAAAAAATCTCAAAATCATCGTGTTTAAGGTCTTAAACACGAATGAGGCGTTAAACACGTTTAAAATCTTAAGTGTGAACATAGCTAAGTAGCAATTGCTATAACCGGGTGTCCTAACACACCTCTCTCCTTTTTTAATGCACTAATTATCTCGAATTATTGCTTATTCAGTAAAAAAAATCGTTTGTTGGTTTCCGCCTACAGTACACCCGATAATTTCTAGTGTCCTCATTATTATTATTATGAAAAAAAATCTTTATAACACAAAATTATTTCTTATGAATAGCGCAGTAATTCATTAAAAAATAATAATTGCTCAATTCACAACCTATTGTGGGAGTCATACTTCGTTCAATAGTTGTTGGTAATTTCAATAAAAACATTGTTTATAAACATTGAAATTACAAACATCATTGTATGACTCCTACAATACGTTGTGAATTGAGCAATTATATTTGAAAGCATCCAAGCTTTTCTCATTGACGCTAGAACTTCAAATTGTAAAAAATAAAACGAAAAATTATTTCATTATTATTATTTATCATATGACCACCACGGCTATTCTTGCCGAAGCTCACTCTGTACATTTTAGAGCATTTGATGGCCGCATGTTACAAATCACATAAAAAGTTTTGTTTGTTTGTTTTTGTTGCTGGCTTATCAGCATATAAAGGTAACTCAACGTTGCACCATAGAAAGTAATCGTGAGGTGTCAAATCGCAAGATATTGGAGGCTAATTGACAGTTCAATTTCCTGAAATCAACTTATCACAAAATTTGTGTTGCTTCGTATGGCACATAGCGCCATTCTGCTAAAACCACATCTTGCTTTGGTCAATATCCACTTTATTTTCAAGGATAAATTACTTATTATGGTGCGGTAACGATCTCTTTTGACTGCAACGCGAACTTTGGGTTCACACAGAAAAATTTCAACTTAAAATCTACTTAAAACAAGATTAATTTAATCTTCTTCGGCAATGATTTTGCTTCATATGTGTTTCATGTTAATTAAACATGATTTATAGTAATTGTCAAAGAAAATTTTTTCTCTTGAAACAATTTTATTTCACATTGATTTAACATTTACGTACTGTCAAAATCAAAATGAAGAATCATGTTGAATCAATGTTCAATGTTCAAGTTGAAACAACATGAATTTAATTTAATTTAATGTAGCGTAATTGTATTTTATTAATTATTTAACTTACGTGTGGTTGACATAGACATCAGAAAAATGTTTGTATATAAATTAGCTTCCCTGGACAAGATTCAAACACGGAACTCATCGCATGGCAATCAGCATGCTTACCCCTAATACACACACTAATATGTATCATCTTAAATTTAGTTTTAATCTAACATTATTTCATTGATCATTTAATCAGAAATAATTTCTTAATCAGGCCTAAGTGCAGTAATTTCAATTCTTAATTAATGAACAGTTTTTTTAATTTATTTTTTATTAATTAATGTGAGTTTCTAAAGAAGACAAGAAAAATTAAACTATACTTTTATTAGCTGGGGGAAGTACCGATATTTTTCTGTGCAGCGTTAAAGAGCTGATGTCAATAACAATCTCTAGCCCAGTAGATAGACACAAGGTCTGGTGAAGTGCGTGGCTGCACAGAAAAATATCGGTATTTCCCCCAGCTAATAAAAGTCTAGTTTAATTTTTCTTTTCTTCTTTAGAAACTGACATTAATTAATAAAAACAAAATATTGCATTCAATAAGAATTGAAATTACTGAACTTAAGCCTGATTAAGAAATTTTTTCTGATTAAAATTCACTACAGTTCAATGAAATCTAAAAATGTCTCATTGATCATTTAACATAGAATCTATTTGAAAAGTTTTAGTTTTAGTTAAAAACAAAACAAAATGCTTTCACTTGAAACATTTTAGTTAAAAAAAAAATACAAAATACTTTTTTTTGACTCCAGGATTCGAACCTGCGATCCTCCGACTGCAAGACTAGTACACTGCCTACCAGCCAGCAACAGTTTGTCGGCTGTTAGCAAACATAAAAAAACAACAACAATACAAAAACAACCTACACAACTAAGCACAAAAGTATGTTGCAACTATGAACAAAGCAAATCAACACCAACACCCTTAAACAACATATAAATTATGTTAAATTTAATGTGATTTGAATGAATTTGAATCAAACTTTTTGCATGTTGATTTTACATATGTATTTTTTTCTGTGTGTATGAACTCTGTAATTTACATGTTATTAGAGATTAGAAAATTTTTTCTTAAGTTTCGAATTACAGAGTAGACTCCTTAGTTTAATTTTTGAAGAAATAAGGCCAATAATCACATATTAAAATCTACCAAAACAATGTTTTGTTTGAAAATACTTTTGAGTTTGTTTTTGAGTTCTGAAAATTATTTTCCTCAAAAATGGTTCGGGTCTTTGATAATGAAATATAAAAATATTATTACTATGTTTTTGAAACATAAAAATTAAATTAAAGTATTATAAAATAGTTTGAAAAATATGTATATGAAAAAATATGTATTGGATATAATGTTTGGAACAAAATCATGAAGCAAATGCACGAACCTTCTAGCATAGACAATAAGCACTAATTTTTTTTAAAGAATCAAAGCTGCTGCTTCTTTTCGTCCATAGACAAGACGATACAATCGTCGAACAGAATTAGGGCATTAAACAACATATTATTTAAAATAAATTGAATATGGTTTTCAATTAAAAGTTTTGCTTGGTAATTCTAGATTGCTATTTCTTTTCCTGTGTGTTATTGTTAAACTTTTAAAAAGCTCTACTGCGTTCTTCTCCTTTGTTTGATAGAATTTTTAAATTCCATATCAAATTTTGAATTGCATATAAAACATCTTTTATTTATTCGTGTATTTAATTTAATATTTAATTGATACAATTAATGCAACTAATTTATAAGTAAAAGTTTAATCGATATTTTTTATCTAATTTTTCGACCTTTTATATAAGTTGAAATATACTATTTGCTCGCGCTTTAGGTGTGTTTATATTTTTATTTTTTAGTTCGATATTTCGTTTACCTTGGGTTAATTACTTCAGGATATTTTTTTTTTATTTTTTTTTTGTTGTTTTGATATTTAATTTTTTCTTTTGCCTTTTCTCCTTTTAGAATTATAAAAAATATTTTTGTGATTGAAAGGAGATAAGGCAAAATAAAAAATTAAATATCAAGAAAAAAATAAGAAATATCCTAAAGAAGTTTAACAAAGTTTAGCAAAATATTGAATTAAAAATAAAAATATAAATCGACCTAAAGCATGAAGAAATAGTTTAATTCGGTGCAAGTTAACCAAATTTTTAATTTAATCTTAAAGCATTTTTTATGTTTGTAATTTAAAATGAAGTAAAAAAAGTTTTTTTTTTTGACTATAAAGTTTTTTAATACAGGGTGTTTTTTTAGAGGTATAGAACTTCGAATTGAAATAAAACACAAGAAAATCGTTTTAATGTCCATCAATTTGGCTTTATTGGAAGGATAATTTTATGCCATTAATGTTTAAATATGATTTCGGGCATGTGGCCGCCGCGGCTGGCTCGAATAAAGCCAATTCTACAGGTCCAATTTTTAACCACTTTTTCGAGCATATGGGGCCGTATGTTGGCAATAACGCCACGAATGTTGGCTTCCAAGTCCCCTAACGTTTCTGGTTTGTTGGCGTAGACGAGCGACTTCACATGTCCCCAAAGAAAATAATCCAATGGTGTCAAATCACACGATCTTGGTGGCCAATTGACAGGTCCATTCCGCGAAATTATGCGCTCATCGAATGTTTCCTTCAATAAATCGATTGTGACGTGCGCTGTGTGGCATGTAGCGCCGTCTTGTTGGAACCACAACTCATCCACATTCATGCCATCCAATTCGGGAACAAAATAGTCGGTTATCAGCTCCAATTGCTGTGCACGGTGGCGAATCGATTCATTCGGGTCCTCTTCAACACTTTGCTCTACAGCGGCAATTGTTTCTTCGGTGCGCACTGTTCGACGTCTCTGCGGATGCGTATTATCACATAGAGTAAACGTAATGCGAAAACGATCCATGGTTAACCGAATTAATTGCTCTGATGGACGATTATGTCGACCATAAAATGGACGGAGCTTGCGGTAAACTTCGCGAACTGAACCATTATTTTCGAAATAAATTTGCACGATTTGCAAGCGTTGTTCTTTTGTCAACCTGTTCATGATGAAATGGCAAACCAAACTAAATATTAATCACTTGACAGTTGACAAAATGGCCGCCATTACCTTAAGATTGCACATCGCACCACTGTGCCTGAATACTTTATTGAATGCATTTGCATACTATATTCCTCAGCGGGTGCAGACAGACGTCTGTATAAACGTGTGTGCTTGTGCGTTTTTATATTTATACGGTTCTTTAAAGCACAAAATCCATGTGTGTGTGCACTTTAGTGCACTGGACTCAGCTGTTTAAAGTTATTTCGTTGTATTCGTTCAGTGGGACAAGTTGTTTATATTTGCGTGGAAAATAATAACGGATTTTTGTTAAGTTCATTTGACTTTTGTTGTTTGTTGTTGTTGGCTGTTTTTGTTATTCGATTCCCTTTAGTTTCTTCCATTCGTGCTATTATTTTCCTACAATTTTCCAGCCAGATTAGCATGATTATTTTGAAAGGAGAAACAATGAAAGGGTGTGACACACGCAAAGTGTTTGCTACGAGCATTTCAAGCGCGCCGTTACGGAAGTATTTTAACGCAATTTAGTTTGTCGCTATGTATTTTACGTACTGCCCGATGCGATAGTGTAATGTTTGTTTTAAAACCGTATAAAGTAATAATTAAGCAAAAGAGTAGTATGCAAACGCGCCAAAATAGTATCAATTTAAGCATATATTCATTTAATTTTTTTTTCATACAATCAGTGTGGTATGATTTTAAAACGAACAAGACATTTGCAATAAAAAATCGCTATCGTTTTTTATTTCCATTTGTTATATTTAATACAAAGCAGCAACTATAAAAGTAAATTAGTTAAAAAAAATAGAATTAGTTTACAGTTGAAAACATTATTCAAATAAAGGGAAATAATAAATAACTACAACAAATAATTAAAAAAAATATATACACATATTGTATATTGTATATTGATTGTAATAAATTTGCTTAAAATTCGCTTAAAAAAGTGAAACCAAATAAATTTATAGTCGTTAAAGCGGAAAAAAGTGAATAAGTGCATATAAATAAAATTTTATACAAAATAATCGCTCAATAAACAGGAAAATAAAAATCAATTACAATGAATTTTTCACCCATATATGGAAAACAACTTATGTTCATATGTATGTGATAAGATGTTTTGTTGTTGTAAATAATGTGTTGTTTTAACAACTTTTTGCCAAATTATAAAGAGTAAAAATTAACGCGTTCCAGATTGTTGAAATCTATAAAAGAATTTTAATTGCGTTCTTTTAAATTTCGTTAATGGTTTAATGCAATTTGTGCAGCAAATTGCTTGCAAATTGTTTGTATAAAAAAAAGACTGCAATAAAAAATATCTTATAAATACTCATATCAAAGTAAAAAATGGAGGACTGTTTTAAAAATTAAGTTTTAATAAAATATCAGCTAAATAAAAAATCTTTTTTAAAATATGAAAAAGCAATAAAAATAGAACGATTTTTCTTTATGAATCACAACAAAAAGTGCACAATCATCGAAAATCAATATAAAATCCAATCAAGTTTATTCGATTTTTTGTTTGTTTTAAAATTGATGGCTGTTGCTTAACGTTGGTGTCACAAGAAAGTGGAATTCGGTTTAGAAATGAAAGGAATGTAATTAATAACAAAAATAGAATTATGTAAGACCCAGTTTAGATGTTGGAGTATGCAAGTGCGTACTCACACATGTTATCAGTAACTAAACTATCAATCAGAGAACAATCCAAATTTTAGGTACATAAATATGCGTACCCCTTTTGATTCTTCTCTGCCCAATCGTCAGCAAGTTCAGACTTTCTGCAAGAAAAATTTCCTCATATAAACTGGGACTAATTAAATTAAATTTAGAAAAGTGCGACTTTTACTCGCAGACAAAAGGTTCCGTGCCGACAGTACATATGTAAATACTATACCAGTGATGGGTGAATTAAGGGCGCCGCACCCTTTAATATACTTGTTCTTGAGAACAAGTTGTGTGTGTGTGTGTATCGCATACTGTTAAGAATTAGAGTTGCCAGAGAACAAAAAATTTATCACAACAATAAGAAAATATGTATGAGAAGAATTTACAAAATTTTTTATTTTGAGGAAACTATTTTGGCAAACCAAAATCTTTGGTCTATATATAATTATCTCTGTTTCAATAGGATTTCAGCAGGTTTCGCTGCTCGCTATAGAACACTTTTTCAAATGGCATATATTTGCTGTTGTAGTGACCAAAGTTTAACACATTTTGTGAAAATTTCAGGTCTGTAGCTCGTACAGTTCTCGCGTAAACAGCCTGTAACGGACAGACGGACATCGCAGCGAAAACAATAGAGTTGCTTTTTACCACAGTACTTGGATTCAGTAAGTTTTATTATGATAATCGTATCGCTATAACAAATATAACGAAAATCTATCGACTTTGCTATTCAGTAACATATTTTAACGATATTCGCACTTTCGTTTAAAGGGAAAATAAAATAAAATCACAAGCTCAAATTCAACACAATGAATTTCTTTATTATTCTTTGATTTTTGCTAATTTTCACATTTTATATACAGAGATACCATATACTATCGTAAAAATGGAACTACGGAATCACATTATCTTTAACGCAGATGAATAAATATATCGATAAATATTACGATTTTCGGTTCGCAAAAAGTTACAGAATCCAGGTACAGATCTATGGAAGCCTAAAAAGTATTAGCTATCATATAATAAATGGCATACAAATAATCAAGTAAAATTTAAGGTCAAGGACATACACATAAGCCAGAAAAAGCATGTTGTGTGTTCGTATTATTTAGTTCTTTCACAGGAACTCAATATCAATAACGTAGTCCCTCAATATTTTCCAGTCAATACCCTTAAGGTGGAAAATGTGCGGTAATGTATCATCCCCAAAACATGGGGATATGTATGGGCTGTGTGAAAGCTGGCCAATGACAAATAAAGTGATATTTTAACATTTATTCTCTCTGTCGTTGTCATCTGTAGCTTCAATCCAGTGCAAGAGCCCTCTTAAGTTCGAGTCCCTAGTTAGAACGCCGATCAATTTTCCTAGTTTGGGTTTGTTTAATTTTATCAGCCCTCTTGTTCTATTTACTTCCGACTGGACCCATAGAATGTTGGTTATATTACTCACAGTATTACTCTTTCATCATGTTCTGAGATCCATCTTCACCCAATTTAGTAGTGAAGGGCTTTGTGTTAGTAGGGGTTGCTGTCTGTATGGTTCTGGGCATTTGTACCCTCATTATTATGGTAGGCAAATAATAAACAAGATAAATTCTGCCGTGAACTGACTGCATAATCTTTGATCATACTTTTGCCATTGAAAAATTTAGTCTCTCGGCCTTGATTGCACTAAAAGCCTACTTTGCTTTCTGTAGAGATACTGACGTCTGTAGCCCTTTCTTATATTTACACTGACCCATTTTAAGCCCTCCATGATCGCATGAACTTCCACCTAGATGGCTGTATGATTTTCATACAAGCGAATACGTCTCCGATTTTTTTATAAAGAAATTTTCGCCAGTTTTTCTCTTACCTTCGATCCATCATGTAGCAGCAAACTCCCATAGGCATTCATTGAACCATGAATGTCTTTTAAGTGTTAGTGTATGGTAGTCAGTTATAACCTTAGTTTCACGTACCCGTTCTGGTATGCCAAATTTCTAGTCATATCCGCTCAGTGACATCCATATCAGAGAATGACAATGAGTACTCCCAAAAAAATATACATACGTATATAGTCTTAATATTAGTAACTGAGTATAATCATAATTGTAGGGCAAATAATTCGTACGCTCACATATTTTCTCTGAAGCAACAATGATTATAGCCGATTCCAACGTACAAGAGCATCTTTATTTCGTTTATGCGAAAAACTAAAATACGCTACAACTATAAATAAAATGGCACATGAGTATCAAGCGTATTGACTCTATGTAATACTTTTGGTCGGAGTATATATACTGACGTCTGTAGCCCTTTCTTATATTTACACTGACCCATTTTAAGCCCTCCATGATCGCATGAACTTCCACCTAGATGGCTGTATGATTTTCATACAAGCGAATACGTCTCCGATTTTTTTATAAAGAAATTTTCGCCAGTTTTTCTCTTACCTTCGATCCATCATGTAGCAGCAAACTCCCATAGGCATTCATTGAACCATGAATGTCTTTTAAGTGTTAGTGTATGGTAGTCAGTTATAACCTTAGTTTCCCGTACCCGTTCTGGTATGCCAAATTTCTAGTCATATCCGCTCAGTGACATCCATATCAGAGAATGACAATGAGTACTCCCAAAAAAATATACATACGTATATAGTCTTAATATTAGTAACTGAGTATAATCATAATTGTAGGGCAAATAATTCGTACGCTCACATATTTTCTCTGAAGCAACAATGATTATAGCCGATTCCAACGTACAAGAGCATCTTTATTTCGTTTATGCGAAAAACTAAAATACGCTACAACTATAAATAAAATGGCACATGAATATCAAGCGTATTGACTCTATGTAATACTTTTGGTCGGAGTATAAGTATACTCCAACTCATACTATATATACATATGTATATACAAATATACACATAGTACTCGGGATATTTATTCAGTATTCCCCACCGTATACATACATTTTTGTATCAAATGGAGTGCAAAATGTGTTTTGGTTCTTTGAAAAGACGATTTATGTGTGTGTGTAAATAAAATAGCCTTGTATATATGCATGTGCAGCCGATTAATACTTAGAGTATTTTTATACTCATGTGTATGATTGCAGCGCATATAGTCTATAAATTTTAGTTGTAGTTGTTTGTGCTGCGTAATTTAAAAAATGTGAATAAACATTAAGTTTTTGTATAGGGTGATTTCTTAAGAACTTTTGAATTTGATTTAAAATAAAACAGATCGATAGAACGATCTATTTAATTCAATGTTTAGAGATAATGTCATGCTTCATGCGCTGGGTCCAATTTTGGCATACTCTCTCCAACATATCTCACGAATAAATTATTGAATATTGTTTTCCAGTACGTCAACCGTTGTGAGATTTTCTCTTTAGACAGGAGCCTAAACATAACATCGCAAAATATTGTCTAAAGGCGTTAAATCGGATCATCTAGGTCAATTGACCGCCCCCAGATGTGAGATAAATTGCTCATCGAAGTCGCCTCTTAACTGGGTGATTGTTTCGTGTGCTGTGTGGAATGTGGCAACGTCTTGCTGAAATCAAATATCAGATAAGTCCAGTGCTTTCATTTTGGACAAAAAAAATTTTAATAATTGCGCGGTAGTACTACGAACGGCTCCAATAATCAATAATTCACGGTCATCATTAAATACCAAACTGAACATGTTTAAAGCCGAGTACACACTATGGCATTTTGTGACATTGCATTAGTGTAATCTGGTGGCAATGTTTGTCATTTTCAATATTTTTCGTTGTGTGGCATTGCTTTCCATATAAAAAACATAATGGGAAAGGCGTTGCATACATTTTGAAAATGACAGCACAAGAAATGCCAGATGTATACTCGGCATAACAATAACATGATACACGAAAACAGCTGAGTTGCCAAAAACAGTGTTGCCAAAAAGAAAGTTACTAAAAAATCACCATTTAGAATTCATAGTTTTTTTTTCGAAAACAATTCCAGTGTTTGTCTCTGAAGATAATCCATACAAACAAATTAAAAACTAACCTCAACAAATTTAAAATTCGATTTATTGAGTGCACTAGTATATACACACGCACGCAAACGCACATACACATACACACATATAAATATTTATCTTTTATAGCATTCTGAATTTAAAATTCACTTGCTAAAACATTAGAAATTATTTAAACGTTGTTTAAACAGGAAATAAAAAAAGTTTTGAACTTCTGTTATAAATAATTTGCCAACTTAGTCTACAAGAAAAACTTTTTTTAAACGAAAATGTTTTGTTACTTATAAACATGATATTGAATAAAAAAAATTATAATAATAATAATTTAACAATTATCTAAATGTAATTTTTTTATTTGATGAGAGGCTAACTGTTATTTAAATCTAAAACCCAATATATAAAAAATATTAAGGGTTTATAAAACAGTTTTCCATAAAAAATTTTTCTTAGTAACCCTTTATAAGGCCGTAATATTTTTTTTTTTATAAATACTGCAATATATTTATATATCGCTTCTTTAGTGCAACAGATTCATGACTCAAAAAACTAGTTTTGCAGAAAATAAGTTTAAAACTTTCTATTTAAATACATACAACTCAATTAAGATAAAAATAAAAGGTGCGTGTACAATAATTTTATATGAAATTTTTAGACAAGATTAAATGTTATATAACGATTTTTTCTGCATTATAAATTGCAAAATTGCATTTTTTTGAGATACTGATACACTGCCGCTCACTTGAGCAGGATCATAATTTTTTGCATTTTCATTTTGAATTTTTCTTTATATAAACTTTCAGATTAAAATTTATTTAAGCTCACTCGATTAGGTTCATTAGGAATAGAACTAGTTTGTTTTTAATAACAGACAATATTACTATTAATTTAATCATTTGTTAATTACTGCAATTTTTTTTACGTTTATCAAAATGGGTCGCATTAAAAAATTAACAGCAGTAGAAGAAGGCAAAATTAAAGCTTTCATATGAACAGGCTTGAGTCACATTAGTATTGCAAAAAAATGAGGCAAAACCAAAACGTTTTAAGCAATTTTATTATGAAAAAAAAACATGAAAGGACGAATGAAGCAGAAGGAAGAATAAGAGCTGGCTGCAATTCCAGTGATTCTTTTTTTTTTAAGAGAAGTAACACTCAGGCAATTAATGCCTACTACTATTACTAGGTGTTACCTTCTTATGGAAACGGATAGTGAGAGAGAAGACAGGTGGTGAAGAAAGAGATAGAGGAAAGCTTCATTATTTTACAACTCTGCTTTTCGCACGTTTTTAATAATGCAGTGTTGCAGCGTCTCTCTGGTGTTAAATGAGGATGTGTTGAAGCTGTGTCTTGTAGCAACTTTATTAATTATTTTACTTTGCCGATGATTTTGCTACACAACGAAGGAGGTTGCTCTGATGTTACATTAGGATTAGTATCTGCTGAGGTCGGTATAGTTCAGTGACCAGTGACTATGCCTTCATCACTTGAACTTTCCTACAACAACTGATACAAAGGGACACTAATGCACATCAGAAAATGCGTGGTGTTGTTATTTAATGACTGTCGGATACAGGGATTGAACCCAGGACCTTCGGTTTTGTAGTCAACGTGCTAACTACTTCAGCCAACGCCAGATTCTGCTGCAAAAATTGGACAAAAATGGGTGTTAAAACTAGCCTAGGTGTTGTAAAACGGATAATTTGAAGTTCCAAGCATTTAAAAATAATGATAATGAAAAAAACGCCTATAAGTGCTACTCGTAAAGGAAACCGACTTCAGTTTTCACGAGATCATATGTCTTATAAAAATCAATAAAAAAAATTTTAACTTGGAAGGTCCGTGATTTACGTAAAAAATAGCGTTATCTAGGTCGTTTGTAGAGCTGTGAAGGAGTGTGCTAGTGTTCTGGTGCTGGCCGATTGCCTATTATGGTACAAGTGAGATTGAATTTCTCACGTCTAAAATGAACGCGTATATTTACAAAACTGTACCTGAAAGATCGTTTCCACATTTTTCTTCTGTCTATGGATCCATTCCGTGGGTATTTCAACAAGATAATACCCCGATCCACACTTCACGATTTGAAAAAGAGCGGATTCAAGGCCAAATGTCAATATTTTGGAGTTGCAACCATAATACCCTGATCTGAATCTTAAACAACATGTGCGGGGACAATACGAGGCAAAATAAGCCTTAATTGAAGGATTTAAAAAGGCATGGGCTGCAGAGCTGGCAAACTATCGATAGTACTATCGATACTATACGATACGATAGTATCGATAGTTTTATTTCCATTAGACTATCGATAGTTTTTTCTCGATAGCGATATTATCGTTGAAAAAATTTATTACCAAATGTGCAATAAACTCGATAAAATTTAATATATTGGCTTTTATTGAAAATACATCTAAGTACACATCGCTCATTTACTGAAATAACTCCATAACTCAAAGTAATAAATTTATGGACTTAGTAATACACAATACTTCGTGTGTAACGGATCAACTCTTAATAGAAGAACACTTTTTAATATCTCCAGTGAGTTATATGTAAATTTAAAACTAAACTCATTTGAAAATTAAATTTAACATTCCTAACGCTTCGTCTCCTGCTGACATGAAATGACTTACTTTAACACTAACTGCAAGTAAGAAAAAAATTACGCTAGTAGAGTTTTACAGAGAGACCGAATATATCCTTTTGTGTGCTATCTCCTTTTATTGATCATCTCTTATTTTAACTGAGTTGTGTAAACAGATTCCTTAACAGCCATGTTAGGTTAGGTTAGGTTGAAAAGAGGGAAGATTATGTGGAAGATACATCAATATAAACCTAAACCAAACATTAAAATTTTAAGTCTTCACTTAACATTAACTATAAATTAATGTTATAGTTAGTCATTTTAAGTTACGTGTAAACCTTAAGTAAAATAATTCGATACTATCGATAATACCGTTAGTTTTCCAACAAACTATCGAAAATATCGAATGGCGTGACTATCGATAGTTTGCCAGCTCTAATGGGCTGACATTTCATTCATTTCCCTTCCAAGCCGTATTTTTAAAGTCATGTCAAATAAAGCAAGTTGTGCTCATTACTAAATCTTTACGAAAACATTACAAAAAGCTTTTAAAAATAAAAATATCAATTGTTTTAAAATATTTTCTCGTTGAGTTTTTGAATTAATAGCTTTGAACTTGAATATTTTCAAAAACCAAAAAAAAAAAAACTGTACAAAAATAAAGTATTTATAAAAACTTTTCCTTTTAAAACTCTTTTCTTTTAATCATATGTTGTGCAACATTTTACCATTTAAAAGTATAATATAGTTATAAACTTTATTATGTTTCATAAAAAATTAGTTTGACTGTAAAGAAAATTGTGAACCTATTCAAGTGAGCGGCAGTCATGTTGCAATAAAGGAGAGATTTTCGATCGAATTCACATGCAAACGTTTAGAGAAAGTTTTATAAATTATGGGTTCTATTTAATTTCCACACTCACAAGAATATTTTTAATTAATTTATAACATATGTCAACTTTAAAACTATTTGTGTCTTTAATTAGTGGAAGTAGTGTGTATAAAAGCTTTTAGTATAAACATAAAAAAATCACTTTCAGCCTCTTTTAGTGCCCAATGAAAGTTTTTATAAAAGAAAATTTTCTTTTTCACATTCTTTTGTGCAGACAACACGCTACGCACATATCTTCTTATGTAAAAGTTTATGCTAAGTTTGATTGTGGGACAGAGACAGCAAAAAAAATATATATATTTTTTTATCCATTACAACTAATATTTATGGCTAAGATATAATTTTCGAAAAGAATTCATGCACTGAAAATGTAAAATTTTAATATATTACGTTTTCATAACCCACTAAATTATACAAGTTATGCTGATTTATAACTTTTTATATGTTATATAAGGGATTTGTGCTTGTGACTTTTCCAAGCGATAAATGTGTAGAGCTGATCATTAAAGCAATTATTTGCGGTATCATTGAGGATACCATACCTCAGTTGTTCCCATGAAATTCCTGTTCACGGACCCCTTGGATATTTTTTCGTTACTCATCCTCTTTGAAGGCTAGGTTGTATATTGTTTTGTTTAGGCTGAATTAGTTATGCAAAAAGGTAAAAGACAAAAACATATTTTTTATTTCCTCCGATCTTGCAAAGTGAAAGGAAACAAAAATACAGATAAACTGCGTGAACTCAGATCGAATAGAATCCTAAAATATGTATCGATGGGGGTTAAAATGCAAGGCTAATGCTTGATAGATATCACCAAAGCTTGCTCAACGAATAGGCCACTACAGGTCGAGAAAATTGCTCAACAGACTTGACATTGAGAGTAATAGCCGTTGCAGTTAGTGTGATTATGATGATGTAACTCCAGAGCACTTTATAAAGGATTTTGAAGTCTTACGCCACAGGAGGTACAACTAATTGGGCAAGGATCTGTTTGGAAGATTGGGAGCTGCCAATACTAGAACCAATAGCAATTTTGCAATTGATCAGGAGAGCAGGTATATATGAGGTAATCAAGCAGCTTGCAAGACATACGATAGATCTGTTCATTTGCAGTGATTCGCACTAGAATTTTTCCCTTTTAGCCTCAGCCTACGATTGGCTTATTACTTAATGCAGTCATCCACCAAAAAGGAGATATGATTTAAAGTTTGTTAAATATGGTGGCTTATGAAAATATTAACCAGAGTAGGAGAAAGAACGGAGCCTTACCTCACCTTCGAATCAAACTTGAAGTCCTATTCAAAATAACTTTTAAGGTGTGATCCCAGAGAAAGCACGATATAAATCAACACCAAATGCAAAAAGTTTAGGCAAAAGTGGCACCATAAATCACCATTCCCAACACTATGGAGGTATGTAAAGCTTGTACTTCACTTTCGCTGAAATGTTGAATTGTATTAGATATTTTTTCAAAGCGGAAATGAAGTATGCCTCCCGTAGAGAGAACCTTTCAAAGCTCCTAAACAAGGTATGGGACTCTAAATATCTAACAAGATGAAAGTTAGTTAGACTTTCTAAAACTTGGTTAAGTGCAGAAAATATTGCAATTGACGTAATACTCGTACTAACAGCCTTCCCTTACACTGTAAGTTCAGAAGTGTTCAGCACAAGTAAAGTAGTGAATGTTGAAGAACGAAAGAAAACGACTTCAAGATTGCTTTAGGAATTCCATTCGATACAAGAGACTTAATTATATCCAAAAATCTTAAGTATAGATAACGATATAATTTCAAACACAAACAGTTTGAAACTTGTAATTACCTATGTCAGCTTTGATACGCAGGACACGATGGAATTCAGCCTTTAGGTTTTATTAAAGACTTCATAACTTTTGCAACAGTGCAAATATTAAGAACTTGTAAGTCTTAATGGCCAGTTTTTCGCGAAATATATTACGTGAGATATCAAAGATAAGTTTTTGAAATTAATATTGCAACCTAGAATAATTTGTCATATCGTATTTTATGTTGTATACATATTTTCATATAAGTGGCTTTTTCACTGAGGATTTGAGAGCAGGGTATCTTTTAATATCCCTACTATATCCCTGCAAAAATTGGGTGACAAGTTATCCAAACGTACTCGTCCTATGACTTGCGAAAATGGGGTTTGTTACCCGAACTAGGGAGTAGTGCATGCTGAAAAAGACATATTCTGTAAATGGTTACACCATTCACCATTGTTCTGATGTATCGTCTTGATCTTTGGTCAATTTAATTGGGAATCGGTCTAATATTATATATATTAAGCGGCACTAAACAAGTTTGATGTGGTTGGATCCAGGAACTATCAAATATTTTAAATATAATGCTAATTATTCCCTCCAATGATACCGCCAAACCACTCTGCAGCCAGTCCTTTAACTATACCTAGATATTAGCCCAAGGATATCTGGTGCTTATACTTCTGAAGTATAAGTGTACCTGTACCTGCAAGAAACTGTCAGTTTGAATCCCCAAAAATATCTGCTTAAAAATTAAATATAACTAGCACCTGGTGTGCTTGGCTACCCCTCCCCTCCCCGCAAAAAAAATAAATATATATGTATGTATATATTGCATTGCTGCTGCAATATAAAAATTGAATTATGCCACGCCCGCAGACTTCACATACATACACACATCTTGTTTTATATATATAGATAGATTATATTTGTAACAATAAAAATATTATAAGTTTTGTTACAGTTACGTATCGGAATTACACCCATTAGGAACTCTACACCCATTAGGTCCCTATGACGTAGTTCAGTGTCAAGTCAATAGGTGCAAAGTGTCAATTGAACCCATACTGGGACATCCCCATGTAAAAAAGACTGGTCTGATTCATAGGAAGTGTTAGAACTCGGATTGGTCCCTATCACCGATCACGTGACTAGTCTTGTGTCAGTTCCATTTCCTGCAGGGATATTTTATTTTTTATATACATATATAACTCTAGTGTTCGTGTATATGTCACTGAACTCCTACTAAACGGCTGGAAAGATTATAATGATTTTTTTATATGCTTGGGTGGTGTCCTGTATTGTTTAGATTCACAAAACTAGGACCAACAGGGCGATAGAGAGAAATAGCTGACCCTCCGGCACGTTAGAACAGTTTTTAATGAAATTTAGAACATGACAGATCTGCGTCTAAAAATTCACATAGGCTATGTACATTTTTAAAATTAGGTCCAGGAGGGCGATAGAGGGAAATTTCTGCCCCTCCAAAACGTTCAAACCAATTTTAATGAAATTTAAAATATAGATAAATCTCCGTCTAAAAATTACATGATCATTTGTAAAACTAGCACCAAGAAACGTTCAAACCAGTTTTAGTGATATAAAAAACATAAATAGATCAAACCGATTTTAATTAAATTTAGAACATGTGTAGATAGACCTGCGTCTTAAAATCATATAAGCTTGACCAGGAGAGCAGAGGGGGAAATTTCAGCCTCTCCGAAACAATCAAACATATTCTAATGAAATTCAGAACATAGCTAGATCTGCGTCTAAAAAGTCCCAAAATGACCACACCCATTTTAAGTCAACTCAGTTTATTTCTGGATGCAAATGAAGTCGCGGGGAAAGTTCTAGCAGGTACATATTTAAATTGAAAACTTTAAATCAATTTTCTGCAAAATTAGTTTTCTTTATGACTTTGTTGCAATAAAGTGCAAAAAAATAGCACTTGTCTACTCGTTACTAGCAATTATTGTCTGTTATTGACAGTCCCTGTCCATTCTATATTACTTAAGAAAATATTAAGAGGCTGTCAATAGTATTCAATGGTTTTTGGCAACGAATATAAAAGTGCTTATGTTTTATATTCTATTTGTGTAATGTCGAAGTTAATCGTAATTTATTTAATTTTAACTCCGCATTGATATATCAGTTTAATAGAACTAAAATTTTGTTGTTTAAACTACGAACATCCAAATTTTTCAAGGCATTTCCTTTTGATTATTATTATTTTTTGATATTTTTTATACGAAAAAGTTGCAAAAAAATAAGCTCTGAAAAGATTCCATGAACTGAAAGCCAAAGTATAATTAAAAATACATTAAAGATGTAATGTAAAAGACTAAAGAGTAATTTGCAGTTGAAAAAAAAATCGGAACATTTTAAAGCAAAATGTACGAAGTATGTCTAATAAGTATATTGAATAATAAACTGATGGAATAGCACACTAGCAAGTATAAAATATTAGTAAAATATTAAAAAACATTTAAGAAAACTAGTATAGTTATAACTTGGATAGATACGAGTATTTATCAGTATGTCGAATGGGAAATCTAGATATTGAAGTTTTTAAGTAATTTGCATACTAAACTTTTGTGTACATATCGATAGTCTCCAGTAGAAAGGCCCTAACTGAGGTTTTCAGTGATTCCAATACATTTTACACAAATACATCTCCTCACTAAAATTTATTGCAATTATTTATTGTATAAAAAATAACGCTTTTAAAAGCGTTAAAACGTGAATTTAAAATAAGTAAGAGTGCCTATATGTGCAATTTTTAGTAAGCGACCTCCCGGTATTTTTCGATTAAATATTCTATTTCGATATTAGCAATGAGTCGAATATTTTCTTCTACGCTATGTAGTTGAGAAATATTTTACACTCACCCTTATTCCAGTTGTCAAAAACGACGTCACGTCATACAATATCAAAAAAAAAATATTTCTTAAGAAATTTTTCAAATTTGTTCAGCACAAAGGAACGGTTTCAGGGAAAGGAAACGGAACATGTCCTTTAATTAATTTTATAGTTAGGATAAATTTTATTTATATCTATATTTTCTAAAAATGAATAACAACTCGTTAGAAGCTGTCAACGAAAGATCATCAATTTAAAACACAACTGTGCTGATAGCATAACAAGCAACATGGCACAAGCCTTCATTTATACTTAAATAAAAATTAAACATGTATAAACAAATTTAGTAAAGCGCGACTTTGACTCGCGCACGAAGGGTTCCGTACGTTCGGATTTGAGAGTTTTTAGCATGGCGTTTTTTCAATTTTAACGATTTTTTTTAGTTTAGTCACTTTTATCTCGTTTTGGCGATTTTTTCGGTCTTTGGCGTTTGTTTTCAATTTGGAGATTTTTTTAAGTTTTTTTTTCGCGATTTATTTAGTATTATATATTTTTTTTTTAAATTGGTGCTTTGTTCGTTTTGGTGATTTTTTTTTGTGTTTGGCGATTTTTTTCGGTTTGGCGATTTTTTAATTTCGGGATTTTTTAGTTTTACCGTTTTAGAAAATTTCAAGAGTTTGGCTCTCACGCTTTCCAAGATACAGCAACTTGTCAAAATTAAATAATCAAATTACATTAACTGAACACCCTTTAATTTAAGTTACATTAACTGAACACCCCTTAATTTAAATTTTTTAAATTTTAGTGTTAATTGTTATAGTCTGTATAAAAATAGACTAACTTTACAAATGTATACATACAATTGTATATGTATATGTATATTAAATGGGAATTCTAATTTTTTAACTCTCATGTATTACTTGTTGTAGCGGCCAAAGTTCTACATGCTCTGTCCAAATTTCAGGTCCATAGGTCTTACGGTCTAACAAACAGAAAAAAATAATTTGACCTAGCTACAAAAAAAAATAATTTTCCAACCCTGGAATCATAATTTTAGATTTTTTCTTCTTCTTCATATATTAATCTAGTAGTTCTTAAAAAAATGTATGGAGTATGTTAAATGAACAAAGAAAAAAGGAAATTTAAACAATTTTTTTGAAAAGTTGTTAGGTCGGGAGCTGTGGTATTTATTTTATTTTTTTAATTTTCTACACCAAATAGTTCTTTCCAAATAAAATTTATATAATTTATATAGAAAATGGAAAAAAATTAATTAGGTCTAATACTTTTATATATCACAAAAAGATCAAGTATCCCAACCCTGGAATCATCCTGTTTTATTTTTCTGATCTCTTGCGCCAATCTCCTTCTTTTAAGAATATAAAATATGTTTAATTCATCAGTCGTTAAGCAGCTCTGGGTCGAAGAACACCATTTCGCGTCATCGTAATTATTTCTTAAGTGCGGTCAGGCTTAGTTCTGTTGTTGGGCCTTCGAGACTTTTTCGTCTCGCTCGCACTGGTTGACTGATCTGCCACGGATAACCGTATAATCTTGCGGTTTTTTTGTGGAATTTCTTTAACAACGACGTTGCTACTTCCTATGTGAAGGCATAGGTCGTACAGTCAGTCACGGAACTTTTTTGGAAATAACATCTTGGGCATATGGTCTAGTTACTCCGCCCATACTATACTATGCAAATTTACTTTGTATAGTATTGTTGAATAAATAAATAAATAAATAAATGTTTAATTCATAGAAAAAAAAAGAAAAATTTGTTTTAGTAGGTTACTTTTATAAAACAAAAAAAATTAAATTTTCCAACCCTGGAAACGTTTTTTTATTTAATTTTTATTTTATTTTTATTTTAGTAGTACTGAAATATAAAATTAGTTTATTTAACAAAAATAAAATTAAATAAAAATTACCCCCTGTTTGTGTAAGACGTTTGAGTTAAAAATCTTGGCGTTTCTGTAATAGGTTAAAGAAAAGTTGTACAAGTTTCCTTTAATCTATTACAAAAACGCTAAGATTTCTAACTCAAACTTCTTACACAAACAGGGGGTTAGTCTTAGCTAATTACTTTTATATGGCAAAATATAGTTTAAGCTTTCCCACTCTGAAACTTTTTACTCGATTTTACTGATTTTCAATACCAATCTATTTTGGACCATTTCTAATACATTAGTATTACTAAAGACTAAAGACCGAAATCTAGATTTTCTGGGAGCTTCAGAAAACCGATTTCACTTCAGATGGACGGACAGACCGACATCATTTATTCGTCTTTCCTATATATAAGGATACAGAATATATCCTCAATCGAGTGAAATTCAGAAAACTAGAATTTTTTTTTATAGCACATTCTCGCTTTTCTTTGCTATCATCAAACAACATTAATAAACATCAATTTGAATCGTCATCGAAAATGGAAAAGGGTATATATTATATACCCTTTTCCATTTGTTGGTAAAGGGTATACAAATACGTATGAGTAATATATTATTCTTCATCAGTATCACTCATACGCACTAAAATGGTGATTTTTTTTAAATGTTTGTATGGTGAACCCCTCTGGGGCGGTTCCGGGGGGTGTTCCAGTGGCCCTCCAAAATTAGTGGGGGTCGGTGATACAGTTTGACTCGATTGAGGAACTCTAAATGGGTCAATGTGAGATTTTTCAAAATTTGGCCCTTCGGATCAAAAATCGGGACATCAAAATACATTTTAGAGGTATGGTTCCTTCGGCGAAGTTTCTTATTTTGATCCCTAGAATACGATTTTTCTTGTAATTTGAGCGATTTTTTTATCGACCCACCCTAATATATATATATATATATATATATATTATATATATAGTAAGTAAGTATTTTCTCCTGTATACTTACAATTATTTAAGTTAGGGCCTTTCTACTTGAGACCAACGATATATTCTATGTAGATGTACATGTGCGTAGATACTTGTGTTGAAATCAAATATTTAAAAAAAAATTCTTTAATCTTTAAATATATAGAGACGATATAAACACTAACAAACAAGCCAACAACTTTAGCGTCATGAACAATTGTTGCTTGTTTCTTTCATATTTGTTTTGGTTGTACATTTCTTTTTTATTTTATTTAACTGTAATACTTCCACTGTACAGACAACAACAAGCAGCAAATCAATCGATAGGAATTATCGAAATCGTTCGCAATTTTTTTTATATTTTATTTTATTTTTTACTGTTTGGTTTATTTGTGAAAAAATTGTATTTTCATTTAAAATGTTCTGCTTCTTTTTAGTCTTTAAATGAGACTCTCGTGTTGAAAACAAGAAAAAAAATTATAAACGAACACAAACCATCATAATTCAGTACATTATTGTGCATGAAACAAACACGTAAATTAACTGAATATTTAAACGGCTCGGCATATAAAATAATATAAATTTGCATTGATGTGTCTCAAAGAAAAAAAAAAAAATACACAAAAAGTAAATTAAAGCTTAAAAAATTAAAACCAGAAATTGCATGTCAAAATAGAGAAATTTTTACAAACATTATTAACACATTCTACAAAAACAATATTAAAAATGAATTAAGTGTAAAGGGTAAAAAAATATATGTATGTGTATGTACCATAAGCATATAAGGAATTAAATCAAAACATATTGTTTTTTAAATATTATATTGAATTAAAGCCTCACATAAATGTATATAAAAAAAATATATGTTTTTATATAAAAATATATAAAAAAATTTAATAATAACACCATATAGTAAATAAATAATGGAAAAAATGTGCAAAGTTTTTGTGTAAAAAAACCATGTCATGTATTGGTTGGATGGTTTTACATTTGATGACAATTTAATTAATAATTCATTTCTAAGTGCAGACAGCAATGGGGAATTAAGTGACAATAATCATCGCCTATTGAAAGCCTCCTCATCCTATGGTAACGCCACTACCAATTTCAGATCATCAAATCGTAAAACACAAAATCTCAAAGGATTGACGGCTACAACAAAAGCAAGTAAGTTAGCACCATACAAATTTTATAATTTTTAAAATAACATTCATCAAATAATTATTTTTTGGGTTTAATGACTACCGAAAAAAATAAGGAAAAAAAATTATATAAAATTTTATGTTTATTATCAACAAGTATTTGAATTTGTTTAAATGTTAAGGCAATATTTTGGCTTCTGTTTGTATTTGAAATCATTTGTTTGCAGTAAGAGGCTAAAAATAATAACTCAGGATGCAATAAATCAAAATTGTTTGCAATTAAAGAAACTTTATTATCTGCACTAATAGATAAATTGCGACTTTTATATGCTATTTGCTCTGCATTCTGTAAACAAAAATTGGCAAACATGTGATTAGGCTTGTAGGTTTTACTTATAACAGAGAGAGAGATAGAAGAATAGAATAAAGGAAACTGTTTTTCAATTTCCATGCCAGTGCGTGATTTTGTATAGAAATTTTTAGGGAAGTAAATACTGAGAGATCGACCGTAATTGCCGGGAATTGGTAAGGCCAACCTGATGCACAGTGGGATGAATCCTTACATATTTTAGCATCAATCAATAAGGGTGAGCTCTAGACTAGACTTGGGCCGAACTCGTTCACTAGTTCATTTTTGCCATAAACCGATGATGAAACTCATTACATGGGTTTGATCACTGGTTTGTGGCAAAAATGAACTAGTGAACGAGTTCGACCCAAGTCTACTCTAGACCATTGAAAGTTGATACCACCGAGCATTATGTTGACTTAATTAAAAATAATATAGCCGATGGCCTTAGTAGCTAGTGCTTCTACACCTCATATATCAATATCAATAAATAAATAAATAATAAAAATAATATAATTTAATAATAATCAGCCACGTGCACCATGTTTTAAATAATTTTCCATTTAAAATAGGTGAAGTTAGGTTATGTTAGGAGGTTGCTGGTAAGGCTGGGTAAAAGATTAGAGTCCATCTCACTTGGGTCCAATGCATTGATCCCTTTGTTCTACCTGAGAGTTGAAGAAAATATAGATCGAGACAGGGAGAGAGAGAAATAACAAGAGAGAGAGAGAGAGAGAGATAAATAACAAGAGAAAGAGAAAGAGATAGAAAGAGGGAGCGATGGAGGGATGGAGGGATGGAGGAATGGATGGATGGAGGGATGTAGGGATGGAGGGATGGTGGTAGTTAGGGATGGAGGGAGGGAGGAAAATGTTGAGAAAGGTAGATGTAGAAAAGAGATAATAGTTGTTATAGAGGAGGTGAGAGTGGGTCGAGAATTGGACAGGGGGAAGTCAGCGGCTACACCAGCCACTGCTCCTAATATAAAAGCTAAATTTTTTTTATCATATTTCCGATAACTCGGATATGCTGCCAAGGAGGCGCAGACGGAAATCCTACAGAGCGGAGCAAAGGCAGAGGAGATTTAAGATACTTTCCTCCTCTTCCTCATCATTACAACTGATGTCATTATACGGCAGACCCATACGCTTAGCATGGGTTCCAAAAGCACTGTGATCTATCATGTGGCCACGAGGTTCCTCAAGTGCTTACTACTGAAGCTCATGAGGTTTTTCCTTTCATGGGAGTTTAGGCGAGGTCATAGGATTCTCGCTATTGCTCAAGTGGGCTCATTGCGCATTTGTCTTGAGCTAGTTCAAAAAAGGCAACATTGAAGCGTCTGCAGCAGGATTAAAGTGGTATACCACAGAGATGATCAGTATTGACTTCTTTGAGTAGGGTCCCCGCTTTTCCAGTTCATACGAAACTATGTTGCTGAAATAGTCCCGTGTCCACGCGCCCAGTTTAATATGAAAGTTAGGAAATTCTTGGACAAGAAAAGATGTGCTATATATATCTATGAGGAACTTAATTGCAGACTGGCTGTCAGTTATAATATAGATATTTCTATTTAAAATCCG
Source organism: Tachina lurida (assembly GCA_944452675.1). Classification (NCBI taxonomy): domain Eukaryota; kingdom Metazoa; phylum Arthropoda; class Insecta; order Diptera; family Tachinidae; genus Tachina; species Tachina lurida. The sequence continues at coordinate 42,663,238 of OX101752.1, forward strand.
ATAAAATCTTAGCCAGTGTATCTCTCTTTTAATGGCACATATTTCTTCTCGTAATAGACTATAGTTCTTTGGGAGTCTGAAGGACATAACATTATTACCTCCATATTCCCTATATACGCTCCCACCAATTTTCCCCTTTTTTGTAGTCGTCTGTGAAAACCTGTACGGCTGCATTCTGTGGGGAAACCCCTTCTGCTAAATAAAGGTTATGGAGTACGTTAAATAGTCAATATGATCCGGTATTTTATTTCATATATTTAAAATGCTAGCATGACCCCAATATCAGTGTTTCCATGCGCCTGTTGCATTTAATCTGATGGCGGTACGTAGAGCTAGCTTCCTAGGCGTTAAGTCCACTAAAAGCCAATTAAACATAGCCAAGAGCGCTTTTGTCGGCGTACATCTCAAAACAACTGTTATCATAAGTGCTATTTAGCAGAGAATTCTCTCTAGATGGAACTGATTCTGAGTCATGAGCTTTCCATCAAAGTGAAATTCCATAGAATAATATAGTTTTTATAACCATTTATAGTATCCAACCGACTCCCTTAGCACTTATTCTCCAAGTACGGCCGATTACGTTCCTACAGACGTAGATTGCCGTTATTATTTTCGGTACTCCTGCCTTAATGTTTTCTCTTCAGGCTTACTATAGATGACAACAGCCAGGCAAGGTTAGGCTAATGCCATTTAATTTTGGCTGGTTGCAGTGGGGGACTTTGTATCTCCTGAAAAAGAGTACTAGTTCTGTTTTAGTTGGGTTGACACTGATATTTTTATTTCATGTTGATTTAACATTCCAGTACTGTTTAATCAAAATAAAGAAGCATGTTGAATCAAAGTTATTTCACAGTGGAAACAATACACAGTACAACATTTTTGAAGTCATTGATTCGGGACTCAATTCTGACAATTTCACGTGAAAGTAGGCCCAAAATGAAGAACTTGTGCATCATTCGTTTTGTCTTCTTACCTGCTAAAATATTTTTAATATCGATTTGAAGTATAGGGGAATTTTTCACGTTTTAGGCTCTTTTGTTTGACATACATAACTCGAGAACCACTAGTCCGATTTAGCTGAAACAAATTTAGAAAAATTAAGAATTACTATTCCTCTAATCTGTTCTTATATCGTTTTCATATATGTGCAACACTTTCGAAGTTAAAAATGAATGTATGAAAGGAAAAATTTTTTTTTGGGCTAAAAATAAATTTTTTTTAAATTCATAAAAAATCAAAAATGAAAAAAAATTTCAAATCAAATTAAAATAAAAAGAATAAACAAAATTTTTTGCATTTTTGATTTTTTTTTTAAGTATTTATAAAAAAAATTTAAATTTTGGATACTGAAATAACACGAAGACACATATTGAATCAAATTAATGAATAAATGTAATCATTTTAGTTTATTAATTATTTAATTTTAAAAATTCTTTAGATGGAGAATAAATAAATAACATCACGAATTGAGAATTTAGGACATTTTGTCTTTTTGGAGTGAGCCGAAGAAAATAACTAAATTGCAACGGTAGAGGCATCTGGGCTTAAGAATAAACTCGTCTTAAGTTCATAAATTTTTTTCTTCTCTCGTAAACAAAACTAAGTGGCGCAATCACGGTTTTTTTCGATTTGAGGTGACGATATATTTAAATTTTTATTTTATTTGAATCAATGATTAATTTGCAAAGTCAGCAAATTTAAATTTCCTCTATTACTTGTCTGCTTAAATTAACATTTTATCTACTCACACACACATTTATGCTAAAGTAAATTTTGAATGCAAAATACTTAAGTTCAAGCCAAAATTCATTTTGGTCAACCTCTGCATCAATCGTTTTACCATAAATCATTATAAAATCGAATTTGATTATCTTGCGGTTACCAAAATGTTTTGCCTTTTCATGCTGGAGCCAAATGCTTGATGTTGTTTAATGTAACAGTTTTTGGACATTATATTTAATTTAATTGTAATTATTGTATAAACAAATCAAATACTTGTTGAAAATAAATTGTTGGCTGGCTTGTATTTGTCAGTTGAAACAACAATTAATACGTACGATTTCCAACTATGTGCAACTATTTGCAGATAAATAAATGAAACTAACTTATCCTGCATGTACATACATATATATGAATATATAAGTTTAATTTACGTAACAAAAAACATTAGTGAAATAAATATTTATTTAACACATCTGGTTAATTCAACAAATATCATGTTTTGCCAATAACAATTTGAAACTTTAATTTTTCTGTTAGGTCAGAGTGCGAAAGAAATATTTAAGCTTTCTATAAAATATATTTTAAATAGATTTTTGTATGAAATTAAAAGATTTGTGTTTTTCAATATATCTTTGAATAAATGTAATTTAGTTAAAAGAAAAAAGTATTGAGCAAAGCTGTGGTTTTCAATATTCGTTTTAAAGTGACTCACTTTTGCTTTTATCCATATCAGGCTCTCTAACGAATTTAAAAGCAGCCAAGAAGTCGATTAATTTATCTATGGCAACAAAAGTGGTTAAGTGAACTTAAGCTTAAATTAAAATCTGAAAGAAATTACAGTTTATTATTTTGATTTTTGAGAAAGTTACGTTAAATAATACCACGCAAAGGAAAAAGTAAAGAGGATTTGATAACGGTGTGAGCGGTACCGCCCGAGTGCAGATCTATCTTCCTTCTCTGTCTTTGTGTTAAGTAGCCACGTTACTTTTAAGCTATAAAATAATTTTTTTTAAGGGAAGTAACACTCAGCAGGCAATGATCACCTACCATTATTACTAGATGTTACCTTTAGGAAAGGGATAATGATAGAGAAGGCAGGTGGTGAAGTAAGAGGTAGAGGAAAGCTTCATTCTTTTACAACTAGGCTTTCTTTGCAAGCTTTTTTTATAATGCAGTGTTGCAACGCCTCTGGTGTCAATCAAGAGTATTAGGTTTTTGAAGCTGTGTTAGTAACAATTTTATTGGTTATTTTACTTCGCCTATGATTCTGCTACACAATACCGACTAAGGAGGGCTTTCTGATGTTACACTAGGATTGATGTTTTATTTTTAATGACTGTCAGAACAGAGATTGAACTCAAGATCTTTGGTTTTGTAGACAACGTGCTAGCTTTTTCAGCCTTGGAAGACGATTCATTGCTACAAATATCAATGAAAAATAGCGCTGTGATATGCATTAGTATAGACAGTAAGGCATGTCAGAAAAATCTATGATTTTGTCTGACTGGACCTGGCCAGAGATCTAACTCGTGTCTTTAGATATTGTCAGTTGCTTTGAAGGCAACTCACTAATTGCTTTTGGGTACAACATTTTAAAAAAATTCACTTTAATTGAAATTTTGTTTTCTGAAATGGCCGCCTTATACAAAAATATGAATGCAGTAAAAGGTTTAAAGCTTTCACACGGTATATATAATTTGTGCAATGGAAAATATTACATGCACATGTCAGTTGTAAAAACAATTTCATGTGGAACTAGTTTAAAAAAAAAACATACTTATCTTCACAGACATGGTCTATTGGGAGAGTGACAAAAAAATTGCTCTCGTCTCAATGCAATATTGTTGCGCAATAAATGGCATACACAATATTATGTTAAAAGGATATAATATAATATATTGGATAAAATTAAAGGTCCTTTGGTTTATATTGCGCTAAGAGAAATATTTTGTAATGTGTTGACGATATAGTACAAAAATGATCTCATCCCACTGTTGGCGCTAAGCATTACCTTTCTATTTATTAAATTAATTAATTACAAATTGTTAAATTTGTTTAAGTTTTTATTGTATGTATATAACACGAAAAATTACCCTGTAGTCAGCCTAGAACCATATGTCTGTATTTTCTCTATCTCTAGCGACAATTGTACAAGTTAAAATGTCGAAAACTTTCCTTTTATGCGAGAGAGATAGATACATTAGATATAACAGTTCTAGTCAATTGCTGGTTCTATATTGTTCTATATAAAAAATATCAAAAATATTTTGGTCTAAATAGTTTATTTAATTTTTAATAAATAAATAATATTAATATGCATAATTTAAAAATAATTTTTGCCCCAACCCTTATAAAATTTTATATGAGGCTCACTAAAATGTACTATTGAATCTGTGGTTAATATGCTAAAGTCTACTGGTATATTTTCAATGACAACCCTGTGTTGTATGTCAATAGGCGATGGCATTGAGTGGGATACACCTGGTCAATAGTACTATTGACAGTGTCACTACAATTTTACTATAGACATCGAGTGCGGAAATATCGATATTGTAGACTAGAGCCCCTAAAATTTGCTATTTAATCATTGGTGCCAATGTCTCCGTGTGGTTTCAAAAGAACTAGCTAGTCAGCAGTGCTACAGTCTGCTGGTGGACTTTCAATGACAAGCTAATGTTAAATGTCAATTACCTGTTTGGTAGTAGTACTGACAATGTCACTACATCACTACAACTTTACTTTTCAAATTTCCTGCAGGGTAATTTTAGTTACTTTTAGATATGCTGTAAATAAATTGCACCACATACACATGCAGGTACATATTGTGACGCAAAAATACTCGAACATAGCTAATGTAAATGTTTTTATAAAGAAAACTGTTGATAAATAAATAAAACTATCTAGAAGTATTTAGCTAAATAACTAAACGTACACACGTATGCACATACAAACACATGGTAGAAACACCTCTGTATTGGCAACAACACACGGTATTACCAGCATAAAAATCGTTAAACAATAACTCTGAAATTGTAAATAACGGCCAATTGAATTATCTACAAACACCTAGAAACAGTAACATGAATTTTCCATATTGTGTCAGAAGACTGTTTGATCACTTGCCAATATCTTTATGCAGTAATATAGTTTCTTCCATTTGGCTTTACTAAGTGCACACATTTCATTACGCCATCAATAAGGACGTGGGCGAATATTCTGGAGCCACTTCCTATAGTATAAAAGGAGGTACCGTGTATGAGAGGCAGTCAGTGTTAATCACATAATAGTAGATTCAACATCGTTGAAAGTGAAGACAACTGGCGGAAGTAAATAAGTAAAGGCAATGAGTCTGTAGTGTTGTGTAAACAGTGAACATCAGCAGAATAAGTCTTGTGTGTGACAAACAGCCGAGAGGGAATTTTGCTTCAAAACCAGTGCACTCAGTTGTATGAGATGTATTTATACAACAGCGGGGAAGACGTAGTAATTTCCAGTTGCGGTATATTTAAGTAATATATATGTGTGTATTTAAGCTTTTGATTTGATTAGAATAAGTGTTATTCATAAATAAAGTGCCATTCTTAACCCTAATTAGTACTCTGGGTTCTTTTATTCATTTGCAAATTTTCGAGTGCAAGGAAAATCATTTTTAAAGGGTTAATGTGTAACAATATCTAGTTTTTCGTATTATGCAACTTAGTGAAGTACTCGCATACTTTACGGCATTTGTACGCTAAAACAATCGACCTTATGCAACAATTATGCCAACATGCTTAACCCATTAATGCCTTATCCCAGATCCGCTCGTAAAATTTTAATTAAACAAATTAGTTATCTGAATTTTATGTAAATAATTTTTAGCCTTATCATGAACCCCACATGTGAAAATCACCGAATAAAATTTTTCATTCACATGGATTTTAATTGCGTGTCATCAATTATATGAAATAAAAACTTTTATATTTCCAGCTTTTCTATCATACCCATTTTTGCAAATAATGGCCTTCACAAATTGTCCAAATATTTCACAATTGTATGAAGTTTTTTGAAAGCAAACAAATTTTCAGAAGACATTTTTTATTCATTAAATTTTTTAGTTACCTTATCGACCTTAACAAACATAAGAAAATAAACTTAAAAGGTCAATAAAAAAATATCGTAAAACTTTTATTAGAAAGGAAGCACAACTGAATGCTACCGGGCGCGTCCACAGGTTTGCGGATAATGGAAAGCTCCGTAGGTATGCGAGGTAGCTGCTAAGGCAGTCGAGGACAATCAGTGGTTCCAAATGTAGAGTCTCAGAGGGTTTCCGGGTGGCGCCGGACTCCTAACAAATTCGGAGTGCGTACGATAATTGGAACGTCAAGGCGAGTAATTGGCGCATTTAAATAACTAATAGCCACCTATTGCCAGCGACTGTTTCTCATGCTAGAGGTGGCTGGAAGCGGGTGTCGGATCTTGTAATAAGCGGTTCGCTATACAAACGTGATAAAAGGCTTCTAAGCTAGCCCGCCTGGAGGCCATGCTGGCAGCCCCAGTTCCAGGAACGGATGCGGTAGCCCAATCAGCTGCTCATCTTAAACTATATGATTACCGAAACCTCAAGAGGCCCTATGCTCCTTATAGAAACTAAAAGATATATATATATATATATATAAATAATCATCTGCTGTACTTCATCTTTATATTGTATTTTTTTTTCAAAGGTCCTTTTCGAGGACCACATACATACGTTGCATGCTTCTTAACTGATATATATTGAACCTGTTTTTGACTATTTGAAAATGAGTGCCATATAGGGCGGATTGAAGTAATAATTCGATTGAACAAAATTTGTTTTTGGTTTCTTAAAATTAGCTCAAAACATTCGAAAACACTAAGCACAGAAATATCAAAGTGAAATGAACTTGTTGGCCATTTTCCATCAGAATTTTGTGAGAAGTCACTGATGCGAATTTTTGCAGATCCCCGAAGTCTTGTTAAGAGCGCACGCACTCCATTATGAGAATTTCCCATTTGAACGCCTTATAATATACTCATTTAAGGCTCCCTATGATTCTACTTTAATAACAGTTGCTCTATTTTTATATTTTATTACTTCTTTATTAAAATTTAATAATAAAAAAAAATTAATTAATTAATCATTGTGGTCTTAATTAAGTATGTATTGGTTTCCTGTATAGTTTATTAACAATAATTACAATTAAATATAGTATAATACGGCATAAGCATTCAAATTTAATAATAATCATATATAAATACATTTTATTTGCTCAAAGCCATAAAAAATAAATAAATAAAAATAAAAATAAAATATTTCAACATAATTGCAAATATGATTAAAGTTGAAAAATAAAAATTACTTAGGCCAATGAACAAAATATCTGGGAAGTAATTGAAAGCAGGAAAATATGTAATTCCATTTAAACAATTTCAATTGGAGAGGCAATGTGGCTCTAAAGAAATGAAAATAATTATTTGAATCGTGCATATAAAAAATATCAATATGCTAGTGAAATCATAAGCAGTGATTTTTTTTTATAATTCTATGTGCTAACACTTGCTTTTTTTAAATTATTACTTTTTCAACACGTTACTTGTTTCTTTATGGCTTTTTAATTAATTAAAACATTCTGGCTAAAAATATATAAAAATGTATTAGTAACCGCAAAATGTAGCACCAATAAATAATTTTTATACAATATTTTTGCTTTATATTGCAAACAAGAGGCAGACATGGCGAAACTATTGCTAGAAGCATGCAATACAAATGCAAGTGCCACGAAAATTAAAGAAAGAGAGAACATTTCTAAATGGAGCAAATTTTCAATTATAAAAAGCTAAATAGAAAAACATTAAACATTTTCGAATATACTATAAAGAACACAGCTTAACTATATATATTTTTTATTTGGAAGTTTAATATTAGCAAATATTTTGTTTGTCTGAACGAACCTTAAAGCTGAAGCAAGTTTTACAATTTTTACTTTTAACCATTAACCATAAATTTTATATATATTATATACATGTGTGTATATGGGCATTTGTATAGTGTCGAACGTGACCGTCATACTTTATGACTCATTCACATTTAGAGTGGGAAAAAGTCAAAATAATATCAATTTTTATTTAAAAAACAAGCGTTAACTTAAAGCCTTAGCCCCATAATTAGTGATAAGTTTTAAAGATAAAAGCAAAAACCAAGGTATTCGCATATGAAATAAACTGAAGTTGTTCTTTCGTCCAACGAAACCTGAAACGATATTTTAGTGCAGCTAATTTTAGAACTTTGTGCACTAATGTCTCTTTTTTAAATTCAAATTTATTCACAGTTACACGTGACATGTCACAGGTGACATTTTTTCCATCATGATATTTATATTTTTTCTATTGATCATTTTATGAAATTATTACTAAACAAGTTTAGTGGAAACAAGAAACTTAACACAAATAAGTGGTATTAAAAATAAAATAAAACAAATATTTCAATATTAAATTTTTATTTAACACTTGTCAAAATGAGTACAAATTTAAAAAATTTATTTGCAGATGGTTTAGCATGTCTAGATGCATTTCGTTGCTTAGCTGCAGCAACAAATAAACTTAAAAAAAAAAACAAATATAATAGTGCTTTTACATTTCAGAAAAATCTAATACTTCGAGGGCAAAATCTAATAAATTTTCCGTACAAAACAAAATCTACTTTATCACTAGATTTTGTCAAAATCTGCTTAAAATCTAGTAGAACTTTCGGTTACAGCCATATTTATTTTGAAATTTGTACTAAAAAGTAAGACTGTGCTCATAAAAAGGTGTGTGAATTGGCTACATTGGAGTTGTTTGGTTGTGGTCTCAGATGTCTTTTAGTAACTGGGTTTTGTTTTTGGATAACAAATCTTGATAAAAATTTATAGATTTTCATAAAGATTTTAATTGAAATCGACTACATTTTGTGCAGGTGTAAATACCCTTTAAATGAAAATAGTATCAGTATAAACGAAAATGGTATGCAGTTATATATAAAGGGTGTTTTTTAAGAGTGTCACAACTTTGAGTTGGCATCACATCACTGCTTTATTTAAGCACCCATTTAATACCTGATAGTTCCTTTTTCTTTAGTTTCTTTTTAATCAAAATAATTGTTCTATGCATCAAACTTATCGTGCACTTATTCCATTTTCCGATGAAGCCCATTTTTGGTTGAATGGGTACGTAAATAAGCAGAATTGTTGCATTTGCAGTGAGGAGAATCCGCAAGATTTTGTCGAACTATCATTACATCGCCAGAAAATTACTTTTTGGTGCACCTTATGGGCTGGTGGAGTCATTGGCCCATATTTTTTCAAAAACGATGATGGTCGGAATGTTACTGTCAATGGTGAACGGTATAGGAACATGATTCGAAATTTTTTCGTACCTCAATAACGTGGCATTAATCTTGTTGATATGTTGTTCCAACAGCGGGCGCTACAATTGATTTACTCAAATAAATGTTTGATAAAACAAGTAAGAGTGCTATATTCGGCTGTGCCGAATCTTATATACCCTTTACCAACGTACGTACATATATATAGTATACAGACACGTACATACATATTTGTTTTGTGAAAAAATTTATAATTTTTTTAAAGTTTCCATCTTTGGAGCTATAATTTTCATTTTTCAAATTTCATACACCAAACTTTTCTTTCAGAAGCATAAAATATATTCAATTTATAAAGAAAAAGAAAAAAAAACAAAAAGTGTAAGTTTTCCAACCCTGGAGTCATAATTTTGGATTTTTTTGATTATTGTTACCAATATAGTTCTTTAAAAAATACATAAAATATGTTAAGTGAAAAAAGCAAGAACGAAATAAGCAAAAACTTAGTTTCATTTAATTCCTTTAATATTAAAAAAATCAGTTAAGTGCGACTTTGAATCGCGCACGAAAGGAAGGTTTTTTGCTTTTTTGAACTTTTTTTTAATTAAAACGATTTTTTCAGTTTTGTCGCTTTTTTCTCGTTTTGGCGATTTTGTCTGTTTTTGGAGGTTTTTTTCATTTTGGCGATTTTTTCTGTTGTTGGGCTTTTCTTCATTTTGGAGATTTTTCTCATTTTGACGATTTTTTCTGTTTTTTTGAGTTTTTTTCGCGATTTTTTTTGGCGATTTTTTTGTTTTTTTTCGTTTTGGTGATTTTTTTCATTTTGGCGATTTTTTTTTCATTTGGCAATTTTTTTCTGTTTTTTTTCGTTTTGGTGATTTTTTTCATTTTGGCGATTTTTTTTCCATTTTGGCGTTTTTTTTTCATTTTGGCGATTTTTTTCTGTTTATTAGTTTTTTTCGTTTTGGCGATCTTTTTTCTTTTTTTGGCGATTTTTTTTTATTTTGGCGATTTTTTTCTGTTTTTTAGGTTTTTTTTTCGTTTTAGCGATATTTTTCATTTTGGCGATTTTTTTTTTCATTTTAGCAATTTTTTCGTTTTTTTGCGATTTATTTTAGTCTTAGAAATTTTCTTTTAATTTAGTGCTTTTTTTCATTTTGGCGATTTTTTTCTGTTTTTTTGGGTTTTTTTCGTTTTGGTGATTTTTTTCATTTTGGCGATTTTTTTCTGTTTTTATGTTTTTTTTTCGTTTTGGTGTTTTTTTTTTTATTTTGGCGATTTTTTTTTCATTTTGGCGATTTTCTTTCATTTTGGCGATTTCTGTTAGTCTTAGAAATTTTTTTTAATTTGGTGCTTTTTTTCGTTTTGGCGATTTTTTTTCTGTTATTTAGGTTTTTTCTTTTTTTGGCGATTTTTTTCATTTTGGCGATTTTTTTCTGTTTTTTAGGTTTTTTTTCGTTTTGGCGATTTTTTTTCATTTTGACGATTTTTTTCTGTTTTTTAGCGTTTTTTTTCGTTTTGGTGATTTTTTTCATTTTGGCGATTTTTTTGTTTTTTTTCGTTTTGGCGATTTTTTTTTCATTTTAGCATTTTTCCGTTTTTTTGCGATTTATTTTAGTTTTATAATTTTTTTTAATTTGGTGCTTTTTTCGTTTTGGTGATTTTTTTTCTGTTTTTGGCTTTTTTTCATTTTGGCGATTTTTTTGTTTTTTGGGGTTTTTTTCGTTTTGGCGATTTTTTTCATTTTGGCGATTTTTTTTTCATTTTGGCGATTTTTTCTGTTTTTTTGGGTTTTTTTTCGTTTTGGTGATATTTTCATTATGGCGATTTTCATTTTGGCGATTTTCTTTCATTTTGGCGATTTTTGTTTTCATTTTAGCAATATTTCCGTTTTTTTTTTGCAATTTATTTTATTCTTAGAATTTTTTTTAATTTGGTGCTTTTTTTCGTTTTGGCGATTTTTTCTTGTTTTTGGCGATTTTTTTCGGTTTGGCGATTTTATAATTTTTTATTTTTTCAGTTTTACCGTTTTTGAAAATTTCAAGAGTTTTGCTCTTACGGTTTCCAAGATACAGCAAATTGTCAAAATTACATAGTCAAAATTGCATTAACTGATGGAACACCCTTTAATTTAAATTTTTTTAAATTTTTGTGTTAATTTTTTTAGTCTGTATAAAAATACACTAACCTTACAAATTTCAAGTGTATATACATACAATTGTATATATACTAAATGGGATTTTAAAATTTTTCGTTTCTCGTTTTGGAACACCCTTTAATTTCCAATTATCATGTATTTGTTGTTGTAGCGGCCAAAGGTCTACATACTGTGTCCAAATTTCAGGTCTGTAGCTCTTACGGTTCTCGAGAAAATACTAATATAGTTTTAGACATAGTTAATTTTACATAACACAAAAAGTTAAAGTTTTCCAACCCTGGAAACGTATTTTTAATTTTTTTGTATTTTTTTTAATTTAAAATTCCAATTTTAGTCGTACTGAAGTGTAAAATATGTACATTTATTAAAAAAAATAAAAATTTGTTTTCGGGAGTTACTTTTATATGGCAAAATGAAGTTTAAGTTTTCCAGCTCTGCAATCGTCTGCCCGATTTTGCTGAATTTCAATACCAATCTATTTTGGAAAATTTCTGACACACCAGTCCAAGAACGAAGTCTCTAGCTTTTCTGGGAGCTTCGGAGAACCGATTTCACGTACAGACAGACGGACAGACGGACAGACGGACAGACGGACAGACGGACAGACGGACAGACGTACAGACGGACAGACGGACAGACGGACAGACGGACATCGCTTATTCGTCTTCCCTATGCATAAGGATCCAGAATATATATATTATATGCGTCGCTTATTGATATTATAGAAATTACAAACGGAATGACAAACCTATATATACCCTTTTACCATTTTTGTTGGTAAAGGGTATAAAAATAATTTCACATAATGGCCAAATTAATTGGACACCAAGATCGTGTGATTTAACACCATTGGACTATTTTCTTTGGAGTTATGTTAAGTCACTTGTCCACATTGATAGACCACAAAGAATTGAACACCTGGTAATCAATATTCGAAGAGTTATCGGTGAAATACGGCCGCAATTGCTGCTAAAAAATTGTTGCGAATTGGGTGTTCCTGATTCCGCATTCTACGCGCTAGCCGTGGCGGCAACATGACAGAAATCATATCTAAACATTAATTTCATAAAATTTTCTTTCCAATAAGGTTCATTTCCATAATATTACGATTTAAACTTGTGTCAGTCTATAAAAACACCCTTTACTTCTAAACTATTAGTTCAGCAAAAGCTGCCACGCACTCTCAACGTTTTTTACAGCTTTTGCAAACGTTTGATTGCAATTGTAAGGCTTGCGTTGTGCTTGTTGGGAATTTAGCATTTTTCCGAGCTGCTGCGGATTTTTCTCTGACGCATCTGGTTATTCCATCTAATTCTTCAATCACTAATACTCTTATGCAAAAACGATTGTTAAAGTTAAAGCATGCTTTAAAACCGGTTTTGCCATACAAAATTCGTTTATTAAACCAACTTTAATTTTTATAATCGTTTTTGCATAAGGGGGTAAATTTTTACCTTCAGCCATAACTTCCATATTTTCGCCAGCATTCCGCATTCTTTCCTTGTTTTTTTTTAAATTTAATTAAATTTAAATAATGTAAATTACTCTCTTTTAATTTCAAACTTGCGATGTCGCACGTGACCTGTATATTTTTGAGCAAGTTTTGTTTTATTTTAATTGTATTAAATAGTTATGTTTGTACTGAAAATATGATGAACCTTCAGCATATATTTTCGGCGCACTGATAACAAATTTAATTTTTCAATGTTGCACGTGACATTGTCATATAAGATTTACAGTTATTTGGAATGGTCTTTTTTTATAGAACAAAAGTCAATGGGTTATATTTTTCTCTAAGAACGTTTAGCAAAACAAAACAAAATGTGCAAAAGTAATATTCAAATGAAAATAAGTTTCTCTTTTGGGAATTTGCATTCGAATATTTCAAAATGGGTTATATGCTTAATCGTAAAATATTTTTACATCAACAAAAAAATTTATAATAACTTCCAAACGGTTTGACCGATTTTCCTGAAGTACAGACTAGAATATATAAGATCAAGTCACTTTTCAAACGAAAAAAAACTGAAGTAAAATCGGTATAGCCTTTTGTACACACGGATTCAACAGATGATATCTTCAAAGCCCCTGGACCGGTTTTGTTTAGCCAGAACTAAGAATACTATCGACGAAGTCAACTTTCAAACAGAAAAAATCAAAATAGGTACAACTGTGTGGTCTGTATGTGGACTCGTACAGACCCAAAGATACAGATACACATAATAGAAACTTATAACAATCCTTTTTTGGTTGGGAGTTAAAAAATAAGCTTCGTAATGATTGAGATTTAACGTTTAACTAAAAAGGTGTTGGTAAAAGGAAATACATGCACTTTCTAAGACTACAATCGGACTATTATTATCAGTCCATATTAGATCGTTTAAAATAAAATGGGTCACACCTAGGGCATTGTGTAGAGAACATTTAATTTTTTTTCATAAAACCAGTGCGAACTTGCCCTTGAAAAATTCTGAGTATGCACTTTCTTTCTACAGTTTTCTCCTGAATTAATCACCACCATTGTCTGCCCATGTTGCCTCGATTCAAAAAAATGTGCTTATCACTCAGAAATTCTCAAGTTAAAAACTGTCAAAAAGTGGTTTACATTCAAACTATTCAGAAATAAATTTATGGAAAATGACAAAGGAATACCTTGTTCGTAAGTCTGTATAGTTTAACAGAAGCCTGTTAACACGCTAGAGCACAAGGTTTGTGTCAAGGGTTATAAATTTTAAAATGTAACTGTACGCAGGTGCCAATAATTATGAAAGTTATCTAAATCATATATTTCTTCTGTCGAAATATTTGGTAGATTACATTTGAACAAATAGAAAAATACTCTTATGTGATGCAACGTTTTAATTTAAAGTTTTACTAGTAGTTGATTAGTATTAATTTACCTAGTATTTACTAAATATTTATTGATTTTTTATACCCTTTACCAACAAAAATGGTAAAAGGGTATATATAGGTTTGTCATTCCGTTTGTAATTTCTATAATATCAATAAGCGATCCATAAAATATATATATTCTGGATCCTTATGCATAGGGAAGACGAATAAGCGATGTCCGTCTGTCCGTCTGTCCGTCTGTCCGTCTGTCCGTCTGTCCGTCTGTCCGTCTGTCCGTCTGTCCGTCTGTCCGTCTGTCCGTCTGTCCGTCTGTCCGTCTGTCTGTACGTGAAATCGGTTTTCCGAAGCTCCCAGAAGAGCTAGAGACTTCGTTCTTGGACTGGTGTGTCAGAAATTTTCCAAAATAGATTGGTATTGAAATTCAGCAAAATCGACCAGACGATTGCAGAGCTGGAAAACGTAAACTTCATTTTGCCATATAAAAGTAACTCCCGAAAACAAATTTTTATTTTTTTTAATAAATGTACATATTTTACACTTCAGTACGACTAAAATTGGAATTTTAAATAAAAAAAATACAAAAAAATTAAAAAGACGTTTCCAGGGTTGGAAAACTTTAACTTTTTGTATTATGTAAAATTAACTATGTCTAAAACTATATTAGTATTTTCTCGAGAACCGTAAGAGCTAGAGACCTGAAATTTGGACACAGTATGTAGACCTTTGGCCGCTACAACAACAAATACATGATAATTGGAAATTAAAGGGTGTTCCAAAACGAGCAACGAAAAATTTTAAAATCCCATGTAGTATATATACAATTGTACACTTGAAATTTGTAAGGTTAGTGTATTTTTATACAGACTACAAAATTTAAAAAAATTTAAATTAAAGGGTGTTCCATCAGTTAATGCAATTTTGATTATGTAATTTTGACAATTTGCTGTATCTTGGAAACCGTAACAGCAAAACTCTTGAAATTTTCAAAAACGGTAAAACTGAAAAAATAAAAAATTATAAAATCGCCAAACCGAAAAAAATCGCCAAAAACAAGAAAAAATCGCCAAAACGAAAAAAAGCACCAAATTAAAAAAAATTCTAAGACTAAAATAAATCGCAAAAAATAACGGAAAAATTGCTAAAATGAAAACAAAAATCGCCAAAATGAAAGAAAATCGCCAAAATGAAAAAAACCCTTAAAAAACAGAAAAAAATCGCCAAAATGAAAAAAAATCGCCAAAATGAAAAAACCCCAAAAACAGAAAAAAATCGCCAAAATGAAAAAAAACCAAAAACAGAAAAAAAAATCGCCAAAACGAAAAAAAGCACCAAATTAAAAAAAATTTCTAAAACTAAAATAAATCGCAAAAAAACGGAAAAATTGCTAAAATGAAAAAAAATCGCCAAAACGAAAAAAAAAACCTAAAAAACAGAAAAAAATCGCCAAAATGAAAAAAAAATCGCCAAAAAAAGAAAAAACCTAAAAAACAGAAAAAAATCGCCAAAATGAAAAAAAATCGCCAAAATGAAAAAAATCACCAAAACGAAAAAAAAACCTAAAAACAGAAAAAAATCGCCAAAATGATAAAAAAAATCGCCAAAATGAAAAAAAATCACCAAAACGAAAAAAACCCCAAAAAAAACAGAAAAATATCGCAAAAATGAAAAAAAACACTAAATTAAAAGAAAATTTCTAAGACTAAAATAAATCGCAAAAAAACGAAAAAATTGCTAAAATGAAAAAAACATCGCCAAAATGAAAAGTATCGCTAAAACGAAAAAAAACCTAAAAAACAGAAAAAATCGCCAAAAAAAGAAAAAAAAATCGCCAAAACGAAAAAAAAAACCAAAAAACAAAAAAATCGCCAAAATGAAAAAAAATCGCCAAAATGAAAAAAAAAAATCGCCAAAATGAAAAAAATCACCAAAACGAAAAAAACATAAAAAAAAATAAATTGCCAAAATGAAAAAAAATCGCCAAAATGAAAAAAATCACCAAAACGAAAAAAAAACAAAAAAATCCCGAAAAAAACCCAAAAAACAGAAAAAATCGTCAAAATGAGAAAAATCTCCAAAATGAAGAAAAGCCCAACAACAGAAAGAAATCGCCAAAATGAAAAAAACCTCCAAAAACAGACAAAATCGCCAAAACGAAAAAAAAACCTAAAAACAGAAAAAAATCGCCAAAATGATAAAAAAAAATCGCCAAAATGAAAAAAAATCACCAAAACGAAAAAAACCCCAAAAAAACAGAAAAATATCGCCAAAATGAAAAAAAACACTAAATTAAAAGAAAATTTCTAAGACTAAAATAAATCGCAAAAAAACGAAAAAATTGCTAAAATGAAAAAAACATCGCCAAAATGAAAAGTATCGCTAAAACGAAAAAAAACCTAAAAAACAGAAAAAATCGCCAAAAAAAGAAAAAAAAATCGCCAAAACGAAAAAAAAACTAAAAAACAAAAAAATCGCCAAAATGAAAAAAAATCGCCAAAATGAAAAAAAAAATCGCCAAAATGAAAAAAATCACCAAAACGAAAAAAAAAACAAAAAAATCCCGAAAAAAACCCAAAAAACAGAAAAAATCGTCAAAATGAGAAAAATCTCCAAAGTGAAGAAAAGCCCAACAACAGAAAAAAATCGCCAAAATGAAAAAAACCTCCAAAAACAGACAAAATCGCCAAAACGAGAAAAAAGCGACAAAACTGAAAAAATCGTTTTAACCGAAAAAAACTTCAAAAAAGCAAAAAACCTTCCTTTCGTGCGCGATTCAAAGTCGCACTTAACTGATTTTTTTAATATTAAAGGAATTAAATGAAACTAAGTTTTTGCTTATTTCGTTCTTGCTTTTTTCACTTAACATATTTTATGTATTTTTTAAAGAACTAGATTGGTATCAATAATCAGAAAAATCCAAAATTATGACTCCAGGGTTGGAAAACTTACACTTTTTGTGTTATGTAAAATTAAATAGGTCTAAAAATTTTTTTCTTTTTCTTTATAAATTGAATATATTTTATGCTTCTGAAAGAAAAGTTTGGCGTATGAAATTTGAAAAATGAAAATTATAGCTCCAAAGATGGAAACTTTAAAAAAATGATAAATTTTTTCACAAAACAAATATGTATGTACGTGTCTGTATACTATACATATGTACGTACGTTGGTAAAGGGTATATAAGATTCGGCACAGCCGAATATAGCACTCTTACTTGTTTTAAGATTTATTTAATATTTGGAAGCAAAATAGCATACGATTTCAAACAATGTCATAATTAAGGGCACCTATATGTATTAAAAACTCCAGATGAAATTGACTTACTAGTAACTTTTTTCAACTATTTTTTTTTGTTTTGTAATACAAAACTTTTTTTTCATTGAGCAATGAACTAGTTTTGGCTCACTAAAAATCCATGCAGAAATAGATCATTATGTATCTAAATATATATTTTAAACAAAATGTTTCCTGCAGTAAAATAGAAAATAAACAAAAATAAGCAAATGAATTGGTATGTACATGATTATTATAGACCAACTAACAATGGCAAGGCTTTTAAAAATTAGTGATGGTAAATTTGAACAATTATAACAAAAAAGCTTCCAACAAATTTATAATGTAAACAATTCACATATTCCATTTGCTTTGAAAAATATATCTATGAGGTTATAATTGGGACCAAATACGAAGGTGTGTGTATTGGCCTTGAAAAAAAGTTTGTTATTCCGTTCTGATAGTGTCAGAAAACTTGCAATTATCTTTGGTGTAATTTGTTCCTTAAAAGCTTTAACATGTAATTTGGTTTCCTTGCTTTATGAAGTTTAATATTATTAAAAGAAACAAAAAATAATAATTTTTCATCAATCAGAATTTACAAACATTGATATTTTATAATCATACATAAAATGTTCGAATATTATGCATATTTTGAAAATTAAATAAAAGACAGCTTCAAAATTAAATTAAATATTGTTAGGTTTAAGGGAGTTTAAGCATATGAGTTCTTTTAATTGCTCAAAAGAATTAATAACACAAATATTTCTTGGTTTATGAACTTTCGTTTATTTGTTTTTTACTAACAACAATTACAAATTGTCTTTACTTTATTATTGAAAACTTTCGCTCTTTATTATCGACTATATATACGTATGTTGTCTTTACTTTCAACGATATTTACTTTACTTATACACAGGTGATTCGCACTGACTGGCTCTCATACACGGCACCACTTTTTATACCACAGGAAATGATTCTAGAATGTTCGCCACTTTATTCTTAGATGGTGCAATGAATTGTGTGCAAACTTGGTAAGGCCAAAGAGAAGAAACTGTATTGCTGCATAAAGATGTTGCTGCTATGCACACCTTACCATCTGAGCTGGCCTTTCAAACAGTCTTCTTACACAATTTGAAAAATTCACATTAGTGTTTCTAGGAGTTTGTGGTTAACCATATTGGCCGTTATTTTGAATTTCAGAATTGCTGTGTAACGACTTTTATGTTGGTAATACTGTGTGTAGAGTTGTTTTTACCATGTGTGTTTGCACTTTTGTGTATGTGTGTGTATGGCTGCGTATCTATTAACAAGACCTAGCTACACAATTATTGTTGCTCCTAGCCCTGCAGGAAATGACAGTAGTAAAATTATACTGCTTACACTGCGCAACAAAATAGAGGTTTTATTCATGATGTTTAAATAAAAATGGGCTATCTTTATGTGGTTTTGTCTCTTGATTACGATGGCGTCATTATTATATTATCTATTGACGATGTCACCAGTACTACTGACAAATTATACCCCAACTAATGCTATCTATTATTGACATTTAACACAGGTTTATCCTACGAAATCTACCAGTAGACTGCGTTAATACTGACTAGGTAGTTCTTGTGGGACCATATGGCAAAAATGTCAATAGTAAGATTCTACTGACTTATTATTGACGACATCACCACCACGCATGCGAATAGTGAAATTGTAGTACTACTGACCAGGTGTATCTCAGCCAATGTAATCATCTAATGACATTTAACATTAGCTTGTCCTTGCAAACCCATCACTAGACTGTATCACTACTGACTAAGTAGTTGATGTGTGACTACATGGAGACATTGGCACCAAAGATTCCCTAGTAAATTTTAGGGGATCTAGTCTACAATATCGATATTTCTTCGCTCGATTTTAATAGTAAAATTGTTGTTATTTACTAGTCATATTGTCAATAGTACTACTGAATAGTTGTACCTCAACCAATGTAATAGCCTTTTGACATATAACATAGGGTTGTCACTGAAAATCCACCAGTAGACTTAAGCACTATTCTTTTACAGCCATATAGAGACATTTGAACTAAAGATGCACTATTACATTTTGCTGACCTTCGTCTACAATTTTATAAGGGTTGGGGCAGCAAACTTAAATACATACAATATGTACGTATGAAAAAGAAAAAAAAACTACTGACGTGTTCATTGACAATGTCACCAGAAATCTACTAGAAATGTTGTCTCTAACGTATCTCTACTTGCGCATAAAATTAAAGTGATCAACATTTCAACTATTGCAATAGTCGCTGGAGAAAAGAGTGTTGACATAGTGAGATATGGTTCTAGGCTGACTAGAGGGATGTTTTCGTAAACTAATTTTTATAAACACGTGAATTTTACATGACGCCACTTTAATTTTCAACAAACCAATAAAACATTAAGAAGAAGCATAATTGTGTGTATTTGACAAAATATTTTCTACGGATCAAATTAAAATTGTTAATGTGTAGACGGTCCGTTGACAATGCGACCACAATATTCGACAAAAGTGGTGGCTTGGGAACACCAAGTATGTGCTTGTATGTGCATACGCAGAAAAAAATTTGTAATGATAAATAAAATTGTATGCATGTTTATTGAAAATATTTTTTTTCAGTCAATAATCGACTGTAAGCTGACTAACACCCGCCACCGACCTCAAACAATACATTAATTTAATCGTCCGTAGCTAGAAAATAAAATAATAGGAAATAAATGGAAACGTTTTGAAATATTTGCAGAGAATTTGACATCATCGTATAATATAATTTTATTACATTGTTATTTCACACATGAAATTTATTTTATATAACTAAGCAGCATAGCTATAAGCGGTTGTCCTCTTCTCTTCTTTTTTGCTCTTCTTTTTGTTTATCAAATGTTTATGTTTTTTATACAAACATTAACGTTAGCTCTGTTCACGGCCATTGCCGTAGCAATATATTAATTTTAAATTTTTGTTACAGTTTTTGGGCTTACTATGTTTGTACTTTTAGTAAGTCTCAATCATGTTATGGATTTTTGTTTAATTTTTCAAAAAATTATACTGAAGTCTACATATGACTTGTTTAAGCTGCAGGAAAATGCATCTGCATAAGATAATCAAGCAATAGTTAATAAAATTTTTCATAATATTCCATTAAATTTAATCGAATTACATAGAAAACTTCTACACTAACAGAAATAATAATCTACAAAAAAAAAAGAAAAAAAAATTATTTAAAAAAAACATTAATCTATAAAATAATGCAATAAATCATAATTGCAAAAATTGTGGAAATATATATATATATATATATGTATTAGGGCGGCTCGATTTGTATGGGCACAAAAAAATCACTCAAATTACAAGGAAAATCGTATTCTACTTAAAACATCTCTACGAGTATCATATCAAAAAGAGACGATTTTAATTTTATATAGATATTAGGGCGGGTGGATTTAAAGATCGCTCAAATTACAAGCAAAATCGTATTCTAGGGATGAAAATAAGAAACTTTGCCGAAGGAACCATACCTCTAAAATGTATTTTGATGTCCCGACTTTTGATCCGAAGGGTAAAATTTTGAAAATTCTCACTTTGACCCATTTAGAGTTCCTCAATCGAGTGAAATTTAGAAAATTTTAATTTTTCTTTATATCGTAGCACAGTCTCGCTTTTCTTTGCTATCATCAAACAACATTGATAAGCAGCAATTCGAATCGTCGTCGAAAATGGAAAAGGGTTCATATTATATTCCTTTTTCCATTTTTTGGTAAAGGGTATACAAATACGTATGAGTAATATATTATTCTTCATCAGTATCACTCATACGCACTAAAATGGTGATTTTTTTAAATTTTTGTATGGCGAACAGGGGTGGTTCCAGGGGGTATGTCACTGGCATAGGTGGGTCGGCACTCCAAAATTAGTGGGGTCGGTCATACATTTTGACTCGATTGAGGAACTCTAAATGGGTCAAAGGGAGATTTTTCAAAATTTGACCCTTTGGATCAAAAGTCGGGACATCAAAATACATTTTAGAGGTATGGTTCCTTCGGCAAAAGTTCTTATTTTGATCCCTAGAATACAATTTTCCCCGTAATTTTAGCGATTTTTAAATCCACCCGCTCTAATATGTATATAAAATTAAAATCGCCTCTTTTTGATATCAGATATGTTTTAAGTAACAACAGCTGGAATAAAATAATTTTTTTTAGCGATTTCTCTCTTTAAGAATATTATTATTCTGCGTACTTGAATTGAATTGTAATACAAATATTAAAGCAATCATATGTATAGTTTTTCGCAACTTTAAACAAAATTAAATAAAATTTGCTGAAAGCAAAAAAAAGTTTATTATGAAAAAAAATGTGTTGTTTGTATTAACGTTCAGTTCGTAATATTTTTACCACTTGTTGGTTGCCAAAATATGTGAAAGAAAGCCTACATGCTTTTATTCAATGAAGCAAAAAAAAAACATTAATGTGTATAATTATGTGTCTAAAATTAAAGCTGTAAAACTCTTCATTTACTCTTAATTTTTCTCCTCTTTTTGACTAAACAAATTTTATGAATTTTTAGAGCAGATTCAATAATGCTATTCCAAGTTGTTTATGATTAATTCTTTACTCTGTTTGTATTTACATTTAATTTTTTCCAATATATTTTTAATTCTTTCTTATATAGTTATAAGGGTAAAGAAAGAAATTAGATTTTCTTTTATTCAGGTATGGTTAGTCCATATTGCAAACAGTCAAAATTTTCAGACAAATAGACCATTTTTAATGTGGAAACCATGGCTTACCAAGTCAATATAAACACGTTTGTGTAAAACTTTGAAAGCTGCGGGTTGTGCTAGTCTACATTAATTTCGTTGGTACTGATGTTAACTCCTTCCTTACTTAAACCATATTCGAAAAAAAACTACAAGCCCAAGATGTTTTTTTCAGAACTTGCAATAACTAGCTTAAATTAGAACTAGAAAAATTCAAATTAAATCAAGAAGCTTTTAAAAACACAACATGCATTGAATTTCTTTTATATTCTATTGTAGTGCGTAATGTAGGGCAATTGGAGAGTCGACTTTTATCGAAGCATTTCGAATTTTTTTCTTACTTACTTGCCTTAGTTCGGTAAATAAAAACAAGAAGCCGCTATATTCTTCTCAAATAAACACACTAATATTTCATATGCGTAACATCTGCTTCTCTGGCAGTGTTGGCCAAAATTAAAAAAAAAATTATATTTACAAATGAAATAAAGCAAAAAATAAATAGTACAAAATACAAACACATGTGCGTATGTATATTTTTGTTTAGTTATGTTTTATTATTTTTTTGTTAGAATTTTAACAATAGGGTGTAACTAAAACTTGTAACTGATACAATTCGGAAAAAATGTTTGAGAATTTTAATCTAACTAACTTAAAAAGATTATATTTTCTTGCAAAACTATAAAAAGATATAAAAATTAAAAAGGCAACATACTTACATGGATATAAATGGAAATTCAAATTTTTTCTAAATAAAATCTTGATGCGAAAAATTGCAACATTTGTCTTATTCTTTAAGCTAAAAAAAAAACTATTTAGCAGTATCATTTAATAATTGTATTTCCCCAGATAAAAAAATTTATATGGTCCATATATTTTTAATATATGAATACATAATAACAAAAGTATTGTTTTAAGTACACTTTGGGCATTGGTCGTCAAACAACTATGAATGCATACAGCTAAAAATATAAAAAAACAAGTAAGAGTGCTATATTCGGCTGTGCCGAATCTTATATACCCTTTACCAACGTACGTACATATATATAGTATACAGACACGTACATACATATTTGTTTTGTGAAAAAATTTATCATTTTTTTAAAGTTTCCATCTTTGGAGCTATAATTTTCATTTTTCAAATTTCATACACCAAACTTTTCTTTCAGAAGCATAAAATATATTCAATTTATAAAGAAAAATAAAAAAATTTTTAGACCTATTTAATTTTACATAACACAAAAAGTGTAAGTTTTCCAACCCTGGAGTCATAATTTTGGATTTTTCTGATTATTGATACCAATCTAGTTCTTTAAAAAATACATAAAATATGTTAAGTGAAAAAAGCAAGAACGAAATAAGCAAAAACTTAGTTTCATTTAATTCCTTTAATATTAAAAAAATCAGTTAAGTGCGACTTTGAATCGCTCACGAAAGGAAGGTTTTTTGTTTTTTTCAGTTAAAACGATTTTTTCAGTTTTGTCGCTTTTTTCTCGTTTTGGCGATTTTGTCTGTTTTTGGAGGTTTTTTCATTTTGGCGATTTTTTTCTGTTGTTGGGCTTTTCTTCATTTTGGGGATTTTTCTTCTTTTGACGATTTTTTCTGTTTTTTGGGTTTTTTTTCACGATTTTTTTGTTTTTTTTTTCGTTTTGGTGATTTTTTTCATTGTGGCGATTTTTTTCATTTTGGCAATTTTTTTCTTTTTTTTATGTTTTTTTTTTCGTTTTGGTGATTTTTTTCATTTTGGCGATTTTTTTTTTCATTTTGGCGATTTTTTTTCATTTTGGCGATTTTTTTTCTGTTTTTTAGTTTTTTTTTTCGTTTTGGCGATTTTTTTTCTTTTTTTGGCGATTTTTTTTCATTTTGGCGATTTTTTTCTGTTTTTTAGGTTTTTTTTTCGTTTTAGCGATATTTTTCGTTTTGGTGATTTTTTTTCATTTTGGCGATTTTTTTTATCATTTTGGCGATTTTTTTCTGTTTTTAGGTTTTTTTTTCGTTTTGGTGATTTTTTTCATTTTGGCGATTTTTTTTTTCATTTTGGCGATTTTCTTTCATTTTGGCGATTTTTGTTTTCATTTTAGCAATTTTTCCGTATTTTGTGCGATTTATTTTATTCTTAAATTTTTTTTTAATTTGGTGCTTTTTTTTGTTTTGGCGATTTTTTTTCTGTTATTTAGGTTTTTTCTTTTTTTGGCGATTTTTTCTGTTTTTTAGGGTTTTTTTCGTTTTGGTGATTTTTTTCATTTTGGCGATTATTTTTTCATTTTGGCGATTTTTTTCTGTTTTTTAGGTTTTTTCTTTTTTTGGCGATTTTTTTTCATTTTGGCAATTTTTCCGTTTTTTTGCGATTTATTTTAGTTTTAGAAATTTTTTTTTAATATGGTGCTTTTTTTCGTTTTGGCGATTTTTTTTTCTGTTTATGGCTTTTTTTCATTTTGGCGATTTTTTCTGTTTTTTGGGGTTTTTTCGTTTTGGTGATTTTTTTCATTATGGCGATTTTCAATTTGGCGATTTTCTTTCATTTTGGCGATTTTTGTTTTCATTTTGGCAATTTTTCCGTTATTTTTTGCGATTTATTTTAGTCTTAGAATTTTTTTTAATTTGGTGCTTTTTTTCGTTTTGGCGATTTTTTCTTGTTTTTGGCGATTTTTTTCGGCTTGGCGATTTTATAATTTTTTATTTTTTCAGTTTTACCGTTTTTGAAAATTTCAAGAGTTTTGCTGTTACGGTTTCCAAGATACAGCAAATTGTCAAAATTACATAGTCAAAATTGCATTAACTGATGGAACACCCTTTAATTTAAATTTTTTTAAATTTTGTAGTCTGTATAAAAATACACTAACCTTACAAATTTCAAGTGTACAATTGTATATATACTACATGGGATTTTAAAAATTTTCGTTGCTCGTTTTGGAACACCCTTTAATTTCCAATTATCATGTATTTGTTGTTGTAGCGGCCAAAGGTCTACATACTGTGTCCAAATTTCAGGTCTCTAGCTCTTACGGTTCTCGAGAAAATACTAATATAGTTTTAGACATAGTTAATTTTACATAATACAAAAAGTTAAAGTTTTCCAACCCTGGAAACGTCTTTTTAATTTTTTTGTATTTTTTTAATTTAAAATTCCAATTTTAGTCGTACTGAAGTGTAAAATATGTACATTTATTAAAAAAAAATAAAAATTTGTTTTCGGGAGTTACTTTTATATGGCAAAATGAAGTTTAAGTTTTCCAGCTCTGCAATCGTCTGCCCGATTTTGCTGAATTTCAATACCAATCTATTTTGGAAAATTTCTGAGACACCAGTCCAAGAACGAAGTCTCTAGCTCTTCTGGGAGCTTCGGAAAACCGATTTCACGTACAGACAGACGGACAGACGGACAGACGGACAGACGGACAGACGGACAGACGGACAGACGGACAGACGGACAGACGGACAGACGGACAGACGGACAGACGGACAGACGGACATCGCTTATTCGTCTTCCCTATGCATAAGGATCCAGAATATATATATTTTATGGATCGCTTATTGATATTATAGAAATTACAAACGGAATGACAAACCTATATATACCCTTTTACCATTTTTGTTGGTAAAGGGTATAAAAACACGCTCTTATACACACGAATTAATTTGAAGCCCAATACGTATAACTATAAACATTCAACAACTATGTTTATACACATTCTTTAAATTACGCAGCACAAACAACGCATGATTAAACAAGTAAGAGTGCTATATTCGGCTGTGCCGAATCTTCTATACCCTTTACCAACGTACGTACATATATATAGTATACAGACACGTACATACATATTTGTTTTGTGAAAAAATTTATAATTTTTTTAAAGTTTCCATCTTTGGAGCTATAATTTTCATTTTTCAAATTTCATACACCAAACTTTTCTTTCAGAAGCATAAAATATATTCAATTTATAAAGAAAAAGAAAAAAAACAAAAAGTGTAAGTTTTCCAACCCTGGAGTCATAATTTTGGATTTTTCTGATTATTGTTACCAATCTAGTTCTTTAAAAAATACATAAAATATGTTAAGTGAAAAAAGCAAGAACGAAATAAGCAAAAACTTAGTTTCATTTAATTCCTTTAATATTAAAAAAATCAGTTAAGTGCGACTTTGAATCGCGCACGAAAGGAAGGTTTTTTGCTTTTTTGAAGTTTTTTTCAGTTAAAACGATTTTTTCAGTTTTGTCGCTTTTTTCTCGTTTTGGCGATTTTGTCTGTTTTTGGAGGTTTTTTTCATTTTGGCGATTTTTTCTGTTGTTGGGCTTTTCTTCATTTTGGAGATTTTTCTCATTTTGACGATTTTTTCTGTTTTTTTGGGTTTTTTTCGCGATTTTTTTGGCGATTTTTTTGTTTTTTTTTCGTTTTGGTGATTTTTTTCATTTTGGCGATTTTTTTTTCACTTTGGCGATTTTTTTTCATTTTGGCGATTTTTTTCTGTTTTTAGTTTTTTTTCGTTTTGGCGATCTTTTTTCTTTTTTTGGCGATTTTTTTTCATTTTGGCGATTTTTTTCTGTTTTTTAGGTTTTTTTTTCGTTTTAGCGATATTTTTCATTTTGGCGATTTTTTTTTTTCATTTTAGCAATTTTTTCGTTTTTTTGCGATTTATTTTACTCTTAGAAATTTTCTTTTAATTTAGTGCTTTTTTTCATTTTGGCGATTTTTTCTGTTTTTTTCGTTTTGGTGATTTTTTTCATTTTGGCGATTTTTTTTATTAATTTGGCGATTTTTTTCTGTTTTTAGGTTTTTTTTTCGTTTTGGTGTTTTTTTTTCATTTTGGCGATTTTCTTTCATTTTGGCGATTTCTGTTTTCATTTTAGCAATTTTTCCGTTTTTTTGCGATTTATTTTAGTCTTAGAAATTTTTTTTTAATTTGGTGCTTTTTTTCGTTTTGGCGATTTTTTTTCTGTTATTTAGGTTTTTTCTTTTTTTGACGATTTTTTTCATTTTGGCGATTTTGTTCTGTTTTTTAGGGTTTTTTTTTGTTTTGGCGATTTTTTTTCATTTTGACGATTTTTTTCTGTTTTTTAGCGTTTTTTTCGTTTTGGTGATTTTTTTCATTTTGGCGATTTTTTTTCATTTTGGCGATTTTTTTTTTGTTTTTTTTTCGTTTTGGCGATTTTTTTTTCATTTTAGCATTTTTCCGTTTTTTTTGCGATTTATTTTAGTTTTATAATTTTTTTTAATTTGGTGCTTTTTTCGTTTTGGCGATTTTTTTTTCTGTTTTGGTGATTTTTTTCATTTTGGCGATTTTTTTTCATTTTGGCGATTTTTTCTGTTTTTTTTTGGGTTTTTTTCGTTTTGGTGATTTTTTTCATTATGGCGATTTTCATTTTGGCGATTTTCTTTCATTTTGGCGATTTTTGTTTTCATTTTAGCAATTTTTCCGTTTTTTTTTGCGATTTATTTTAGTCTTGGATTTTTTTTTAATTTGGTGCTTTTTTTCGTTTTGGCGATTTTTTCTTGTTTTTGGCGATTTTTTTCGGTTTGGCGATTTTATAATTTTTTATTTTTTCAGTTTTACCGTTTTTGAAAATTTCAAGAGTTTTGCTCTTACGGTTTCCAAGATACAGCAAATTGTCAAAATTACATAGTCAAAATTGCATTAACTGATGGAACACCCTTTAATTTAAATTTTTTTAAATTTTTGTGTTAATTTTTGTAGTCTCAAATTTCAAGTGTATATACATACAATTGTATATATACTACATGAGATTTTAAAATTTTTCGTTGCTCGTTTTGGAACACCCTTTAATTTCCAATTATCATGCACTTGTTGTTGTAGCGGCCAAAGGTCTACACACTGTGTCCAAATTTCAGGTCTGTAGCTCTTACGGTTCTCGAGAAAATACTAATATAGTTTTAGACATAGTTAATTTTACATAACACAAAAAGTTAAAGTTTTCCAACCCTGGAAACGTCTTTTTAATTTTTTTGTATTTTTTTAATTTAAAATTCCAATTTTAGTCGTACTGAAGTGTAAAATATGTACATTTATTAAAAAAAAATAAAAATTTGTTTTCGGGAGTTACTTTTATATGGCAAAATGAAGTTTAAGTTTTCCAGCTCTGCAATCGTCTGCCCGATTTTGCTGAATTTCAATACCAATCTATTTTGGAAAATTTCTGACACACCAGTCCAAGAACGAAGTCTCTAGCTCTTCTGGGAGCTTCGGAAAACCGATTTCACGTACAGACAGACGGACAGACGGACAGACGGACAGACGGACAGACGGACAGACGGACAGACGGACAGACGGACAGACGGACAGACGGACATCGCTTATTCGTCTTCCCTATGCATAAGGATCCAGAATATATATATTATATGGCTCGCTTATTGATATTATAGAAATTACAAACGGAATGACAAACCTATATATACCCTTTTACCATTTTTGTTGGTAAAGGGTATAAAAAATACTCTGGCTATTAACCGGCTACACATCCGTGTATACGGGGTGTGTATACGGAGCCACAAGCACACATACCCATGCATTTTCCATTATGCGGTGAATGATGAATATATATCGCGAGTATCATGCGTATATTTTTTTGGTCTGACTAATTATCCATAGCCTGACTGTAAGCCTACTTAGGTTATAAGTATGACAGAGAGAGAGAGAGAGAGAGAGAGAGAGAGAGAAAAAGTCAATGCGTTTGATAGTAGAAGTAAAGATGCAGTTTTATGTTACAATCGGCTATATTCCTAGTTGCTTGGGAGAAAATATATGAACGTACAAACTGTTTGCGCTACAATGATGACTTTATGCAGTTACTAAAACTAAGACTATTTAATTATGTATATTTTTTTTTTTGACTAATCATTGTTATTTTCTGGTATGTAAGTGTATAGATTTATACATGGCAAAGCTATTATACATGAATTAATATTGAAGTTCTATATAAAATATGATCTAATGTACGAGCTTATCGCGTTGACGACCACACGACGCATATATGCGTCATGCGGGTTTTCCCACAAACCGAGGACGCTTATATGCGTCGCAATTTGTATTGTACTTCATTTATTATAGTTTCTATATTGGTTTACAGATTCTATTGATTTTTTTTTTCGGTTTAGGGGAAGTACCAAGCTGTTATTTTCTGTGTTTGGTTTTGGTGTGGGTATCCCATACTATATGAGAAAGGGAACTTTTTACTGCTACTGTTTATGAACATAATCGACTGATTCTAAAATGATGGTCATCACTGTATTCATTATTGTTTCTCATTTGTTGAATTACGGTACCCCTTTTTTTGTTGCAATTGAGTTAATTTGTCGTGTTACTTTTAGTGTGTACATACAGTGTGTTTTAGTGTGTAGGCCTTTGGACAGACAAGTTGATTTTCTCCCGAGTAATGTGGCTCCAGTAATAAAGTCATATATACAATTAATTATTTTATTCCCATCAGGTACATTTTACGATAAAGGTGAGAAAATTATTACTATTATTCTGAAGAAAAGTAAATTTTGTTTATTTTCCTTAGTTATGGGTTCAAAAAAATTAACGGAATCTGCAATAAATGAAATTCTAAATGAACGCGATGAAAGCAGTACACCTGAACCATTTTCTGACTCAGGTAGTGAATATTTTTGCTCAAATCAGGGAAGTACTAGTGATGAATCGTTATCAATTGATGAATTAGACGTAGAAAGAATGGAAGATGCTGATGGAGAACTAATAGATAACAATGAAACTGAAAATGATGAAGATTGGAATGATTTAGATTTTGAACCAGATGTTTTCGAATTTATTGGGCAAGAAGGAATAAAATTACCATTAGATAGTAGTGTGACTGCAGAAAATATTTTCTCATTATTGTTTGATGAAAGTTTGCTTTCAAAAATAGCAGAATGGGTCAACTTACGGGCCGCAACCCATTTACAATGTGGAAACCTAAAGCCAAAATCAAATTTGTTAAGCTGGAAGCAATTATTTATACCAGAATTTAAGCGATTTCTTGGATTGTGTATTATAATGGGAAATGTCCATATGCCAAATTTACGACATTATTGGAGTAAAAATGAAATGTATCACCATCCAATTTTTGGAAAAATTATGAGCAGAAATCGTTTTGAAAATATTCTGAGGTGCTTGTGTTTTTATAACAGCGAGACAAATGACACAACTCCTAGACTTCATAAAATATCGAATGTTTCTGATCATATACATGCCAACATAAAAAAAGTGTACTATCCTGGACAGCACCTAGCACTTGATGAAGCAATGATGCTGTGGCGTAGAAGGCTATCTTTTCGGCAGTACATTCCCAATAAAAGGCATAAATATGGAATTAAATTCTACGAACTTTGTGCACCCGATGGGTTCCTTCTAAATATGTTGATTTATAGTGGTCAGAACTCTGTGCAACCTCGAGCCGAAGGTCATGCTTTTAGTGTTGTTGAAGAGCTAATGAAAGATTACGTTGGAAAAGGTCACATATTGTACTTGGATAACTATTACAATAGTGTTATTTTGACACAACATCTTTTTGAACAACGGACACATGTATGTGGAACCTTGAGGGCCAACCGAAAGCAAAATCCAAGCGACGTAGTTACCAAAAAGCTAAAGAAGAATGAAACTATTTGGAGACGAAAAAATAATATAACTGTGCAGAAATGGAAAGATAAACGCGATGTCTTAATGATATCATCTTTGCATAAAGCTGGAATGACTGAATACATAAATAAAAGAGGAATTACATCACAAAAACCCATAATGGTTGCAGATTATATTCAACACATGTCAGGTGTAGACCGAAACGACCAAATGACATCTTATTACTCCACACCGAGAAAGAGTTTGCGATGGTACATAAAAGTTTTCTTCCATATACTTGATATTTCAGTATGGAACAGCAATTGGTTATTCAATAAACAAAAAGGAAGTAAAACATCATATCTTAGTTTTCGTGAATTGCTTGCAAAATCTTTATTGAATTCACAAGATGCTTCAGATGAACCGTATTCCTCCAGACTGGATTCTTCTAGCTCACAGAAGAAAAAAAGTACAAAGGAAAGAAATTTGCAACACTATGCAATCCGTACTAAAAACCGTAAAAGGTGTCGACAATGTTCAAAGCAGAAAAAAAGGACTGATACTCATTTTATTTGCGAAACATGTGTAGATATCAGGGGTAAGCCTATCGGATTATGTGTAGAACCATGTTTTAAATTGTGGCACAATCCAACGGAATAATTAACAATATTCTTAATTTTTTTGTTTTTTTTTGCAATTATTTAATTTTTCATTGTTTTTTTTTATATAGTTTTGAATTTTTTGTGTTATTTTTGAATGAATTGTTTTTATACCCTTTACCAACAAAAATGGTAAAAGGGTATATATAGGTTTGTCATTCCGTTTGTAATTATACCCTTTACCAACAAAAATGGTAAAAGGGTATATATAGGTTTGTCATTCCGTTTGTAATTTCTATAATATCAATAAGCGAGCCATATAATATATATATTCTGGATCCTTATGCATAGGGAAGACGAATAAGCGATGTCCGTCTGTCCGTCTGTCCGTCTGTCCGTCTGTCCGTCTGTCCGTCTGTCCGTCTGTCCGTCTGTCCGTCTGTCCGTCTGTCCGTCTGTCCGTCTGTCCGTCTGTCCGTCTGTCTGTACGGTTTTCCGAAGCTCCCAGAAGAGCTAGAGACTTCGTTCTTGGACTGGTGTGTCAGAAATTTTCCAAAATAGATTGGTATTGAAATTCAGCAAAATCGGGCAGACGATTGCAGAGCTGGAAAACTTAAACTTCATTTTGCCATATAAAAGTAACTCCCGAAAACAAATTTTTATTTTTTTTTAATAAATGTACATATTTTACACTTCAGTACGACTAAAATTGGAATTTTAAATTAAAAAAATACAAAAAAATTAAAAAGACGTTTCCAGGGTTGGAAAACTTTAACTTTTTGTGTTATGTAAAATTAACTATGTCTAAAACTATATTAGTATTTTCTCGAGAACCGTAAGAGCTACAGACCTGAAATTTGGACACAGTGTGTAGACCTTTGGCCGCTACAACAACAAGTGCATGATAATTGGAAATTAAAGGGTGTTCCAAAACGAGCAACGAAAAATTTTAAAATCTCATGTAGTATATATACAATTGTATGTATATACACTTGAAATTTGAGACTACAAAAATTAACACAAAAATTTAAAAAAATTTAAATTAAAGGGTGTTCCATCAGTTAATGCAATTTTGACTATGTAATTTTGACAATTTGCTGTATCTTGGAAACCGTAAGAGCAAAACTCTTGAAATTTTCAAAAACGGTAAAACTGAAAAAATAAAAAATTATAAAATCGCCAAACCGAAAAAAATCGCCAAAAACAAGAAAAAATCGCCAAAACGAAAAAAAGCACCAAATTAAAAAAAAATCCAAGACTAAAATAAATCGCAAAAAAAAACGGAAAAATTGCTAAAATGAAAACAAAAATCGCCAAAATGAAAGAAAATCGCCAAAATGAAAATCGCCATAATGAAAAAAATCACCAAAACGAAAAAAACCCAAAAAAAAACAGAAAAAATCGCCAAAATGAAAAAAAATCGCCAAAATGAAAAAAATCACCAAAACAGAAAAAAAAATCGCCAAAACGAAAAAAGCACCAAATTAAAAAAAATTATAAAACTAAAATAAATCGCAAAAAAACGGAAAAATGCTAAAATGAAAAAAAAATCGCCAAAACGAAAAAAAAACAAAAAAAAAATCGCCAAAATGAAAAAAAAATCGCCAAAATGAAAAAAATCACCAAAACGAAAAAAACGCTAAAAAACAGAAAAAAATCGTCAAAATGAAAAAAAATCGCCAAAACAAAAAAAAACCCTAAAAAACAGAACAAAATCGCCAAAATGAAAAAAATCGTCAAAAAAAGAAAAAACCTAAATAACAGAAAAAAAATCGCCAAAACGAAAAAAAGCACCAAATTAAAAAAAAATTTCTAAGACTAAAATAAATCGCAAAAAAACGGAAAAATTGCTAAAATGAAAACAGAAATCGCCAAAATGAAAGAAAATCGCCAAAATGAAAAAAAAACACCAAAACGAAAAAAAAACCTAAAAACAGAAAAAAATCGCCAAATTAATAAAAAAAATCGCCAAAATGAAAAAAATCACCAAAACGAAAAAAACAGAAAAAAATCGCCAAAATGAAAAAAAGCACTAAATTAAAAGAAAATTTCTAAGAGTAAAATAAATCGCAAAAAAACGAAAAAATTGCTAAAATGAAAAAAAAAAATCGCCAAAATGAAAAATATCGCTAAAACGAAAAAAAAACCTAAAAAACAGAAAAAAATCGCCAAAATGAAAAAAAATCGCCAAAAAAAGAAAAAAGATCGCCAAAACGAAAAAAAACTAAAAACAGAAAAAAATCGCCAAAATGAAAAAAAATCGCCAAAGTGAAAAAAAAATCGCCAAAATGAAAAAAATCACCAAAACGAAAAAAAAACAAAAAAATCGCCAAAAAAATCGCGAAAAAAACCCAAAAAAACAGAAAAAATCGTCAAAATGAGAAAAATCTCCAAAATGAAGAAAAGCCCAACAACAGAAAAAATCGCCAAAATGAAAAAAACCTCCAAAAACAGACAAAATCGCCAAAACGAGAAAAAAGCGACAAAACTGAAAAAATCGTTTTAACTGAAAAAAACTTCAAAAAAGCAAAAAACCTTCCTTTCGTGCGCGATTCAAAGTCGCACTTAACTGATTTTTTTAATATTAAAGGAATTAAATGAAACTAAGTTTTTGCTTATTTCGTTCTTGCTTTTTTCACTTAACATATTTTATGTATTTTTTAAAGAACTAGATTGGTAACAATAATCAGAAAAATCCAAAATTATGACTCCAGGGTTGGAAAACTTACACTTTTTGTTTTTTTTCTTTTTCTTTATAAATTGAATATATTTTATGCTTCTGAAAGAAAAGTTTGGTGTATGAAATTTGAAAAATGAAAATTATAGCTCCAAAGATGGAAACTTTAAAAAAATTATAAATTTTTTCACAAAACAAATATGTATGTACGTGTCTGTATACTATATATATGTACGTACGTTGGTAAAGGGTATAGAAGATTCGGCACAGCCGAATATAGCACTCTTACTTGTTTCTATAATATCAATAAGCGACCCATATAATATATATATTCTGGATCCTTATGCATAGGGAAGACGAATAAGCGATGTCCGTCTGTCCGTCTGTCCGTCTGTCCGTCTGTCCGTCTGTCCGTCTGTCCGTCTGTCCGTCTGTCTGTACGTGAAATCGGTTTTCCGAAGCTCCCAGAAAAGCTAGAGACTTCGTTCTTGGACTGGTGTGTCAGAAATTTTCCAAAATAGATTGGTATTGAAATTCAGCAAAATCGAGCAGACGATTGCAGAGCTGGAAAACGTAAACTTCATTTTGCCATATAAAAGTAACTACCGAAAACAAATTTTTATTTTTTTTTAATAAATAAACTTATTTTACACATCAGTACGATTACAACTGGTATTTTAAATTAAAAAAATATAAAAAAATTAAAAAAACGTTTCCAGGGTTGGAAAACTGTAACTTTTTGTGTTATGTAAAATTAACTATGTCTAAAACTATATTAGTATTTTCTCGAGAACCGTAAGAGCTACAGACCTGAAATTTGGACACAGTGTGTAGACCTTTGGCCGCTACAACAACAAATACATGAGAATTGGAAATTAAAGGGTGTTCCAAAACGAGCAGCGAAAAATGTTAAAATCCCATGTAATATACATACAATTATATGTATATACACTTTTTATACAGACTACAAAAATTAACACTAAAATTTCCAAAAATTTAAATTAGAGGGTGTTCCATCAGTTAATGCACTTTTGACTATGCAATTTTGACAACTTGCTGTATCTTGGAAACCATAAGAGCAAAACTCTTGAAATTTTCAAAAACGGTAAAACTAAAAAATCAAAAAATTATAAAATCGCCAAACTGAAAAAAATCGCCAAAAACAAAAAAAAAATCGCCAAAACGAAAAAAAGCACCAAATTACAAAAAAAAATTCTAAGACTAAAATAAATCGCATAAAACGGAAAAATTGCTAAAATGAAAAAAAATCGCCAAAATGAAAAAAAATCGCCAAAATGAAAAAAAAAATCGCCAAAATGGAAAAAAATGCCAAAACGAAAAATAAACCTAAAAAACAGAAAAAATCGCCAAAATGAAAAAAAAATCGCCAAAATGAAAAAAATCGCCGAAATGAAAAAAAATCGCCAAAACGAAAAAAACCCCAAAAAACAGAAAAAAATCGCCAAAATGAAAAAAACCAAAAAAAAAATCGCTTATATAAAAGAAACCCAAAAACTAAAAAAAATCGCCAAACTGAAAAAAAATCTCCAAACTGAAAAAAAAATCTCCAAAATGAAGAAAAGCCCAAAAACACAAAAAAAAATCGCCAAAAAGAAAAAAACCTCCAAAAACAGAAAAAAATCGCCGAAACGAGAAAAAAGCGACAATACTGAAAAAATCGTTTAAAATGAAAAAATCTTCGAAAAAGCAAAATAGCCTGCCTTTCGTGCGCGATTCAAAGTCGCACTTTACTGAATT
Organism: Tachina lurida; assembly: GCA_944452675.1. Taxonomy (NCBI): domain Eukaryota; kingdom Metazoa; phylum Arthropoda; class Insecta; order Diptera; family Tachinidae; genus Tachina; species Tachina lurida. Next base: position 42,698,996 of record OX101752.1, read on the forward strand.
TTTTAATATTAAAGGAATTAAATGAAACTAAGTTTTCCCTTATTTCGTTTTTGCTTTGTTCACTTAACATATTTTATGTATTTTTTAAAGAACTAGATTGGTATCAATAATCAGAAAAATCCAAAATTATGACTCCAGGGTTGGAAAACTCACACTTTTTGTGTTATGTAAAATTAAATAGGTCTAAAAATTTTTTTCGTTTTCTTTATAAATTGAATATATTTTATGCTTCTGAAAGAAAAGTTTAGCGTATGAAATTTGAAAAATGAAAATTAAAGCTCCCAAGATGGAAACAAATATGTATGTATGTGTCTGTATACTATATATATGTATATGTATGTACATACGTTGGTAAAGGGTATATAAGATTCGGCACAGCCGAATATAGCACTCTTACTTGTTTTTTTTTAGTTTATATTGAAAAAGTAATATGTATGAAAATAAATAAATTGCAAAAACAACATTTCTTTTCGTTTAGTTTTATTTAGTATACACTATTTTAGTGACGAATATGTGCGACCTGCGGTTTATACAACGAAATTTCGTTCCATAAACCGGCGACGCGCATAAGCGTCATAGTATCTCTGACGTCACAAACTCCACAAAACACATAAAAAAAACATAAACTCTAATATTGAGTTAGAGTTAACCTATTTCGTGAAAATTTATCATCTGGTTTGTGGCCACCCCCAGCCTGATCGCTTCGGTCGTGAACGCGTTATACATGAAAATTTAACTGTAAAGTTCTTCATATATAAGCATGACGGATGCAGTTTTATGGCTTAGGAATGCTTCACTTGGTGGCATTTAGGACCTCTGGCAAGAATTAATAATACAATGTAGAAAGAGGACTACCTTTAAAATTCTACAACACACATTGAGATGATTTTTTGGTCCCCAAGTACACGGCAAAATTTGTTAAAAATTTATTGTCTGGGCAAAAATTTGAGGTAGTGAAATGGCCAGCGCAAAGTTGAGACCTAAACCCAATCTAAAAAATGTGGTCTATATTAAAGAGGAGATAAGAACAACACAATCGAACTCCGACTAACAGTAACTTTGGATTCATGTAAAGACAGAATGGGAAAATATTCCAATTGAATTTAAGGAGAACTTGGTAGAAAGTATGCCCAAGCGTATGAAAACTGCCATAAAAAATTAAGGTTATGAATACCCTGCAGTAGCCGCATGGAAACGTTCAAAACTTAATTAATTGAGTTACCTTATATTTTTTTATTAACAACTTTTGTTTTTGTTCTGTCATCATTAAATTGATTAAATATATTTTTCGCTATTAGAATAAAAAATAATTGCTGAAAGTTTCATAAAATATCCATATGTAATTATCATTTCACCACACCTTAATTAAATAATGCTTAACATGTACTTGCTTTTTAATTGCGTACAGTTAAAAAACTTAAACCATATTCATACGCAAACATACTCCTCAAGTTATACTGATGAGGTATAAGTCTTCAAACAAACAACCAACGGCTATGTCCATAACACAATCCTTTACTTACGCAGAACTCACGAATATAATTAAACTTTATATACTGTATCAGTTATAATCATACTTATGAGTATAAAAATACTCTGAATATTGATTCGGCTACACGTAAGTATATACAGACACACACTTCAAGCATAAGAAAATTTAATTGATAAAACGCTAAAATGGCAATGATATTCAACTGATTGGATGGCAGGAAATGCAACTCAATAATTATCAAATAAAATTAGTCCATTTCTAACTAATTACAAAATATCAGTGCATTACCCATTTTTGGCTGCAAATTTCATTTTATTTTTTTAGGAACAATATCAATTGTTTAAATAATTTTAAATGTTGACACCTAATTATCTGAATGATGTTTTTACATACGAGTAGCCAATGAAAATTTTTAATTCCATTTTACACGCACAACTGCAAGCGAGGGCGTATGATGATTATACACTCTGAGTATCATGCGTATATTTATTTTATTCGAATAAATATCCCTACTCTCAGCATAAGTATTCTCCAGGTATGAATATGGCTTAATGCGCATGTTTCTTTCTATTTAAAGTTGTAGAGTGTTGAAGTCTTTAGCTTATATTAAGTAGGAATACTGTTGTGTATTGGGAGCGGATTTTTTGTTATGCTACAATTATAAGCATATTAAGCTACTTAAATTAAGAGTTAATACTTATGCTAATTTATTTTGGTCATTTTCAAGTATGAACCTGTGATAACTGAAAAATTTTTTTCGTAATCGAACAAGTGTACAGTTCATTAAAATTTTTTCCACTGTTGTAACATTGTAAAAATGGTGCATTTTGTATAGTGATATATTGGAAATATATGGCAAAATACGAGTACATTATGTATATGAAACACTTACACATACATGTATGTATATATCCAAATGAATGAATATGTATATATCATCATGTGTCTCCATATGCCCTAACTTTCGGAACTTTCTACTGTTGGTAAAGCCATTTTAGTGTCATATTTCACTCAGCAAACAGTAGCATAACGTTATTCATTATTTCCACATACACATCTTGATCCATGATGTCCTTTATTTCATATAGTAGACCAACTCTGTTGTAAGAAAAATTTTCTCATATAAACGTTTTAGCACTACCATGTCTTACCCTTTTTCTCATATATTTTCCAGCATATTCTGTATTAGGAGGTCTCCGAACATACTGCATTGAACCACTTATATAAAATAATATGATTTTCCATCTATGAATTGACTCATCGTCTGTAAAACAAATTACATGTAATAATTTTTATGAAACTAATTAAACTAAAGACAATTGTAAATTATTATGGCAAACCAAAGCAGAACGGAACAATATGCTATTTTTGAAGCCCACATCAGCTTGTTTGTGTGCGATGCACTAAGTAAACTTCAGCGTTAACTATAAATTTTTTAATGCAAATAGATTGAGTGAATTCTTGTGACTCAACAACATTCATTGTATTCAAATTCATTGCAAGCTTTAATGTAATGAAAGAAAACAGCATGTTGTTCCGTTCCGCTGGTGTTTGTTATAATAATTAACAATTTCCATACATTTTTTATCAGCTGAGTCCTTATATTCTTGAGTACTACCTTGTAACAAATTTTGCCTTTGATATATTCGAATACATATTAACTTACATTCAATGAAGAGTAATATCTTAAAAATCTATAAAAATAGGAACACACCTAATATTCATATACACTAACTATCCTAAAGTTGCAAACGCATGCAAATCAAAGAATTCTTCATTCATCGTGCAGTAGTATCTTAGCTGCGTGCGTGTTGTGTTAGAGCAATTTAGTTTTAAACGAAAAAAATTAAAATAATATAAACAAATAGATTTAAAATAATCAAAAATGCATTAAAAATAATTATGTGTTGTGTTCATTATTTCGGAGAAAATAATATTTATACTCGTACATATTAAGCAATATGCCATTTCCGTTTATAATTGAAATACATAAACTCGAATTGTGATTTTCTACAATTTCTTTCATATCTTGAAAGACACTAATGAATTATTAAAAGAAAAAGTTAAAAAAATAATTAAATGACACCAACTTCCTCATGAGTTCATTTTATGATTCTGAGTAAGTTTTTATGCTTTCATGTAAGAAAAAAAAAATACAAAAGTAGTGTGTGGAAATTGGGGTTTTTTTAGTAAAATACATTGCAAAATAATTAAAGTTTTTTTTATGTCTTTGAAGTATTTCTTCTTAGAATTTATTTTCGCTATTTATAGGTTTGACTATAAACTTTTGAATATAAAAAGTTTTCCATGCAATATTTTTTTAGACTTTATAAAATTAATATAATTTTTTCTATGGTCTTGGTGAAACCATGTAGTGGTCCTGTTCAAAGAAATCGAATGAAAACGTTCATTTTATAATTTATATTGAACTTAAGAATTAAATAATATAATTTCGCTCATTTGCTAAAACAACGACATAACTCAAAAGAAAGACTAGTTGACCAGAAAGCGATTCTAAAGCTTTCAATTTACACACAACTTAATGCTAAATAAAATTTTTATTTTCCTCTCAAGAGTTCAATAAACATAATATTAATATGAAATGCTTACACAATATATGAGAATTATATGATATGAGAATTAAGTCAACAGCATTAACTTAAAAATTCTATTTTTAGAGCTTTGATGTTGTCTAGGTAATGACAGAATCATCTCAAAATTCGTTGCTCACATTATTAAGAATATTAATCAAATCAAATTAGATTGGTACATCTGTGGGGTATGGAGTCAATAATATGATGACATTGATGTAGGAGAATTGGTTACTACACATTTCGCACGATATCCTACAACTAACTTAACAGTTTGCTTTAAAAAACATTGTCCTTAACATCTCCCTGTACATGGAGATTGAGCAGTCCAGGACATAACATTAATGATATTATTTTTGAAAACACACCTTTGTCTATTTGATCGTATGTTTGGGATCTTTATACTGTTGGTAGCATATTATTTCCACATACATACAAATGTTGATCCTTGACAACTTTTATTGGGCAAAGTAAACTAACTCTGTTGTAAGAAAGCTCTTCCATATGAGCATTTTAACACTATTATACTTTACCGGTTTTCTTGTATATTTTTCGGCTTTTGCTGTATTGGGAGATCCTTGGACATACTGTTTAAAATCATTTACATAAAATAATATGATTTTCCATCTATGAATCTAAGAATTGCTTTGTAAGGCAAACTTCATGTAATAATTTTTAAGGAACAAATTGCACTAAAATCAATTGAAAATTACTATGACAAATAATAGCCGAATGGAACAATATGCTGTTTATGAAGGCCGCATCAGCGTTTTTGTGCACTGTGTGAGGTGTCAATTAACGTAAGCTTCAGCGTTAACTACATATTTGTGTGATTATTCAGGAAGTTATAGCACTATGACTTGCGTCTTATTTTTTTTAGACTTCTAATCTCATTTGAAATAATAGCTTAATTTAGGTTATAGTTTGGTATATTTCAACTTAAATGTATTACTAATAGTTTGTAGGACGATATTTGCTTAAAAAAATAAAGACTAACAGAGCATTTCCCAATTTAATTGAAAATTGACTTGAACGCTTAAAAGTGATCTCCTGGAAAACAGTTAAATATGACTTAAGCATTTTTTTTCTATTGCCACAGATTTCTTTGTTTCTATACTTTTATTTTTCTTGACTATCGAACAAATACAAACTGTCTTCAGTTAGTTACTGATTAGTTATTCCCTTCATTAACGACTACATGTTTTCTCTACTTTGAACGATGTTAACATCAAGCATAACTGATTCAGACTGACTCGCTTTCAGACACAGCATTATATTTTATAACATAGGAACATAGGAACATTCTTCTAGAATGTTCACCACTGCACCATATATGTATGTATAGCGTAATAAAATGTGTGCGAACTTAGCAAAGCAAAAAGAAAAACTGCACTACTGCATAAGGATATTGGTGTCAAGTGACCAAACAGTCTTCTCAAATAATCTAAGATATTTGTAGAGAATTTCTGGTTTATTCTTGGGACGATAATTATAAATTTCAGAGTTGCTATGCAACAATTCTTATTCTGGCAATACTGTGCGCAGAGCTATTCCTACCATGTTGTATTTAAGTACGTTATATAGTAAAACATCTCATAATCGGACACTCACCGTTTCCGTATTTTTGTCCGGCTATAAAAGGGTCCGGTTTTGAGAGAGGTACTCATGTTTTGGTAAAAAAAAGTATATTAAGAGCAGACTGCTTTAACTTAGATTGATATAATTTCCGCTGTTGGGTTTCCATTTTTTTCTTTAATTGTTAAAAACAATTTTTTCCCTTATTCGAATAAACCACAATTTCTTTGCCGTCTTTAACTCATCAGTATTTACATTTGCGTTAACTGGGGAATCACCAATATCATTGACACTAATACAAAAATGATTCAGAGTTGCACAAAGAAGGACCTACTAAATGAAACTATTGTTGCCGTGTTTCTCCGCTTCTGTCCGCTTAGGAGAGGTATTTGGAACAATATTTTTAAAAATTTAGTATCCGTGTCCGGTTATTAGATTCTCGGGTTATAGGAATGCATTTTATATGGAAAAACTAATGAACGTGTTGGATCTACATAACTTGTCCGGTTATTAGAGGTTTCCAGTTATATGAAGTGTCCGTTATGAGAGGTTTCAGTGTATTTGAATATCGTAACAATATGTAAGTGTGTTACTTTCTTTTGGCAAGGAATCGTGAACAGTAGGCAGAGCCATAACCGCCAAAAAACTTAACCGACACATTTTTTGAACCTTGTTTTTTTTTACGAAAATCTATTATTTACGATTGCAATTAATAGTTTTGGTCAAAAAATTAAGTTCGAAAATTATGTCTGCTAAGCTTTTTTTTTGGCGATGATCGCACGAAGTATTAATGTTTTTTATAATATCGTTGCAGCACCTCTGATGTCAAGTAGGTGCACTACTTTGATATATGTATGTAGCCATTTTATTAATAATTTTATTTCGCCGACAATTCAATTGCAATAAAAATCGAACAATGAGGGCTCTGTGCTAAAATTAATAATATTGATGTGACTGAGTCGGGCTAGGGATTTAACTCGGTCTCTCAAAGATCGCCATTTGCTTTGTACTCAACGCTCTAACTATCAACAGCAGCCAAGAGTAAAAATAATTATTAAATGAAACAAAAAAATACTGTTCTTAGAACACTGTTGCAGTAGAGTTTGGTTATAATGAACTGCAATAGACCTAGAATTTTTTTTGTTATAGGAGAAGTTCATTATAACCCAAGTGAGTTAAAGAAATTAAAAAGACATAATTGAAATAACTTAATCTATGTTGAAAAATAGATCATATAAACCTATCTCAAAATCGCAAATCTTGTTGTCTTATTTAAAGATGTATTTGAAAAGACAATTTCCCACAAAGTCTCTAAAAACAAAAACAAATTATGTATAATAGTGTTTTCACACTGACATGGTTTTAATAAAAGTTGGTTTTAACGATAAAACCAATTGTTAAAACCTGGATTTACAATACAAATTGTTGTTGTAAAAATCAACTTAAAACCATTTTTGAATTGGTTTTAAGTTGGTTTTATGAAATACAACCCTGTTTGCGCTGTGGTAAATTCAGTGCTGCCAAGTTAAAATTACCGCCAGCAGCTGATAATGTTTATGCCAACGAACAACTATAGGTGTCGCTTGAAAGATTTTCAACTTAAAAATGGATGCAGCAGCAACAATAATTAAAAAATTATGGAAAAAAGAGTTTTTTGGAAGGAAAACAACAAAAACATTTTCATAGACTTCTGGGAAGTGAAAATACACGTTATGAATGACAGTTGTATTTTGTGATTTATTTTTGCATTTTTTATATACATACTATTACTTGATTTCCAAGCACTTCTTCACTTTGTATTACTAGTTCCATAATTTTAAAATATTTATTTACCAAATATAAAATAATTTAAATTTTACAAAGCATTGTAAAATTTTCTAGTTTTTCATAAAGACAAGCAGCTGTTGTACAGTTTGTCAAATAAATGTTATACAAAGCAGAAAAAAATACAGCAACAAATACATGCATTTTTGCAGCAGATTTATTTTATTTTGAGCAAAGTTATTAGACAGCCTGTGAGTTAAAACCAGAATTTGACAAACTTGCAGTGTGAATGCTAAATCAGCTGTTTATGGTTTGAACGTTAAAAGCGTGAAAATACTATAAAACGTTTTTCTTTTGAGAAATTTTGTTTTAAATCGTCTTTTGAATTTCGAAAAATGAACGATACAACAAGGCTTTTGAATAGAAAAACTTGTTCATAAAACTTCTGAAAGCAATTATAAATTAACAGCCGTTTATACATTTTTGATCGTAGAAAACAGCTGCTTGAAGAAGACCACACAATGAGAAATTTTTTATTCGTTATAAGCTCATGAAATTCTCTGCAGTTTTGTTAGTAGTATTTAGAAAAAGAGTTCGTTTCAAAAGGAAATTCGATATATACAACACTGTTGAGAAGGGAGTTGTTCGTTATATTCAATAATTCGTTATAGCAAAACTCTATTGTAATTAAAAAGCATATTTAAACAAAATTCCTGTGTACACATACATGCATACCTTAAGAAGCAGTGATGCCAAATAATTCTAATATATTATACATACATGCGTAAATAAGCACCAATGGTTTATAAATTAAAAAAAAGAACATTTGAACATGTCAACGTTTAATCCGTAATGTTTAAGGTGTTGACCCTTATTTATAAAAATAACATAAAAGTTAATGTAATAGTTTAAGTGGATTAAGAATTAATTTTTATGAAAGAAACTACAAAACGCGCCATACTTTACAAACTGTTTCTTTCCCATTTATTTTTGGAATATTTGTTTTCCTTCTAAATAACAATTAATAACAACTCAAAAGAAATTAGAAAAAATATCACCAAAATTGAAATACAAAAACTATTTAAAGCAAAATGTTCAGTTTAAGGCAAAACATGATATTTGTATGAAAATTTTAAGAACGCAGAAAAATAGTGCACAAGTGTTCAACAAAAAAAAATAAATAAACGTATGAAAAATCTAAAGAAAATATAAACAAAATAATAAACTAAATAAATACACAAAATTTAAAATATGTATATTTATACTTATTGAAAAAATAAAATTAACTAACAATGTGTGTAAATATTTTCTTCTCTTCCTATTTTCTTTGCTCTTTTCTTTTTGAAAAAACACCAAATACTCTTAAAATTTTACAAAATTTAATATTAATTTTAATTTTCTCTTAAATTTTATGATTTATAATTTTTTTTCTTTTTTTTTCAAATATTTTCTTTATGTGTTTCTAATTGTTTATTATTTATAAATTGTTTCTTTTTGTTGTTATTGGTTTTTCTTTATTTTTTTCATACTATGGGAACTTATAACGCACGGCAATGCTACGAGAACGAAGACGGCATGCGCACTATAAACTAAATACCAGGTAATTTAATTTAAATGCAATATACACACACATTCATCCTAAAACTCAACGTGTAATACTCGTAGATTTATTTGTAACATGTGCTGAATGATAGGAAACATAAAAAAAGAATTGAAAATACTATACTGCTAAGAAATGTTATTCAAGGCCGGTGTACCCTCGATGCTACATAATCGTTAAACTTTTGAGAAAATGCAACCCTGATCTAAAAAGTGGTTATTGTCATTTGCAAATTTGAGATCAGAGTTGCATTTTCTCAAAAGTCATTTGGCTATGAAGGATATTGAGTAGTAGCCTTTATTTAACATTAAACTTAAACAATTCTCTAGGCTCTTACTGTTTGAAGACAAATAAAAATATTTTGCATGCGAGAATATTCCCCATCATTCTATAGCGCGCCATACTTTTACTATATTGTCCAACGTGTTTCACACTAAAATTTCATTCATTATTTGGAGGAAAATATTAAGTAGCAATTCCAAATAGATACATTTTATAGCTATGCTATTTATGTCATTGGGCTGTACACCCAAAATCTTGAGATGTATATACACCATGATAGTGAGACCTGTCATCACTTATGGTGCTGTTGCCTGGTTGGACAGGGTAAGGCTGGCTACGACCAGAAATCGGTTAGAAAAATTACAGAGGCTAGCATGCCTTTGTATAATAGGGGCTACAAGAACGTGTCCTATGGCGGCTATGGAAGTCCTCATTGAACTCAGACCTCTGGCGATTGTGATAGAGGCTGCTGCCAGACAAAAAGTATTCAGCATCGCGTGGAAAAGCATAGATAGGGACTGTCTAATTAGCCAATGGAGCAATCATCCCTGGCAAGATGATTTCCCCTACTTGCGCAACCCTCCGACGTGATAAATAAAGTGTATGACTCCGAAAAGAGGTTTGGAACTGTTCTGGCCAATAGAAGGGAACGGGGGGAAATAAAATCCCGGTATTCCTTTGAAACTGGCACCATCAGGTGCTACACACTGATGGTTCCAGAACGCCGGCAGGTTCTGGTGTTGGAGTTGTAGGACCAATGACTAACTACCATGAGTCTTTTGGAAAATCTCCTACCATGTTTCAATCGGAAGTTTATGCCATTGAGAGATGCGCACAATTCAATCTTGGTATGAGCTGAGCTCTTTGATGGCAGCCTGACTATCCCAGCAAATGGCTATTTCTTTTCCGAGGAAAAGTAAACGCCATTTGCTAGGATAGTCAGGCTGCCATCAAAGCGCTCAGCTCATATGAGTTAATCTAAGTTAACGTGGGAATGCCGCATTAAGCTAAATCAGATAAGCAGCATGAATAAGGTCACACTCTGGTGGGTTCCTGGACATGTCGGGATGTTGGAAAATGAAAATGCAGACAAAATGGCCAAAACGGGGGCTAGTACACCCATGGTCGGACCAGAACCGTTTTGTGGACTCGGATTGGATAAAATTCGGGAAAAAATATCGACGGAAATCAAGAGTAATAGGGAACACCTCTGGCTCAATCACCCAGAATTGAGGCATCCAAAGCTAATGATTGGAACGTATAACCAAAATCATTTCATAGTTTTCATGTCCCTAAGTAGAAACAATCTAATAATGCTCACAGGCTTCCTCACAGGCCACTGTAGACTGAGAAAACACCTTAACAGACTTGGCATTGAGAGTAACAGCCTGTGCATATTCTGTGATTACGAATATGAAACTCCAGAGCATATTCTGAAGGACTGTGAAGCGTTATGCCACAGAAGATATAGCCAATTGGGCAAACATTTATTGGTATATTGGGAACTGCCAACTCTGGACCCACTGGAAATCTTGAGATTTGTTAGGAGAGTAGGTCTAGAAGAGTTTGCTCTAGCACTTGGCAGGGTATACAATAGATCTATTTTGGTTGCAGTGTCCTGTTTTCCCCGTTTGACTTAATTCATTCATTCATTTATGTCACGACACGTGAGCTAGGACATGGTTTTCGTAACAAAAATAATCGGCAGTATTACAGTTATAAATTTCTCTTTATTTTGCTTTCTTTGTCTTCAAAACGAAATTGTTTGATATTGCTTGGTTTCGTCGTTGAAGCAGAGTTAAAAAACTGCAGTCGAAATAGCAAAAGTCATAAAATTGCTCTAGTTCTTCTGCCTTGTATTTTTAGACTACCCAATTACAGCCTGTTGCTCATACTTCTTTTACTGAAATTCAAAGAAGAAGAAGAAGAAGAGCTCCAGCTGTCGATATATTCGTATAGTTTTCGGTTTGACTGCTTTGGAATATAAATCGAAATATTTGCAGCGAATCATCATATAATATAATTTTATTGCATTGTTATTTAACACATAAATTTTGTTTAAGATAGCTAAGAAGCATAGCTTTAATTCTTCTTATTTTTTTTAAACTAGTTAACTCTACTATTGAGGTCATAACTTACGAAATGTTTAGTATTTTCAAGAAATAAAAAAATTTAATTGAAAGTTATGACTGCTTATGATGACTACTTATTTAAAATTATATGAGTATAATGAATTAAGAGTTATAAATTTAAGACAAACGTTTAAAGTTTTTCCATTAATGTCAAGTAGTTGTAATATTAATTTTGAGAAGTTAGTTTTATTTAAAACAAATATGTTTGAGTGGACAAGGTCGTCTTCGTAGTTCTTTAAAAACTCATAGTTTGGGGAATCGGTTGATCTTATAGGACGTCTCTGAAACTTCCGACTAGCACTTGAGTTAAAAAAAATTTGTGTAACGTAAGTAGATTTGAAAAGAGAGTTTTTCTTGCAAATTTTCAACTTCATGCTAGTTTTTTCTTATACATAAGACCTTTAAAGTCCAGCTATCTGGGGTCCAATACAATGATCCCTTTGTGCTATCTGTGTGTAGTGAGAGAAGGTGATAGGGGGGATAGTGATAGTGAAGAATTAGGTGTTGAAGCAAGAGATAGAGGAAGGCTTCATTCTTTTTACAACTTTGCTTTTTTGCACGCTTTTTTAATAAGACAGAGTTGCAGCGCCTCTGGAGTCAAATGAGGCGTATTAAATTTTGAAGATATGCTTAGTAGCCATTTTATTGGTTATTTTACTATGCCGATGATTCGGCTACAAACTAGAAAACTAATGCACATAAAAAAAAAATGCATGGTGTCATTATTTCATGACTGTCGGAGACCGGGCTGGAACCCAGACAGAACCTTCGTTTTTGTAGTCAACGTGCTAAGTGCTTTCGACAATGCCACCCTCTTTTATACAAATATGTACATATCGTGACAATAATTTATTGCAATACTGTAAAAGATATCAGCAGTTGTACAAAAAAAGTTACATATTGAGTATTATTATGAGTATTATCATGTTTCTACCTTCTCCTGTAAAGTTACAATTATTTGAGTAAGGGCCTTTCTACTTGAGCCCAACGATATGTATGTATGTGCAAGTGCACTACCAGTTTTATTTTCGTAATTCTCTACGGACAAATCAAGAACAAAAGTCCGGTAAGAAATGATTTGTTGTGTCATTATATTTATTATTTTCTTCTTTAAAGATTTTATGTAGAAAAGCTTCAAAATTCAATCAAATTCGATTTCTCTTTTAAAAATATACTCACTGTATAGCTTTGCTGATCAGTGTTGCCAGTGTTTTTTAGAACTTATTCCCAATTTTTGATTTGTCATCCCCAAAAATCCCCGAACTGAATTTTTTAGAATCAAATTTTTTCTTTTGTGAAAAAAATAAAAAAAATAAATTTTATTTAAGAAATAATGACAAAAGTAACATATTTATTCAATAAAATTCATTTATATCGATAGCTATTTTTACATTCCTATTATTTAATTTGTACTTATAAAACTTGTAAAGAAAAAATTACACATAGTTTAATATACACAAGTATAAAAAAATTGTTACCCAAAGTTTACCATTTCAAAAACTTCAGAATCGATATCTTCTGATTCATCAGCCTCAGAAGTTGTGTTGTACATTAGTAGTTGTATTAAAAAGCTGTAGCATTTTGGCAGAACGATTAAATTTATCACAACAAATTGAATTATTTTTAAAGTGTGTGTTTATTCTAAGAAGTGCTTCCAACAATTGAAGGTTAGCCGCGAATAACGTTTTAAGTGACAAAATAATAATTTTTCAGGAGAGCCAATAAACGTATTTTGAAGCAAGAATGCTTTTTTCGTTAATTTTTTTTTGCTTATTGAAAATAATGATAACTAGCATTAGCTTTTCTTTTTGTATCTCTGCTACATTTGTCAACTATTTTCGCCAATTTCGTTTGCCTGATTTTATTAGTTACTTACAAAGTTTTGCCCTGACTGACCGATTTGTAATTGTATTTTGATGGCAATAAGATGCATAATTTTGAATGGTTTTATATTTGAACAACGCAAGAGAGTTATGTTAATGGTAATCTGTGATAAAACTGGTTTTTTAAAAATTGTCTTTTACAACGTTATTCTCGGCTGTGCTTCAATTATTAGTTAATCTGCTTTGATACTTCTTCTTAATTAGAAACCATTCACTATGAATAGTAGTAACACACATTTTTACAATTTGCCTGGCGTAAATTTCTTAGTTCAAAAATCATTCTTGTTACCATCAGTCCCTGAAAAATACACTAAAATTTGGTTATCATCCCCAACAAATCACCAGATCCCCAATACGAAATTTTCATCCCCAATCGCGAAAAAAAAATCCCCAATTTGGGTACAAGTCCCCTAAACTGGCAACACTGCTGCTGATAGAAACAAAAAAAAATATCAAAACTTTTTCTTGTTATAATACTAAAATTAACAAAATGTATATTGAAAAAATCATTCATACTATAATATCAAAGCTTTTAGTTTGAAAAAGCTCTCATTAAAGAAAATTCTTAAGAAAATTTTGTAAAGCTGTTTGTAACTGTGATTGGTTAGTGCTTAAGATTTGAAAGAAAAAAATACAGTTTGTAAACTCTTGCTGCAATTTTGTTTTGCAAAAATTGTGCGTGGAGGAATTAAATTTAAACTTTCATGTAGCGTAGATACAAGGAGGTTCCGAATCTAGCCGACTTAAGTGTATATTACGCAAGTATGTAGTTACAAAAATTACTTAAGTAAAAAGTATCACATTCTAAGTTTCAAAGCTCAACTTTGTTTAGTATTTATTAGGGAGCCATCAGAAATAAACGATATATTATTTTATAAACATGGAGAAAATGAGTTACTCTGATATTATGCTCTCAGTTCAAACAAGATTAAAGCCAAGTACTCTTCTACTACTAATATAAAAGGATCACTTCTGGTTACAAGAGGGGGGAGGGGGTAAATGTTGCTTTTTTTTTGGGCAACAGAAGGAAAAGCGTCATGTGGAGGTTTCGATGGAAAAATTGGCGGTGTTTGTTTCAGCCCAATAAAGCCGAGGTCCACCACCATCTTCGAACAGGATGCCATGTACAATGGCTCAAAACTATAACACTTCTTGTATTAAAAACAGTTGGTTTCATCTAAATTGGCTAAGTAGTTCAAAAATTGCAGACTTTTTTTTACCAATTTTTTATTTTCACGCCACTGTGCAACTTGCAGTTTTTTACGAACTGCTGCTAAATTTAGTGATTTTTAAAAGCTTTTATAACTTGTTAACGCAAGTTTAGAGAACAATAAAATTGCCTTAACACATTTTCACAAGAAATCATATTTTGAGTAAAAGCTTTCTGTATAGAGATACCATATAATTACTAAAAGCTTTTATTATAAATTTCCCAACAATTAAAAAGATCCGTTTCGCTATTGATCACTGTTATTTTGAAATTTTACCCAAAATTGTTATTGATGCATATTTTATGTTTATTTTTTATGGAACTTTTATGTTACATCACATCGCAAACTTTTTTATATGACCTTCAGTAATTTCGTTCATTTTTCAATATATTGTGAGCAATGTATTTATATTTGAGCCTTTTAGGCCAAAAGAGTATTGAGCTATCGATTTTTAAATTTTATAGTAAGAAAATTTCATTTAATTGTAAATATATAGTACAGGGCCTCTGTGTACTAGAAAGGAACAAAAAAATCTAAGTAACTGTCAATGTAAAAAATTTATCAGAAATACGGAAACATTTCCGTATATAATTTTGTTTTTCAGATACCATCTTCTAAAAAAATGGTGCGGATTGAATTCCGTTTCCGAATGGAATTGAACTCTGTGACATGGCCGATATTTTTTTGGAAAAAAAATCACAAATAAAAATTTTAAAAGTGTTAGATGCCTCATTTTTACAATTTACAATTTTATTTTCCAAAGATTCTATTCTTTTAAGCGACTTCTAAGCTTAAAGTTAAAATGTCTTCCCACATTTGTTTTTATTGTTTTTCAATATAGAAAATCTTTTTTATTATTTATTAATGACGTTATCTGATAGAATGCCGGCAGATTAATTTTTAAGAACCTCATGGGTCGAATGCATGAAACCTGAACCTTTGCTTCGACTCAAAAATTTTGAATAAAAGGAACATTTTGTATGCATAAAAATATTTACTCCAGCTCTAGGTGGTATACTTGTGCTCATTGCTTGAGATCGTACTCAGCAGACTTAACCTGAGTTAAAGCTCAGTTTTTATGCACCAGACCCAATATCTTCAATATCTAATTTTATCTAAAGTTTTTTCGTCATTATCATTGCCAGTATTTTGGCTATAGTGTTCAAGCTTTTGATTTTAACATCATTCTCCAGAATCTTCAGAGTTCATAATTTCTGAGTAAAAGCTGTAAAAAGTCGGCAAATTATTTTTAGTAAGCAACGGCCAACTAATGTGAATATGTACTTTCTGTGGAAATGCTGGCGAATATATGTGTCCTGTTGGTTATGTGCATTTTTGCTTCAAAATATTAAATAAATCTTGTAATGAGACATTCTAAATTTAATTCAACTGTAGTGAATTTTAAGCAGAAATAATTTTTTAATCGGCCTTAGGTTCAGTAATTTCAATTCTTATTGAATGAAATATTTGTAGTAGTTAATGTGAGTTTCTAAAGAAGAGATTAAAAATCTTGTAGTGATTTCTTTTCTGTGTTCTTTTGTACAAAAAATACATTTGTGGAAAAAAAACAAAAAAGCTTGTGTTTTATATGAGAAAATACATACAGTATGCAAAGTGTATATACGCTCAGTCTCAACATATAATAAAATCTTATAAAATAACTAATAAATAACTAATATATTCCTATAATTCTTGTACGATTTTATACACTGTGTCTGTATTCAGCAAATCAATAAAA
This sequence comes from Tachina lurida, assembly GCA_944452675.1. Lineage (NCBI taxonomy): Eukaryota > Metazoa > Arthropoda > Insecta > Diptera > Tachinidae > Tachina > Tachina lurida. The sequence continues at coordinate 42,715,264 of OX101752.1, forward strand.
GGATAATGCTAGGAACACAATTAGGACGAACGACGAATTTCGTCCACGTCGACGAATTTACTCAGCGAATTCCTCTCTTATATTTGATAAAGTTGGTTGTGTGTGTCGTTCGTCGGCATACAAAATAGAAATAAATCTATCTCAGAGTTCGTCATCTACGACGAATTTCGTTCGACGGCGGTGTTGTGGATTGACGGCTTGGACCTTGATGATAATGCCATATATGATATAGAGTACCAAGAGTACAAAAGCTGATCGGAAAATTAAAATTTAGCAGAAAAAAAAACAACGGAATAGCTAAGGACAATATATTTCAAAATATTATAAGAGAGAAACAAACTTAATAAATTTAGAACTAAATAATTAATATTGTAATATAATTGACATTCACGGACAGCCTTCAGATAAGCAACATGTCAATTTTATAGTATATGATGCAAGAAATGCTGAGAATGCAGAATACTCTGCTTCAAGCATTAGTCAACAAACCATGAACACGTTAAGACTATGTTTCTGGAACGCAAACGGCATTCGCCAACATAAAAATGAACTTGAGCACTTCCTCACGGAAAAAAATATTGATATAATGATGGTCTCTGAGACTCACTTGACTTCGAGAAGCTGCTTTAAGATAAATGGTTACACTCTATATGATTCAAAGGACCCGAGAGGGAGAGCATGCGGTGGATCAGCAATTCTAATTAAGTCAAGACTCAAGCACTATATCCTTGAGAACGTTAGTGAAGAATATATGCAAGCTACGAATATTTTCGTAGAAAATTTTTGTGCGAACTTCGTGATATCATCAATTTACTCACCTCCCAGATTTTCAGTTACCGAAGATCAGTATGAGAAGTTCTAAAAATCGCTTGGATCTTGTTTCGTGGCAGCTGGTGACTACAATGCAAAACATACGTACTGGGGCTCGCGTCTTGTTACACCTAGAGGTAGAGCGTTGTTTAATACAATTTCAAAAATGGGCTTAGATGTCATTTCGAGTGGGGAGCCAACTGACGTAAGAAAAATTCCAGATGTTATAGATTTTGGCGTCACGAAAAATATCCATAGGGACTTAATTCACGTAGAGGGCTCTGTAGATCTGTCCTCCGATCACTCTCCCACAATAGTTACAATTTTCAACCCACTAAGGAGTGATTTAACTAACTCATATGCGAAAACGATTAACAGGGTCAACTGGCTAGGATTCAAAAAATATATTAGTAGTCACTGCGTAGAAAACATTCAGCTAAGATCACCTGATGATATTGAATTTAATATTGCCAATCTTAACGAATATATTAAACAGGCTGCTGAACATGCCACTACTTCCTATCCGCAGACTGGCTTTAATAGAATTTATTCTACGGAAAGTGAACGTCTTGTATGTGAAAAAAGGAGAGCTAGAAGAGAATGGCAACAACACCGATCACCCCTAAATAAAATCAGACTTAAAGAATGTACTAAACGACTCAAAGAGCTGCTATCGTCGGAAAAGACTGCATTACTGGAAAAGTATTTAGAAGGTCTTGATGTAACGTCAACATCTAATTACTCTTTATGGCGCGCTACTAGAAATCTTAAAAGACCCGTTGATCTCAAATCACCATTGCGTACTTCGACTGGAGGCTGGGCAAGAAGCGATAGTGAGAAAGGTAACTTATTTTCTGAGCATTTAAAATCTGTATTCACTCCCAATTCATGTACGGGTGCTGCCGATTTACCGAGTGTAGTCTCTCTACCCCCTCGTCCCTTAAGGTTTAAAATGCGTGAACTACAAAAAATAGTTGCTGAACTCGACCCTAAGAAAGCTCCAGGTATTGATGGCATTAGTAACAAGATGCTGATGAACTTGCCTCATATTGCAATAAGAATTTTGCTATTTATTTTAATGCCATTTTACGAATGCAGTATTTTCCACATAACTGGAAACTTGCCAAGATTAAAATGATTCCAAAGCCAGGCAAAGATCTTACCAAGGCTGAGTCATATAGGCCTATAAGCTTACTTTCAACTATTTCAAAGCTTTTCGAAAAGCTGCTCATGACTAAATTGTCCACAATTTTAGCTGATACTGGGTGCATAAGGAGGACTTTTGAAGAAAAGAAGTATTGTTCTGCCCTTTTTATTGATGTTTCTCAGGCATTTGACAAAGTATGGCACAAAGGCCTAGTTTTAAAATTGAAGACATACCTACCAATAAATATACAAAAGCTTTTGGAAAGCTATATTGTTGATAGGACATTTTCCGTTGTGGAAGGAGACTTCATGAGTGTACCCGAATCTATATCTTCTGGTGTGCCACAGGGTAGTATTCTGGGGCCAGTCTTGTATCTAATATATACTTGTGATATGCCTGTGAGCAATAACATCCACACTTCTACATTTGCCGATGATACAGCCTGTTTGAGTATTCACAAAAATCCTGATGAGGCATCCCGCAATCTCCAAGCACACAGTACCCAGCTTGAAATATGGTTGAACTTATGGAGAATTAAAGTCAATGAACAAAAGTGTGTTCATATAACGTTTACCCTAAGAAAAGATACCTGTTCCCCCATTCGAATCAACAATCAAAATATTCCTCAACATTCTCAAGTCAAATACCTTGGCATACACCTTGATCGAAGGCTTACATGGAAATATCATATTGACTCTAAGTTAACCCAAATGAAACTTAAATTAACTCAAATATATTGGTTAATTGGCAGAAATTCAACACTCAGCCTAGACTGCAAACTTTTGATATACAAGTCGCTTTTGAAGCCAATATGGTGCTACGGAATTCAGCTGTGGGGCACTGCTTCAGCTTCAAATGTCGAGAGAATCCAACGAAGGCAAAACAAAATTTTACGTTTGATAACATCTGCTCCATGGTACGTTAAAAATTCAAATATTCATCGTGATTTAAATATGCCACTAGTGAGTGAAGAAATTGCAAAATACGCAGGCAAATATTTAACTAAACTCGAGTCACATCCTAATCCGCTTGCCCGTAATATTTTGAGCTTTAATGGACACATCCGCTTAAAAAAAAGGGACACAAGGGCTCTTATACCCAACACTCCAGATGGGACTGCTTAAAAATACTTCTTTTTGATTATCACTACTTATGTATTATTTATAACTATCACTAAGCTTATGTCCGATATTGGTCGGGCCTAATAATTATATTTAGATTTAAGATTTGATTACTTATTGTTAGTTCATTTTTGAAGATACAATAAATAAATATGTATATGAAAAAAAATAAAAAATTTTATAGTATACCTATACTTATACATATATATCTATATATTAGATACTTTAATTCCAATAGGGAGCATAGTGAACTTATATAAATTATTTCAAATAATGGCAAAGATCCTCAATCAACCCAAATCCATCAATACTCGCATTTTGTTAACATTGATACGGAAGAATATCGATAAATAAATCGCCAAGGAAAGCAAAAATAAAAAATAAAAAGATGTCTCAATGGCCAAAATACAAGAAGTGGCAGTAATAGGGTGTTTGGCCATCTCGCATATGGAAGGTATGGGGAGCCCAAAAAATACCTTAATGCCTTTTACATAAATTAACAACTGATGTTTTTGAAAACGTGTACCAATCTTGTTCAATATATCAGTTTTTATATTTAAAAACATTTTATCGTCTATATGAATTTAAATTTATTGTTTTCGATAATTTTTTAATTGCCCCAGTAAAATATTGCGTTGAAAACTGCATTTATAATTATATCTCATAAAAAATTTAATATTTTTATATACAAAACAAATATTTGAAAGAAATCAACTCTAATATATTTTTTGTAAGGGGATAATTTTTACTGCCACTTTTACTAACACAGTCGCACAGTGTTCTGTTTTCATATAATGAGCGGCCAAAAAAAAAAAGACTTATAGTTAAAAGTTGAAATTTGGCTCACATGTTTCAATTGGTAAAAGCTAACAAAGTATAAAATTTTAAAAATTTTTGTGCAAGGATTCACATACTTTCCATATATCCTTGAATACTAATATGTCACAAGGTATAGAAAAAAGTTCTAGCTTCATGAAACTTTGTATATTTATTGAAATTTGTACTATAAAAAGTTTGCCCAAAATTGGAGAAAACATTTTATTGTTCCAAAAATTAAAAAAAAGTGAAAAAAATCTTAATTAAATTCCATACACGAATCACATGACTTAGGGCCTATTTCACCAACTTATTTAAATACCAATTCATATTTAAAAGTAATTTTTCCATACTAAAATTAATGAAAATCGACACTTAAACATGAATTGATATTTAAATAGAGTTGGTGAAATTTATCCTTAGACCACTTTCATAACTACCCAGCAAAAAATTTTAAAAAAGGTAATCGGGTTGGAATTAAGCATTTTTCATGGAAGCTGTTCCTTACTGGATTACCAACTTATTGATTTTAACAAGGCGTAAGACTATAATAATCATACTTACTTTTTTATTTGGCAACTTGTTCACGTAATCTATTTAATCTAAAAAAATTATTCTCCTCATTTAGCAACTTGTACATAATTTTTTTTTTTTTTTAATTTTAGCTAATGTGATTTGAAAGCCAGTAATGAAATTTGGTAATCAGAAAAGTAAGTCATTATATGTCAAGTAGTTCTGATGATATTGTCTAATTTTTTGCTGGGTACATACATACTCGTATGTTAGGACAAAACCCAGAACATTTCGGTAAAATGATATGGTAAAAAATTGTAAAAGATTCTTAGGCCCCTTTCAGATTAGGCAACTTTACTTGCGCAAGTCTTGTGTTTATGGGTGTGAGAGGAAAGGTCGGTTTGAAGGGGAAAGAATTGCCGAGGTTTGAGTACAGACTTGCTTGTACTTGGCAATTCTTTAAATGTACTTGGCAATTATGTATATTCAAGTATATCTATCTTTAACTAAATTATTTTTTTCTTCAACTTCCATTGTATACACCATATTTAAAATCACTTTCACAATTACAATGAATACAAAACTGAAACAAAACGTCAACAAATTAAAAAAATTCAAGCATAAGAAAATTAAACTTGCTCAACAAAGTTGCTGAATGTGAACATTAAAGCAAGTTCAAAAGAAAATAAATAAAAATGAAAATTATACTTGCGCAATTAAAGTTGCCTAATCTGAAAGGGGCCAAACTATTCTTTGTTGAAATATATTATTTAAATCTTTTATTAATGTCCACTTCTCTTAGAAAAATTTACAAACTAAACACGTGTTTAGTGATGATATGTGAGGAGCCGCAGAACAAAAGGTGCTTTTTCGCATTTCTCGAAAAATTGGTTTTTTTATACCCTTTACCAACAAAAATGGTAAAAGGGTATATATAGGTTTGTCATTCCGTTTGTAATTTCTATAATATCAATAAGCGATCCATAAAATATATATATTCTGGATCCTTATGCATAGGGAAGACGAATAAGCGATGTCCGTCTGTCCGTCTGTCCGTCTGTCCGTCTGTCCGTCTGTCCGTCTGTCTGTACGTGAAATCGGTTTTCCGAAGCTCCCAGAAGAGCTAGAGACTTCGTTCTTGAACTGGTGTGTCAGAAATTTTCCAAAATAGATTGGTATTGAAATTCAGCAAAATCGGGCAGACGATTGCAGAGCTGGAAAACTTAAACTTCATTTTGCCATATAAAAGTAACTACCAAAAACAAATTTTTATTTTTTTTTAATAAATGAACATATTTTACACTTCAGTACGACTAAAATTGGAATTTTAAATTAAAAAAATATAAAAAAATTAAAAAGTCGTTTCCAGGGTTGGAAAACTTTAACTTTTTGTGTTATGTAAAATTAACTATGTCTAAAACTATATTAGTATTTTCTCGAGAACCGTAAGAGCTACAGACCTGAAATTTGGACACAGTGTGTAGACCTTTGGCCGCTACAACAACAAATATATGAGAATTGGAAATTAAAGGGTGTTCCAAAACGAGCAACGAAAAATTTAAAAATCCCATGTAATATACATACAATTGTATGTATGTATGTATATACACTTGAAATTTGTAAGGTTAGTGTATTTTTATACAGACTACAAAAATTAACACTAAAATTTCAAAAAATTTAAATTAAAGGGTGTTCCATCAGTTAATGCAATTTTGACTATGCAATTTTGACAACTTGCTGTATCTTGGAAACCGTGAAAGCAAAACTCTTGAAATTTTCAAAAACGGTAAAACTAAAAAATCAAAAAATTATAAAATCGCTAAACCGAAAAAAATCGCCAAAAACAAAAAAATCGCCAAAGCGAAAAAAAGCACCAAATTACAAAAAAAATGTCTAAGACTAAAATAAATGGCGAATAACCGGAAAAATTGCTAAAATGGAAAAAAATCGTCAAAATGAAAAAAAATCGCCAAAACGAAAAAAACCCCACAAAAACAGAAAAAAATCCAAAATGAAAAAAAAGCACCAAAAACAGAAAAAAATCGCAAAATGAAAAAAAACCCCAAAACAGGAAAAAATTGCCAAAATGAAAAAAAATCTCCAAAATGAAAAAAAAGCGCCAAAAACAGAAAAAAAATCGCCAAAATGAAAAAAAACGCCAAAATGAAAAAAAGTCGCCAAATTGAAAAAAAAAACTCCAAAATGAAAATAAGCCCCCAAAAACAGAAAAAAATCGCCAAAATTAAAAAAAATCGCCAAAACGAAAAAAACCCCACAAAAACAGAAAAAATCCAAAATGAAAAAAAAGCCCCAAAAACAGAAAAAAATAACCAAAATGAAAAAACCCCAAAACAGGCAAAAATCGCCAAAATGAAAAAAATCGCCAAAATGAAAAAAATCGCCAAAATGAAAAAAATCTCCAAAATTAAAAAAAAGCCCCAAAAACAGAAAAAAATCGCCAAAATAAAAAAAATCTCCAAAATAAAAAAACCCCAAAACAGAAAAAAATCGCCAAGATGAAAAAAAATCGCCAGAATGGAAAAAAAATCGCCAAAACGAAAAAAAACCCCCAAAAAAACAGAAAAAAATCGCCAAAATGAAAAAAAACACAAAAACAGGAAAAAAATCGCCAAAATGAAAAAAAAATCGCCAAAATGAAAAAACCCCCAAAATAGGAAAAAATCGCCAAAATGGAAAAAGAATCGCCAAAATGAAAAAAATCTTCAAAATGAAAATAAGCCCCAAAAACAGAAAAAATCGCCAAAATGAAAAAAACCGAGAAAAACAGAAAAAATCGCCAAAATGAGAAAAAAGCGACAAAACTGAAAAAATCTTTTAAACTGAAAAAAACTTCAAAAAAGCAAAAAAGCCACATTAAAAAGTGCTCAGAACCGAATGTACGGAACCTTCGTGCGCGAGTCAAAGTCGCACTTTACTGAATTTTTTTATATTAAAGGAATTAAATGAAACTAAGTTTTTTCTTATTTCGTTTTTGCTTCGTTCACTTAACATATTTTATGTATTTTTTAAAGAACTAGATTGGTACAAGGAATTAGAAAAATCCTTAATTATGATTCCAGGGTTGGAAAACTTACACTTTTTGTGTTATGTAAAATTAAATAGGTCTAAAAATTTTTTCTTTTTCTTTATAAATTGATTATATTTATGCTTCTGAAAGAAAAGTTTGGCGTATAAAATTTGAAAAATGAAAATTACAGCTCCAAAGATGGAAACTTTAAAAAAATGATAAATTTTTTCACAAAATAAATATGTATGTATGTGTCTGTATACTAGGGATGCCAAACGGGAAATCCCGAACCCGAAAATCCCGGGATTTTCGGGACTTAGCAAATCCCGAATCCCGGGATTTGTAAAATTCAATCCCGGGATTTCATTTTCGGGATTTCTTAGCAATTTTTATATAAAAAACTTTATAAATTAAAATTTTCGTTAATTTTATGGTATTTTTTATAATACTTAAAAGTCCCATACAATTTTATACGTATTTCTTATAAATTAACAATAAGAGCAAAATAAATAAACTACTTTCTTACGGTAATTTTCATCAAAGGTGCTACAATACATGTACATTTTAGAATTATTTTGAAAACAAAAGATACATATTAGCTTTGGAATTATAAATCATCATTTATATTCTTCACAATTTATATTCTTTGATACAAGGCAAGTGAAAACTTTTTGTTGTCCGGTTGACGTAAAAGCGAGAAATATTTATAGAATAATGCGGAGTATTTCGTCTAAAAAACTGCTCTCGTGTGTGTGTATGTTTTTCACATTGCAGTTCAAAATTATTTTCTTTTTTACTTAGACCGTTTAGGTAGTTTTTGACACAAACCTAAGATCAAACCCATTTAAATTACATGGGTTTGATAAATAGGTTTAGTCAAAAACGACCGACTGAATGAGTTCGACTCAATTATAGTTTTATTCGAGTTGCAGAGGAAAAGGCCACGACACTAATAAACCATACTCCTCTAAGCGAACGTATGAATACATATGTATCGTATCTGTTGAACTTGTAGAAAACAACCTATGTATGAATTAAAAATATTTCAGTATAGCAAAAATACTGTTCAAGTGCTCACGCAAACTTTTAATATATGTGCCTATAAAAATGTGATCGTTAGACGTAATTAATCGAATTTTATTAGAATAGTGTATACATTTCTTTTAATTTTTCGACATGTTCAGCTTTATTATCGTCGTAACGAAATCGATAAAAAATTAGATAATGCTTGGTATACATACATACATATGTATGTATGTAACAAAAATGAAAGTGAATCTAAAAATTTTCGTAATTCAACTTAAGCGGTACTGCTAAAAGTCCACAGATACATTAGTTTTGGTTTAGATTATAGTAAAACATTTATATTGAAAACAATATAATTAACAATATATTAAGTTATTGTTTTCACTATAAATTCTCTAACATCAAATGTGATTAATCAACTTAAAAATAGATGAGAAAAATTCTTTTGATTTTTATTTTCATACTCGTATTAGAAAATTCTTCACTTTAAAGACAATTGTGGAATGATAAATTATAAACATAAAACCTTCTAAAATGCATTAAATTGTTATTAAAGTAATATTTATTTAAAAAAATTGTTTATTTTACGAAAAAAATTCTATCCCGAAATCTCGAAAATCCCGTAATCCCGAAAAATCCCGGGATCCCGAAAATCCCGAGATCCCGAAAATCCCGGGATTTTCGGGATCGGGATTACAAAATCCCGAATCCCGGGATTTCCAAAAATCGATCCCGATTGGCATCCCTACTGTATACTATATATATGTACGTACGTTGGTAAAGGGTATATAAGATTCGGCACAGCCGAATATAGCACTCTTACTTGTTTGATGTTTTTATGATATTTAGGTTGAAATCTTGTAGAAACAATCAAGTTAGCATTATGGTTATTTTTTTTACAAAGTAAATGGGTTCTAAAAAATGTATGATTAACAAAAGGTGCTTTTTAAATATATTAGATCAGGTTGAACCAATTCAGTCAAAATTTTATCGTCATATGTGGATATTCGCATTACAAAATGTAGTTTTATCTTCTATTAACAAAACGTGCTTTTTATACCCTTTACCACAAAAATGGTAAAAGGGTATATATAGGTTTGTCATTCCGTTTGTAATTTCTATAATATCAATAAGCGACCCATAAAATATATATATTCTGGATCCTTATGCATAGGGAAGACGAATAAGCGATGTCCGTCTGTCCGTCTGTCCGTCTGTCCGTCTGTCTGTCTGTCTGTCTGTCCGTCTGTCTGTACGTGAAATCGGTTTTCCGAAGCTCCCAGAAAAGCTAGAGACTTCGTTCTTGGACTGGTGTGTCAGAAATTTTCCAAAATAGATTGGTATTGAAATTCAGCAAAATCGAGCAGACGATTGCAGAGCTGGGAAACTTAAACTTAATTTTGCCATATAAAAGTAACTACCGAAAACAAATTTTTATTTTTTTTTAATAAATAAACTTATTTTACACTTCAGTACGACTAAAATTGGAATTTTAAATTAAAAAAATAAAAAAAAAATAAAAAGACGTTTCCAGGGTTGGAAAACTTTAACTTTTTGTGTTATGTAACATTAACTATGTCTAAAACTATATTAGTATTTTCTCGAGAACCGTAAGAGCTACAGACCTGAAATTTGGACACAGTGTGTAGACCCTTGGCCGCTACAACAACAAATACATGAGAATTGGAAATTAAAGGGTGTTCCAAAACGAGCAACGAAAAATTTTAAAATCCCATGTAATATACATATAATTGTATGTATGTATGTATATGCACTTGAAATTTGTAAAGTTAGTGCATTTTTTTACAGACTACAGCAATTAACACTAAAATTTAAAAAATTTTAATTAAAGGGTGTATCATCAGTTAATGTAATTTCGACTATGTAATTTTGATAAATTGCTGTATCTTGGAAACCGTAAGAGCAAAACTCTTGAAATTTTCAAAAACGGTAAAACTGAAAAAAACAAAAAATTATAAAATCGCCAAACCGAAAAAAATCGCCAAAAACAAAAAAAAATCGCCAAAACGAAAAAAAGCACCAAATTAAAAAAAATTTATAAGATTAAAATAAATCGCATAAAACGGAAAAATTGCTAAAATGAAAAAAAAAAATCGACAAAATGAAAGAAAATCGCCAAAATGAAAAAAATCGCCAAAATGAAAAAAATCGCCAAAACGAAAAAAAACCTAATAAACAGAAAAAAATCGCCAAAATGAAAAAAAATCGCCAAAGTGAAAAAAATTGCCAAACGCAAAAACACCCAAAAAAACAAAAAAAAAAAATCGCCAAAACGAAAAAAAGCACCAAAACGAAAAAAAATTTATAAGACTAAAATAAATCGCATAAAACGGAAAAATTGCTAAAATGAAAAAAAAAATCGACAAAATGAAAGAAAATCGCCAAAATGAAAAAAATCGCCAAAATGAAAAAAATCGCCAAAACGAAAAAAAACCTAAAAAACAGAAAAAATCGCCAAAATGATAAAAAAAATCGCCAAAACGAAAAAACGCCCAAAAAAACAGAAATAATCGCTAAAATGAAAAAAAATCGCCAAAACGAAAAAAATCCAAAAAAACACAAAGAAATCGCCTAAATAAAAAACCCAAAAACAGAAAAAAATCGCCAAAATTAAAAAAAAATTGTAAAAATGAGAAAAATCTCCAAAATGAAAACAAACCTCCAAAAACAGAAAAAATTGCCAAAACGAGAAAAAAGCGACAAAACTGAAAAAATCGTTTAAACTGAAAAAAAAAACTTCAAAAAAGCAAAAAAGCCTACCTATCGTGCGCGATTCAAAGTCGCACTTTACTGAATTTTTTAATACTAAAGGAATTAAATGAAACTAAGTTTTTCCTTATTTCGTTTTTGCTTTGTTCACTTAACATATTTTATGTATTTTTTACAGAACTAGATTGGTATCAATAATCAGAAAAATCCAAAATTATCACTCCAGGGTTGAAAAACTCACACTTTTTGTGTTATGTAAAATTAAATAGGTCTAAAAATTTTTTTCTTTTTCTTTATAAATTGAATATATTTTGTGCTTCTGAAAGAAAAGTTTGTCGTATGAAATTTCAAAAATGAAAATTACAGCTCCAAAGATGGAAACTTTAAAAAAATGATAAATTTTTTCACAAAACAAATATGTATGTATGTGTCTGTATACTATATATATGTACGTACGTTGGTAAAGGGTATATAAGATTCGGCACAGCCGAATATAGCACTCTTACTTGTTTATTATTTTTTTGACAAAAGGTGCTTTTTTACTTTTTTTCCTTTACAAAAGATGTTATTTTGCTTTATTTTCTGCAAAAGATGCTTTTTCCGAAATAAAAATGGAATTATATCAAACATCCTTAACATTTAATGGGCTGACTTATGACAGTTAGATGTTCTTGCAGTTTTTTAAAGGGGCGTAAAAAAATAAATCTCGATTTCTCAAAAATTTGAAATGAGCAAAAAAGCACCTTTTGTTCTGCGGCTCCTCATATAAATTATACTTTACATTTTTATTATTTTATACATTTTTTTTTACAAAGATAAATTTTAACTTGTTTGTGCTGATATACTTGTTCAAAAGCTTTTGCTATTCCCTATTTTTCTACCAAACTAGTAAACATTATGATTCAGAGAAATTAAATTGAATTTAATCTTAAAGCAGCAAATAACTGTGGGCTAAGTAAAAAAAAAAAAAAACAGAACACTACTTTAATACATTCAAATATTTATCATAACCACTAATCCCATATGACATTTGATATGAATCTTTACTAATGCAGATAATTTGTAAAATTGGAGAAAACAAACAACAATTCCGAAAAATAATTATAACTTGGCATGACATTATTTATTTGCAATTTGTTTTTTGCGGTCGCTTTGACTATTTTTCATACAACGTGTCTTTAACCTTAAATAAACAATTAATACAGATACAAATAACCAAAAATTAAACAAATAAGAAAAATTCACAGAAACACACACACACAAACTTACAATTTACACATGAGAAAATAATAAACAGATGTCTACGTCATTTGTACAAATAAAAATTTTACATATAAAAGTATGAAGATAAATCTCAATTAATTTATCACACACTGGTTAGACAAACAAAACATTATTATCTTTTATTTTATGTTATTTTATTTTTTGCAATTACAGTACAAACATTTTGAAAATTCTTTGAATTCGAACAGATATGTATATTTGGTATCTTTATGAGACATGTAATTGACAAGTATAGGCAAATAAAATAATTTGTTGGCAATATACTTGATGGGTTTTGTTTTAATGCCACATATATTTTAAGTGAATTGATTTGAGATGGAATTTTAAAAATAATTTTTATGTAACTTATGGGTAAAAGTAGATGGCAATTGATACGGTTGACTTTGTAGTTCGAAACGAAAGAAAATGTTTTCGAATCTCTGTATAAATAATGTGAAGATTCAAAAGCATGTTCTTTCGTTTCGACTCCCTGCAGTATAATACTTTTTAGAAAAATTTTACTGATATGGCATTAACAGCTGCTCGAAATATAGTAGATTTCAATGAAAATCTTTATCTAAATATTAGGGTGATCGACTCGGTTTTCCAAGCGGTTTTAAAAGCCGGTTTTTTTTCACAATGCATTTGTCGGTTTTTTCAAAAAGTTGATTTTTCGTATTTCGAATAGTTCGGTTTTTTTATAATTTAATAACCGACTGAGTCGCATACTTTTCGAATTGTATATTTTGCAATAAAATTAGTTTTTACTATGTTAAAACTTAGACCAACGTGTTCTTTTCATTTTCCTAAGTATTTTTTTTTCAGTAAAAGTTCTAAGTGGTTTTGGAGCATGGCAACACTTAATGAAACATGAAATTAAGCGAAATTATTTTATGAGGTGGTCGCAGAGGCACATTAAATTGGCCTTATGGTGTACAATGGATGTCAAAAGCCATTTGCAAAAAGTGTTTTTTTAGTTTTGTTGACATTTTGCTTCATCGATATCTATATACATACACTGAGAAAACAGTGCCTAATAAATACCTCATAAAATAACACAAAATTTATAAGATATTTTCAATAAGGAAATCTTATTAATTTAATAAGGAAACCCTCTTTGAAAAAATCAAGAAGAAATCTTGTAGTTTTTATTAGGTTATCATATAGATTTTTTCAAAAAGGTTTTCTTCTTGTTCTTACTAGGTGATCTGATAAAAAATAAAAAAAAATTGTGTCTTTATTCTCTGTACTTATGTATTTTCATTTAAATTCTATACCATATATGTACATATGTATGTATGTATGTAGTATATTGCAGATTTTATTTATTTATACATACATACATACATACAAGAAATCTTATTATTCACAACTTTTTCACAACTTTTTTTACTCAATTTCCATAGAGAAAAACTTCTTGATTCTATTAGGTTTTCTTATAAATTGTAAACTAAAGGGATTTCTTATTGATTTTATTAGGTTACCTTATTAATTTTTTTAAAAAGGTTTTCTTCTTGATTTTATTAGGTTACCTTAATGATTTTTTCAATAAGGTTTTCTTCTTTCTATATGATTATGTGTAAAGCACCTTATTGATTTTTTTAATAAGGAAATCTTCTTGATTTTATGAGGTGTGTTGTTATTTCATATCTATCATGATCTTTTTAATTTTTGTATAATAATGTTTGCACAATAATTTCAATGGCTATTCTGGCTGCTTATAAGTACAGAGAATAAAGACGCAATTTTTTTTATTTTTTTATTGGAAAAATCAATAAGATAACCTCATAAAAACTACAAGATTTCTTCTTGATTTTTTCAAAAAGGTTTTCTCTATGAAATTAATAAGATTTCCTTATTGAAAAAAAACCATAGAGATTTCATATTAATTATGTTTTATTTTATGAGGTATTTAGTAGGCACCATTTTTCCTGTGTACGAGTTTTTCTAACAACCTTAGGCCGGGTTTACATCTGTGTGCCATTTGCCACACAAGCATGAAAAAAGCGTAACCACTAATTACTAATGAAAAACTGTTTGATTCAGCACGTATTTATTAAGTTAAACAGTTTCATACATAACTATTAGACAATTTTATAGAATCCAACATGATTGAAAATAGTTTAAATCAATAAATAAATGTCTGAGTCAAACAGTTTTTTATTAGTAATTAGTGGTTACGCTTTCTTTGGCACATGGCATACAAGAAATGCCAGATGTAAACTCAGCTTTAGAAATGAAAATACCTCTGCATTAACACTTGTATTATATCCTGTGCTTTATATAGGAAGTGATTTAATATGAACTTTACTAGTATTTGCAACAAAAAATTATAATTTCTATATTTTAAAATTATCTTTTGAATATATACATACATACTATACATTTTGCTTAACAAAAAAATAAAATATTTGCTTAAGTTGAATTTTTGCTTTCAATTTGCGTTACGAGAAATTTGTATTATTTCTTATACTCGTCCAGCAATGAGTTCATTTGCAAAAGATGATTTGTTATTTCAGCGCAAATTAATTTCTATACATACAGAAACAAAAAGTCTTTTAAATACAAAATAAAACAAAACAAAAAAAAATATTTCTCCGTCAGACCTTTCATACAACGTTTTAGGTTGTTGCCTTATGGCACAATCTTTTATTTTTTATTTTGTTTATTAATTTTATTATTTTTACAAAAAAAAAAGTTTACAAATTCCCCCTCATTCATATTAAATATTTTATTCTGTTTGATAATTTTTCGTTTAGTGGTTGGTCTCGCTTTGATGCCGCATTTTTTTAAAGGCTGCAGTAGAAAACGGGCTGGCAATGAATTTTACAGCCACCAACGCTTGAGAAAAATTGAATTGGCTAAAAGAAAATTTTTTCTAAATATTTGATAGACCAAACGATTACGTCGTCCGGTCGGTTAGTTAGTTTAATATAAGTCCGTCATTTATTTGGTTGAATGAGAGTATGAGTGAATTATGAAGTGTTCCAAGAATAAAAAGAAATAATAAAAATTAAAAATAAAATATATAAAGTGAAATATATATATTTTTCTTTATTATGTATTAAATACGAAATGTTGAATGTTGTTTGTGTTTAAGCAACTGATAATAAAGCGTGAAATTATAACGAAAAATAAGTTGAAAAGCAGTTGTCTAACAACAAAATCAATAATCATAAAAAAGTAACAAAAGTTTACAACATAAAAAATATATACATATATTTTTTCAAAATAAATTTTTTTTTCACCAAATTATATGTACATACACAGTATGTGTATATTTTTATATAAACAAAATTTTTTAAAACCCCCAGAAAAATTATTAAAAAAAAAACAGCAATAATATAAAACAAATTAAAAACATGTCATTGCTATAATATTTATTTTATGACAGTGTTAATACTAAAAGTAGAAGGCCTTATTACTCAATAAATTTGAAATATTTATATAAATTTAGTGTCATTTTGAATTTTAAATGAAAAGCTTGAGAAGTGTGCGTCAGCAACATGGAAACCCCGAACGAACTAGAAGTACAAAACGTTCCGAAAAATATTCCAAGTATGTTGTTTCTATTAAATATAAATTACTTTTCATATAGAAAACATACATGCATACATACATATGTACATATGTATAGCTTTATATTTACGAAAATAATATAATATAATATGTGGTAAATCTTATTAATTTTATCAAGAAGAAAACCACATAAAATCAAGAAGAAATCTTATTATTCACAACTTTTTTTACTCAATTTTCGTTATTTTTGGCACCAAAAAAAAGCAATCCATAGAGAAAAACTTCTTGATTCTATTAGGTTTTCTTATAAATTGTAAACTATAGGGATTTCTAATTGATTTTATTAGGTTGCCTTCTTGATTTTATTAAAAAGGTTTTCTTCTTGATTTTATTAGGTTGCCTTATTGAGTTTTTGAATAAGGTTTTATTCTTGATTTTAGTAGGTTCCTATATGAGTATGTGTAAAGCATCTTATTGATTTTTTTAATAAGGAAATCTTCTTGATTTTATGAGGTGTCTTGTTATTTCATATCTATAAATAGACATAGAGACAATTTTTTCATGATCTTTTTAATTTTTGTATAAGAATGTTTGCACAATAATTTCAATGGTTATTCAGGCTGCTTGTTAGCATGTTGGGTAGAGTGCTTGTCTATCAGGTAGAAGTTTACTAGTTCAATACTTGGTGACTAAGTTAGTTAAGAATATAACATAATGTGTATGTATGTATGTATATATAAGTAAATAACATCTACAACATACTACATACATACATTTATATGTATATGGTATAGAATTTAAATGAAAATGCACAAGTACACAGAATAAAGATGCAATTTTTTTTTATTTTTTTATTGAAAAAATCAATAAGATAACCTCATAAAAACTACAAGATTTCTTCTTGATTTTTTCAAAAAGGGTTTCTCTTCATAAGATTTCCTTATCGAAAAAAAAACCATAGAGATTTCTTATTAATTTTGTTATATCTTATGAGGTATTTAGTAAGCACTGTTTTCTCTGTGATTAGTTTTCATGTAACCGGATGGTGTCAAGCACATCAAAGAATAATGGAAAAAAATTCACAATACTTGAATTTAGTATAATGGTAGAAACACAACTGGAACGAACGACGAATATTTCGGTGCGAACTTTCGTCATAAAAAATAAAACACATTTGCGCATATGAAAATGAACACAACAGCACTGTATAACGAAATTCGTCGTGTGTGACGAACTCTGAGATAGGTTTATTTCTATTTTGTACGCCGACGAACGACGAAAAAACAATTTTCTATCTATCACTCTTTGCATTCACAATTACCAACTTTATCAATTATGACAGCAGAATTCGTGTGAAGCACAACGACGAATTTGCTCAGCGAATTCTTATCGACGAATTCCTCAACGTGAACGAAGTTTGTCGTTCGTCCCAATTGTGTTTATAGCATAACAGTGATTTGCATGTCCAAAAATAAACATTTACAAGAGTTATGTTTTTCAGTGGAACAGCACTAATATATTCTCACCTTTAAGTATTTCCTCTTTTCGGTGACTACTGCTCTATACCATAGATCTTCAAAATTGCGCACGCGTGCTAGTGCTCTCACAATAATGAAGAGAGCAATAAGAGATAATATGTATTTTTATTTCATGCTAGGAACACAATTGGGACGAACGACGAATTTCGTTCACGTTAACGAATTCATCGATAAGAATTCGCTGAGTAAATTCGTCGTATGAAGCACAATAACGACGAATTTACTCACCGAATTCTGCTGTCATAAATGATAAAGTTTGTTATTGTGTATGCAAAGAGAGAGAGAGAGAGAGAAAATTGCTTTGTCGTCATTCGTCGGCGTACTACTTAGAAATAAACCTATCTCAGAGTTCGTCACACACGACGAATTTCGTTCTACGGTGGTGTTGTGTTCATTTTCATATGCTCAAATGTGTTTTATGTTTTATGACGAAAGTTCGCCCCGAAATATTCCTCGTTCGTCCCGATTGTGTTTCTAGCATAATATGTACTCAATTATTACTACAACCAGGGCTACCACTTTAATCTGAGACTATTCATATTTGCCGATTGTGTAGTCGCATTGTACTAGACAACAATGAATGCTTTTTAAATTTGTTTAATTTAAGGTTTTTTATTTTTGAGAGCTTGGCTAATCATATCTGAAACTAAGTTATTATATACTATTTAAAATACATGAAATGTGCATTAATCATTTTTTGAACACGAGAAATTGACTCGAATTGGAGTTTTACAAATATATTACAAATATGTCTTGGCAACCCTGGTATAAGCAGAGAAAAATATATTACGCTCAAAAACGAAGCACCAACACAAACATAAGTGTGAATGTATATGTGTGGGGGGATCAATGCTCTATACTCATCTCCTGAGCTGTTTTGACTTCTCTGCTTCTCTCCGCTTCTGTTCTGATTCTGTTACTCTCATTTTCTATTCCTTCATATAATGACCTCTGCCAAATTTTGCAGGAATAAAATTAATAAAAGTATGGACCCTTTTCAAAACGATTTATTGTTTCATTAGAAGGACTTAAGTCTTATGGAAATTACGAGTGCATTTGCTGGAGTACGAAAACTTTTTAAAACAAGTTTTGATAGACGTAAAGCCCCATCAGTTATTTTGAAAATAGGACCAAACAAAAGCTTTACCCTCTCAGACAAAAGATAAATTAAAATCGTATACAAATACTGAATAGATATGCTCCTTATTTTATAAAGTCACTTAAAAAGGGAGGAAATGTGTATAAATTTTTTATACATAAGCACTGTTGTGTCCATTGAATTTTGTGTTTGTCTAAATTAATTTTAAATTGAATTGCGTTTTTCTTTTTTTTTTTCATTAACACAAATGTTCATTTAGTTTTAAATTTATTTATTTGCATTTGTTTAAATTTGCTTTCACACCTCTTCATAATAATGAATTTCGTTCAATATTTATATATATATTTTTAATGCCTTATTTATTATAAAACTAATTAAAGGGGTGATAAATATATGATGCTGTTGTGCTGATATACACATATGTGTGTTTATATACATAGCGCGCACTAATGTGCAGTTTCTATAAGTCGCGCAGACGACTCGTCTAGAAAATTTGTATGAAAATTACTAAAAAATATGTGTGCTTTCCATATAAATTTTATACTCAAGTCGTCCGTCTCGATTGTAGAAACAGGTGGTAAATCATAAAGAGTCACAACTGAAAAAGTTTCAGATACTGAGTAGTGGCAAACAACTGTTGATACTATATACATATGACGCAAATTTGTAATATAAAAACAAGCATAACGAAAACAGCTAGTTGTTCCGTTCAACTATGTGTTAGTCAGAATATTTACAACTAACTTTGGTGTTATTTGTTCATTAATAATTATCACATGTAATTTGGCTTAAAAAGCGATACGAACTTTAGCCTGTTTAAATTATAATAAACGGTATTTTATATTTTTCAAGAAGACTGTATTGCAAAAAAATTGTTGCCGTCCCTATAAATCTATTCAATTAACTTTTTAATGAAAAAACAAAAGTACTTCGATTATTTTGAGTTGTGACAATTGATGAATTAGTGTGCGATATGTATATTGGCGTGGCCGTTAGTTGTATGGAGAATTTTTTTGGATTTTTTATATTATCTCCCCCCGAAATCGGTTCAGTTGTATGTAAAAAAAATTTAAAAAATTTCATAGCGATAAGTTGCGTTTTAAAGGGTGCGTCCTGCCCTTAAAGTTGGCCCTCAAGCCAACTTTTGTTGTTTTGTTTGTTTTTCTTTTGTTTTAGTTTTTTTTGACTATATGTATTTGTATGAAATAATTTAATAGATATAAGCTCTCATTGCACATGCTTAATATAAATAATTTCCATATAAATATAATTTTGTTGTATAAAATTTTTGTTATTTTGTTGGTTATTGTCTTCATTATTTTCTAAAATATTAATTTTAGCAAAAAACTTTCTTTCAGACTAATATTGTGGACTAGAAGAGCTAAACTATTGCCATGTATGGTATTCGTGTAAAATGATTTTTTAAAAAGATAGTCTGTCATATGCAGATAAATTACATTGAATACATGGGTTTGAAGACAACTTTAAGGGGTGGGTACATCCCCTAAAACACAACTTATCTCTATGAAATTTTTTTTGTATTTTTTTTCATAAAACTGAATCTATTTGGGGGAGAGAATTTAAGAAATCAAAAAAAAAATATTAATTTTAGGGTGGTCTAATGCAATTTTTAAGTTAATAATGCGGAATTAAGTTGTTATCTTAATTTTGTATTTTAAAGTTAATTCCTTTACCGAAAAACAAATTATTTGTTGTTGGTTAAGCACACCTAGATATATTTCATAGTAGTTCAAAAAATACTTTAGTAGATTTCAAGCACAATTAATGCCCTAATTCTGTTCGACGAATGTATCGTCTTGTCTATGGACGAAAAAAAGAAGCAGTTTTGATTCTTTAAAACGATTATTATTTTTTGTCTATGGTAGAAGGTTCGTGTATTTACTTTATGATTTTGTTCCAAACATTATATCCAACACATAGTTTTCATATATTTTTCAAACTATTGTATAATAATTTAATTGAATTTTTATGTTTTAAAAACATGGCAATAATATTTATATTTTTCATTATCAAAGACAACAACCATTTTTGAAGAAAATAATTTAGAGACTTCAAAGGCAAGAACTCAGAAGCATTTTCAAACAAAAACGTCCTAAATCTTCTTACTGAATTAGGGCATAAGTTTGTCTTGCTTGAGCAGCAACAAAATTCATCTAAATGTGTTCAACCAACAATAAATAATTTTTAAAATACGTATTAATTTTGACACGCTTTAAATAAAAATCAAATATTAAAGTATTGCTTTACTTAAAAAATCATTAAAATCTATCTTTATTGACTAAAGTTTCAAGTAGTGAAATAGTGTTGATACATTGTGATTTTAAGTTTTGCCGCCACTGGGAATCAGTGTATTCAATTATATATTCCTTTTTTGTCAAAAATATAAATTTTAAAACTCTGTTTATAAATATTTTAATCGGAATTTAGCAGATTTCAATTAAAATCTTTATTAAAAGCTATACTGTCTGCACCAAGTTTTTTATATATATATATCACGGTTTCTTATCCCAGACAAAATATATCAAATGAAATTTGTCTTAAACTACAACCAATATAGCTAATGCACACAGCCTTTTATGTACAAAGATATACTTTTTAGTACAATTTTGAAAAACACCATAGTTGCATCACTGAGTTCTATTAGAAACTAAAGGTTCACTCAGACTATTATACTTTGTATTAATACATGTCAAAAATTCAAATAATACTTGCAAGTGCAATATTGTGAATGCAAAATGTCATAACAAATGGTAAATAATACGATCAAAATTTGACATCCCATAATACTTGACCATTTTTTGAAAACTTTCTAAACGATAATACTTTTCATTTGATCATAGTTGCATTATTACAAAATCCAAACTAACAAGTCGTCTGTTTCGACGCCGATACCGTGCCGTCGTTTATGGTATATGTCTTTGTCTTAAACCGTGTATAAATATTGAATATGCTCATCGTTTTGAATAATTCTTCGTGTAAGGCATGTCTGAAAGCTAACGAAGCTATCATAATTTCTTTTTCTTTATCTTATTTAAATCAACTATTTTAACCGCCGTTTATTTTCAAAAGCCGGCACGACCACAGCGTACATGAAACTGCTTTGCCGCCGGAAGTCAACGATTAATGTAGGCATGTTAATCCTCAACAGCTGTTTGCTTTATACTTGTGTTTTTAATATAATATGAGGTGTGATGGTGTGAACATGAAATGTCGTTCGTTCTAGATTTCACTCAAATGTAAACGCAATATAACTTAATATAATATTTTATAATAGGGCATTTATAGCCGGGCAAAATTAAGCAGATTTCATTTAAATCTTTACCATTTAATGGATGTTTTTTTTTTACATTAATAAAGTTCTTTTTATCAAAAACAAAACCCATTAACTCAAAATTTTCGGGAAACTACAACCAAACCACTGCACTCACACAAGGTTGAAAAGAAACTCGCGGCTGCTTCACTAAGTCCTAGTAGATTTAAAGTAGATTTTGACAAAGTTTAGTGGTCAAGTAGATTTTGTTTTGCATGGGGAATCTGCTAGATTTTTCCCGCAATCTCGTAAGTACTACGTTTTATTCAAATCTAAACCCATTTTAATGCTATTTTATAGTTTTTTTTTTGAGTGTTTCCAATTAGCTGGACTTACAGAAAATATGTTGAAATTTTTCAATTAAATTACAAGTACATGAAGAATAAGAAAATACATTTCTTTAAAAATACGACTCTAAAAGCCAGTTGTATGAATTTTTTGCACAGTGGAAAATACCAAATGGTGAAGTAAAATAAATTGAAACGCATTTTTGAGCTATGACGTGAGTATGTGTACAAGCAAATCACTCAAAAAAAATTTTTTTTTTTCTAAATTTTTGCCAATTTCTCATAATTCGTTAATGGTTTTTAAAATACGTATTTGTAAAAATTATTTTTCAAGCTTTTTTTTTGCCTCCTCAATTTTAACTTAAGAACGTTTTCTAGTTTCTAGTAAATGTTGAAATTTTCCATTAATTTAAATGCTTTTAGCTATAGAATATTGATAAAAAAAATGGAAACTTAGTTGTCAAAAAAAAAAAAAAACAAAGGTAAGAAAATAGCAAATACAACAAAATGTATTTCTTTCGAATCGAGATCCCGCTTTTACTTTAAATAGTCTTTGACTTACCTATAAATTTGCCACATGTTCTGTAAAACAAAATGTTTTTTTTAATTAATTTATGAGTTGATAGAAAAAGATACACAAACGTTCACATGTATCGGTATTTATGCTGCTTTGTTGCTGAAATCAGAAATTTATGGAAAAAATTAGTATAAAATAAATATATGCTCTAGTATTGATCACAAGGTACACAAATTAGTTTATTTACAACATTCAGACCAAAAACAAACATAATTTCTGTTAGCTAAGGTCGCCTAAGAAAAAAAAAAATATAAAAATATATTTAAAATTAAAATCAAAGTTGAGCAATTCACAACTGGAAATCATGTTTTTAGATCTGGGCAGACATTGGAGTCGTCATTATCCAAGAAGGCAAAATTATAATTATAATTCATTAAATTTTAAATAAATTATTTTTGTATGTTAATATATAATTTGTTATTTTATGTTTTTTTTTTTAATTTATAGATTGGATCGAAAGTCATCGCGTGGCATGATCTATGAAAATGAAGAATTAAGACTGCGTACCATCAACATTAATGCTGAGGTAGAAAGAGGTAAGTTTATCAATGTTTAATATTACAATTGTTTTTCACTTCATAAAATGACACGGCAATAAAGAAAATAAACAATTGTTTGATGTGGGTATCGCATTTTGGCCTTAGGCCAAATATTTATTATCATTCTATTTAAATGCATTTATCTGCTTGTATATATCTTGCAAATCAATTACAATATGTTTTATGAATTCGTTGAAAGCAAGTTCAATAATTCTCAGCGTTTTAGTTAAATTGAAGGAAATTGCAACATAGTTGTTTGTTTTGCCACAAGTGCTTTTGTTAATATTTATCCAAATTGAATTTAAAAATATTTATAATATTTTAATTTTACTCTTCTTTGGTGAAGAGTTCAAACAGTGATAGTCATCTGAAATATTTTGAAAAAACAAATATTATTTTATAAAAGAAATTTAATTTTTAAATAAAAAAAAATATTTAAAGTGATATAAGGAACCGCAAGAATGTACATACATATACAGTACAGACTCGGTTAACGCAACCAATAGAAATATTGGGCTGTTGCGAAAACTGAGTTTTTTGCGAAAACCCAGTAAAAATGTCTTTGCATATTTTCCAATAAAAAGATTTTTTTAAACCAACTAAAAGGTTTATTAAATAATTCTTGCTGCCAAAAAAACCGACTTCAATGCAAAGATCCAATAGAAGAAGATAAGAAAAAGTACAAAAAAAAGTAAAAATCAGAGCTCAGGGTGCGTGTTAAGTCTTGTTAAAATCAGTAAAGTAGAACCATTTAAAATAAAATATTTAATTTTAATGGGCGTAACTCCGCCCATTTTTTAAAATGGAAGATTGCGTCTATTTTAAAGCTCAAGGTGTGTGGTAAGTTTCGTGAAAATCGGTTAAGTAGAACTGCGTGAAATATTATAATAAAATTTAATGGGCGTAATCCCGCCCATTCTGTCAACTTTCAAATTGTGTTATTACAAGAACCAAAGGTGTTTTATAGGTTTCGCAGCAAACAAATAAGTAGAATATCATACAATTAAATAATAAAAAAAAATTGTGGGCGTGTTCGCGTCATTTTTTTACAATGATATCAATGGGAAGCTATACCTACGGAGACAAAAATTAATTTTTACAATCGGTCTAAAATGTACCGAGTTATGAAGTAAGACCTACCAAAAATATAGACGAATTGTTAACTTCCTCCTTTTTTTGAAGTCGGTAAAAAATTAAAGAAATCTTGTCACTACAGTCACTTTTTTTAATCTAACTGTAACAACCACTCACAAGCAAATAATTTTTAAAACTACGTTGGTTCAAAAAACAGAAGCACCACTCATTCCTAGAATAATGGTAAATCAAAAGGATTTTTGTATTTAAGCATAAGATTTCATGTGCAAAAGTTATATAGTTTTGAAGTTATTAAGAAATAACAAAAATTAAAAAAAAAAGATAAGTCGCACGCCATAGTGCTATAACTTCCTGAAAAAACACACAAATTACGTGAGATTTCTAAGTGGTATTTTCAAATATGCAAATTATGGAGATGCCATTAACTCAAAATCAACTTATCTCGACTTAAGCGCTTTTTCCTTTTTGCCACAGAAATATCGAAAATATTTTTAATTTTTTTTTTCGTTGTTTATTGAGCGTTTACATCTGAACGATGTGTAAACCAAGCTTATATCGTCACTAGAATTTGTTTAAATCTGCTTAATTTTTTAGTTTTATTTTTTTTTTGTTTTCGCTTTGTTCTCGTAAATGTAACGAACATTATTATTTTAATATTTTTTTTTTGTTACTTTCAGGCCAGACAGACATTAAACGTTTGCGCAAAGAAAATGAGCAGCTGCGACGTGAAATTTGGACATTACGAGATGAATGTGATCGCCTTAACAAAAGAGTTAAGGCAAAGTTCATAGAACACGAACAGGGGGTGTATAGTGTTAGATGCAGTGGTGGTAACGGATGTCCTTGCCAGTACAATGATACTGGTGACGGCTGTGAAGGTGTACAAAGTAGATGCAATAGTGAGGTTAGTATTTACACACTTTATTTTAAATAAAGTTAATCTTAACTATTTTTTTTTCTTCTTCTAAACGTATATTATTAAAGGATTCCGATTCCTGTGGCTCTTGCTGCTGCCAGGAAGAACATGTTACCCCTTGCACTGAGGAGTGCTGTAATGAAGTTACAAAATTAAGTAACTCTACGGAAGATGTACAAGAAGAATCTTCAACAGCAGTTGCTACAAATGATGCTTCGCTGACAGCAGCTGCAGAATCTTCGACAACTAATGCAGGCAAATTAACAAATTTTGATCATTTATCAGTGGTATCAGAAGAAACGCTAAGTAATAGTGAGGTGCTTTCAGCTCAGCAAACTGAAAATTTATTAAGCTGTAACACGGATATTGGTAGCTCTCAGGCAACTTTACCTAGTTTAGTAGGCCCACTGACGCCGCTTACTCCCGTAGAACTGGTCGCAAATGAGTTGAATGACTTACAGTCTGCTGTGCCGCCTTTATCCTACTTTGAAAATATTTTGCAACAGCACATGAGTGCAAGCTATGGTAAACTATTGTGATGTAGTAAAAGCAGTTTTGAGTTATTTCAATATTTATTTTCAGTTAGTACTCCGGAAAGCTCGTCTACAACAAACTCGGGAAAAACTATTATCAAGCAAACGAATGGCTGGGACTACAAACTAGAATCCCCGTTTGCTCAAAAACAACACCCAGATAGTTCGATATCACCCATTATGACAAAACGCTTACCTGCACAAACTTTAACTACATTTGTACCTACCACAACTGCGGCATCAGCTTCTACTGCCAATATAACAGTCCCGAATGGAAAACCAACATTGCCAAAGAAACCTACCGATCTTAGTATAAATAGTCAACATTATCCCCTTGTAGAAACTGTTCCTATAAAGACGGCGAGAGCCGCAACTAATTGTAATAGTGATGACAATGGCAACACAACACATAAACACTTTTTCTCTCCCATCAAGCCAAAATTGAAAATAAATACAGCCTTAGCAAATAAAAAGCGACTACCACCACCCAAGCCTTCGGTAACCGAACCCATAACCCAACACAAATGTGAGCCGCCCGATATTTATGTGACTAATGCAATGGCAACACCTTATAGGCCACCCAATAAGGCAACAGTGCAACCGCCTCCTGTACCGCAACGTACAACCAGCACATCAACAACACAAGCACAAGCACAAGTAAGTTCTACTCAACATCAAAGAAATCGACTACAGCAACCACATCATCGTAGTAGGCAACATCAAATGCGTCATTATCAGCATCAGCAAATGAATAATGTTGTTGTCACTCATAATGATGATTACTTAATGCCAGTTTTATATACCACTACCACCTCAATAGCTGCTACGCCAACTACTACAACAATAAAAACGCAAGCAGTATTAAACTCTACTAACAACTTATGCACTTGCATGAAAACTAATTTAAAAACTTTTTGCCCTTTACTAAAAGCAACAACAATGACAACAACTGTTTTAACTTCTAATACTTTATGTAATTCTTCAAATCCATTACTAACAACACAAATAGCAACAGCAACATCAATAATAACAACAACAACAACATCACCAGCAATAACAACATTTAGTATGGCATATTTAACATCAACAAAATATCCACCAGCTTGCTTTAAATTTATAAATTCCAATATTAACTTTCGAAAACCTAATGATCCTGTTTATGCAATCGCACAAAATGTTTGCCATAATTTAATCACAGCTTCTGCTGTTACACAACCTTTGATGTCATCCATTGTTAAGTGTTGTATAGCGACACAGCACCAGTTACAGTTGCAACAACACCCGCACCCACACCTAACAGCTGCATCGTCTCCATCAACACTAAAAGGTTTTCATACAACGGCAGCTGTTTTTCTAGCTGATGATGCTGCTGGTGGTGTTGGTGGTGATGGTGGTGGTGGCTTATCACTACCATCTGCACAAACAACAGCCTCATCATTCTCATCATCAATGGCAAAATTATCAAGTGTATCGTCGTGTAGTTTAGCCATAAATTGTTCTTTGAAAAACCCAACAACAACGGCACTGACAACGTCAACCACATCAACAAATTTCATTGTTGTCGATTCCATGTGTCAGGTGAGATTTGGTTTTGGCAGCGGGGAAAATAGAGTTTCAACATTTTATTTATTGATTTTTGAATTTTTGTACATGAATGCTGAACAAGTTTGTTTTAGTTTTGAGCTTATTTATTATTTTCAAAGTATGTTTAGCAATAAGCAATAAGCGTTTAAATTAAGCAGGACTGCGCTGTTATTTAAAATTTTTTTTTTTCGATGCTTAGAAATGATGTATTGAAATATCTTTCTGGAACAAGACAAAAAGTAAAAAAATAAAAATACAGACTACTTGCAACAAGTATATTCGAAGATACTCAAGGGTGTTGCACGCTGCATGAGTTAATGCTTTGAATACAAATCAAATGATAAGCTTTAAGAATCCGATTTTTCTTTTGTAGCAAGAATCAGTCATATCAACATCATTGAGTTTCTGTTATAAATAAATTAGTGTCTGCTTTAACGTATATCGCAGCATCACAACAATTAATCGCCTGCAAACTGTAATAACTAATCAAATTGATACTCAGTGAGTACAGGGCCTAATTAACATAACAGGCGATGAAACGATGCCAGAAAAATTAAAGTATACAATAGAAGAATACAATATCACACATACTTAGGTTTGTGAATAGGCATATTAATCTCCTAAGTGTTACTTCTTATAATATAAATAAAATTTGCACTTGATTTGAAGTATTTTAAATTCAGTGGCAGACAATTATATATATATATATATATATATATAAATGTTAGATGAGGCTCTTAAAATAATATTTACTAACAAGCAACAAGAAAGTTAAAAGCTTGAATTTCGTCCACGTCGACGAATTCGTCGATAGGAGTTCGCTGCGTAAATCCGTCGTGTGAAGCACAACAACGACGAATTTACGCAGCGAACTCCTCTCTTATATTTGATAAAGTTGGTTGTTGTGTGTACTAAGACAGAGAGTGAGAGAGAAAAATTTTTTTTGTCGTTCGTCGGCGTAGAAATTAGAAATAAATCTATCTCAGAATTCGTCACGCCCGACGAATTTCGTTGTACGGCGCTGTTGTGTTCATTTTCATATGCGCACATGTGTTTTATTTTTTATGACGAAAGTTCGCACCGAAAAATTCGTCGTTCGTCCCAGTTGTGTTCCTAGCATTAGTTAGACGTGATATAGCCATAATGCCATAGCCATAAACAAACCAAAATTCAATTGGTTTCTATGGTGAGAGAGAGAGAGAGAGATACTTACCATAACGCCATAACTCTCACCATAGAAACCAATTGAATTTTGGTTTGGTTATGGCTATGCTATTATGGCTATGCCACGTCTAATTTAAGCTTTATACTCGAAATCTCTTCAGAATATAATTCATGAATTCTTTTTTCTATTTCCATAAACATAACAGCGTTTGATGACTTTGCATCACAACAGAAAGTAAAAATTAATTATGGATCTCTTTTGTTAAAAGTAACGTTAAAGGCAGAATTAAGGATCAATTAGCCGACTGTAATGGAATGTAACTGCAACCATAGGAAACAGCAAATGGTTATAGAGATGTAATGTAACGTAACCTACTTTTCATATAAAAATATCGATCAGCTGTTTCCTACGTTGCAGTTACATTACATTTCAGTCGGGTAACTGAGCCTTAAGGCTCAATTAGCCGACTGTAATGGAATGTAATCGCAACCATAGGAAACAGCTGATCGATATTGTTGTGTAAGCAGAATGTAAGAATATGTAGATTACATTCCATTAAAATCGGGTAACTGAGCCTTAAGTTTTAACTTTCTGCTCTGTTACGAATCAGCTGACTCTTTTTTCTTTATAGAAATCTTTCGTAAGTCATTAGTTTTTTGTCTTTTCTGTTTCGGTTCAAGCTGTGAAAATCCAAATTTTTTTTAGCTAATTGTAAGTGACAGCATAAATAAAACAAAGACAGAATTAGTTTTTATTTTCTGTTCTGTTACGAATTAGCTGACTATTTTGCTTATAGAAATCTAATACAAGTCGTTAATTTTTCTGTTTCGTTCTGTTCTGTTCTGTTTCGGTTCAACCTGCGAAAATCAAAAAATTGTTAAGTAATTGTAAGTGACAGCATAAATAAAATAAAAAACATTTTGAAATAAATGCTGATTGTGCTTTTTTAATTTAAAAAATTTGATTTTTAAAAGAAAAACATAAAATTATATTGAAACTTAACAATGGGCGATGCAAAACTCGTCACTTTAGTGGAAAACTGCGACCTTTCTGGTCAGAAAAAGCTGATAAGTTACTTCAGAAAAAGTAAGTACTCAAGTTTAGCAGCAGAACGGTACAACACTGAACAGCAACAGAACGTAAGGACTAATGAAGCTTTTAAGCATTGACAAGTTTTTTTAAATTAACATTTTCCCATATAAAATTCATCAATGTTTAGCTTTGCGTTTTGAAAATTCAGGCTCTTATTTTTATTATTTTTTATTTAATGTTAATAATTTTTAAATGAATTGTGGCCGAGTATTTCAAAATCCAGCACATTTAATCCATTTAACACAACAACATATACGTTTGAGGAAAAACTGCCCATAGCGAAAAAGAAAATGCCCGAAATTTTTTTTTAACAGTAATCATAATATTGCTACTTTAGGCAAATATTCTACCTAATGCTTTTGACTCACAGTTAAAAACTTTTCCATATCGCTTTTCTTGAGAGATTGTTTCATTATTGCTTATGAGATTGTGACTGATATGAAGTAAATATAAAAAAAACAAGTTTAAGGAAAAACTGATTTTTGAAAAAAAAACTGCACGACTACTCGCTCAACTGTTCAAAAAAAAAAAAAACTACAAAGAACAGATAAATCTGTAGATTTGGCAACGCTGACAGCACCAAAAGTATGTTCCACACGATTTCGTGCAAATTCGGACTAATGAGAGTAAAAACAAGCAATTACTCTCTGAATGTGTTAACGTTAAAGGCTCAGTTAGCCGACTGTACTGAAATGTAGCTGCGACGGTAGGAAACAGCTGATCGATATTGCTATGTGAGAAGTAATGTACAAATTATTATATTCCGGTTCATCTCTATTATTATTTTCATTACTTTTAACATAACAACATCGATCACCTGTTTCCTACCGTTCGTTGCAGTTACATTTCATTACAAATTACAGTGAAAAAGGTATAGAACGTATAGACCCATAGTATGCCTTAAGTAGGTTTACTTTCTACTCTTTTAGGCGTCTCATACATGATAGAAAAAAAATCAGCTGTTTTTGATAGCCAAGGATGAATGATTATATTTTACTTTCAATGATTTTTGTGTGGCGGATTTCTCTTTTCTCTTTTTTGCACTAAAAATGTTAAAAAAAGGAAGAAATAAAATTTAGCACTATATTCAATACTAAAATACATTAAAATAAATTTTTAACATAGTTGTGTCATGCACAAAATTCTACTTATCGATTAATTTTATATACTGATTATCACCTCTGTTGTGTTTATTATTATTTTTTTTTGCAAGTGCAATTATTTCGAAATATTCTCATGTTCATATAATAATCTTATTATTTTGCAGACAGATTCAGCTAACCTAGAGTCCATCTTAAATGACATAGAGGCTATTTCGGAAGATATATTAGCCATACAACTAGTAAAGAACAAATCACGTGATAATATTG
The DNA here is from genome assembly GCA_944452675.1 of Tachina lurida. Taxonomy (NCBI): domain Eukaryota; kingdom Metazoa; phylum Arthropoda; class Insecta; order Diptera; family Tachinidae; genus Tachina; species Tachina lurida. The sequence goes on from OX101752.1 coordinate 42,746,363, forward strand.
CAAACAATTCAACAGATGCAATTAATACAACTGAGCAATTGCCTTTGAAGCAGGACAATAAAAATACTAAACCCTACAGGTCTGAAATGAATTTACTGCTTACATATGACGGTGATAATCCTACAATAACACAAGCCGAAACTGCAAGCAATACTGACAATAATGTTATTCCAGAAACAGTGGGTAACACGAACACATTCAGAAGAACCAGATCGTTGGAAAGAGATCACGCCGACAGCCCGTCGCCACATATACCAGATCCGATGCAACCTTTTCCAGAAAATCGTAAATATATAGGCTTTGATCGTATAAACAGGGCAGCTGTTATATTGACTACAACGGAACCCATAGTAGCAGCCACAGCCACACAAACTTCTCCAGTTTTAAACTCACCTTTAGGCCAAAGAGCACAACTGCCTCTGTCACCACTAGTCACCAACGTTAATACGCCAAAGTCTTTAAATATTAAACAATTGCCACCTGCGCCACCAACTAGATCCTATGCGACACCGCTCAGCATTAAGTGTTCCGGTATAGCAAGAAGTAATTCTGCTACAGATTCAAGTACAAATTCTCCAGTTTTGGCTGGGTTACCGCCTAATAAAAGTCAATTATATGCTGCTTTGGCCAATGCTGCCGCTAAGAGATCCCAATTTCGATCTCAGCCCACAAATATGACCAGATCATTAGAAGTGGTAGATACGCCGGATACTGCGTGTGAAGATAATGAAAATACCCCGAGCGATGAAAAGGAGGTGAGAGATATAAATTAGAGTGTAAACATGCTAAATCGAGCTTTTATAACATAGGACATTTTAACGCCGTTCGAAAGAGAAACAGACGTCGCATCGACTGGCTAAAATATTTATTTTAATTCGAAACTCTACAAGTCAAAAAACACTTACAGGGCAATTATGAATAAAATTCCGCCAGAAATTTTTGCCGAACAACAATTCCAACTATTAGCAAAACAAAAAATTTTATGGGAAAAGGGAGAAATTTCTCGGGATATTTTATTCATACTTGCTTTGTTAATTTATTAGGCTTATTAATTTTGTCTCTCCTGTACAATTCGGTTTGAAAGGTTGACACTTTAAGCCGAAGATGTGTAAGTATCTAAGAAGTCAATTCAACTTATTTCAATTAAATATTGGCAGGTAAACATATAATTTGTTTTAATACAGTACAGTTGTGCCAAAACAAACACCGCTTGTGAGGAACTGTCGCTTCTCCCGTTTCTCCAGCTATAAATTAATATTTCTTACACTTCAGTATGCTTATAGCGAGTTTTATCGGGTAGATAGAATTCTTTCTTTCAAGTTGTGTCGAAAGATGTACGTTAATTTATTTACAGTACATATTATTAGCGGGAATATATATTTCCTACAAATAGGCCCAATGGTTTTTAATTTTATTTTTTATGATTGTGTTCGCTTATGCAGACTGATTTCATAAATCGTTTACTTATTTTTCTTATTATATGACATTATTTGAAGATGTACTTAAAGAAAACCACTACCGATTTTTTGCTTAGTCTATGGTGTATTGTCACTCTGCAGGAAATCGAACTGATACAAGACTAGTCACGTGATAGGGACCAGTCCGATTTCTAACAATGGATGTCCTAGGATGTGGTTAATTGATAGTTTGTATTCAACTTGTGACTTGTCACTGAACTATCCCATAAGAACCTATTCGGTGTAGAATAATATAAATTATATGTATATAAATGTCATTCCGACATTTGACTGTAACAATTAAAGCATTTTCTGAAGTCACAGGACGAATTTGATTAAAAAAAACATAAAAATTGAGTCAGTAGACCAATCTATATAAATCAATGTTTAAAGATGATTTCATGTAAATGTTGACCGCGGATATAACTGAAATGGTTCATACTCTGCGTCTAATTTTGGCATACTCTCTCCAACATATCATCCGGTATATCACAAATAAGTTCTTCAATATTGTCTTTCAAAACGTCAATCGTTGCAGGCTTATTCCTATAGACATGAGCCTTAAGGTAACCCAACTAAAAATAGTCTGAAGTCATTAAATCATACGATCTAGGCGGCGAATTTACCGGACCCAAACATGAAATAAACTGTTCACCGAACTCGCTTCTCAATTCGGCCACTGTTTCGCGTGATGTGTGGCATGTGGTACCGTCGTGCTAAAATCATATTAAAACCAAGTCCAGCTCTTCCATTGTGGGCAAAAAAAAAGTAACAGAGGCCCGATTGATGCAAATGGCGCTGAATCGATAACTTACGGTCATCAACAACAGTGGCGGATGCAGCTGCGACATTTTCCTCGTCCGCACTCTGCGTGTTGTTGGTTTAATGTTCCATAATGTAATTTTGGTGCGAAATTTAGTCACAAGATTTTGTATAGCCGCCTCAGAAGGTCGTCCAAACTGACCATAAAATGGAAGAAGTGCACTGTGCACTTTCTTAAAGGGCATGAATTTTGATAAAATGATCAGCAAGCGATGCTCATTTGTCAGTCGATTCATGGTTACATTATAGATCAAACTAAACATGTTTAACATAATTATGATACACGAAAACAGCTGAGTTGACAAAACAGTGTTGCCAGAAAAGAAAGTTGCTAAAAAATCAATTACACTAGCGTTCTCTGTTTCGCCAACATTCTATTAAACCAGACATTGAAGCTGCAGAGCAAAACTTTACATTGGTTTTGGAGAGCGAGTTTTGTTTCATTCAATTTGGAAAAATTCACTGACGCATTGCCAAGAGACTTTCATAAGTTGTATGTTGTATGTATTGCAGTCCACACACATATATGTGCATTTCCATAAAAATTTTTCACCTCCTTTATTGCGCTTATTTATTGGTCTTTTTTTTTGCTAAGCTTATGCTTTCTAAATTCATTGATTTAAATTCTTAAAGAGGATAAACTTAGTCAATAAAGGAGATGAAAAGTTTCTTATGGAAATGCACATATGTATGTATATGGACTGCATATAATTTATATTGAATTCTATATAACACCGCAGTAAAAATATTTTTATCCTGCATACTCTCTTTATTATAATGTACACATATTTTTCAGCCCTAAACCCATTTTTAATATTTTTCAGACATCAGAATATATAAAAAGAAAATCTAGAAGAGTTTCTATCGTTTGTGCGGACACTGACATCCAGGGATCTTCTGAAAAGCCTACGCCAACTGTGCGAACTCAAATTGGTTTTGATCACATGAACAGTGGTAGCTGCACGGACTTAAGTGCAATAATGCTGAATCCGGCATTACGAAACATTAAACAAACTAGCCAGAGTACGCCAAACTCTCCACATTCCTCACGCAAACATGAAAACTCTACGCTAGCAGCAACGCCACAACCACCCCCAATTATCTCAATCACACCTATATCTACACCTCAGCATCAACGTAACAGCTCCAGTACGAGCGGTATGTCCCAACTGTTGATACACAATCATGCCCATAGCAACAGCTATCCAAATGTTATATCGCCATTGGCACAACTACAAAAGGCGCGTAAAAACAGCCAGGACGCAATTAAATCCAGTGCAGCAGAAATTGCCGCTGCTGCCGCAAATGCCATGCGCTCAAAATGCTCACGACGCCATTCTGACAGCACGGTATCGCATGCAAATCAGCGAATAAGTGGTGCCAGTGGTGGCACTAATGGTACTCATCATTATCATCTGCACAGTCACCATCATCGCCAGCACAGCTCATCTTTGGCCAGCAATATAAATCCTCATCACCATTCCCGTCGCGACAGTAATCAGGAGACTGTGGCATCATACTCTGACCGTAACTCGAACAGTTCAGCATCGTCGCGGGAGTCTTCAGCCAGTTTCAGTATGCGCTCGCAAAGGCGTAAATTGTCCGTAAGTTCTCACACTGGTGGCAAAATACCTTGGTGCGGATGTTGGGGCAATGGTTGTTTGTGAATATTTTTATTTACTTATTATTATTTTGTAAATTATTATTTGTATTCTATTACTTGTTAGTAGCATCAGCAAACTCATTTTTTAACACACACATATAAATTACATGTATAAATTATGTACGAAAATTTTGTTAAATAGAAGACCATCCATAACTATTTATGTTTATTGTAAATGTAAATACATCGATAAGATTTTTAAATTAGTTAGTAAATATTTATTTTTATTTAGGTTAACATATTGAATAAATTTAAATAATTGGTTTAATTTAAATGAAAAATAAAACAAAAACAAAAAAAAATTGCAGCGTATACGAATTTATTAGAAAACAAAAACATTTACAATAATTAAAAAAAAATATTTCTAAAAAATAACAAGTAAAAATTATACAAAATAAATAACACAGATACCATTTTTTTATGTTGTTGTTATTTGAGTATTTTAACTGTGTTTGTTTTATCAGAGATAACTTATTTCAATTAACAAAAATTGCAAATGTTTTAATAATAGACACATAATATAATAAATTAAATTCTTTTGTTGAACAAAAAAATAAAATAAAAAATACATAAAATAAAACTAATCAAATTACGCTTTATAAAATATTTCCTTTATTACACTAAAAGAATTTTCGGCATAAATTCTATGAATTGCGACATTAATATAATGAAAAATTCATTAAAATTCAACCAACGTCAAGCTTCGTTGGATTAATGAAACCAGTTTCGTCAACATTATTTTATTGAAAACTTCATCAAATTTATTTAACAGTGTAATTAATGCAGTGCTATAACTTCATGGAAACAATAAAAAATGATTTCATGAAAAGAATGAAATAACTTAAATATAAAGGGGTTTCTTAATAATTAGAAAATATTGTTGTCATAAATCCAATAAAATTCTTCCAATTCCAATTAAATTTTTTCACAATATTCATGAAATTTTCATTGGATTTGTTAAATTATCATTAGATTTGTGGAAAAAATTTTAATGAAATTGTTTCATTAGCAAAATTCTTTCGGTGTACATTAACCAAAAAAACAAACAAAAATAAAAAGGTAGTAACGACTGATTTTGGTAGAGAAGAGAAAAAGATACTCGTATGTCGGTGTTTGGAAAGCATAGTTCTAGAACTAATTAACGTAGAGCCTTTCAGCATTTTGCAGTTTATCAGCGCCAAAACTATATCACTATTTCATTTTAGGTAAACTACGTGCCTAGCACTGTTATTAGAGTTTTTCTTTTCCCGGACTGACTTTTTCATTTCCCGGGAAAGCGGGAACGATTTTTCTGTTTCCCGGGAATTCCCGCCCAGTACAAAACAATACAAAATATTTTTAAATTTAATTTATTTCAACAAAAACAAATTATAATTCATGAGATCGATTAAATAATAACGTTTTATACACACATTATTCAAAAAATAATACCGTTTCCGTTCTTTATATAATAGTAATACATTGATACCAATATTATAAAAAAGAAATTATACGAGTATTATTAAAACAAATATTACAAAATATCTTCCTTATGAAAAAATCATTGTTAAACTTAAAATTGGTTTAACAAACGAATTTTGTATGGCAAAACCAGTTTTAACGCATGCTTTAACCTTAATAATCGTTTTTGCATAAGGGCATATTTCTTTTGAAATAGGACTTTAGTACAGAATAAGCTGTTAATGCTGTTAACCGTACTATATACTAAAGAGAATCCGTAATTATTTGTAATTTTGTTTTATTTCCTTGCTCATTTCTGTTTTTTACTTTTATCAATTGTTGTAGAATTAAATTTTGATCGTCGCGTTATGCTTTTTCCAAATAAATGAATCTAATGTGCAGTTTCCACAATGCAAGCAAGCGACTTGTCTAGAAAAAATATATGAAAAGCACTCAAATTTTTGAGTGATTCCTATACAAATTTTCTAGACAAGTCGCTTGCTTGCATTGTGGAAACTACACATAAGTCTCAGAATGCATGTGTACCAGATGTAAACTCGGCCTTAGTTGTTGTAAAGCTTTAGCTATTGTGATATTGCCATCACCTTATTATTGCACCATCGCATTCATAAAGTGAATAACGACACTCATCAAGGAATGTGTACATACAAATTAAGTTACCATAACAAAATAAAAAATCGCGGGAATTCCCGCACAAATTTCCCGGGATTTCTTTCCCGGAAAATGTGCGTAAAATCCCGTATGAAAAACACTAACTATTATCTAAGAGGAGTACTTTAATGAAATATTAACTCTACTCCCCTGGAGTATATGTTACCATAAAAAAATTTAATAAAGTACCCTTTAGTGTAAACAGCAGAGCTCGCAAAATATGCTCAACCAAATTTCTTTGTGCGGTCTTCTCACTCAAAAGACCTAAAGAAATGAGATTGAATCACTCAGTGTCTGAACAGTAACCCTCTTTTTCTCTTCAATCGTGTTCTCGCTCCCGGGCTATGAGTTGAGCGTAACACCCGAATCGGTCTCTTACTGACCGCATGATACGAACAGGATAGTTCGTTGCTCAGCTACTGAGGGTCAGTAAGTGAGCAAAACAAGCAAAGTGTTTGCAAAAAAGGTCTTTATTTTTATTGTTGCGTTTGCTTTATGATGTTGCCTTAAATAGTTCGTCACAGGCAAAGCATTAAAGAGGAAGGGAGAAGATAGTAATAAATAACAATAAAAATATCTGTAAATCAAACTATTTGTCAACGAAGTGTAGATGTAAAATAAAAGACAGATATGTATGTGTACAACAAAAACAAAACTAATCTTCATGTATGTAAATGTTTACCTATCCACACTCGCAACACACATACATGCTCAAAAGACCGTTTGCGATATTTTACGAAATAAAGGGTCTCGAGTGAACACATGAGCCGACCGATCGAATAAAAACGGTCGTTGGTTGAGCGAAGAGCAAGCCAAAGAAGAACGAACTTTGAGGTTTTTTTCGCGACAGCGTCGCATCGTGTTAGTGGACGAGTGTTTTTTTTCTGACAACAAGCACAAGAGGGACCAATTATTACGAGCTCTGGTTTACAGTTATACCCAAAAATATATTTGTTATGGCATTTATACGTATAAATATATATTTTTTGATCGATTTTTCAATTTCCCGCTATCAAAAATATCAAAAATTCACTAATTTCACCCTGATCTTTGAAAATCGAAATCTTAGCATATATGCACGTTTTGAGGTCAGGGAAATCTATTCTGATTATTTTTACGCTGATGTCCGTATGGATGAATGTATGTATGGACATGTGTGTATGACTGTGCGTGTGTAAACGTGCAAACATTTTAATAACTTAAGGCTGGTACTCTGTTCGAAGTTGTGAAACATTTCCAGTGCCGTTGATTATTTCGCAAGAAAATTTTGACATGTACTAAATGTAGCCCAACTCGCGGTATTTTTTATAAATTTATCGCTTAGTAAGAAACATGACAAACGTTTCGCATGTACTATTGACCACTATCGAGATCGTTGAATCCAATTTGACCAGAAATCGAGTGGCTTTCGATTGCTTAGATTTTCTTACGATGTTGTTGATTGGTAGTTAGATTTACTATTTTCTTTATTTCTTTTGATGAATATATATTTAATTATTTTAATGAAGAAAACATGTGTTTTTTTTTCATTCTATTCAACTTTTGCGAAATTCAATTATTTTTACGAATTCTTATTTCAGTAAAATATTGCTTGATTTTTTGAATTTAGTATTTGAATACATAATAGTGTTTTTTTTCTGGGCATTTATATTTAAATTTTGTTAAAATCAAGCTTTTGATTAAAAAGCTCGTAAAAAATAAAGCTTTAAAAGTTAGGCAGAACAAGTGGAAACTTGTCACATCATGCAGTACTGCACATGACTCATATAATGGGTGTTTTTTATTGAGGTATAGAACTTTAAGTTGGCATCACTTTTTTAACTGGCGGCCATTTTGTCAGCTGTCAAGTGATTAATATTTAGTTTGGTTTGCCATTTCATCATGAACAGGTTGACAAAAGAACAACGCTTGCAAATCGTGCAAATTTATTTCGAAAATAATGGTTCAGTTCGCGAAGTTTACCGCAAGCTCCGTCCATTTTATGGTCGACATAATCGTCAATCAGAGCAATTAATTCGGTTAACCATGGATCGTTTTCGCACTACGTTTACTCTATGTGATAATACGCATCCGCAGAGACGTCGAACAGTGCGCACCGAAGAAACAATTGCCGCTGTAGAGCAAATTGTTGAAGAGGACCCGAATGAATCGATTCGCCACCGTGCACAGCAATTGGAGCTTTGTCCATCAACTTTATGGAAGATTTTGAAGATTTTGAATGTGGATGAGTTGTGGTTCCAACAAGACGGCGCTACATGCCACACAGCGCACGTCACAATCGATTTATTGAAGGAAACATTCGATGAGCGCATAATTTCGCGGAATGGACCTCTCAATTGGCCACCAAGATCGTGTGATTTGACACCATTGGATTATTTTCTTTGGGGATATGTGAAGTCGCTCGTCTACGCCAACAAACCAGAAACGTTAGGGGACTTGGAAGCCAACATTCGTGGCGTTATTGCCAACATACGGCCCCATATGCTCGAAAAAGTGGTTGAAAATTGGACCTGTAGAATTGCGCTATTCGAGCCAGCCGCGGCGGCCACATGCCCGAAATCATATTTAAACATTAATGGCATAAAATTATCCTTCCAATAAAGCCAAATTGATGGACATTAAAACGATTTTCTTGTGTTTTATTTCAATTCGAAGCTCTATACCTCTAAAAAAAAACACCCTGTACAATTAAACACACACACACACTCCATGCAACGCACACCATAAAATCGAACATTTCGAATTTTATTGATTAAAGAACTTTGGAAAAAAAGATGGCTTGAAAAAAAATTTGGCTTTTATACTTTGCAGCATGCAGAAAAACAAACAATAAATTATTCATTAGATATTAGATAATAGTATCATAAAAATAATATATAACCATAAAAATACACACCATAATGTCTAAAACCATAACACCAGCTACATAAAATCAAATGCTAAAAATGCATTAAGGCGCTAGAAAATACAGAAGGAAGTTTTTTGTTTCTAAAGCCAGGACATGATTGTAACTTAGTATGGAAAGTTATAAACTTCAAGAGGCATATATTTTAGTATTCACGTTTTAATACAATATGCTTACATACTCGTATGTACTTTAAATAAGTACATTTTAACTATTAACTACTGCCATAAGCAAGAAAATTAAATAAGTATTTTTATTAGTTTATTTTTGGGTGAATGGAGAAAAAGCTTTTTAATTGCAGCATTTAAATAACAATAAAAATGTGATATTATTAACCACAATAAATATTTTTATGTTTTCCTATACCTCAACTACAAAAATGGTCTAAATGTTTAATTACTTAAAAAATTTAGGGTATGTACCAGACTATTGTACTTAAAGTGAACTATATGGCGTAATCAAAACTTGTGGGAAGTTTTAAATAAGCAGCTTTATTTGAAGGATGAAAAATAAAAGGATTACAAAGTGTAAAAACTAAAATTTGTAGTATTAAGAGAAGAGGACGTTTTGAGGTCTTCATACAGAAGTATTGGACCTCAGTATTAAGTAGTGATTGCTGCGCAACATTAATTATTTTTAGTTCGGCTCTTGCAGTAGAAAGCCTGCCTGTGGCAGGATAGTAAAAAGCCAGCCTGTTATCTTTATTTCTATTTATGCAAGAATACCAAATAAGTATTTTGCCCTTTCTCCTGAATAAATAAACTAAATCAAAGAAATTAAACAAAAACTAATTTTTAAACCTTAAAATTTTTGAAAGGTTAAAAGAATTTAGATGCTTTATGCATATAAAATTTAAGTTAAGTTTAACTTCCTTTTTTAAATTTTTATTAATTAATAAATGTTTACCAACTCACCTCAGCAAATATGGGTGTATTGTTGTTTGTGTTATTTTTATTCAAGTATTAAATGAAAGCAGGGCAACTAAATAAATAAATAATTTCTCAAACATGCATACATTTTAAATTGAAATGTATTCTTACCTTTTTATTTTCTTTTACCTTAGCATTATAAAAGGTCTTTGAGCTAAACAAAAACTTTGCGCAAAAGAAATGTTTAACCTAAAATTACGAAATTTTAATGAGTTTCAAATTTACTGCTTTACACAAAAAAAACAAAAAGAAAATCGTGTAAATGTTAACCCTATTTTTTCATCCAGTTCTTATTACAACATTTAGATTTTCAGCTGTAATGAATGCTTTTCTTTTGGAGGAAATATAACAATTAAAAAATGTATCAAATCAAGAGCTAGTATTTCTGCTGATGTGAGTAATTAAAACGAACATGAAATGAATATCAGATATTGGCTGGGAGAGAAGTAATTTTCGGATGCTTTCGTTATTTCAAAATACATTGTAAAATAAAGATTTAATGGTGTTTTATTTTTTTTTAAAGAAGTGTAAAATGTTTTAACCTTTCTTAAGGAAATAAATAAGTTTTAGTGTTAACTAGGAGGAAGTACTCAACTCAAAGAAATAAACATCCATAAGTAGATATGCTTAATATTAGTGAGTCCTGGTATTCATAATTGTAGTGCAAACAATTCAAGCACTTATTACTATTCCAACATAAAGGCGCATCTCTGATTCATTTATGCGAAAAACTAAAATACGCTACAACATAAAATAAAAAAGCATATGCATATGAAGCGCTTCCTCACACTTATATTTTAAGTATGCTTATAATCAGGTTATGGTTATTTAATCGAAAAAAAAAAAATATAAGCGCATGATACTCGGGATATTTACTCATCATTCGCTACCCTATGCACACACTTGTGTATATAAAATGGAATGAAAAATGTGTGGGTGTATGCATGTGTGTTAATAAAATAGCCGTGTATGTACATATATGTAGCCGATTGATAGTCACAGTATTTTTAAACTCATACGTATGAATGTAACTCATACAATTAATAAATTTTAGTTGTTGTCGTTTGTGCTGCGTAATTTAAAAAATTTGTACAAATATATAGTTGTTGATGTTTATAGTTAAATGTATTTGAATTTAACCTATTTCGCTCCGCTGTTCGATTTTTCGAACAGTAAAAATCAAATTTTTCTAAAAAAACCGTTTAAGCATGAAACAGGTTTAATTTAATTGTAAAAAGCCATCGACTTAAAAAAAGAAGCCGCAAGATGGCAAATACGTTATGTATGGTCAGCAAGCCATGCACTACAATCAATATATGTGACAGCGCATAGAGAAAGGGACCTAAGGGTAAAAAAATCAATTTTATTATTTTTTTTTATGTGGAAAATATCTGAGCATCGAATGAGACCGATCCCATGCCCCAAAAGTGTTCCCTCCCAGAGGTTATGTGAAAAAATTTTCGTACTAACAGAGTGATATTCACGATTTAAAAGAACTATAACTGAGTATTTATTATAACTCACAATTAATTTTTTCAGAAAATAAACCTAGATTCGAAAAAACGCGAGCAAAATTGATATCAAACTCATGGAAACAGCGAGCTAGGTAGAAAACAGTAAGAACGAACTACACAAAACAAGAGGTAGGGACGACCTACGCACGTTTTCAAGTTTGGCCAACACGTTGCTGACGTCATGAGATGTGTCGCTTTCAAATGAGACCAACACCGACACGCTCAGTGATGGTACACCAAAGATACACGTATTTAAATCTTTAAAATGGCTCTCCTCTCTCCAAAACCAGTTTCTATCCTTAGGTCCCTTTCTATTTTGAGCGTCACATATGTAGATGGAAAGAGATGATATTGGCCTTTGTTGTGCACTACTTTGAATTCGGCAAAATTGAATGCTTGAAAACTGCATTTCTGCACTGCAAAATACAAAGTAGAGAAACCTATGAGTCAAAAAGAATTCAAAATTTCTGTGATGGAAGCTCTTTTTAGGCTGAAAGGAAAGAAACTAACGATGATGATGATGTCAACGATAAGGAATATCGACCACCAAATCTTCCTAAGCTTGAGAGAAATCCCGACTCAATTGCTTTGTCTTCAAACAAAGTGTAGTGTCTCATAATGCCGCAGTACGAAATATTGGCAGTCCACCCACACCCTTTCAAAACATTGTCAACAAGTATTAAAAACTCGGCACACATAGTTTTAAAAGTTGCTGCTTATTGTTACAATGTTTCGGAACTTTGTATTTGAACACTATATAAATAGCGCATCTGGAAAGTATGACATTTTCTCTCAAATCAGCCGTTAAATGACACTAAAGTTATTTAAAATTCATATAAAATATAACTAAGAAATAAGCAAACTATCTGTTCTAATCAGTTTTCTTTATTGTATAATTTTGATACGAGTAGTTAACTACAATTAGTTATTTGTCCTCAACGTGTCTTTTAATGCTGAAAACTGCTTTTAAATTCACCTAATATAAACATTTAGGATAATAATTTGAAATATAAGACCCTTTTATGTTATACAACAATTTGCAATTCACATATAAATGTGCGCTTTTATTAATTTTCAAATGATGAAGGCAAAACAAGTTGCTCATGGTTATGTTGAATTAAATTCCAAACACAGTAAAATTATGAAATACTTTTCCCATTGTCTATTTTGTGTAACTAGAGCTGATGCATTAGAACATTTTCAACTAACATAATTATATAAATTATTTTTTAGCATATGCATAACGTTCTCTTAAACAAAGAGCTGGGTAATATATACTTCTTTCCATTACAAGTCAAAAATCTAGCATTTAAAAAACTTTAGTTTTTAACATAAAATTTTATAACGAGATTATTCTTGCAACCAGTGTTGCCAGGAGATGAAGCAGTAAAAAAGCTGTAATGTCTTTGAATGAATGAATATTTGAGGTTGAGTCTTTAATAAAAGGAAATCACAATACCCCCAAATGGATGTAGGAGTGGAGGTGTGTTGTAAAACCACCCTTTCTAATCTAACATGAACTTACCAAGCTCCTTGAAGCTTTCTTATTCCAAACATTATGGGTATATTTTGTCCCTTTTTAAATAATATGGCAATAAATAGAACCCTTCCATTATATATTAAAGTCAAGTCGTTGTAAACAAATCAATATCAACTATGATGTCTCTTAAAGTACACGCAAAAAAAATATATGGTTGTAAAATGGTTGAGAAAACAATATTATGTTTTCTGAAACAAATGTGTGGTCGTTGAAAACTAGTTACTGTTATTTTAAACATTAATTTCGTTACAATAAACAGAATAATGTTTGAATTTAATAATTACATTATTATATTCATAGAAAGTGCGATATCGTTAGAGTTTAACAATATAGTTTTGTTAAAAATTTATGACTTCAATACAATTTGTATTACTGTGCAAAAATACTATGATGTTAATAACAATATAATGTTATCCAAAACCATACTATGTTAATTAAAAAAAAAAAATCTTTTTCAGAAACACCTTCTGTCAGTTTAGTGTTTTGTTTGTAAGTTATCGCTAGTGCACGCGTGGAGTTAAATAAATGAAAAAGTTTAAACAAAAGGGTAGATAAATAAAAATAATATGTACATATGTATGTATGTATGTATATCTCTTTATACAGATGTGTTTGTATTTCGTGTATATACATATATGTAAGTATACATTTCTATACATACTAACATACATTTTATTTCAACAATATTAATTTATTTTTATTTCGGATTTACCGCACAGCTTTTTTAAACAAAAGATTTGCCAATAAATGTATGATTAAAAGACAAAATATTATTATTACGTAAAACAATACTATGGTCGTATTTAACAATATTATTATGATATCAGAACATTGTATGGTAAGTCTCAATTACATTTTAGTCACATCTAACAATAGTGTTGTCTTATTTACAAAGTTAATTGTTTTTGTAGATAATAACCAAATAAAACTATCAGCCCTGTTATGTAAACCGATTCCGAGTAAATTTCATGTTTTAAAAAAATTACTAATGATCCTGTAGACGTGTTTGAAATCATACACGATCATCTTCTTGCAAATATGATAAATTGGGAATCTATATAATAAAAAAATTCAAAAAAAATCTAAAATAATATTTCTATTGTCAGAGTCAGTTTTCTAAAATCGTGCGGTTTCAAATCGATCGGTTTACAGAACACGACCGTATATAATTTTATTTAAGTTTTTGGTAAATCTTGTAGCTTTTCAACTGAAAAGAGGTTTTGTATTAAAATAAAGAAGAAAATAAAAATATTAATACAAATTATTTTGAGTTTATGAAAAAAATTAATTTTGCTATTTTGCAAAGCAAACATACAGACAAAGTTAATTTTAAGTAATGGAAGTTAATTAAAAAAAATTGTATTGTTAATTCATAGTAAAAGATTTGAAAAGAAACCACAAAATTTAAGAAGCCATAACTTTATTTTTCGCACCAATTTAGAAAAACCTCTTGAACATTTTGTTTCTCTAGAAATCTTCACTAATACTCTCATCAAATAATGTAGGTAACATTCGGTGGCGCAAAATTTGTTAGAATCTGCTGTAATGCCAATTTTGTTACTTTATATTTAAATTTTAATTATGTTTAAGTTCGATTTAAACATAATAATAGCTAACGGCCTTATTTATAAAAATTATTGAGGTTTTTAAAACAATTTTTCAGACAAAATTTTTCTTATTAAGCCTGTATAAGGCCTTTATAATTTTAATAAATAAGGCTGTAAATAGTTAAATAATATTTAAAAGGCGAATGTTGTGTACATATTTAATTTCCATTTAAGTTTTATGAGCACACCATATGTTTTTGTGGCTGCGTGTATTTTTTTAAAACATGTACATGAACATGATGTGCTCGTGCTAAAAATAATTTCGTTAACTTTTCATAAATATGCTAATACATGTGCTAGAAACACAACTGGGACGAACGACAAATTTCGTCGATTAAAATTCGCTGCGTAAATTTGTCGTGTGAAGCACAATAACGACAAATTTTTATTAACGAATTCAGCTCTTATAAACGATAAAGTTGGTTATTGTGTGTCCAAAAAAAGAGAGAGAGATACAGAAATTTGTTTTTTCGTCGTTCGTCGGCGTACAAAATAGAAATAAATCTATCTGAGAGTTCGTTACGCACGACGAATTTCGTTCTACGTGGTTGTTGTAATCATTTTCATATGCACAAATGTGTTTTATTTTTTGTAATGAAAGTGCGCAACGAAAAATTCGTCGTTCGTCCTAGTTGTGTTCCTAGCATAACATATGTATATAGTTTCATATCATTAAATAAATAAACAGAAAAATTGGTTATGGTGCTCTTTATGTTTATTAAAATGTGTTTTAATGCAATTTAGTTTTCTACATATTGATAACTCAACTTTCTTCTTTATTTTAAACAGCTGTTGTGTGGAACATTTTCCATAATATTTGTAATGCTGCCGTACTTTCAACATAAGTTAATACTGTACTTAAGGACTAAAAGAATGAAACGCCGTTTAAATATGTACAATTTAAATTCATGTAAAAATCAGCTAAAAACGTATTTAAATATTGAGTTAAAAACTGGAGGTAAATCAGCTAAATAAATAAAATAGAATAATTTTTTTAAAGCAACTTATATGATTTTATTAAATGCGTGTTTAAAAATTAAGTATGGACTTTAACTCTCAAATCACTATGCAAATGTTTATAAAATTAAATGCTTAAAACAATTAATTATATTGTGCTTATCTGTAAACAAAAACCGCAAAATAGTTTGTGATGTTCCTGCAAAACAGGAGATAAGATGAAAAATAAAGAATTAAAGAATAAAGAGACACATAAAAAAAAAAAGATTAAAACCATACAAACAATCTGTATCACACAACAAATAAAGTAAAATATCAAACTAATTAATTAAATGCTTACACTTTTAACCATAAAGTAATAATGAGAAATTGCATATACATACACACATACACCATTATACAAACAAACGTTCGCACACAAACCAACACCTAAAACTAAGCATGATGCATCATGCGGTTTAGAGGTAAAAAGTTGACACTCTCAGCATACAATATTCTGAATCCTTTTCATATGCACTTGTGTACATATGTATGAATGTGTGCGTATATGTGTGCTTATGTGTTTGGGTGTGTGTTTGTTTTTATTGCTTCTGTATGTGGATGTTATTTGACACACTCTCATACGCAATAACCCTAAGTATAATAACCTTGGTCACTTTAGCTAAAGAAAATATGCATAAAAGCTCATATGTTGAAGAGTTCAACAAGAGCAATAACAACAACTTGAACAATGATAACGAAAAATAATATTATTAAAAAAGAAGCAGAAGAAGAAGAAAAACAATAACAACGGTAAACTAAAATTTAATGATGATGACAATGTTGATGATGATAATATTAGTAATGGTGGTGACAGGAACAACAGCAGCAACAACAATAATACTAAGCAAACAACATCACTACTACCACAACCAGAACTACGAGTATAATGGAAACAAGAACAAGATATAGTCCACATATGACAACGACAATGTCAGAAGCACAATAGCAGGAGATATGGTTGATAATGTTATACAGCGGAGGATACTTCATACGAGACCATGATGTCAACAACAGGAACAACACCGATATTCAGTGACCATAATTTAAGTGAAAACTTAAACATTTGTTGTATGAATGCACAAGAATTAGCAGGGCTCAGCATAATAAAAACAATTAAATAATTCAAATAAAAACTTAAGTTTTCTTTTGGCAAAGCCTTACTTTTTGGATATATATTGAATAATTTAAGAAATTTTGAATTGGTTTTATAAGATAAAAAACTTAAAATTGTTTTTGGAAAATGTTTTTTTTTTTTTTTTTTTTGTGTAATTCATTGAAAGGAAAAGGTGCCGGTGGTACACAGAAAAAAGTAAAAACAAGATTTAATTAGAAAAACCAAGATTCAATCAAAAAACTTAATTAGTTTCCAACCAATAATTTTTTTATTTTTTCAATTAAATAAATATTACATTAACTAGAAATTTAATTGATATTTTTTTTCAAAGATTCAATTAAAATTTCATTGAAATATTTTTAATGATTGAATTAAAAAATTAATTAAAATATTCCTAAAGATTCAATTAAAATATTAATTAAAATATTTAAAAAATCCAATAATAAATATGTACATAAAAAATTCAAAAATTGGAAACGTTTGTTGGATGGATGCTGTTGCTTTTGAAGTTCGAATGCTACACAAAAGTACGATGGTCGTATTCGATGTTTTAATCTGATCTGGTGTAAGTGGACGCAGAATATTGCAGCTAATCTTTGGCTCGTGTGTATATTTTGTGAATCGATTTTAAGGAAAGACACTGATATTTTGCACATACATCTATATCCTTACGCAGGACCATTTGCGTCAAACCCATCCATAATACCGCGAATGTAATAACTTTACTATCTATTATGACGAATAAAAAAAAATTAAGCTGAGTAGTTTTTTTCTCCCATATAAAATATCAAAACCAATTAAAAGATTAATTCAGTGTTTTAATGGAAAATATTAAGAATACTTTTTTGATAGGGCAGTAAATTCAATTAATAGAAACGTCTATTCAATAAAAATATTAATCAAAAATATTATTTTTTCTACGCAATCACTTAATTGAAAACAAGTAAGAGTGCTATATTCGTCTGTGCCGAATCTTATATACCCTTTACCAACGTACGTACATATATATAGTATGCAGACACATACATACATATTTGTTTTGTGAAAAAATTTATAATTTTTTTAAAGTTTCCATCTTTGGAGCTGTAATTTTAATTTTTCAAATTTCATACGCCAAACTTTTCTTTCAGAAGCATAAAATATATTCAATTTATAAAGAAAAAGAAAAAAATTTAGACCTATTTAATTTTACATAACACAAAAGCGTGAGTTTTCCAACCAACCCTGGAGTCATAATTTTGGATTTTTCTGATTATTGATACCGATCTAGTTTTTTAAAAAATACATAAAATATGTAAAGTAAACGAAGCAAAAACGAAATAAGAAAAAACTTAGTTTAATTTAATTCCTTTAATATTAAAAAATTCAGTAAAGTGCGACTTTGACTCGCGCAGTTTTTTCCAGTTTAAACGATTTTTTCAGTTTTGTTGCTTTTTTCTCATTTTGGCCATTTTTTTCTGTTTTTTTTTTCATTTTGGCGATTTTTTTGGCAATTCTTTTTCCATTTTGGCGATTTTTTCCTATTTTGGGATTTTTTTTAATTTTGGCGATTTTTTTTTCATTTTGGAGATTTTTTTTCTGTTTATGGGGCTTTTTTTATTTTGGAGATTTTTTTCATATTAGCGATTTTTTTTCATTTTGGCGATTTTTTTCCGTTATTTGGGGTTTTTTTTGTTTTGGCGATTTTTTTTTCATTTTGGCAATTTTTTTTATTTTGGCGATTTTTTTCTCTTTTTGGGGGTTTATTTTCATTTTGGAGATTTTTTTCCTTTTGGCGATTTTTTTAATATTTCGATTTTTTTTATTTTGGCGTTTTTTTCATTTTGGCGATTTTTTTTCATTTTGGCGTTTTTTTTTTCATTTTGGCGATTTTTTTCTGTTTTTTGGGTTTTTTTTTCATTTTGGAGATTTTTTTCATTCTGGCGATTTTTTCCTTTTTGGCGATTTTTTTACTGTTTTGGGGTTTTTTTTAATTTTGGCGATTTTTTTCTGTTTTTGGGGCTTTTTTCATTTTGGAGATTTTTTTAATTTTGGCGAATTTTTTTTTTATTTTGGCGATTTTTTCCTGTTTTTGGGTTTTTTTTCATTTTGGCGATTTTTTTCATCTTGGCGACTTTTTTCATTTTAACGATTTTTTCCTATTTTTTGGGGTTTTTTTTCGTTTTGGCCATATTTTTCGTTTTGGCGATTTTTTTTTCATTTTGGGGTTTTTTTCATTTTGGCGATTTTCTTTCATTTTAGCGATTTTTTTTACTGTTTTGGGGTTTTTTTAATTTTGGCGATTTTTTTCTGTTTTTTGGGTTTTTTTCATTTTGGAGATTTTTTGAATTTTGGCGATTTTTTTTTATTTTGGCGATTTTTTCCTGTTTTTTTGGTTTTTTTTCATTTTGGCGATTTTTTTCATCTTGGCGACTTTTTTTAATTTTAAATTTTTTTCTTTTTTTGGGGTTTTTTTTCGTTTTGGCCATTTTTTTCGTTTTGGCGATTTTTTTTCATTTTGGGGTTTTTTTCATTTTGGCGATTTTCTTTCATTTTAGCGATTTTTTTTACTGTTTTGGGGTTTTTTTTAATTTTGGCGATTTTTTTCTGTTTTTGGGGATTTTTTTCATTTTGGAGATTTTTTTAATTTTGGCGATTTTTTTTTATTTTGACGATTTTTTCCTGTTTTTGGGTTTTTTTCATTTTGGCGATTTTTTTCATCTTGGCGACTTTTTTTCATTTAAAATTTTTTTTTCTTTTTTTGGGGTTTTTTTCGTTTTGGCCATTTTTTTCGTTTTGGCGATTTTTTTTTTCATTTTGGGGTTTTTTTTCATTTTGGCGATTTTCTTTCATTTTAGCGATTTTTTTTTATTTTAGCAATTTTTCCGGTTATTCGCGATTTATTTTAGTCTTAGAAATTTTTTTTGTAATTTGGTGCTTTTTTTCGTTTTAGCGATTTTTTTTTTGTTTTTTGCGATTTTTTTCGGTTTGGCGATTTTATAATTTTTTGTTTTTTTAGTTTTACCGTTTTTGAAAATTTCAAGAGTTTTGCTCTTACGGTTTCCAAGATACAGCAAGTTGTCAAAATTGCATATCAAAAGTGCATTAACTGACGGAACACCCTTTAATTTAAATTTTTGGAAATTTTAGTGTTAATTTTTGAAGTCTGTATAAAAATACACTAACCTTACAAATTTCAAGTGTATATACATACATACATACAATTGTATGTATATTACATGGGATTTTAAAATTTTTCGTTGCTCGTTTTGCAACACCCTTTAATTTCCAGCTCTCACGCATTTGTTGTTGTAGCGGCCAAAGGGTTACACACTGTGTCCAAATTTCAGGTCTCTAGCTCTTACGGTTCTCGAGAAAATACTAATATAGTTTTAGACATAGTTAATTTTACATGACACAAAAAGTTAAAGTTTTCCAACCCTGGAAACGTCTTTTTAAATTTTTTATATTTTTTCAATTTATTCTATTCAATTTATTCAGTACGACTAAAATTCCAATTTTAGTCGTACTGAAGTGTAAAATAAGTTTTTTTATTAAAAAAAAATAAAAACTTGTTTTCGGTAGTTACTTTTATATGGCAAAATAAAGTTTAAGTTTTCCAGCTCTGCAATGGTCTGCTCGATTATGCTGAATTTCAATACCAATCTATTTTGGAAAATTTCTGACACACCAGTCCAAGAACGAAGTCTCTAGCTCTTCTGGGAGCTTCGGAAAACCGATTTCACGTACAGACAGACGGACAGACGGACAGACGGACAGACGGACAGACGGACAGACGGACAGACGGACAGACGGACATCGCTTATTCGTCTTCCCTATGCATAAGGATCCAGAATATATATATTTTATGTGTCGCTTATTGATATTATAGAAATTACAAACGGAATGACAAACCTATATATACCCTTTTACCATTTTTGTTGGTAAAGGGTATAAAAATTCAACCATAATTTTTTCTATGTAGCGACCGGTTCGAAATGTAATACTTTTTGAAGCACATCAGTTGTTCAAATGAAACTTCACATAATATCTTAAGCTGTTCTTAGGTGTTTTTTTGGGTAAAGTTTTCCTAATGATCTGAGTTAGCAGCAGTGAAACCCGTATAGGGACTAGCTTAGCCCGCAATAATAAATTTCAATACATCTTTAAGAAACCATTACTACCGTATTCATAAAAAATATAATTGGGTTACAAAAGGTTTTTAAAAAACCAGTTTTGTATGGAAATTTGTTTATCTATCTAAATTATTTTTCACGAACCTTACTGGATAACTAGGTAAGTGGGGGTGGAGTTGGCTGAAGTAGCTAGCATGCTGACTACAAAACCGAAGGTTCTGGATTTGAGCCAGGTCTAATGTGCATTCTAATCTGCATTAGTGCATCAGTTGTTGTGGGAAAAATTCTAGTGATGCACGCATAAGGCACTGGTCACTAAACTATACCGACTTCATAAGATACTAATCCTAATGTAACAACAGAGCGCCCTCCTTCGCTGTGTAGCAGAATCATCGGCAAAGTAAAATAACCAATAAAATGGCTACTAAACACAGCCTAAAAAATTTAAAACGCCTTATTTGACACCAGAAGGTGGTGGGTGCAACACTACATTATCAAAAACCGGGAAAAAAATACAATATGTAAAAGAATGAAGCTTTCCTGTATCTTTTCCTGCACTACATGTCTTTTCTATATCATTATCCCTTCCTTATCACCCTATCTCACTATCTTATCTTCAACAAACAGTTAGCACAAAGCGTTGTATTGTATTCGACCTAAAGTGAGCTGGACTCTAAATTTCACCCTTCCTTATCAGCAGCCTGCTAACTACTGGATAAGTAAAATATTAGTTTTAATTTAGCAGAAAAGTTCTTCCACATGAGGCGAGCTCTACTAATTAAAGCAAATGATAAAATCTTCAAATGAAAATTTTCCAAGAATTGAACAAATTGTATATGTATTGAATGAAATCAAATACAACAACTTCATTTGCTTGCTCTAACGCAAATAAGTGAAGAATGAATGTAAATATAAAGCACAAATATAGATCATATTTGCGGTCAGATGTAATGTGTTCTAAAAATAAGTCCAATTTTAATTAAGTAAATGAGTTATATTTGTGACAGTTTTTAATAGTTTCGAAATATATATAACTTGCGAGTATGTACAAAGTAGAATGCATCACTTACGTTGCAATATAGGATCTATGCTGAAAAGGCGCTAAATGGAGAATAACAATTTATTTTCGGTTATTAGCCTAGCTATTTAATTTTATAATATTACATAAAACTATAATCGTCAGAACGAGGTTTAAGAAGTTTTCAAAACAATCATACTGATTCATTGCTTTAGTGAATCATATGAATGAATAGAAATTGCAAGCAGTGGCATGCATTTATTAACAATAGTCTCATTGATATGAATCATGCAATAGGATCTTTAATTATTTTAATGTTAAGTGCTAGCTCAATATTCATTTTAGAAAATAAAAAATTATGCCGTTGGACATAATCGTAATCATGCAGATCTCTGCTCTGCCCTGATTCCACATTAACCCTAGAATACTAACGTACGTAAAATTTACGTGTAGTTTTTTTTAATATTGTTGCTACAAAATTATCAAGTAGCCTAACAGTACCAAATTCTACAAGTGCTTTTATTGAAACTTTTTGAACAAACGCCAAGCCAAAAACACATCATATTTAATCATTAAACTGTTCTAAAAACATGATCAGTACAAGGCTATACGTAAAATTTACGTGGTGTTAGTGTTAAGAGTATAATATTTTTACGGAAATTATAGGTGGCGTTAGTAATAAGAGTATAAATTTGTAGAATTATTCCATGTCGTGACTGTAAAGGCAAGTAAAAACCCATTGAATTCCAAGCGTGGTCGGAACTGTAAACATGTTGCAGCATTACTAAACTTCAGCGACTTCAACAACATTGGTGACGCTAGTCATAAAGAGGAGGAAGAGGATTTTGATAGCGGCGATAGTTATGCTGTTAAGAAGTGGTGCAAAAGATGAAAATAATATCGAAAAAGAATTGGCAGAAAGACGCATCACCGAAAAGTTCATATTGAAAAAAATAAGATGTAAAAACAAGGCTCACAGAAGGAATTACTCCAGCTAATACAGAATCAGAAAAAAACGTTATTTTAGGCCAGAATGACTACGTTTGGAATAATTTTGAATTTTGCAACGAAGGCTCTAAAAGCGTTGCATCAAATAAAAGTATACAAAAACTGTATTAGCCAGCAGGACTGATGATATACATATGTATGTATATGAAATAACATATTAAAATTTATTTTATTTTAGTTTTGACTTGATCCCAAACATGAATTTTTATTTCCCTTTTAAAATTGTTTTTGATTGCTTTATAATTAATTATAAGTTTATTTCTGTTATATAAATAACAACAAGTAATAATATAAAATTATTTACATAAAAAACTCGAATTACTTAAAGTGCTTTAGGAAAAATTCTACAGTACGTAAAATTTACGTGGCGTTAGTATTAACGTATTATTAAATAGCGTTAGTATTCCAGGGTTAAGTATACGCACCAAGTATCTCTGATCACAATAAAGCCACAATAACATGGCTCAACACATAATTTGAAATTAGGCTTAAAGTATAAAATAACTATAATCTTAACTATAGATGAAATAAGATGAAAAAGTTTGCTTTTATACCTAGAAAAAGGTTTGAATGATATTTTTAAAAGGCATTGATTTTAACTGTGATTTCAAGATAAAACCATGCAATGATATGTGTATATTAGTTTATTAATTTTTGCTATCAAGATAGGTTACAAAAAAGTGGAAAACAATTTAAATGTGAACTGTTTTACTTTTTCTTTCACGTTCATAAGTACTTTCTCTCAACAAAACCCAAATATAGTTCCCCATCATATTGTCATTGCATTGGCCTTGATAACGTTGTTCGAAGTCTATAATATCCTGACGAAAATGTTCTTCTTGCTCTTATGAATACGCTCCTATGTTGTTAATAAACTTATCTAAACCAACTGAGTTCGCTAGTGCGTGATATTTATATCAACAAACTGTATGTTTTATTTTTGGCAAACTTAAGTCTATTGTCAAATTTTTAAAATTTTCTGAAGTAACAAAATTGTGATTTGTTAACTGAATTACTTTTATTGGAATTTTCAGATGTGCTGCTATTTTGTAATTGGAGCAGAAGAAGAATCAGGGTCAGGATATTCAATAGGTACTGAAAATTTAATACATCTTTTCTCACTCATCTCGATACAAACTTAAAACACATGGAAAAATTTAAATTTGTATAAAATTTTATACATTTATTAAAAACTGTTCACCTTCCAAACGTCTTTTACAATAACTATAAGCAAACATGCCAGGTGCGTGGCTATTCTTGATTTCCAGTCTTGATAGACCAGTCAAAACATGCTTCGTAAGCTTCAAGGAGGACGTTAATTGTCTTTATTTCAAATTTTTCGTCTTTAATTTTAAGAAATTGGCAACATAAATACGAAAATCCATCAGCATCATATATACCTTTTCGCGGGGATATTTCCACTATTTCTAGACTTGTAAAAAATACGTAATAAATGTTTAACACTTAAATACTATCAAAAAAGACTGCGTGATCGTAAAAAAATGCATTTACCTCTTAATTAATTTAATTAACTACAATTTATAAAAAAAATCGACAATCAATGTAAATTACCATTAGTATCACAAATTTTATATAAAAAAGTCTTTTTTCTTTTCGTTTTTGTGCATAATTAACTAAACAATTATAAAATAAACTTTAAGACAAATTGTTGAGTCGTTTGAGTTTATTTTATTTAATTAAAAAAATATTTTCGTAGTTATATTAGGTTTGTTCATTTACTTTCCTAGCAGAAATTTGCAACGAGAGAGCAAGGCAGAAATTTACAAAATTACTCTCCCAGATATGAAAAAGTAAATTAACGCCTTTTATTTGCAAGAACTTGCAAGACAATTTTATTCATGTCAGAACCATGGCTGGAAATCATGACACAATTGTACTTTTTCTAATGTATTTTTGATAATCTTGTTTGATAATATTTTTAATATGAAATATTTTACTTTTAGTTTTTTTTTATTTTTCATTATTTTTTAACTATATTCTATTTACAAATAAAAAAAACCCATTTTCCATCTCTGATCAGAAAAAATATGTAAACAAAATTTATTGACAACAATTCAATTTTATGTGGCTTAATGATCAAACAGAATTGCGGCATAAACACATTTTCCATACAAATTGACACAAAAAATCAGTGCCTCGTTTCTATAAGGAATGTGAAAACTTTTCGAGTCGAAAAAATTGTTATCATCCTGTGAAACACAGGGTAAGTAAGAAGAAAACTGTATTTGTTGACATTTTTTGTAAGTTTATATAAGTTTTTATGTGAGTAACCCTGTGTAAAATAGGACAACTAATATAATTGTTTAATTTTTCTCGATGCGAGAACTTCTCACAAGTTACAGAAATGGGACACAGCACCAGAAATCAGTCGATAGATAGAATCTATTTTATTTTGACAACGTTTTTTCTTATGCTCTCATATATAAATACTCATTCTCTCAAGAATGCTACCATACTTTCAATAAATTTCATACATTTTGTGAACAAAACTACAAAGAAAAATAAGCACAAAAGAAAATAAAACTAAAATTATAGAGCATTTGAAGTTACTGCTGTATATTTTATTATGGGCTTTGTAAATTTGACAACGATTTTTCCTAAAGTTGCGGGCATATTCTGTTTGATCATTTAATGAAAGAAAACCACTAAATTAAGAAAATATGCTTTCTTTTTACAAACGTATACATGTTTTTTTTAATAAAGAAATTCACATTTTTGAGTTTTCCTTTTTCAGATATTTTTGAAATAATTAATTTGAAAACAAAACGCACAACACTTGGTTGAATAATTATTTACATTTTCTATACAAACTGACACAAAAAAATTAAACCCCGCAAATAGTCGAGAGATAGAATCTATTTTATTTTGACAGGGTTTTTTCTTATGCTCTCACATATAAATTAATATTCTCTCAACAATGCTACCATACTTTCAACAAATTTCATACATTTTGTGAACAAAACTACAAAGAAAAATAAGCACAAAAGAAAATGAAACAAAAATTAAATAGCATTTGAAGTTACTGCCGTAGATTTTATTATGGGATTTGTTTATATGACAGCGATTTTTTTATAAAGTTGCAGATTTATTCTGTTTCACCATTAAAACTTTTACTAGCAATAATTTGTAAGATTTGTTTTGTCTCTCAATTTTTCACTCTCTTTTGACGTTCTCTCCTCGCAAACGTTTTACGTTAATGAACACACTTTCCAATAAATGATCAAACAGAATATGTCCGCAACTTCAGGAAAAATCGTTGTCAAATTAACAAAAACTACAGCAGTAACTTCAAATGCTCTATAATTTTAGTTTTATTTTCTTTTGTGCTTATTTTTCTTTGTAGTTTTGTTAACAAAATGTATGAAATTTATTGAAAGTATGGTAGCATTCTTGAGAGAACGAGTATTTATATATGAGAGCATAAGAAAAAACGTTGTCAAAATAAAATAGATTCTATCTATCGACTGCTTTCTGGTGCTGATTTCTTGTGTCAATTTGTATGGAAAATGTGTTTATGCCGCAATTCTGTTTGATCATTAAAACTTATTACAAATTCATAACAATTTTCAGTAAATGAACAAACCTATTATTGTTGTACTTTAAATTTATCTAACATACTATTTTAAAAAAGTTTTACTTTAAGGAAAGTACATGTACCATATTGCTCCCACTTTTCCCAACGTTTATTGAAGTCATGTCAATATCAAAATTAGCACTTGCCTATTCTTTATTGACTACAATTGGATACTTTTGACAGCTTATTACCCTTGTCTAGGCTATATAAAGTTTTAAAAGGCTTTCCAGAGCAATAAACAATAGTGACAACGAGTAGACAAGTGACAAATTTTTTATATTTTATTGACGTGATGTTGACAAATATATAACAGAACAACAAAAAACAGAAAATAACAAAACGAATTTTGGTAATTAATAAAAATATATTTTTATAATCATATGTATTAGAATATAAAATAATAAGTTGACATTGTTGAGTAAGGTTGAGCTTCGTGTCTTGAAGAAGCTAAGTAGCTATCTCAGTAAAAGAAGCACTGGTTGACTGCTTTGTCTCAAATAAAGCACCCTTATTCCAGTTGTCAACATCGACGTCATGTCAACACAATCCCAAAAATTGGGGCTTGTCTACCCGCTCTCCAGAGGAACTTAGTGCTACTGACAGTATATTTATCTTCCCCAAGGTCTACAAAGTAGCATGAGCCTGTCAAAAGCAGCCAGCAGTTGTCGGCAACGGGGAGACAAGTCCCAATTTTATGGTATTGTATTGACGTGACGTCGCTGTTGACAACTGGAATAACAGTGAATATACAGTTTGGGATTATTATGTGGAATTTTGTTGACAACTATGCCTCTACTTGCTATATTTAAGAATACTATTATTAACATCCTATTTATATGGTCTAATTACTCCATCCATTTTTGTGCAACCATATTCAGCTAATTTACTTTGTAAAATATGTATTAAATATGTACCTGCTGCTTTTCGTATTTAAGGTGAATACATGTAATACATTTATAGTAAAAGTACTTAAGTAGTTGCCATTGACAACCACTAAGGATTGCACCTCGAAGAATGCATTTTGTGTGATAAGCTCATCTCAGGTTACTTTGTAATTCTTCTCTAACCTAAATCAGTAATGCACATTGTCCATGCATGTGTGTTTATGCGTGTGTATGCGAATGCATATGGTACTAAGAGATTTATAACTATGTATTTGGAGTTTTCATTTCGTTAGGCTTAGTTATTTGGTTTCATTTGGAGTTCCTGGCTGTCACAGGCATACTCTGTTAGTTTACATTAATACTTTATAATAAGTTATTGTGCGTGCACTTTAATTTAACGATGTTGGAGGTTGGTTGGGTGTGTTATGGTCATTTACATATGCAAATGCAAAGATTATCCCACAGTGTTTATTTATTTGTTTGACGTTTTGCTTAACTTTGTCCTGTCTTGTTTATTTTTGCATAAATTTAGAGCAACATATCTATGTATACTTAAATTCTTATGAATTGAATTAGGCTACTGTTCGTAACGCTTTTTAAGCCAAATTACATGTGATAATTATTAATGAACAAATAACATCAAGTTAGTTGTAAATATTCTGACAACAACACATAGTTGAACGGAACAGCCAGCCGTTTTCGAAGGCCACTAAACCTTCCTCATCAGCGTTCTTCTGTGTTTTGGTCCACTGTGTGTGGTGTCAGTTGATGTAGATGTCTGCCTTATATACGAAACTTTATTGCAAATGGAATATGTGAATTGGTTTGTGTTGTTCAATCAAGTTTTATCCACATGGCTCTTGATACTGCACAATGCATGAAAGGTTGATACAGTAGACCACCCAATTACTGAATTCTCTCCAGTAATGAGTCTAGAGGTAGTAACTTCGATTACAGTAATAAACTCTGGATGTTTTCTGCAGACAAGCTAATCGCTTTGCGGATTGTGTTTGTTCAAAAATAATAAAATATAAAAAAAACCTATAGCTTAATGGATCTGTCACACATTCCTTAATTTAACGCCGGCCTATATAGCTGCCGGCTCATCGACATTGGAGTCGGTAGATTTTGACAATTTGGAAACAACTTTACGGAAAAATGTATCTTAGAAATTAATTTTAAGCTACCCAAGTAATCGAATCTATTATCCACTTACCTCTGAAATTCAAAACCCAATATCGACTGTTGCAAATTTGATTCAATTCGAGGGATTCCCTAGATATCGTTGAGGAAAAAAAATTCGAAGAAAAAGTTTTATTTTAATAATTCCAAATGTTGTTATAAAAGCGGTTTTCAGAATTCTTTTACTTTCTTGGTTTTGAAAAAGTCCCTTAAAAACCCTAACTTGATTTAAAAACGGTTAAATGGTTCAAGAGATATCGATGTCGTAAATTAAAAAAAAAACGTTTTATATTAAATACTCCCAAAATCTTTAAATTTTACATTACTTTGATCTTGAAAAGATAGATGGTCTGCAAATTCATCAGTTTTTTTAACATTAGTTCATCATCTATCTTTAATAGTGTTAATTATCTCCTAAATGTATTAAAGTATTATTTATAATTTTCATATTAATATTGAATAAATACTGCAAAAAGTTTTTTGTATAACTAGTATTGTACTTTAAAGCACTTATAACATCATGCACTTGCATGCATGAAGCCAAAAAAAACATATAAAATAATGATTTCCAAGAGAAACATAATTGAAGCGAACATTTTTTTTTTGTTAAAACTGATGACCACTCAATAGAGTAGACGCTTTGTCAACACATTTAATATGTCGACATGAATCTTAACGTTATGGACAAATATGCCAACAAGGAATCATGGAAAATATAACGACAAGACCACCGCCATAATGGATGAGATAAAAGCAATAATTTACTCTGAAAATATGTTAAGCAAAAATACATATTAAGGTGTTTATCAAACAGGGCCCTGAAATTTTTAAAGCAAAATTACGTTTTATTACTACTTGAAATATATAATATTTGCTTGTAGTACAAGCAGCTATAAAATCAGTGAGCGAAACATAGTGCTTTTTAATTAAGGTAAGTTACAGGTAAAAAAATTAGCTATTCACTTAAACATAATTATAACAAAATAATAATAGAACTTTCGTATTAAATTTAAGTGAGCACATCCGTCATGTTTTGTGCTCCAAGATAAAAGTCCAGCCGGCATGCAGTGTTTCTTAAGCCTAACAATTGCGATAATTCTGTATCTCTTAAGGTTAGTGATGCGATTATAAACTAATACAGAGAAAATTACAAATCTTGTTTTATATAATTCCTAATGTAATAAACTCAATGGTTGATTGTATAATTTTCTTTGTTGAAGAAAAAATATGCTAATTAATTTTTTTCAATATAATAATAATAATCATAATCACCCTTGTCGTGGTTGGCGTTAGCGATATTCTACGAATGGCGTAGGCGTAGTCGAATTTAATTTTCGCCTTCGACAGTTTTATAAAAGTACTAGGCTCTAATCGTCGCTTTCGATAACGAGCTGATCCGATCACGTTTTTCAAGTTTGAGATTGTGGCATACAATATCAAACAGTATCATGAAATTGGTTTAATCTGAAACTGCATAATCGTCATCGAATCAGCTCGTTATCGAAATCGACTATTAGATCCGAGTAATGATCCCAGGTGGGGCACTACTTACTTGCAATATAATTGTGCAATGTTTCGTATTGTACAATAATATCGCCAATGTGGCACAATATATTGGCAAATATCAAAAGACCTTTGTATAGTGTGGTGGCAATATTGTTTAATCTTGTTTACTTTTTTACTGTCAGGAAAATTGGGAAATATTTTAGTATAGCTCAAAGCGAAAAATATTATGTACAACAATATATGCAATAATATTGTATAATGGCTGGGCCACTTAAGAGATTACAACATATTAGAGACTTTTGAGGCAGCCTCTCATTAAAACAGTC
This sequence comes from Tachina lurida, assembly GCA_944452675.1. Taxonomy (NCBI): domain Eukaryota; kingdom Metazoa; phylum Arthropoda; class Insecta; order Diptera; family Tachinidae; genus Tachina; species Tachina lurida. The sequence continues at coordinate 42,776,659 of OX101752.1, forward strand.
AAACAATAGAAACAATTTTAAAAAGTTATTGCCAATTATTTTAGAATTTTACTTTCGAGCTAAATCTTGTTGCTCTTTGCTACCTTACCCATATAAAACAAAATCCACTGTGTCAGTAGATTTGTATGAAATCTACTCAAAATCTTATATTTTTTTACTACCCTCTACAACATATATTTAACTATACAAAAGCTGAGTGAATAAACTAAGCTACTATAAAATGTTCTCTTGAAGGTGTGTGAATGAGCTAAGTCTGCACTTTTTGGGTTAAAGTTCGAGACAAAATTTTAGCCAAAGGTTTATGTCTTGGATACGAAATCGTGAAAAATGTCAAAAACGCTGAATGTAAACGATAAAGATTTCGATAAGGATTTCAAATCAAATATCCATTTGCAAAATGGATTAAAAAGTAAGTCACTGTCCAGACTTGCAATTTTTGTTGCAGCAATTCTCAAATATGTATGAAAGTGTTGAAATAGAAATATATACTTTTTGCATTCCTCTCTTGCTCTTTTTCACTAAAAAAAATGAAAAGTTGCTGCAACAAAAATCGCAGTTATATGTGTGAGAGTATTGAATACTTTTTGTATTCCTCTCTTGCTCTTTTGCACTAAAAAATAAAAAGTTGCGGCAACAAAAATTGCAAGTCTGGACTAAGCAAAGTCCCAGTCCAGACTTGCAATTTTTGTTGCAAGAATTCTTGAATATGTGTGAGAGTGTTGAAATAGAAATATATACTTTTTGTATTCCTGTCTCGCTCTTTAGCACTAAAAAAAAATTGCTGCAACAGAAATTTCCAGTCTGGACTGGGACTAATATTCTGTACTCCAAATGGTTTGTGAACTAGCTAAATTGCTGTTATTTGGTTGTAACTTAGGAGAATGTTTAGATAATGGTTTGTGTTTTGGGTAAGAAATCTTAATAAATGTAAGAAAAACTTGATATAAACGGTATCTATTTTGATAAAGATTTTAATTGAAAGTTGCTAGATTTTAGGCAGATGTAAATGCTCAATTCTTTTCTTTTGAAGTAAAATATTTAAAACAAATCCTTGAATGGATGAATGAATTAACTCAAACGGGAAGCACAGGACACTGCAATCAAAGTATATCTGTTGTAGTCCCTGCCAGGTGTTAGAGCACCTCATCTAGACCTACTCTCCTGATGAATCTCAGGATTGCCAGTGGGTCCAATCTTCCAATACGTGCTTGCCCAATTGGCTATATCTTGTGTGGCGTAACGCTTCATAGTCCTTCAGAATATGCTCTGGAGTTTCATCTTCGTAATCACAGAATCTGCACAGACTGTTACTCTCAATGCCAAGTCTGTTGAGTTGTTTTCTTAGTCTACCATGGCCTGTGAGGAAGCCTGTGAGCATTATTAGATTGTTTCTACTCAGAGACCTGAAAGCTATGAAGTGATTTCGGTTATACGTTCCAATCATTAGCTTTGCATGCCTCAATCCTGAGAGATTGAGCCAGAGGTGTTCCCTATTACTTTTGATCTCCGTCGATATATTTTCTCCGATTTTGTCCAATCCAAGTCCACAAAACGTTTCTGGTCCAACCATGGGTGTACTAGCCCCCCTTCTGGCCATTTTGTCTGCATTTTCATTTCCTAACATTTTTCATTTTCCCAACGACTTGTGGTAGTTATTCCTTGGTCGTACAACTCCAACACCAGAACCTGCCGGCGCTCTGGAACCATCAGTGTACATAAAAAAGTGATTGACTTATATGTGCAATGTACGTCCACCGTTGGCTTGCATCTGCGAAGTTCCTATAGATAAGTCAATATATAGTTGTGATCCATTTTATCTTTCTTTATTTTCTTAGCTTTAAAAAAATATATTCTTTTGATTTGAACTAAAATAACTAGCAGTCAAGTTCACATGATATTTATGCTAGGCCTCTTCCAACCCAAAATATTGTATTGCTTATTATTTCATTTCAGCTTTCAAGCATTTTTACCTTTTTAGGCCTCTTTGTCCAGTAAATTTTAACTCCTGCAGCCAGGCTCCCTCCCTGCAGATAACACTTTAAACCAATGAGCTTAAAAAATTAACTGGGAGCATGACGATTTTTTGACTGCTAACTGAATTATTTATACTTTTGTCATTAAATACTGCGCTGTTGCTGTTGATTAAATAAATGAAAACATTCCCCAGATACTTTTGTACAATCCATAAAAGATATCAATGCAAAAAACAGGCACCAATACATAAAACCTTCTGTACAGGCCATTTACAAATATGGATTTAATTGCACGAATGGCAAATTTTTGCCATATAAAAAAAGGGAGTGATGATAATAAAAGCTTTCATAAAAATTATATGTATGTATATATATTTTTTGGTATTTATTTATTTGACAATTAAAATTTTACTATCAACATTAACTCTGCTGGATATTAAAGATTTTTATTACATAATTGATTAACAATTAAATCAAGTGGCAAAATGAATAAAAATAAATAAGAAGCAAAATACTAACGTTATTTAAAGATAAGGGTACTTAAAAAGGATGAACGCTTAAGTCTTATGTATATGAAGAGTATATTTAGTAGGCGATTAAATTTTTGAGTTGACAACAGCAATTTTTTTGTGTGATAAGTGATTTGACAGCCGACTATTGCTTTGAGGTTAGTTTGCTTTCTATTGAACAAAATAAATTTATGCGAAAATTTAACAAAACTTAGATAGCAAGATCTACATGATAGCCGCTGCCTGTCTGAAAATAATTTTAATAAATACTAAAGTTAAAGTAATCACAAACATAAATCCAGCAGTTGCCAAGTATCTTATTGGAAAAAATTTCAAATAAAAGCTTTGAAAAAAATATACTTTGCTTGTAGTCAAATTTCTGACACGTTCGCTCTATGGAGTCCTAAATGCTCGTATAAATAAATTTCTCCTGCTTTTAACATTCATAAATTCCACAAAAAAGTTTGTCAGTACAGGGAATCTAAGGGGATAATTGTATAAAACGCAACTCCAAGCGTTGACAAATTTTATATGGAAAAAGTTTAAATTACAAAAACAAAATACAAACAAAATGTATCAACGCTAAGCGTGGCGTTTTACAAAATAAAGCCCGAAATGTCATTATTTTTTATTAATAGTCTTATTTGAGTAATTAAAATTTTAGTATTAAATAATAATTCATAGAAATGGTATGATACCCTGACGATTACAAATTTATATAAAGCATAGCATATTGCAATAGTAGGTATTGTGCCAAATGAGAACTTGGTACAAAATTTTGTCTCACTTCCTTTGATGGAGGAAATTTTGCAAAGGAACTTGGCCTTTTTTCACATTTATGTGCAGTTTATGAAAACTTTCATTCAATAAAGTTTCCTTAACTTAAAATTTCTAGTCTGTTCTATTTTTTAGCAATAGTAACTACTCGACTTGAAAAGAGCAGAGTTACAAAAAATAATGGATAAGATCGTGATAAGTGTAGAATTGTTGACCTTGAAAATGCACTATTGTATTTTTATAAGGACCCAAACATGTACGAAATTTTGTAAGAGTCATCTGAGTACAAATGTGTAAAATATAGCAAAAATTTTAGCGGGAGTGACCCGCCCTACTTTTTTAAAGTCTATTTAGACGAAGAACTTTCGAAAACGAAAACTATAGCTTTGCATAAGTGAAATGTGCACGCACAGTTTCAACGGAGTAGCTTGTGTTTTTAGTTTTCGTCTTCTGATTATTCTAGTTGATAGCTTACTTCCCTAAACCTATTTGTCTACAAAATTTCAGTTCTCTACCCTGTAATACTAAGCAAAATTTTCATGGGCGTGGCTTCACCTCCATATTTTAACAACTGGTGCTTTCGGATTTTTCTAGTTTGTACTGATTCTTAATTTCAAATTAAAAGTGCGTGTCCATATCCCCCTGATTGAAACTCCTTTGTTTAGATTTATTTGTATATCGAATATTAGCTCTCTAGTGTGAATTTGAGTTTTAAGGGCATGGCTCCGCCCACTGGATAAAACTTCTGGGCCAGTTTTTCACTCATCTTCACTAACTTGTGTATAAAATATCAGCTCTCTAGCGAGAATTCTAACCTTAAATTTTATGGACATTACCCCGCCCACTTTTTTGAACTCAAGATTTTATTATGAGTAATGTTTCTCATTTATGTTAATCTTTGCAGTAAACGGCTGATATGAAATACATAAATAATAGACTTAAATCTGCTAACCCGAAGAGATAAAACATAAAGCTAATTTTTTTCTGCATGTGATCACGCCCACTTTTTAAGTTTAAAGCCTCGCATACATGCAATTTGTGTGCAAGTTTTCAACAAAAAAGCTATATACTTAGTTTTTATTTCCGAGCGATATTAGAGTGGTCCTGCTCACCCTGGAAACAATTTTTGGGTTTTCAAAACTAATTGTGCATTAAATTTCAGCTGATTAGCGCAAATTTTTAATTTTTAATTTTTATTGCCGTAATTCCGCCTTTTGTTTCAAACACAATTTTTTTTGGGCAATGCTTATCCTTCGTGTCAAGTTTCGTAGGAAATGTACAATAATAAATATTTAAACAAATTGTTTATTTCAATGAAGGAAATGAAACAGGAATCTTAAATTTAATGGGCGTGTCAGCGCCTTCTTTTTTTAACGCAAACTTATAGCTTTGGATTATGGAAACATGTATGCTACATTTTTATAAAACTGCTTGTGTTAAACGCCTTAGATTTGCTTTTTTAATGCTGAACTTCATGGGCGTAGCCTCTCTTCCTGGCTAAAATTTCCAGGTTTTAACATTTCTCTAGTTAGTTGTTAAGTTAGACCTATTTTTGTATCAATTTCAGCTCATTGGTGCAAACTTTAATTTTTATGGGTGCAATTCCGCCCCTAGCTTAAATTTCCTCAGATTTAGCCACATAGTAAGTTGTTCACCTAGACCTATTTCAGCTCTTTAACGCAAATTTTAATTTTCATGGGCGCAGTTCCGCCCCTAGCTAAAATGTCCGGGTTTTCAGATTTTTATAGTCAATTGCGATTTCAGCTATCTAGCTTTATTGGAAGTGCTTCATCAATTTGATGAGTTTGTCAGTGCTCAGTGGTCAGTAAGAATGTCTTAAAATTTGCACTTTTTGCACCTTTATATCTGAAAAAGTTTTCAATCTAAGACTTTCAAACCTTAAATATCAGGTTATGTAAATTAATTCTGGTTTATGGTTTAATTTTCATAATTTTTTGAGTGCTAGAAACAATGTTAGGGGGGTTAAAAACACGACGAATAGCTTCTTGATAATATACACACTGCGTGTATAGGACGGAAATTGGCCTGGTGCACTACGGTGCTCGTAAATTAATGTTACGCTGTACAATACTTTTTTTACATAAAATAAAGTTAAAACCGGCAGTTTTCTTAAACAATAAAACTTATTTACTAAAACTAACTGCCTGGACCACGGTGTCGACAAGAAATTTTTTATCGCTTACTTGCAATGAATACAAAAACATATTTTCTTATTTTATTGTTGTTTTCTATACAAGTTGTCGATCGAAAGTTTTTTCTCAAGATCGTAAGCCAAGCTGTAAATGTTATTAAAAAAATTATGTTTCAAAATCTTTTGGGAATAAGACAGTTTGAAAAAAAAAAAATAACTGCGAAGTGTTACTATATTTCTGGTAGGTATTGTCGAGTATAAAATACAAAAATCTGTATTTCAAATTTTCCAAACACCTCCAAAATCTTGAGTTACACTTATCAATCTCTAATTAAGTTAAACATCAACCGATTTTAAATTTATAAACGAATATAGAAAGAAGGCATTAAGACCTTTCGATATATATTGTTGTCAGTGAATTTCAGATATATGTCTGTATTTTTTCACCAAATATAATTTGGTGCAGTATTTTTGTACTGGAAACATACTATTTATAACTTTATTTATAAACCATAATTAAAGGAGGTGTTTGGAAAATTTCAAATGCAGATTGTTGTTGTTATACTCGAGAATACCTACCACAAAAATAGTAACACTTTCCAGGTATTTTTTTTGTCACACTGTGTAATTTATTCTGCGTAGTTTTGATTATGAAAGTATTTTTTTCATAGGTTTTGGTTTATTGGTACATTGTTCTTAATATCGGCAATGAAAAGCAAAATGACTGTAAGTCTTTCCTGGATATTAAATTTCTTTTTATATATCAACTTCTTCTACATTAAACAATATCAATGTTTAGTTGAGTTTAGCTTTTTGATTGTATATCACAAGTTTTATATATTTCTGCTCTGCAAGCTGGGGTGTTGCTAGGATTTATTAATTTGTTCAACAATCAATCAAAGATTAAAAAAAAATAAATAAAATAAAGTTTTCCTTAGATCACATTACAACCTGTTTTAAATTGCTGCTACTCAAAATATTTAATTAAAAAAAATAATATCTATTGTAACTGAAACTATGTAGTTTTTTTTTTTGCAAAAATTAAACATTATCACATCATGGCCTAATGCCAACTACAACAGACTTGCACAAAACTTTTACAAACAAAAAAAAAAAAAAACAAAATTTATCGGTACTTAATTCAATTCGAATGCTAAGCTAAATGCCTTCAACTGCCAAAATGTCAAAGGCTTGATTTTTCTTTAACTTTTGATTTGGCCAAAGTTCAGCTAAATGAAAAATACTTTTGTCTCACAGCTTCTCCAAGTTGCTGATATTTATCAAGATATAATAAGCAGTTATTTATTGATTTAAAATTGCTGGCAATATCTTAAGTTCATATTATTCACTAGGTGCTGCTACACAGCCACGTTTGCAGACAATTCTTTATAAGTTTTAAATGCTTTTTTTGTACGTGATTCACTGCCAACTAATTGTTTGAACATGAGAAATCAATTTAAAAGTCGTTCATTTTTTACATTCAATTTCCTTTTGTTTTTATTAAAACGTTGATGGTTTAATGTTTAAGGACGATAAGTAGCAGCTTTTACACAAATACAGCGATAAAAAGTATGATTATGTACGTGTGCAACGTAAGTTGTATTATCATAATACTTTTGCAACAATTTTATTGACAGCTTCGATGGCCAGGCCCGTAAAGCAATAAAATGTATTATTAACATTACTTGCAGTGCAAGTTTATTCTTTAAAAATTTGTGAACTAAGTAAGAGTTCTTAAAAATTTGTTTAAGAGAAAAATTAGTCCTTACGTGAAAATGCATAGATTAGTAAAAGATAGCAATAGAAAAAATTTCTACATTACAAACAAGACTGTAAACCAGAGATTAGTGTTCACCTGCCCTGCAGCTCAGCTTTAAAATTCATATTATTGTTGTTTAAGTTAGTAGCTATTTATTGGAGCTATGCTCTTTATGGCGCAATGCAGGAGTTAGAATGAGATTTTCGTAACAAAAATAATCAACACTAATACAGTTAAAAATGTATCTTTGTTTTGATTTCTTTGTACTTAAAAGCAGAGTACGAAAATAAACGAAACAAAATGTTTGATTTTGTTTTGTTTCGTTCTCTGAAGTGAGTGCAACAATAACAAAACAAAAAAAAAATGCTAAGGATTAATCACTTTGTTTTTGCATTGTTTCTGCACATGAGCACAAACCAGATAATGAAGCCGATCAGCTGTTAGACGGCTAACATTCGGCGCCGGTTAGAAAGAATACATTAACTGTACGTACCCTGCAGAAAATTTGGTGACAATTGATCCAAACGTACTCGTCCTATAACTGGAGAAAATGTAGGTGTTATCAAAAGTACGGAGTAGTGTATGATGAAAACAGTCATATCATTTAAATGATGACATATTGACCATTTTCGTGATGTATCATCTTGATCTTGATCCAATTTAATTTGGACTCGGTGTAGTATTGTAGTAAACTGCACTGAACACGTTCGATGTGGTCGAATACAGGACCTATCAAATAGTGTAAATGTAATGTTAATTGCTCCCTTCAATGTGACTCTGGAACCAGTCCCGTAACTATACTTAAATATTAACCTAACCTTAACTGGTATTTATGCTTTTGAAATATGAGTGGCCCTGTGGTCGAGTGGGTACTGTACCAGCCTGTTATGTACGAGGTTTTCGGTTCGAAACTCAACAAATTTTCAGATTAAAAATAAAATGTCATTGCATTTGTAACAATAAAAAAGATATATAAGCGTTAATTGTTACAGTTAAATGTCCAAGTTACATTTATAAATAATTTATATTTATAATATTATACATCGAATTGGTCCCAATGGGATGGATCAGTGACAAGTCACAAGGTGCATACAAAGTATCCTGGGCCATCCCCATGTAAAAGTGACTGGTCCGCTTTATAGGAAGTGTTAGAACTTGCATTGCGTTGTTATTTCACACATAAAATTTGTTATATATAACTAAGCAGCATAGCTATTATCTGGTATCTTAAGACACCTCTCTTCTTTTTTATTTATTTTACCAATGTGAAATCACGGTGGAAAAATTTTGATTGCAAATCGTTTCAAATTTGTAAGAAATAACAGAGGTCAACAAAATGAAATTTATTATATTAGGTCAAAGGTTTCGTAGTCAATTTGTATATACTAAGTACTGTCACACTTTAAATTATTTTTGTTCAATTGATTCTGTATCTCGAGATTTTTCGTTATCAAGAAAAATCTGCATCACTTAATTTGCATTTCCTCGAACACCTGTTCTTCAAAGGCTAGGAAACAAAAATATTCTTCCACCACTACATTTCAAACTTGGACTTATTAAACAGTTTTTGAAAGCTTTAAATATGAACGGAGATTGCTTCAAATATATTTGCAAATATTTCTCTGGTCCCGGTATAGAAAAAGTTCAAAGGAAGCAGTTTCGCTGGACCATAAATATGTAAACTTATAAACAATGCGGAATTCACAAAGCATATAAATCAATTAGAACTTCAGGCATGGGCAAGCTTTTTATGGGTGGTAAAGAATTTTCTTGGAAATAGCAAAGCAAATGAATATCGTGAAATAGTAGAGAAAATACTTCAAGATTTCCACTAAGAGCAAATATGAGTGACAACCTATGTACATTATTTGCACAGTTGTTTAGATAAATTTTCTGAAAATCTAGATATCAAAACCATGGAGGAGAGATATCAAGGCCGATGGGATCACCATATGGCAGATGGTAGACTACTGCTGGAGCTTTCAAAAATAAAGTCCAGAATTAAAATATAACAGAAAATAAATACCGTACGAAACGATTTTCTTAACAACTTTTTTTTAATAAATGAATAATAATAAATTTAAAATAAATAAAAATTAAAAAAATCTGTAAAATATGTGATACCAATTAATTGTGCATAAATTTAGAATTAATGGTTTTTAATAAATTTGGCTCATTTCATTTATAACATATGAAGGTATCAAAATTAATAATAAAATATAAAAATTTCTTCAATTAAAAATTTTAATGTGTCTTTTAAGAAACGTTTTTCTAATTTTTTTTTTAAGAAAATGTATTTATTTGTATAAAACTTTCTGAATATCTCCGAAACTATAAGACTTTTAAAAAATTAATGATTATGCAATTTAAAGGTCAATTTATTTCCTAGCCTTTTGTGTGATTTATTAAATTGATTCTCGAGTTAATGCAAATTATGTGATGCAGCATTCTCTTTTTTCTTTATAACAGAAAATCTCGAAATATAGAATCAATTCAAAAGAACTAATTTATAGGAATTAGAGTTCAGTATCATATGCACCAAAATTAACTATCAAAGTATGGACCTTAGAAATCGTGTTGACCTGTGTAATATATTGTTTAAGTGCGTTGGTGTGTATTTGCTTTGTTCATACCCAGTTGACCAATAGCTTCGTTATGGATATCGATTTCGAATATACGAGCTTATCGAAAAAACATTTGATTTCGTAGTTTGCTACTAATTTCGATATCGCAAAAATGCAGCAGAAAAATTTAAAAGTAATTATATTTTTTAAACTATTTATTTTAACTTATTTTATTTTTTGTTATTTTTTAATTCCTTGGTACTTCCATGTTAACAGACTTGCACACATCCATTAGGCTATCGTGGCAAATTGTTTCTGTTCAATTATTGCACATATCTAGGTATGTGTCTTTTTATATTATTTTTTAACTTACAGTGCTGTCATGGCTTGAACTTGGTACCTCTAGCCTAGTAGACTACTACACATCCACTCGGCTACTGAGAGAAGTTCGAAGCTTTAGCGAACATTCGAATTTTTTTTTTGGATTTGCAAACCAATACCGAACAATTTTGTTTCGAAATTTAAATGAATGCTCACGTTTATATCGAATCTTAGGTCAAGTGGGAAGCTATATAGCACTGTTGTAGTCACAGGGTCGCAGGTTCAAATTCTTTAGATAAGCTAAAGTAGCTTCGCAGCTTCTATTTTTTATATTTAACTTTTTTATACATATATCTTTAATTTCAAATATATTTTTTGTTAAAAGATCAATTAAATCATGTTGATTAAAATATCTTAAAAATATTTCAGCTTGTTTTGGCTGCAGCGTTAAACTCATTGAGTAACGCGCGATTAGTGCTTATTCAAATATTGTCCGGGGAAGCCCAGTTATATATACATATCTCTTATACTTCTGTCAATATACACAATTACATAAGTTAAATAATTGATAAAATAAAATAAGTTGAATAATTGATAAAATAAAATGAGTACATTGAATTAAATTCATGTGTTGGAAACTTCATTTTTAACTCAATGATTATATTAGTTTATTATTTTAACATAAATAGCCTTGATTTCATAATTCCTATGTTGTTGAAATAAGTACTCATATTTGCTATATACATCAACCGATATACTTATTTTAATTTAGTTTTTTTAATAAATGTGAATAGATAGTTTTTTTTTTATTCCTGACAACGTTATTTCATTTTTAATATAAGACCAAGTTTAAGCTGTCTTTTACATGTTACTCGTATTTCAACGTGATATGACTTTGATTCAATATGGTTATCGTGTTATTTCAATTATCGAATTCCCGCCGTTTCAACTTAAAATAATTTTGATTCAACATGATTCTTCATTATAATTTAACAGTACTGGAATGTTAAATCAACATGAAATGAAGTTATTTCAAAATTAAAAAGTTTGTTAAAGATTGCTGTAAGTCGGATTGAAGTTACATGGCATATATATATATATATATATATATATATATATAGATATCGCGTGTTGGTTTTTGGTTTGCGCCACAGCATATTCAAAATGTCTGCAGCAAACCAGAGAAACCAACCAACGATATATATAAAGCAAAATTATTTCTGCCTGTTTTTCAATTTAAGGGTGTACAATTGAACATTAGTTTCTAAACTGCAAACATAATATCTTGTTTTATTGATAGCCTTCTACATTGAGAAATTAATCAAACTACGAAAAATACCATAAGGATGTATTTAATAAGAGCGCCATGCTCTACTAGATGCTTTGCTGATGAAGTACGTGGCTGCTCAGAAAAATATCGGTATTTACCCCAGCTAATAAAGTCTAGTTTTATTTTTCTTCTCTTCTTTAGAAACTCACATTACTTAATAAAAAACTTTCATTCAGTAAGAATTGAAATTACTGAACTTAAGCCTGATTAAGAAATTATTTCTGATTACATTAAATTTTTGGTTGATGTACTCCTACTTTTAATAATTATTAGATAAACTGTGTATCAAATCAAAATTTTTTTTATTCATTAATTTTTGACACCCTTCTTTAAATTTATATTTATAAATATTTTATATAAATAGATAGATTTATAGCTTATTAATAATATAAATATTTCATAGACACAATTTCTGACATATTCTACCACAACGATGACATAAATTTGCAATCATATGAGTATTATTAATATAGTTATGTATCATATTGTACTTATGAATATTTATTCCTGAACAAATAAATGGTTATATTGCCATTCGATAGGAATTATTTATCTCATAACTCGCGCTTAATTAAAAAGTATAATAAAAAATCTGTTAAGCATATACACAAGGTGATATAATATGATTTTGGTAAAAATTAAATATTTATTTATATTATATTTCAACTTAAAATGTGACGAATAGAACAGTGTTGCCAGTTGATCCCTTTTTATTTTGTTTAATTTTTTGCAAATTTTCTTAATTTTGCCCACACAATTATATGATTTGGCCTAACAATCCTTTTTAAAATTTTCAACTTTAATGCAAGTAAATAAAGTTCTATCCATGGTACATTAATACATGTAATCTGGATCGCCAGCTGATAGATGTTTTTACCTGCTGACCTGCATTAGCAATAGTAAAATTTTCATAGGATAATAGGAAAAAAATATTTTACTGAATAAGTAAAATAATAATTTGGCATTATTTGTGCGTTAATAAAATAAAATAAAAACAATAATGATAAATTTTTTTATTTGCTTGTTTTGTGATGTCATCTGTCAAATATTACTTATGTTTTATCGATGCATGCGTACAGTGCCTATTAATGCTGTACTACGAGTATTGCAAGCAAGTTTTGCAAAGATTCGTTTTATATTCTTTTTTGACAGTTCTCATTACAAAACTATAGTATAACGTTGTTTTTGTTTAATTTAGTACCTCTATTATTGCAGCATGGCTCGAATAATAATTATGAAAATTAACTAAAATAATTAATAGCCTTGGGCTTGTGGCCAAATAGTGATAAACCAAAAAAAAACTTTGTCTTAATTAAGTAGAACGAAAATAAGCAAATTAGCAGGCACAAAGAACAAATAATAATAGTTTATAAAATTGATCTTTTATTACAAAAAAGGCTTCAGCCAATGGTAATATGAAGAATCGGAATAATTCACGTATTGCATTTGCACTGAAAAATTAATACATAAATTAAAGACGGACCAAACACAAGAACACTGATGATAACTTTCGAAAACAAATAGCTAGTTGTTCCGTTGTGCTATTGTTTGTTTGAATGTTTACAAGTTCCTTTATTTGTTAATTAATAATTACTACTTTGCTGTTATTTGTTCCTTAGAAACTGTCACAGACAATTTGGCTTACAGAGAGATATAAACTTCAATACGAGCAATAATAAATTCAGTAAAATGCGCCTTTGACTCGCACATTTAGCCTCTATAATCGAATATCTTACCTAAAGTAGATATATTTGGTTTTTGAAGATTTTTTTAGTTTTGGTGCTTTTTCTTAGTTTTGGCGCTTTTTTTAATTTTGACGTTTTTTTAATTTTTGGCGATCTTTTAACCGACTTCAAAAAAAGAAGGAGGTTAACAATTCGTCTCTATTTTTTTTTTTTTTTAGGTGTGTAGGTTCATAACTCGGTGCATTTTAGACCGATTGTAAAAATTTTTTTGATGTCTGAGAGGGTATAGGTTCCCATTGGTCCAATTTGAAAAAAATGGGCGGGGTAACGCCCACAATTTTTTTAATTTGATTTTGTGATCTTCTACTCATTTGATTGCTGCAAAACCTAGCAAACATCTTTGGTTTTTGTAATTAAAAAATTTTTAAGTTGAAAAAATGGGTGGGGCTACGCCCATTAAAATGTATTATAACATTACACGTGGTTCTACTTAACCGATTTAGTTACCAATGTTGCTGGCACCAACTTCAAACGGCACTGTAGGTAACATATATAAAAATCTTTTATTTAACTAGATCTATATTATTTGTAGCTTTTTAGTGCTTATTTTCGGTTTAATTTTTTTTTAAGTTTTATTTTTTGTTCTGCAGCTTTTTTTTTAGTTCTGGAGCTTTATTTAGGTTTTTTCGCGATTTGGAATTGGATATTGAAACTTTTAAGTTTAGCATTTTTTAGCACAAGTTTAAAGCCAACGTTAGAATTTTACTCTTCTTCTTTACATTTTGCTCCTTTTCGTATTAATTTCAGGTTATGTTCAAGGGGTGTTGCCAATTTCCTTAATTTTTCTATTATATTTGTCTAATTACAGAATGCTTTCTTTAAGGCAATACTGTTTAGAGAAGAAGGATACGATTTTTATTCAGCTGAATATATATTCAAAGCACTCTGGAACGTAAAAAGGCAATTATTGTAGCAGAGGCAAGAACCGAAATATAGAAAAATCCATACTTATGCCAAAAATTTTAATTTGAATATTATTTGCTGATGGTTCAGCCCCATTCCAAAACATGCTAAGTTGACATAACATGTTATGCTGGAAATACCATTTCTGAATTCATCGTTTATTAACTTAGATTCTGTAAAATTTTGATAGTAATCGGACTATTCTATCAAAAGTTATGATCAAAAATGTACTCAGCATAATTTTTGAAGTTTAAAAAATCACCCTTTTTAAATGTTTTAAGTACACTTAGCATGATTTAGTTTACAATTAAGTACTCAAGAAAAAATTAATTAAAATTTTTCTCCAGACTAAAACAAGCTATATGTACTTAGACGACCATTGTAGCCGAGAAAGGTCCACCAAATAGATGCCAAGTCTACTTAGAGGACTAGGTAATAGATTTGTGTACAAGTCTTATTCTAAGGCACTTTTAACTATGATCTACAACAAATTTATAAAGTTCAAATGAACTAAAAAAATTCTATTGCAATTATTATATGATTACAAAAAGACTCAAGTTTCTATCTTATAACATTCCCGAGATATCATCAATAAACTTTAATGGCGTTTATCTCAAAACTAGCTTATTTGACTTAACATGTTTTAGAACAAAGCCATCGATATGCATTTCATTGTTGCTGTAACAAATCATCAGTAGACTTCAACCACATATTTTGAACAGTCACAAACCTTTTATCTTATGCACAGACTTCCAAAAACTATTTGTTTGAAGTCTACTGATGATTTGTTACAGCAACAATGAAATGCATATAGACAACGCTGAAGCACCACCAAATAATTTTAAAATTAAAATAAACTTCTGACAATATGTCGAATAGTAGTTTTCTTATATGCCAAAAAGAAAAAATAAACAATAATATACAAAAACTTCGAAATAATGAGATTTTGATAAAACATTGCTCCAGCGTCATCAAAAAAAACTCCATAGTTTAGGAATTATTTAAGAAATACATTTTATGCAAAAAACATCAGTATATATTTCAATAATACATAAAATTAATTGTTAAAATATGTCAAATATATAAAAAAGAAAAAAAAGCATTATCTAAAATTTATTGCTTATTTGCCACATGTTAAATTCACCTTAAAATTTATGTATATATATATTTATATGATTTTATATGTACATATATACGAGTATATATATTTTATTCTAGTTCAATTTTAAAGCATCATAACCAAATTTTTATTGATATAAATATGTATGTTGTCGTTTGTAAAGGGGATTGTTCAGCACCATTAAATGATTTATTTTTAATATACTACATATTATTTTTATACTTTTATGGCTTTTTTATTAAGCCACGTTATGCAGGATATTACATAAATCTACCTGTTTATTAACCTTTATCATCTGAATATGAATAAAATGAATATCAAATTATAATAAAGACGTGTGGGCATATAAATACATACATGTGTATGAAGACAAATGAATGTAATTTAACCAAAAAGATGAGACTAAAGCATAATTTTCTTATTGTTCCCTATTGCAATAGATATTTTTATATAAGACATACAGTGCAGTTGAGGTAATACGAATTAGCTAAGTATTTCTTAGTCATACAAATGGAAATACGTTTTTTATTATTATTGTAGAGTAGTAACATTCAGGCAAACACTGCTCGTCAGTAAACTAACATAATAACTCCTTTGGCAAAACGATAGTATAGGTAGAGGACAAATGGCGAAGTTAGAAAGCTATTAATGTTTAGAGTATACTTTCTGAGTATCCGCTGTAAAGTAGGCGCATTAACTTATTAAGCTGTTTGACCATTTTATTAAATATTTTAGTAAGGCAATGATTGTGCTACAGTGCCAATGAACAACAAGGATGTAAGGCTGCTGTTATGGCACTCGTATAGATTTTTCATTTTATTCCGACCACACTGTAGATTGAACATAAGTTCATAAATTCGAATTGGAGGTGGGATGGTGAACAAACTTTTATTTACCTTTAATTATACTTTCACGTTTACTTAAACGTACCATGAGCTTCACTATATGGCTTCTATATATATATATATATATGTATGTACGTATATGTTCCTACATGAGTTTTGCCAAAAATTAAATTTAACAATTGAGTAATAAAAGAAATTTTAAAAATATTTGTATATATTATATAAAGTTTGGTGTTGCATTACAGATAAACTTATGTTACTTGCAATTTATAATATAAATTAACTTAATATACTAAATTTTTCCTTTTTTTAGTCTGCTTGGCATATACTTTACTAATTTTTCTATTGCTTCTGCTAATATGTTTTCCAATTTTGGCTGAAAACTCCTTTTAGGTGGGCCATGCTACAAATATTATGCCTTACCATTTTCCTTTCGAGTTATTCAATCATATTAATGTCTGAAGATTGCGGGGTTGATGATCTATATGCGCATATCATGTGCAGTGTGGTTTGCATCATTGCAGCCACAAATTCTGAGCAGTCACAGTTGAAGTCTATTGATGATTTGGTTGAAGCGCCAATGAAATGCGTATATAGAAATGCTAAACCACCAGCAATGAAATTTCAGTTATTGTTTGTACACTTGTGACAATATGTATGTCAAATAATAAATTACTTCAAAATTTATAAAAACTTTTAATGAAAATTTGCTTAAGATCTTGTAACTAATACTGATTTTTTTTCTTCAGAGGCCATTGCTACTTTGTATATTTAAAAATAAATTCAATATGACTAACTTGCTGAAAATTGGTAATCAGTGAGACAAGGTGTATTGATTAACTTCAAACTAAACGTCTAAGCAGAAATTACTTAAGCTGTACACAACCCCCTTACTCATGTTACATGGCAAATTTAATAAATAATTTTTTTATTTAAAGAAGTGAATAACTGTTAAAAAAAAGTATCACTAGTGCAATATAAATGCCCAAGACGTGACACATGATCATCTCTTATGCGGTTTGTAGATTCTTTCTGACTTTATTGGCAGCTGTAATGATTTTCGTGAAAAATATTAAAACAATGGCTTGTATTTTTGTGTATTATTTTCTACATGAAAGTAATAATGTACGAACGATTTATTGCATATTATAAGATAATTAATGTAGCATAAAACAGATACATAAATATATAAATTTTAGGTGATATTAAATATTTACTATCGTAAGGACAATATTTGAGTTTTGCACCAGGATATTAGTTATTATAGAATGTTAATAAAGCTGCTTTGTTTAAAAAAATATTAGTTGTGATTTCTTTTAAATCATCTTTTAGCACAAAGTTGTATATCTATATATAAAGACGTCGCAATAGTTCTTTTATGACATTACAAAACTGAATAATTATCTTAAAGTTTTTTATAATATTAACATATAAATTTATTTAAAGATTTTCAAAACAAAGTGAATTAATGTAATATGAACTTGCACTCCCAGCACCAAATCATTCGCTAGTTATGCTTCATGTAATTTTAATTTGAAATGCTTTTTATAATATATATAATTTTTATTTAACACGAGTCAAATTAATGTTTTGGTTAAGCACGTTTAACGCATTTTTTTTTGCTTAAACAAAAACAAAGCAAACATTTTATATTTACCAACGTGTTTCGGCTAAATTAAAAAAGTTTTGTATGGAATTGTATTCATCAGAATGAATTTTAATTTTTTCTGTTTTATGACAACAAGAAATATATTCCGAAATCATTGAAAATTTAGAGTCGTTATTAAATTAAAAATATTTGAATAGGATTTGTTGTTCTTTTTAACGTAACGTAATCTACACAAAATTCTGGGAAAATTCTTCGAAGAAACCACGTATCTAAAATCAATCCATATACCTCAAATCTCGACGTGAAAATGCATTTCCTCTGCTTTAGAAAAACAATTTTTTTAATTAAAATTTCTTCAAATGGAAAAATATAAACGCTGCTAAATTACTAAAAACCTTTTCCTTTAATTAAAATTTTTCGAAAAGAACTGTTAATAAGACCACATTCAGTTTCTTTCAAATCACAATTTAATCAGGAAATTGAAATGTAATTTTTCTTTGTTTAAACGCATAGTTTTTCAGTTTTATAAGTTTTCTTTTTGCTTAAAAATTTTTCTTAGCAATTGTAATTTTCCTTTAGAATTCCAAACAATAAATCTTTATATAATATGAAGAATTACACTTAAAAATATGAATATGAAAAAATCTAACTATAAAGATAAATTTACAGAACATTACAACGATGGTACATTACTTTGAAGAATTTTTAAGTAGAAAAAAAAGAAATTTTATAAAAAAATTTTTATTAGAAAAACTATAGAAATTTGAAAAAATCGTTAACGAAAACAATATAGTTATAATTATTCACAGTCTAAAATCAACAGCCTACTAACGTCCCTCGTACAAAGCAAATTATTAAAACTCGTATACATGCATAGATATTTTACACACAAAAAAATTAATGGAATTCTTGTAAAAATACTGGTATACGAGTATGACTGCAAACGCTCACACACGTTTTCATTTCTATGTCACTGGAAAATGAAAAATTACCCAAAATGAACATGTTTAAACTTACAGGCACATACACACATACATATATACATGCATACATATACACATATAGTATTTTCAAGTGCGTAATTGTATATTCTACAGGTGCGTGGTTAGGGGCTGAAGACTATTTTTACCCGAAGATTATTGCCCCAATTCTGTTCAACGATTGTATCGTCTTGTCTACGGACGAAAAAATGTTATTTATTGTCTATGCTAGAAGGTTCGTGTATTTGCTTTATGATTTTGTTCCAAACAATATATCGAACACATATTTTTTCATGTATTTTTCAAACTATTGTATAATACTTTAATTGAATTTTTATGTTTTAAAAACATGGCAATAATATTTATATTTTTCATTATCAAAGACAACCATTTTTGAAGAAAATAGTTTAGAGAATTCAAAGACAAGAACTTAGAAGCATTATCAAACAAAACGTCCTAAATCTTCTTACAGAATTAATTTCAATAAAAATTTTACAATCAAATCAAATGCCTGTGTTGTAGAAACAAGAAGTCCGATTTTGTGACTACGAAGTCGGTAAATGGGCAAATTATTTAGCTGCGAAGTTTGTATAAATAGTAGAAAATCCATCAATATACTAGAAACTGCCCTCATAGTGAATGTTCGGAAATGCATCATTGCACTGCATTTTACAAGCAAACTTTAATTTAAAATGCAATACAAGTTCGCTGATCTGATCTTGTGTAGTAGCAGTCATGTTTGTATCTTATATTTCACATTTATTTAAATTTCCACTTGCAGCGCAGTGATGCATTTCCAAACAGGCCCATACTTTCACATTTTTGGCAGCATTAATTTAAGTGGAATTAAATTACAACTGAAAGGAGAAATGTAAAAGAAGTACCACATGCAAAACTGCACATAAAAGCGCTTAGGCTCAAGAATGGTATGCAATGTGTTAGCAGCTGGCATAATATCGAGGAGTAGACCAGCAAAATAATCATGTTTTTGTACGATTAAATTTATTAATCTGGGCAAAAAACATAATCAAACTTTGTACTTGGTTTTTCATTGTGTCAACTTTGACTTTTTTACTTTTTTCAGGATGCTTTTTTAAATTTATTTTTTTACATTAATATAAAACATTTGTTGAGCAAAATTTGATATTAAACAAAAGGGAACACAAAAACAATTTGTGCACTGCCCTTGAACAAAGAATAGTAAAAATGTGATTTAAAAAAAATTATAATTCCCTAACCTTGAAAGTTTCTAGACAAAAAAAAATTAAATCAAAATGTTTTAACCTTAATGATTAAACAGAAAAAGTCCGCAACTTCAGGAAAAATCGCTGTCAAATTATCAAAGCCCATAATAAAATCTACGGCAGTAACTTCAAATGCTCTCTAATTTTTGTTTCATTTTCTTTTGTGCTTATTTTTCTTTGTAGTTTTGTTCACAAAATATATGAAATTTATTGAAAGTATGGTAACATGTTTGAGAGAATAAGTTTTTATATGTGAGAGCATAAGAAAAAACATTGTCAAAATAAAATAAATTCTATCTATCGACTGCTTTCTGGTGCTAATTTTTTGTGTCAATTTGTATGGAAAATGTGTTTATGCCGCAATTCTGTTTGATCATTTAAGTACACAATGTAAGACTTTGAAGTTCTATGATTCTATCCCTTCTAGTTTTAAAACTGTGATAGATTTTCTTGCCCCACAGAATGAGTTATAATAGGAGTTTAATGTAGAAAACTGAAGATGTTGTACTCGTAAATAAATTGAAACAGCTGATTTATTTATTTTTATTGTTTGAATTGATGTGTATATAAAAAGCCAAAAAAAAACAGGTAAAAATATATAATTGAAGGTTAGCCGCGAATAGCGTTTTAAGTGACAAAATAATAATTTTTCAGGAGAGCCAATAAACGTATTTTGAAGCAAGATTGCTTTTTTCGTTAACATTTTTTTAGCTTATTGAAAATAATGATAACTAGCATTAGCTTTTCTTTTTGTATCTCTGCTACATTTATCAACTATTTTCGACAATTTTGTTTGCCTGATTTTATTACGAGTAGTTACTTACAAAGTTTTGCACTGATTGACCGATTTGTAATTGTATTTTGACGGTGATAAGATGCATAATTTTGAATGGTTTTATATTTGAACAACGCAAGAGAGTTATGTTAATGGTAATCTGTGAAAAACCTAGTTTTTTAAAAATTGTCTTTTACAACGTTATTTGCGGCTGTGCTTCAATTGTTGAATGGTTCACGGATATTTTAACTAAAATAGAAGATAACAGATTTTTGCAAACTATAAGAGATAGTCAAGTTAAATTAAATTAAGTGCAATTAAACATTGTGTTCATGCACTTTATTTGTTTATGACTGTTCAAAATATGTGGTTTATGTTTACTGATGATTTGGTAAAGCACCAATAAAATGCATATAGATAATGTCCAACTACCAGCAACCTGCAATTATGCAATTTAAAGAAATAGTTTTGATAAAATACGCTAATATGAACTGATAAGGAAGGATAAAACTTCAATAAGGTAGGCCAACTGAAAATGAAGAAAAGCGATATAAGAAGATATTAAAAACGTTAAATTATTAGAGAGAAAAAAAAATAATTTAAAATAATCAAGTGAGGGTAAAAAGTATCACCACCTCCTGTGTTAAAGGGTAATGTAGGGTACTATACCCCATTTCTGTAACTTGTGAGAAGTTCTCGCATCGAGAAAAATTAAATAATTATATTGGTTGTCCTATTTTACACAGGGTTACTCACATACAAATGTATATAAACTTACAAAATTTATCAACAAATACAGTTTTTTATACCCTTTACCAACAAAAATGGTAAAAGGGTATATATAGGTTTGTCATTCCGTTTGTAATTTCTATAATATCAATAAGCGACCCATAAAATATATATATTCTGGATCCTTATGCATAGGGAAGACGAATAAGCGATGTCCGTCTGTCCGTCTGTCCGTCTGTCCGTCTGTCCGTCTGTCCGTCTGTCCGTCTGTCCGTCTGTCCGTCTGTCCGTCTGTCCGTCTGTCTGTACGTGAAATCGGTTTTCCGAAGCTCCCAGAAGAGCTAGAGACTTCGTTCTTGGACTGGTGTCTCAGAAATTTTCCAAAATAGATTGGTATTGAAATTCAGCAAAATCGGGCAGACGATTGCAGAGCTGGAAAACTTAAACTTCATTTTGCCATATAAAAGTAACTCCCGAAAACAAATTTTTATTTTTTTTAATAAATGTACATATTTTACACTTCAGTACGACTAAAATTGGAATTTTAAATTAAAAAAATACAAAAAAATTAAAAAGTCGTTTCCAGGGTTGGAAAACTTTAACTTTTTGTGTTATGTAAAATTAACTATGTCTAAAACTATATTAGTATTTTCTCGAGAACCGTAAGAGCTACAGACCTGAAATTTGGACACAGTGTGTAGACCTTTGGCCGCTACAACAACAAATACATGAGAATTGGAAATTAAAGGGTGTTCCAAAACGAGCAACGAAAAATTTTAAAATTCCATGTAATATACATACAATTGTATGTATATACACTTGAAATTTGTAAGGTTAGTGTATTTTTATACAGACTACAAAAATTAACACTAAAATTTCAAAAAATTTAAATTAAAGGGTGTTCCATCAGTTAATACAATTTTGACTATGCAATTTTGACAACTTGCTGTATCTTGGAAACCGTAAGAGCAAAACTCTTGAAATTTTCAAAAACGGTAAAACTAAAAAATCAAAAAATTATAAAATCGCCAAACCGAAAAAAATCGCCAAAAACAAAAAAAATTGCCAAAGCGAAAAAAAGCACCAAATTACAAAAAAAAAAATGTCTAAGACTAAAATAAATGGCGAATAACCGGAAAAATTGCTAAAATGAAAAAAAATCGCCAAAATGAAAAAAAATCGCCAAAACGAAAAAAACCCCACAAAAACAGAAAAAAATCCAAAATGAAAAAAAGCACCAAAAACAGAAAAAAATCGCCAAAATGAAAAAAACCCCAAAACAGGAAAAAATTGCCAAAATGAAAAAAATCGCCAAAATGAAAAAAAGTCTCCAAAATGAAAAAAAGCGCCAAAAACAGAAAAAAAGCCAAAATGAAAAAAACCCCAAAACAGGCAAAAATCGCCAAAATGAAAAAAATCGCCAAAATGAAAAAAATCTCCAAAATGAAAAAAAGCCCCAAAAACAGAAAAAATCGCCAAAATAAAAAAAATCGCCAAAATGAAAAAAACCGAGAAAAACAGCAAAAAAAATCGCCAAAATGAAAAAAAAGCCCAAAACAGAAAAAAATCGCCAAAATGAAAAAAAACGCCAAAATGAAAAAAAAAATCGCCAAAATGAAAACAAATCGCCAAAACGAAAAAAAACCTTAAAAAACAGAAAAAAAATCTCTAAAATAAAAAAAAACCCCAAAACAGAAAAAAATCGCCAAGATGAAAAAAAAATCGCCAGAATGGAAAAAAAATCGCCAAAACGAAAAAAACCCCAAAAAACAGAAAAAAATCGCCAAAATGAAAAAAAGCCCAAAAACAGGAAAAAAATCGCCAAAATGAAAAAAAATCGACAAAATGAAAAAACCCCCAAAATAGGAAAAAATCGCCAAAATGGAAAAAGAATCGCCAAAATGAAAAAAATCTTCAAAATGAAAATAAGCCCCAAAAACAGAAAAAATCGCCAAAATGAAAAAAACCGAGAAAAACAGAAAAAATCGCCAAAATGAGAAAAAAGCGACAAAACTGAAAAAATCGTTTAAACTGAAAAAAACTTCAAAAAAGCAAAAAAGCCACATTAAAAAGTGCTCAGAACCGAATGTACGGAACCCTTCGTGTGCGAGTCAAAGTCGCACTTTACTGAATTTTTTAATATTAAAGGAATTAAATGAAACTAAGTTTTTTCTTATTTCGTTTTTGCTTCGTTCACTTAACATATTTTATGTATTTTTTAAAGAACTAGATTGGTACAAGGAATTAGAAAAATCCTAAATTATGATTCCAGGGTTGGAAAACTTACACTTTTTGTGTTATGTAAAATTAAATAGGTCTAAAAATTTTTTTCTTTTTCTTTATAAATTGAATATACATATTTATGCTTCTGAAAGAAAAGTTTTGCGTATAAAATTTGAAAAATGAAAATTACAGCTCCAAAGATGGAAACTTTAAAAAAATGATAAATTTTTTCACAAAACAAATATGTATGTATGTGTCTGTATACCATATATATGTACGTACGTTGGTAAAGGGTATATAAGATTCGGCACAGCCGAATATAGCACTCTTACTTGTTTCTTACTCACCCTGTTTTTCACAGGATGATAACAATTTTTTCGATTCCAAAAGTTCTCACATTCCTTACAGAAACGAGGCACTGGTATATGTATTGACATGTAGATTATAGCAACTTGATTTGAAAATTTTCTTTTTTAATTATATTCTATCTAAATTATACCCCCTAGGATCTTAAGCCTGACCCGCACCCGAACATAAGTATTTTTATAGTATTTGTGTAAACTTAAATTTCGTAGCAAAAGTGCAGCTGCATTAGACAAACGTAAATGTAGTTTTGCTATAAATATAAAGAAAATTGCTTTTACACTTATAAAAGAGCCGTCAACTTTTACACAATTCCAAACGAGAGGAATGCATAAGTATGGGTCCAAAGGGGATACTATATTTGAAAATTTTAGCAAAAAAATTTGTGTAGAAATAAATTTACCAATGCTTACTGCAGATTGCAATGGTGCACTAACTTAAAAAAAAGGTGAATGAAAGAGTAAAATTAATTTAATTTTTCACTGAAACTACAAATATAATATAATATATAATATCAACAAAAAGCACAACAACAGATGATGGAGAAAAATTAAAGGCTAGTGTAAAAAATGTTATTAATTACATTTATTAGAGGGGAAAAAATTAATAAAAATATAAACAAGCAGAGCAGAGATGCGACTGCTATGAAAAATCATAATTTCCTTAGCTTTTATAAATATGGAAACTTAAAAAAATAGTTTTCATATCAGCTAAAAAAAATAATTGTTATAAATCAGCATTATTCAAAATAGTGCATGAAATTAATTAATATATGCCAAAATTATAGAAAACGCTATAGAATTCTAAAAACAGTCCATCTTGTGCACCAGTCTAACTAGAATATGAAAAAATATATATTTTTTTTGACATATTGAAGACTTCTGAGCCATTTTTTTGGGGCTGTTTTTGAAAGGAAAGTTGTTTTTCTACCGCCATATTCATAAAAAATATTTTAGGTTTATTATAGGTTTATTTGACAAATTTCCCATAGAATTATGTCAAATAAGCGCTTAATAAACCTAAAATATTTTTTATGAATATGCCAGCTATTCTTTTATATTTACAACTTGGAGGTTTCCTTGGGAATCGTAGGTTTTCTTTTTTAATTTTAATTTAATTCATATTTTAATGTTTAGGAAACAATCTTTTAATTTTATTAACATTTAATATTATTTGGATTCTAAACCAGTTAGTTTTGCAACATTGGCTTTGCACAATTAATCGACGCAAAGAATTTAGCAAGCAACCAAATCGATGAAATGGTTTCTACTGCGTTAACAAATTAGTGTAATACTCGGGTACGAGGGTTGTTAAATTCACAACAGTTGCATTGGCCTAAAATATATTATCACCCTAAAATAATTTTGTAGCTATGCCCTTTGATTTTTATTATTATTTATTTGTTATCTAGGTGCATGGTAGTACGCCAGCCCAAAGTTTGGCCAATGCAAGCAGTGTATATATTTACATGAGATATGGAGGTGCGAAGAGTGGAAATTTTAAGACATCCTCACTGACCACTGACCACTGACACATTCATCAAATTGATGAAGCACTTCCGCTATAGCTAGATAGCTGCAATTCGGTACACGAGTAGATTTTAGTGAGCAATGAACTAGAAAAATCTGAAAACATGGAAATTTTAACCACATGAAATCATCAGGGTTTCATAATATTTCTAGCCAACCTGCTTACTTGGTAATATTTTTATCGTTACAATACAGAAGATAATAGTGGATATTTATTTACTTATTTACATGGAGAAAAATGATGTCAAGTAAGCAGGTTGCCTAGAAATATTATGAAACCCTGATGATTTAGTATTTATAAAACTCATGGCAGATTATAGTAATAGGTATTGTGCAAAGAAAAACTTGGTGACCATTTTTATCTCACTACTTTTAATGACCGGAATTTTAGATATAAACTTGGCTTTTTTTCACATTTATCTTTTTGTGAGGATTTTATTTACATGATATTAAACTTATATAAATATAAGACTAATATATTATAATTTATATGTTA
The DNA here is from genome assembly GCA_944452675.1 of Tachina lurida. Classification (NCBI taxonomy): domain Eukaryota; kingdom Metazoa; phylum Arthropoda; class Insecta; order Diptera; family Tachinidae; genus Tachina; species Tachina lurida. Next base: position 42,802,605 of record OX101752.1, read on the forward strand.
CATAGCACTAGCTACTTTGGCTATCAGCTATTTGTTTTTTAGAAATCACCTAAATCATAGTAGTTGGCTATTCTTATGTTTTGTTATCTCCTAATACAAAATAAATAAATTTTAATTAGTTTTTTTTTCTCAATTAGATTATTTTTCATTTAAGCTACTGAGGAACAGAATTTAAAGGATAATATTTATTTTATATCTACATATTTAGCCTTAATTATACAATACAATAATTAATTTAAATTAATAATGAGCACCATTCGTTTGTTAAACATTTTCACATTCGTACTAATGTATACAATGTTATCATAATGGAGAGAGCATACCTAAAAAAATTTATTCAGATTCTCTCGAGATTACTCTACTAGATTATAAACATTAACTTAGGCAATCATTTAAAGTAAATCTTTAATAATTTAGGAAGTGGTAGTAAAAATCCATCTTGCTAGTTTCATTTTGCGCTCAAGTAGTTTAGGTTTTTTAGTAACTGCCTATATCATCACCCTTCATAACTAGCTGTTTTCTAGCAGATGTTATTGTACCCGTAACAAATACTCGTATACCCTCAGATAAAAGCTAGTACTTAATTTTCACAAAGAAAATGTAGTATCGTTTTGAAAAAATACATTTGTAAGAAAATTTTTTTAAATGAATTAAATAAAAAACAATTAACCACAGTTCTTACAATTATATATCCCCTCTCTGATCGCTTTGGTTTAATTAACTCCATGCCTTTGGCCATGCAAAAAATTACATTTAAGTTCTTAATAAACTTTAAATTCCTATTTCTTCTTCTTAGGACTTCCTTTTTTTGCAGTAAAAAATTTCTAAAAAATAAGTTATTTATTTTTGGTACAAAAATGTGGCTTCCTAAAATCAAAGAACAAAATTGTTTACATAATCTGAATCTAAAGGTAAAGTTTAAAGCTACGTGAGAATGTATGTATGTACCATAATAGCATAATCAAATGTGTATTTGCATTTCTGAAAATCATACAACGAAATGTCAAGCATAAGAATTTCATTCATAATACAAGCCTATACAAACTTAATTTGCCCAGAAAAGCATGCTACACATTTTAATGTTGTTAAATTATATCCCACAGTGTTCGGTGGCGTATACTTAATTTTTTCATATTTAAGTTCGGGGTCTAATCGTCGCTTTCGCTAACGAGCTGATTCGATCACGTTTTTCCACTTTGAGATTATGGTATTCGATATCGAGCCACATTATTACATTGATCGATAGCGAATGCCATCATGTCAAACTGAAAAACGTGATTGAATCAGCTCGTTATCGAAAGCGACGATTAGACCCCTGTTTCTTGAATATAGGGATGGTAACGTATACTTAATGTGTACTTAACACAACAAAAATAAAAAACATGACAAAACTGGCAGTCATTAAGCAGCTCTGGGTCGAAGAACATCATTTCGCGTCATCGTAATTATTTCTTAAGTGCGGTCAGGCTTAGTTCTGTTGTTAGGCCTTCGAGAGTTTTTCGTCTCGCTCGCACTGGTTTACTGCTCTGCCACGGATAACCGTATAATCTTGCCGTTTTTTGGGGAATTTCTTTAACAACCACGTTGAAAATACTGTTAATAACATCTTGGGCATATGGTCTAGTTACTCCGCCCATATTCGTGCAACACCAAACTATGCAAATTTACTTTGTATAGTATGTTTAATAAATAAATAAATAATAAATAAAAAAGGAGAGAGGTGTCTTAGGACACCCGGTTATAGCAATTGCTACTAAGCTATATAATACTATGTTCACACTTATGTTTTTAAACGTTTTTAACGCCTCATTCGTGTTTAAGAGCTTAAACACGATGATTTTGAGATTTTTTACCATACATTGACTTGTTTTGTTAAACATCTCAAATGAAGTATTTAAGATGTAAACACTTCCTTAAACACTTAAATAGAGTATGTTCAGTCCGTTTTTTGATAACTGTGGCACCTTTTTTTTGTTACTAAATGGCGGCACCTGATAAATTATTTGGTAAGCAAGTAATTACTTAAAAAATACTCAATTATTTACAAAAACATTTGTTGTTTGAAAAGCATAATTATTCGTAATTTTTTACAATACAATAATTTACAATTTTTTATTGACAAAACGTCAACCTTAAACATCTCAAATATAATATGAACGGTTGTGTTTAGTTCTTAAAAAACTTTGGTTCTTAGAAAACTCGTCTTAAACATAATTGTGAAAATGTCGTCGTTTGGTTTTTGATTTGCTGCAGACATAATGTATTTTGAATATACTGTGCCGCAAGCCAGAAACCAGCTGACGATGTATTTAACATGTTTAAAAACATAACAGTGAACATAATATAAAACAAACTTAATGCAATACAATGCAATAAAATTATATTATATGATGATGTCAAATTCGCCGAAAATATTTCAAAAAGTTTCCATTTATAACCCATTATTATCTTTTCTAGCGGAGCACGATTAAATGAATATATTGTTTGTTGCCGGCGGTGGCTGTTATTCGTCTTACAGTCGATCGGCAATGTTCTCTGGCTTGTGCTTATTTGCAAAAAGATAATACAAAAACAAACTGAGCGATGTTTCTCATTGTTGTTGTTTTGTTTTTTTTCACGCATTTCAAAGAACCAAAGAAAACAAATTCAAACAATTTGCTTCGTTTATTTTCGTACGCTGCTTTTAAGTACAAAGAAATCAAAACATAAATAAATTTATAACTGTAATAGTGTCGATTAATTTTGTTACGAAAATTATTTTCTAACCCCTGTACCTCGCCATAAATAGCAATAGCTATAATAATAAATGACAAAACTGGGATGGAATGAATCATGGCTTCGAGGCATGACGAACTGGTTCGATTTAGTGGAAACATATATGATTTTTACATTAGCATGTCATAGGAGATCATGTGTTTAAGCGAGAATTTAAATAAAAGACGTTTTTTCATAGATAAAAAAATTAATAAATATTTTTTGTAAGTCAGTGATGAACCCTTGCATGTTCTGTGATTTTAAAACCTTTTTTTTGGCAGTTTTCATCACTAAAATAGTGATAAATTTATTCGTATTTAAGAAAGTGTTAAATTAAACATAAATTTCATTAACTTTTCTGGTAATTTGCTTATTGCCTTTTCTCGCAGGCATGTAGAAGAATGGCTCTTACACAGTGTAAAGTGGCGTACATTTACTTAATACAGTGGTCCTCTAGGTAAGAAATGTTTTAGTTGGCATAGACAACAAATAAATTTTGGATTGCTGGTGCCGGTATAGCAGACCCCGCCAGAGAGAAGACTAACTGCCAGTTTATCGAAGGGAAATAAAAATTTTTGTCTGTCTATTTATATAGAAAAATCAAATGGTTTTTGTTTTCAGTATAAATATAGAGAAGATAATCTTTACTTGTCTTCTATAAACCGGCAGTAAATGAATAACAAATAATTTGTTATTTAAGTGTGTTGGTGTTTATTTGAGTTGTTGATAGATTCAATGTACGTACTGGTTTGGTTTGTTTTTATTTTTGGTTTTTTTTTTTGTATTAAATATACAATATCTCTCCTACATAATGAAAATGATTAACCTTTCTTAAAGTAAATTTTTTTCCTAAAATTTGTACTTTTCTAACAGGAAATTAATAATAAATAAAAGGATATAAGAATTTTAGACCACAACGCAAATATATGCGTCATAATCCTTGAAATATAAAGTAAATTTGTAAGGCAATTTCAAAAAAAATTATTTTTTGCCGAAGGTAGGGATTGCCTTTTAGAAATTTCCATATACATACCTGTGGCACTCAAAATTGAATTTTAAAGTATGATATACATACATATATTTTAGTCTTAATGTCAGTGTTTTGTTCGATCTATTGTTTAATATGAAATAAATTCAGAAGGGTTCCGTATGAACAATACATATTTAATACTATCTGAACTTTAGCCTTTATAATCGAATATCTTTCTGTTAAAGGGTGATTTATTTTTGTTTTAGGGATTTTTTTAGTTTTGAGTTTTTTTTTAGATTAGGCGAATTTTTTCGCTTTTGGAAACTTTTTCGTTTTGGCGATTTGTTTATTTTGGATTTTTTTTTAAGTTAAACGTTTTTAAAAATTTCAAGAGTTTGCCTTTACGAGAAAATAGCATTAACTGATAGAATATCCTTTAATTTAAATTTTTTTAATTTCTGTATTAATTGGTGTAGTCTGCATAAAAAATACTATTGCTTTGCAATTTCAAGTGTCTATTTTTTATTTTTTTTAAAGAAAAGTAACACTCAGGCAATTAATGCCTACTACTTTTACTAGGTGTTACCTTCTTTAGGAAAGGGATAGTGATAGAGAAGACAGGTGGTGAAGGGAGAGATAGAGGAAAGCTTCATTCTTTTACAACTCTGCTTTTTTGCACGTTTTTTGATAATGCAGTGTTGCAGCGCCATATGGTGTCAAATGAGGCGTATTAAATTTTTGAAGCTGTGTTTTGTAGCCATTTTATTGATTATTTTACTTCGCCGATGATTTTGCTACACAACGAAGGAGGGCGCTCCGATGTTACATTAGGACTAGTATCTTCTGAAGTCGGTATAGTTAAGTGACCAGTGAATATGCCTTCATCACTTGAACTTTCCTACAACAACAGATACAAAGGGACACTAATGCACATCAGAAAAATGCGTGGTGTTGTTATTCAATGACTGTTGGATACAGGGCTTGAACCCAGGACCTTCGATTTTGTAGGCAACGTGCTAACTACTTCAGCCAACGCCACCCTCAATGAAGGTGTATATTACATTATGATTTCAACATTTTTGAAACCCTAAAAAAGTTAACAACGGTGGTTCTGTGTTATAAAAACTTGAGAACTTGCTCTCAAAGAAAAGTTTCCCAAAAAAAAAAGCTAATTAAAGATTTAACTTTTACACATACTCTAAGCTATATTTAAAAACAAACATAGAATAATTTTATTAATATTAAAAGAAACTTGGTGGCAATACATTTTTAAATCGAATTTGAATTGAATTTGAATTTCCTTGAAAATATATTGTCAGTCAGTGATGAGTATAAAGAGCGCTTTCGATTCATAGATAAGGAACTTTTAAGATAGATGGAATCCTGCCATGCGCACTGGGACTTTTCAAGATATATTTTTGAATATCAACAAAAGAGGAAAGTTAGTCAACTAAAGAAAGCCCATGGCGTTTCAATTAAAAGATAAACAAATTAATAATATAATAAATAGTTAAGGTTAGGTTAGGAAGGGTGTTGCTATACCACACCTCCATTTGTAAGACCAATTGGGTCCATTGTGATTCCCTTCTATTGCAAAAAAAAATAATATTTACTCCCTCCCCATTTCAAGCCAGAAGTGACTATATTGTCCGTTATTTAACCACCTAATTCCCATGATGAAGCCCTTGATATACTCTAGTTTACACTTCCCGATATCAGTAATGCTTTCAAGGAAATGTCTGCTGAGCCATCTAATTATATGACGTTCTAGCTTCGGGCAATAACAGATAATATGTTCAATGGTTTCTGGTTTCTCTTCATCCCCGCACATCCTACAGAAATATGGAGCGCCAGTTTCCCAAATGATGGTTCTTGCTTAGACCAAAAAGTGACCTGTCAATGTAGCTATCACGATTCGCACCGCATCCGCATTGGTAATTTTACCAATCTGTCTGACTAATGCCGACCCTATTCTTGCCAGCTCATTGACAATTTCATTTCCCTCAACGCTGCTGTCGCCAGCAATTCAACGTAGTCTGACACTATATTTATCCATAAGCAGGTTTTTGGATTTCCTACAGTCACTAACAAGTTTCGATTTGACATTGTGTCCCTTCAAAGCTTTTAGTGCTGCCTGGTTGTTGACGTAGAATATTATCTTCTCACAATATAACAAATAAATTTATAATAAATTTGTGATCTGAGACAGGGCTGTTTATCTAGAAAAGATGTGCTAGAAAGTGATTATTAAGGTATTTTTCTTATATCACAAATAAGGAATAATAAGCATATAAACTCATCCCAGAAAGAATAAAAATGGTTTAGTTTATTTAGTAGTGTAAAAAGTACTTGAATTAGGCAAAACATTGTAGCTAACACTAGGAGTAAGACTTCTTATGAACTGAAATATTTTGCTCATTTACAATTAAGGAGCCTTATCCAACAACAGGAGAATAGGGCTTACTAAACAAATCCTGTGTAATATATATTTGGAATAAATTCTTTGAAATATTTCCATGCCAAGTCAATAAAAAAAAGATAACTCTTTAAAAAGGATATTTAGCAGGCACTCAGAGCTTAGCGTGCACATTTTGAAATATTTTGTTTAATTTACAATCTACTTACACTTGTATAGTGGCGAGGAAATACTCGTATCTATCTATCTGTGTGTGTGTGTGTGTGTGTGTGTGCATGTGAGTGTATATATTAGTGCTTAGATAAGTAGAAGCCTTTGCGCCATAATTTGTCAACTAAACAAAAATCCGTATTGCAATTAATCATGCTGTACAACCAACAGTAATAATTTTTCGCTCTAATTTTCCTTTCGTCTATCCTTCTATGCAATTTCTCGCTTTTTCATCAGCTATGCACGTAATTGTGTGTCTGTGTGTGTGTGTGTGTGCGTACTTTGAAATAAATTCATGTTTCGAAAAGTGCACGATGATGTATTACTACTAATTTTCTATGTAAACACAGATTTTTTTGTTTATACACTTAAAGAAATTAAAATAATTTTACTGATTAATATTTTAAAATCTAGAATACTTTTATTTTAATTTTTTATTTTATTTTTTATTTAATTTTCTGCTTTTGATTGATAAAGTTAAGGTTGTTTTAGTGGTAAGACAAATTACAAATAGTAAACCCTATTGTCTTAATCAGGCCACTTTAGCGATTTTTAGAAGGAAACAAAATAATTAGTTTTTTGAAAATTAAAAAAAAAATTTTCATTCAAATTCTAAAAATTATGAAAGCCTGAACTAACCTTTTTTTTGTATGAACTATTTTTTGTTAACAAATATTTATACTTAAAATTTTTTTCAGTATGTAAGCATACATACAAACAAAGGAGTAATTGCAGTAATTTCATGACTGTGTAAAATCATGGACATGCACTTTTATTATTTTATATATTTTTGAATAAATTATAATATTGTTTGGATTTTAGTAATTTGTTCGAATAAATAATATTTTTGTTTACATAAAGCATGACAAAACATTTTGATATTTTTTTTTTAACTTAAATGACAAATCCTTATGTTGAATTTGTTAAAAGTTCTCGAAAAAAAGTAAAAAAAAAAATAGAGTTATTTGCAATATATCAATTTAATTATTAAATGCAAAAACTTAACTATTGGAATTATGGTAAGCAAAATTGAAATTGCGCTTTGTTTTAGCATAAGTAATTATACATTAAAAATATAAGCCAACTAAGTGATTTATAAGTAGTAGTAGTATTCGGCATTTTTTGTTTTTCACATGGCAGCGGTTTATAATTAGAGAAGATTTATCATCAATTGACCACTTTTTGTATAATTCTTGCTTGCAAAACTATGGATAAAATAAGTAAAGTGCTTACATTTTAGCACGCAAAATTTTAAATATTTTATTGTCTATATTGGTTACAGTGTTGCTGCTGCAAGGCACCTCCAACGGTCCTGTACTGTTTTTAACTATTAACGACAAAGCGTGATTTTATCGAAAGTTTGGCCAAACTTCGCGCTAAAATAGCACTCATATTTTTTTCAAAACCTCTAGCTTTTCTTCAGATCTTTCTGTTCGTATTGGTATTCTCACATGAAAAACTTAATTAATTAATAAAACTCATTTTTGTTCCAGTAAAATTTGGCAATAATTTATTTATTTGTTTTTGTTTTTTTTAGGTAGGACCAGCACTCAGGAGATAACCCCTACTTATGCAATGCATTGTGCTAGAACTAAGAGAATAGGTTATGGAGAGGAGGATAGATGGAGTAGTGTCTGTGGTCATTCGATTTAAACTTTTCCACGTTGAAAGTAACAGGAAACACTTCCGCAAGTAGATTATTCCACATACGAATAGTACGGCTAAAAAAGGAATTCTCTCTGTAATGCGTAGTGCAATTTATTGGCCAATCGACCACAAAAGGATGTGCCCTGATTGAAGCTCGTGTTGTGCGCAAAAATGTTCGGGTTTCAGGAACAAGTTCCCTTATTTCATTAGAACACATTCCATTGTAGTAGCGATAGAACAAGGAAATGCACCCCACATTGCGTCGATGCTCCGGCCCATACATGAGATTTGTATTCCATTTTCCGTCGAATATAAGTGATATAAATAGTAAGAAGATCAGATGGAGTGAAGTATTGCTTGCACCGTTTTAAAAATCCTAGGCACTTAAATGCTTCTTTTGAGACCTGAAAAATGTATTCAGTCCAACAAACATCACACTGAAATTTCATGCCAAGAACATCAACTTTTAATTACACAAAAGGAGGTGCTGTTGGCTGAATTAGTTAAAGAGTCAACTATATATCAAACAATGGTGTTTATAAGCCCAAGTTTAAAATAATGCTAGACTCAGTCCTATGGTTCGTTCATATATGCCTTAGTGTCCGGTCTGATGTAGCAACGAATCGCCAGCAAAGTAAAAAGCTAATAAAATGGCTACAAAGCTTACAGTAATTCGTCCATTTAACACCAACGATACTATAAAAATTAACAAAAGCAATGTTGTAAAAATAGGCAAATAAGCTTCTGTTTTCTATTTATATATATATATATATATATATATATATATATATATATATATATATATATATATATATCTGTGTTTACGTATTTATTATATATTAATTATATATTTTATATATATTTATATATATTATATATTAATATATATATCTGTTACTTCACTATCTGTACTTGCATTATCTCTTATCCTACACTCTAGTAACTCGAAGGGACCTGGTATTTGGATCCAAGTGAACTGAAAATTTACCTTCTCTTTACAGCAGAATATGGAAGACGAATAAGCGATGTTCAGGCTACTCCAGGATTAGAAAATTTGACCTTGTTTTGGTATATAAAAGCAACCCACTAAACCTAATTTTTTCTCTATAAATTAATAATATTTTGTGTTTTAGAAAAAAAAATTGGTACAGAAAATCAGAAAACTGTAAAAGGATGATTCCAGAGTTGGAAAATTTAGAGTAGGTCAAATTAATTTTTTGTCTTTCTTTATAATTTAAGTATATTTAGGGCCATTATTATGACTTGACGATAGTGTTCCGAATCGTTAATCCTAAGTTTAACAAAGAGGAACTATAAAGTGACCTTTAAAAATTTTCCATTATGACAAATGTGCGCTAAAATAAATAATAAAAGTTTTGTTTGGTGGCAACATTTCTATGGATATTGTCAATATTAATTGTTAACAAGTAAGAGTGCTATATTCGGCTGTGCCGAATCTTCTATACCCTTTACCAACGTACGTACATATATATAGTATACAGACACGTACATACATATTTGTTTTGTGAAAAAATTTATAATTTTTTTAAAGTTTCCATCTTTGGAACTATAATTTTCATTTTTCAAATTTCATACACCAAACTTTTCTTTCAGAAGCATAAAATATATTCAATTTATAAAGAAAAAGAAAAAAAACAAAAAGTGTAAGTTTTCCAACCCTGGAGTCATAATTTTGGATTTTTCTGATTATTGTTACCAATCTAGTTCTTTAAAAAATACATAAAATATGTTGAGTGAAAAAAGCAAGAACGAAATAAGCAAAAACTTAGTTTCATTTAATTCCTTTAATATTAAAAAAATCAGTTAAGTGCGACTTTGAATCGCGCACGAAAGGAAGGTTTTTTGCTTTTTTGAAGTTTTTTTCAGTTAAAACGATTTTTTCAGTTTTGTCGCTTTTTTCTCGTTTTGGCGATTTTGTCTGTTTTTGGAGGTTTTTTTCATTTTGGCGATTTTTTCTGTTGTTGGGCTTTTCTTCATTTTGGAGATTTTTCTCATTTTGACGATTTTTTCTGTTTTTTTGGGTTTTTTTCGCGATTTTTTTGGCGATTTTTTTGTTTTTTTTTCGTTTTGGTGATTTTTTTCATTTTGGCGATTTTTTTTTCATTTTGGCGATTTTTTTTCATTTTGGCGATTTTTTTCTGTTTTTAGTTTTTTTTCGTTTTGGCGATCTTTTTTCTTTTTTTGGCGATTTTTTTTCATTTTGGCGATTTTTTTCTGTTTTTTAGGTTTTTTTTTCGTTTTAGCGATATTTTTCATTTTGGCGATTTTTTTTTTCATTTTAGCAATTTTTTCGTTTTTTTGCGATTTATTTTACTCTTAGAAATTTTCTTTTAATTTAGTGCTTTTTTCATTTTGGCGATTTTTTTCTGTTTTTTTCGTTTTGGTGATTTTTTTCATTTTGGCGATTTTTTTTATTAATTTGGCGATTTTTTTCTGTTTTTAGGTTTTTTTTTCGTTTTGGTGTTTTTTTTTCATTTTGGCGATTTTCTTTCATTTTGGCGATTTCTGTTTTCATTTTAGCAATTTTTCCGTTTTTTTGCGATTTATTTTAGTCTTAGAAATTTTTTTTTAATTTGGTGCTTTTTTTCGTTTTGGCGATTTTTTTTCTGTTATTTAGGTTTTTTCTTTTTTTGACGATTTTTTTCATTTTGGCGATTTTGTTCTGTTTTTTAGGGTTTTTTTTTGTTTTGGCGATTTTTTTTCATTTTGACGATTTTTTTCTGTTTTTTAGCGTTTTTTTCGTTTTGGTGATTTTTTTCATTTTGGCGATTTTTTTTTCATTTTGGCGATTTTTTTTTTGTTTTTTTTTCGTTTTGGCGATTTTTTTTTCATTTTAGCATTTTTCCGTTTTTTTGCGATTTATTTTAGTTTTATAATTTTTTTTAATTTGGTGCTTTTTTCGTTTTGGCGATTTTTTTTTCTGTTTTGGTGATTTTTTTCATTTTGGCGATTTTTTTTCATTTTGGCGATTTTTTCTGTTTTTTTTGGGTTTTTTTCGTTTTGGTGATTTTTTTCATTATGGCGATTTTCATTTTGGCGATTTTCTTTCATTTTGGCGATTTTTGTTTTCATTTTAGCAATTTTTCCGTTTTTTTTTGCGATTTATTTTAGTCTTGGATTTTTTTTTAATTTGGTGCTTTTTTTCGTTTTGGCGATTTTTTCTTGTTTTTGGCGATTTTTTTCGGTTTGGCGATTTTATAATTTTTTATTTTTTCAGTTTTACCGTTTTTGAAAATTTCAAGAGTTTTGCTCTTACGGTTTCCAAGATACAGCAAATTGTCAAAATTACATAGTCAAAATTGCATTAACTGATGGAACACCCTTTAATTTAAATTTTTTTAAATTTTTGTGTTAATTTTTGTAGTCTCAAATTTCAAGTGTATATACATACAATTGTATATATACTACATGAGATTTTAAAATTTTTCGTTGCTCGTTTTGGAACACCCTTTAATTTCCAATTATCATGCACTTGTTGTTGTAGCGGCCAAAGGTCTACACACTGTGTCCAAATTTCAGGTCTGTAGCTCTTACGGTTCTCGAGAAAATACTAATATAGTTTTAGACATAGTTAATTTTACATAACACAAAAAGTTAAAGTTTTCCAACCCTGGAAACGTCTTTTTAATTTTTTTGTATTTTTTTAATTTAAAATTCCAATTTTAGTCGTACTGAAGTGTAAAATATGTACATTTATTAAAAAAAAATAAAAATTTGTTTTCGGGAGTTACTTTTATATGGCAAAATGAAGTTTAAGTTTTCCAGCTCTGCAATCGTCTGCCCGATTTTGCTGAATTTCAATACCAATCTATTTTGGAAAATTTCTGACACACCAGTCCAAGAACGAAGTCTCTAGCTCTTCTGGGAGCTTCGGAAAACCGATTTCACGTACAGACAGACGGACAGACGGACAGACGGACAGACGGACAGACGGACAGACGGACAGACGGACAGACGGACAGACGGACAGACGGACATCGCTTATTCGTCTTCCCTATGCATAAGGATCCAGAATATATATATTATATGGCTCGCTTATTGATATTATAGAAATTACAAACGGAATGACAAACCTATATATACCCTTTTACCATTTTTGTTGGTAAAGGGTATAAAAATACTTACTGGCAACTTAGTTTTGATAATTTGGCAGATTACAAACATAATGAAAAATTTTTTGTCAATTCCTTAATTTTGGCTTGTTTTATTATACGTATGTATTACATTATTTTTGTTTTGTGTCATATTTTGTTCAACTAAAATTTTGCTATATAATATATAAAGTAGAAAGTGTGGCAATGTATGAAACCATGGCAACTTCATATGACTAAACTTCAAGATAAAAGTTACAGGTAGGGTGAACTTGCCTTTAACTTTAACACATTCATATTTTATTTAAAAGTAATGATTGAAATGTCTTTATATTTAAACGTTTTCTTAAATAAAACATTTTAATTCAGAATTTTATAAGAAAACAGTCATATAACTGATTTAATTTATTAAAAGGTTATGCCTATTTTTAAACTGAACGTGTATGATTATGAGTAGGGAAAGGATTTTCATGTAAAAACATGTTTTCTGTCGTTGGTCGTAGATCAACGTAAATAAAATATATTTGCGAATCAACAATTGTGCGACAAAATGACATCGATTTGTTAGTGCATATTTTTGCATATTTTATAATAAATACACATTTTTCTATATTTTATTATAAATGTATGTATATTTTTCATAAGTTTTTTAGTTTTTTCATGCAATAAATCTAGTTTTGGTTTTTATTAGTTGTACAGTATTTAAAAGCTGCAATTTTTACGACTGAGGAAAACGAGAAACATTTACGATGGCATTTTTTATGATATTATTCGATATTCCAAAACACCGTAGGACTCCTTCAACTCATTTAAAAAGTTCAATACCTTGGCTTAAGTCAAGGGTACCAATACCATTGAAAATTAAAAAAGAAAAAAAAACAAGAGCATATGCTTTTAGCACTTTTAAACCCAAAAATTTTTTTGTAATTTTTTTCAGTGCTCTATACTGGTTTCGCAATAATTTCATGTGGATATAAAGTGCTTTTAAAATAACTTTTGAGAATTTCAGCCTTTAATAAAAAATATACAGTGTTACGATATGCAAACATCCTATAGTAACTTGATGGGGAACGTGGCAGAAGTCTGTCGGATACTATATTTCTATTAATAAAATTAAAGAAATATCAAAGTCAAATACTTTCCTCCTTATGCAAATAAAATAGCGTGTGCTGGAAGTGTACGTTGAAACAAAATTTCCATACAAAAACTGATTTTAACGTACACTTGAAGCACACTTTATTTTTTATTTTTGCATATGGGGCAAAACTTTTTTGACTTTAAATTTTTTTTAATTTTATGAATAGAAATATAGTACCCGACAGCCATCTGTCTAAATTGATATTTGTGCACACATAGTATTTCTTTCTTACTATAGCCCAATTAGAGGCTTTCGTTACTTTAACACCTAAAGATAAATTAATTGGAGATGCGGTAAAAAAATATTGCTCTGAAGGGCAGAATAAGTAAAGAGATCAAAAATAAATTAGAAATAGTTATACAAAAAAAAAATATATGCTTAAAATATATGCAGCAAATTTTATCAATAATTTATAGTTCTAACAACAAAAACATAGAAACTGAATATTCCATGAACGAAATAGGAGCATTTACATATATGCGCGCCAATACCTTCTGCCGACGTGGAACGTTAATTTTGTTTACATAAAAGTTTTTTCAGAAAAAATCGTCAAAGATTTACCTTTGAGAACTTAAAATAAACATTTATTCATTCATGTACGTAAATAAAAGTTCAACTGAACTTTATTTTGTATTCCATATAATTTGATTTTTAAACCCCGACCAAAAAAAGGGAGTGTTATAAGTTTGTAGTGTGTGTCTGTGTATCTGTGTATCTGTGTGTCTGTCCGTGTCCACGTACAGCACAAACGGCTGGACCGATTTTTATTTAATTTCTGTTTGAAAGGTGATTTGATCGAAAAGGTTCTTAACTATGTTTGAAGAAAATTGGTCCAGGCGTTTAGAAGATATCGCAGCTTTTCTAGATATATTCGGGGGTTTTTGAAATTTTTAATTTTTGTTATTTAAAGTTTTTAGTGGTATTAAATGTTGAAAAAAGTTGATACATGCATATTTTATTAGTTTCAAATATATATTTTTACTGCATATTTTATGTACATAAAATGTGATTTTAAATGCATGAAAATCCTTTCCCTAATTATGAGCTTTGGATACTGTATGTGGACTGTACTGGTTATTATATTATATTATGTTATAATTTGTATATTTTTGATTTTATTTCACCTTAAGATATATATTTTGTATATTTTTAAGAAAGCCAAGAAAAACATTAACCTTTCATTTACGTTTTTTAGCAACAAATCATTGAGCTCACGTAACGCCATCCCATGTGCCATTATTTATCATAATCTTTAATATTACATTGGGCACTAAATATATGTACTTAAATATAAACCCTCAAATTAGTTACTTCGAATCTATTGTTAGCTATTTGTATATTTTATGACAAAAGGTTGTCCTATTGTGTTGCCTAGCAACTACTGTACGTTGCCCAAAATACGAAACTATTTGTAGGCAGTTTATTACTCATTACTTATTATTATAAATATATCTTTCTTTATGTCATTAGTGGTTTGATGGTGCTTAAGCAAATATAATATTATATTTGCTTGATGAACAATCTAATAGCATTTAGAATTGTTAAGAAAACATAAGATACATACATACATATGTATAACAAATATGACATTTTATGTAAAAGAAGCTGGTTAATAAATACTAATATTGTACAAATTAATATAAATAATAATTTATAGTTTAATAAAGTACTTGAGTGGTTTCTCGCAATTTAAGTATTTTTTCGAAGTTGTGAAAATATCTATGATATTTCTAAAGATTTAATGCATTTTAAAACCAAAATACAAATTTATATTTAAGCAAGAACTTTATAATTTTTGAAAATGGTTTGAGTTTTATTTATTGATTTCAGTATTTAGAATGCTATAGAAACTGTAAGCAATAAAAAAATGTTAATTTTTCCTTATGTCGCTATCTGAAAGTTGTTTTTTGACCACTTTTTCGTTAATACTACATTAAGTATATAACACATTTTAACACTTAAGACAATAAATTGGCCATGGATCCATCCGTCTCATACATCATTTCAGTGAAGACATGAACAATTTATATTTAAAACAAAAATATATCAAAAATTCGTTTCTAAGGGCCAATTTTACCAACTCTATTTAACCCTAATCATACTGACATAAAAACTTACAAATCTTACTAACATGTGTCTCTAAGACACATATAAAAAAACTTACGGAAAAATTATTAAACTTTTTTTATTTTTTATTCATTACATTCTTTACATAAAATAACTTTCACTGCATGTTAATTGCAGACATTACTATCACATTTTTGGCAGCATTGCTTAATAATACGGCTTATTTTGGGATTGCATAAATAGCACTTCTTGCGTTTATTTGTTGCACTCTAGGTATTAGTAGGTGCAATTCCATTAGTTAAACGATAGGTCGTTGCAATTTATTCTTGGACCTTTGGCATATTTGGGGTGCAACAAGCCCTTCAGCGACTTCTCGTAAAAAGAGTTTTCGAGCTTTCTTTGCTTGCGTTGCTTTCCACGAAGGATGCAAGTTTTTCCAAACTACGTACGCAGCGATTCCGCAAACGTCAAATAATTGCAAAAAAATGCAAACGGCCATCTGTTAGATGTTCTGCGGCAAGTAAAACTATGTGTAAATTGATCCAGAGTGTCAACTGCTCCTTTAGTTTGATTATAATGCAGGTTTATCTCTGATTTGTTTTTATTTTGTAAGTCGCAGTGATTGGTGTAATGCATTGATGAGAGTAAAAGAACTGATCTATATTGGTTTAGGACGTAGGATACTAAACTCATGTTTTCAGTAAAACCAAACAAGTTACTTTCCACTTCTCTTCTTCTATTTGGTAAAAACGCTAGACATCCAAAAATATGTAAACAAAAACATTCATATATGCATGTATGTGTCTCTGAGACACATGTCAGTATTTACTGCTATATTTTTATGTTTTGGCATATAAAAGATGTAAGAAGGCAATACCTAAAATTTTTTTTAAATTAAATTATACAAAACATATGTTAAATAAAAGTCATGAAGTTTGGTTGCGATATGTTATATATTTCTGTAGTTAAATTGAATGGAACTTCCGAATGTGTCTCACAGACACATGTTAGTAAGATTAGGGTTAAATATCAATTCATATTTAAATGCCGATTTTCATTAATTTTTGTATGAAAAAATTACTTTTAAATATAAATTGATTTTTAAATAAGTTCGTGAAATTGGCCCTAAGTTCTATTTTTTAGTTTATTTAGGTATATTTTAATTATGTAAGTATAAAAATAATAAGCTAAATTCAATAAAAATGCAAATTCATTTGTAATGGATGTCTGTGTGTATACAATTGTACCCTTGTATACATTATGTAATATGTATGGATTTTTATTAGTCTATTTCAAAACTAAATAGGCAACATTTTACAAAAGTTAAACTTCTGCAATATATAGAAATAAATTAGCTTACATCAAGTCAAATTTATATTAGGTTTGCCGCTTATAATTTGAATGTCTGCAGTTTATGTTACCTTTTCTTTACCCTACGTCTACACCTGAAATATTTTTATCATGACAAATGTCAAATTCTATATAGAACAAGTAAGAGTGCTATATTCGGCTGTGCCGAATCTTATATACCCTTTACCAACGTATGTACATACATATACATATATATAGTATACAGACACATACATACATATTTGTTTCCATCTTGGGAGCTTTAATTTTCATTTTTCAAATTTCATACGCTAAACTTTTCTTTCAGAAGCATAAAATATATTCAATTTATAAAGAAAACGAAAAAAATTTTTAGACCTATTTAATTTTACATAACACAAAAAGTGTGAGTTTTCCAACCCTGGAGTCATAATTTTAGATTTTTCTGATTATTGATACCAATCTAGTTCTTTAAAAAATACATAAAATATGTTAAGTGAACAAAGCAAAAACGAAATAAGGAAAAACTTAGTTTCATTTAATTCCTTTAATATTAAAAAATTCAGTAAAGTGCGACTTTGAATCGCGCACGAAAGGCAGGCTATTTTGCTTTTTCGAAGATTTTTTCAGTTTAAACGATTTTTTCAGTGTTGTCGCTTTTTTCTCGTTTCGGCGATTTTTTTCTGTTTTTGGAGGTTTTTTTCTTTTTGGCGATTTTTTTTGTGTTTTTGGGCTTTTCTTCATTTTGGAGATTTTTTTTTCAGTTTGGAGATTTTTTTTTCAGTTTGGCGATTTTTTTTTAGTTTTTGGGTTTCTTTTATATAAGCGATTTTTTTTGGTTTTTTTCATTTTGGCGATTTTTTTCTGTTTTTTGGGGTTTTTTTCGTTTTGGCGATTTTTTTTCATTTTGGCGATTTTTTTCATTTTGGCGATTTTTGTTCATTTTGGCGATTTTTTCTGTTTTTAGGTTTATTTTTCGTTTTGGCATTTTTTTCCATTTTGGCGATTTTTTTTCATTTTGGCGATTTTTTTTTTCATTTTGGCGATTTTTTTTCATTTTAGCAATTTTTCCGTTTTATGCGATTTATTTTAGTCTTAGAAATTTTTTTTAATTTGGTGCTTTTTTTCGTTTTGGCGATTTTTTTTTTGTTTTTGGCGATTTTTTTCAGTTTGGCGATTTTATAATTTTTTGATTTTTTAGTTTTACCGTTTTTGAAAATTTCAAGAGTTTTGCTCTTATGGTTTCCAAGATACAGCAAGTTGTCAAAATTGCATAGTCAAAAGTGCATTAACTGATGGAACACCCTCTAATTAAAATTTTTGGAAATTTTAGTGTTAATTTTTGTAGTCTGTATAAAAAGTGTATATACATATAATTGTATGTATATTACATGGGATTTTAACATTTTCGCTGCTCGTTTTGGAACACCCTTTAATTTCCAATTCTCATGTATTTGTTGTTGTAGCGGCCAAAGGTCTACACACTGTGTCCAAATTTCAGGTCTGTAGCTCTTACGGTTCTCGAGAAAATACTAATATAGTTTTAGACATAGTTAATTTTACATAACACAAAAAGTTACAGTTTTCCAACCCTGGAAACGTTTTTTTAATTTTTTTATATTTTTTTAATTTAAAATACCAGTTGTAATCGTACTGATGTGTAAAATAAGTTTATTTATTAAAAAAAATAAAAATTTGTTTTCGGTAGTTACTTTTATATGGCAAAATGAAGTTTACGTTTTCCAGCTCTGCAATCGTCTGCTCGATTTTGCTGAATTTCAATACCAATCTATTTTGGAAAATTTCTGACACACCAGTCCAAGAACGAAGTCTCTAGCTTTTCTGGGAGCTTCGGAAAACCGATTTCACGTACAGACAGACGGACAGACGGACAGACGGACAGACGGACAGACGGACAGACGGACAGACGGACAGACGGACATCGCTTATTCGTCTTCCCTATGCATAAGGATCCAGAATATATATATTATATGGGTCGCTTATTGATATTATAGAAATTACAAACGGAATGACAAACCTATATATACCCTTTTACCATTTTTGTTGGTAAAGGGTATAATAAAAAATTTATTTAGCATACTTATATAAATGCTTTAGTTTTTTCTTAATATCTAAAATTCCAGCTACGCCTTTCTTATATTAAGGCATCGATATGTATAGTACAAATACTTGAATTTATAAACTTTTTATACTTTTTTAAATCGAACAAATTTCCTGCATATTTTAAATATTTTTTAGTGTGTATAATTTCAGTTTCAAACCTATGTACAAACTTGCAACAAACAACCTTTAAACAAGTAAGAGTGCTATATTCGGCTGTGTCGAATCTTATATACCCTTTACCAACGTACGTACATATATATAGTATACAGACACATACATACATATTTATTTTGTGAAAAAATTTATCATTTTTTTAAAGTTTCCATCTTTGGAGCTGTAATTTTCATTTTTCAAATTTTATACGCCAAACTTTTCTTTCAGAAGCATAAATATAATCAATTTATAAAGAAAAAGAAAAAATTTTTAGACCTATTTAATTTTACATAACACAAAAAGTGTAAGTTTTCCAACCCTGGAATCATAATTAAGGATTTTTCTAATTCCTTGTACCAATCTAGTTCTTTAAAAAATACATAAAATATGTTAAGTGAACGAAGCAAAAACGAAATAAGAAAAAACTTAGTTTCATTTAATTCCTTTAATATAAAAAAATTCAGTAAAGTGCGACTTTGACTCGCTCACGAAGGTTCCGTACATTCGGTTCTGAGCACTTTTTAATGTGGCTTTTTTGCTTTTTTGAAGTTTTTTTCAGTTTAAAAGATTTTTTCAGTTTTGTCGCTTTTTTCTCATTTTGGCGATTTTTCCTGTTTTTCTCGGTTTTTTTCATTTTGGCGATTTTTTCTGTTTTTGGGGCTTATTTTCATTTTGAAGATTTTTTTCATTTTGGCGATTCTTTTTCCATTTTGGCGATTTTTTCCTATTTTGGGGGTTTTTTCATTTTGGCGATTTTTTTTTCATTTTGGTGATTTTTTTCCTGTTTTTGGGTTTTTTTTTCATTTTGGCGATTTTTTTCTGTTTTTTGGGGTTTTTTTTCGTTTTGGCGATTTTTTTTCCATTCTGGCGATTTTTTTTCATCTTGGCGATTTTTTTCTGTTTTGGGGTTTTTTTAATTTGGAGATTTTTTTCTGTTTTTTAAGGTTTTTTTTCGTTTTGGCGATTTTTTTTCATTTTGGCGATTTTTTTTCATTTTGGCGTTTTTTTTCATTTTGGCGATTTTTTCCTGTTTTGGGCTTTTTTTCATTTTGGCGATTTTTTTCTGTTTTTCTCGGTTTTTTTCATTTTGGCGATTTTTTTTCATTTTGGCGATTTTTTTTTATTTTGGCGATTTTTTTCTGTTTTTGGGGCTTTTTTTTAATTTTGGAGATTTTTTTCATTTTGGCGATTTTTTTCATTTTGGCGATTTTTTTCATTTTGGCGATTTTTGCCTGTTTTGGGGTTTTTTCATTTTGGTTATTTTTTTCTGTTTTTGGGGCTTTTTTTTCATTTTGGATTTTTTCTGTTTTTGTGGGGTTTTTTTCGTTTTGGCGATTTTTTTTAATTTTGGCGATTTTTTTCTGTTTTTGGGGGCTTATTTTCATTTTGGAGTTTTTTTTTTCAATTTGGCGACTTTTTTTTCATTTTGGCGTTTTTTTTTCATTTTGGCGATTTTTTTCTGTTTTTGGCGCTTTTTTTAATTTTGGAGATTTTTTTTCATTTTGGCAATTTTTTCCTGTTTTGGGGTTTTTTTTCATTTTGCGATTTTTTTCTGTTTTTGGTGCTTTTTTTTCATTTTGGATTTTTTTCTGTTTTTGTGGGGTTTTTTTCGTTTTGGCGATTTTTTTTCCATTCTGGCGATTTTTTTCATCTTGGCGATTTTTTTCTGTTTTGGGGTTTTTTTATTTTGGAGATTTTTTTCTGTTTTTTAAGGTTTTTTTTCGTTTTGGCGATTTTTTTTCATTTTGGCGATTTTTTTTTCATTTTGGCGTTTTTTTTTCATTTTGGCGATTTTTTCCTGTTATGGGCTTTTTTTCATTTTGGCGATTTTTTTCTGTTTTTCTCGGTTTTTTTCATTTTGGCGATTTTTTTTCATTTTGGCGATTTTTTTTTATTTTGGCGATTTTTTTCTGTTTTTGGGGCTTTTTTTTCATTTTGGAGATTTTTTTCATTTTGGCGATTTTTTTCATTTTGGCGATTTTTTTCATTTTGGCGATTTTTGCCTGTTTTGGGGTTTTTTCATTTTGGCTATTTTTTTCTGTTTTTGGGGCTTTTTTTTCATTTTGGATTTTTTCTGTTTTTGTGGGGTTTTTTTCGTTTTGGCGATTTTTTTTAATTTTGGCGATTTTTTTCTGTTTTTGGGGGCTTATTTTCATTTTGGAGTTTTTTTTCAATTTGGCGACTTTTTTTTCATTTTGGCGTTTTTTTTTCATTTTGGCGATTTTTTTTCTGTTTTTGGCGCTTTTTTTCATTTTGGAGATTTTTTTTCATTTTGGCAATTTTTTCCTGTTTTGGGGTTTTTTTTTCATTTTGCGATTTTTTTCTGTTTTTGGTGCTTTTTTTTTCATTTTGGATTTTTTTCTGTTTTTGTGGGGTTTTTTTCGTTTTGGCGATTTTTTTCATTTTGACGATTTTTTTCCATTTTAGCAATTTTTCCGGTTATTCGCCATTTATTTTAGTCTTAGACATTTTTTTTGTAATTTGGTGCTTTTTTTCGCTTTGGCGATTTTTTTTGTTTTTGGCGATTTTTTTCGGTTTAGCGATTTTATAATTTTTTGATTTTTTAGTTTTACCGTTTTTGAAAATTTCAAGAGTTTTGCTTTCACGGTTTCCAAGATACAGCAAGTTGTCAAAATTGCATAGTCAAAATTGCATTAACTGATGGAACACCCTTTAATTTAAATTTTTTGAAATTTTAGTGTTAATTTTTGTAGTCTGTATAAAAATACACTAACCTTACAAATTTCAAGTGTATATACATACATACATACAATTGTATGTATATTACATGGGATTTTTAAATTTTTCGTTGCTCGTTTTGGAACACCCTTTAATTTCCAATTCTCATATATTTGTTGTTGTAGCGGCCAAAGGTCTACACACTGTGTCCAAATTTCAGGTCTGTAGCTCTTACGGTTCTCGAGAAAATACTAATATAGTTTTAGACATAGTTAATTTTACATAACACAAAAAGTTAAAGTTTTCCAACCCTGGAAACGACTTTTTAATTTTTTTATATTTTTTTAATTTAAAATTCCAATTTTAGTCGTACTGAAGTGTAAAATATGTTCATTTATTAAAAAAAAAATAAAAATTTGTTTTTGGTAGTTACTTTTATATGGCAAAATGAAGTTTAAGTTTTCCAGCTCTGCAATCGTCTGCCCGATTTTGCTGAATTTCAATACCAATCTATTTTGGAAAATTTCTGACACACCAGTCCAAGAACGAAGTCTCTAGCTCTTCTGGGAGCTTCGGAAAACCGATTTCACGTACAGACAGACGGACAGACGGACAGACGGACAGACGGACAGACGGACAGACGGACAGACGGACAGACGGACAGACGGACATCGCTTATTCGTCTTCCCTATGCATAAGGATCCAGAATATATATATTTTATGGGTCGCTTATTGATATTATAGAAATTACAAACGGAATGACAAACCTATATATACCCTTTTACCATTTTTGTTGGTAAAGGGTATAAAAAAGGGCTAACATAAAAAAAATTATTATTCAATATAAAGTTTGACTTTTGTTATGATAAAAATATATCAGGTGTAGACGAAGGGTTAGACATATTTTCCAGGGCAGTCGAGCTTCTTACTGACTTCCTGTGAGTTTCAGTTTTTCAGCAATATAATTTTATATGGATGTATGCTTAGGCTTTTGTGTAAACTTTGCTCTAATGATGCTCCAATCTCATTAAAAGTTTGTCATAAACAGAGTGATTGAAACTTTTTAAATGTTTGTTCATTGGTTTTGATGATTTTGGTTGCCAATACTTAGATTTTTATACTGACTTATTTTTTAATAAAAAATATGATCAACAAAAATATAAATAGGACAAACCTCTAATATTTCAGAAATATCTGAGCACTACGATTGCATAATTGTATTTTTTTGTGAAGGTTAGGTTTGATTAGGTTAGTTTAGTCTGGGTGGTCAAGGACCTCGCAGAGACCAAAATTGATCCTTAGCGATACCAGCAGATGAAAAAAAACCTATAAGTATGGCAGCATAGTTCACAGTGCCTGTACTGAATGACTCCCACACAGATTTAACAAACCTTTGTAATATATACAGTTCTATACAAGTTCAAGACTCGAAAAAGTGTGATCACCAAGACAGTCATATTTGTTGTGGCTTAGAGCCGGACAGTGGCGCAGTAGATGTTCTACCGTCTCAATAACCCTGGTTTCCTTACATTTTCTGCAGGAACCGTCTAGTATTTTTCCTATTAGGACTGCATACGAAGCCGTCCAGCAGTGTCCACTTAATACCCCCACTAGAAGTCTACAGTTGCTTTTGGTTAATGATAAAAGGAATTTAGTCGATCAGCGTTCTTTGTGTTTGGCCCACTGTATCTGGTGTCAGTTGATGTAGATTTCTGCTTTACATAAGTTTCACATTTGTTAACGCACTAATAATCCCAAATTAATATTTTACTTATTTAGTAATTTTTTTTTTATCAAAAAGACATTGCAATTGATTATTGAGGGGTTTACCTGGTTTCTATGCGCATTTCACTTAATACAAATCATCAGGGAATCCTTACCCAAAACTTTCTTAAAATGACTAGAGTTATTATGTTAAACTTTCATTTAAACAAATGAAAAGTTCAACAAATATTGAAACAAGTTATTTTACCATTTTGGGTAAAGGTTCTCTGATTTAGATGGAATACATTTTTTCAAATTATTTTTTAGTCAAACTAATATATGTCCGCTTCTTTATTATCCAACATATATTTGTATTTTATAACTTCAAGTTGAACAAAAATCGAAAAGATCATATTACTAACATCTAAGTGGGTATAAATGCTACTGTCAGTATTCTCGATTTCAAGGTATTGAAGTCGATTTGTATTGCCATGTTCTAAATTTTTGCACTAGAATGATGATTGATGAGAGATTGTTATGACCATCGAAATTACAAGTAGACATAACATTTCTATCAACGCTTTAACTAATCTTTAGTTAAGAATCAATGTTCATGTTCATAATATCCTTTTTAGCGTTCAAGTGTTCCAAGTGACAAATTATTTTAATCCTTGCAACTGAACAAATTATATTGCTGAAATGTTTATTTAACCATCGTGAGTTTTTTAAGGTCCTTATTGAAGTATAAATGTATGCTTAAATATTTGTTTATACAAGCACTTATACATACCACTATGCATTTTTTTTCCTGCATATAAAATATTGGAGTAAATTTTAAATACTTACAGGATATGCCATGTTTACAGTCATAAAATTTACATTTATATTGCATGCTCTCGAGCTATGAACTTACATGATTAATAGGCTTTATTGTTGTTACAATAAAAACAACAACATTGGCAATAACGAACGAAAAAATATGTACATATAATGAAAAACATAACAATAGTACATGCATATTGCATTTACTTGCCGAGTCAAAGTGTACAAGGATTTAAAAATTAAAATACAAGAAAAAAAGAACATTTTTGAAAAATATTGTTTGAACTTTCGTATTAAAAAAAAAGAAGTCATTGTAGCTGCAGTTAGTGGTGTTTGTTTTTTCACCATGATTTCATACAACATAAATATAACGTAAAGGACAAAGTAATGGAAAGCTATGGTGCTTAAGCAAAAGGACATCGTGATTAATTTTTAATGGTTAAGTAAAGGCACTGAAAGCATTATTATGAAAGGCTTAAACGGAAGGATTTAAAGCAATATTTTAAGTAAACTCTTTTTCATATTTGCAAGCTTAAATTGTCGTTTAACATTCTAGTTATTAATGAGTTTGCTATTAAAACTCTTTTGTGATTAACTTTTTTTTTGTTCATAAAATAGGTTAAGAAAATTTAAAATTAGTTGTGAGAATAGTATTTCTAAAGAAACTATTTTTTGGATTGTTTAGGTTATTTAATTTTGGTTACCTTTAAAAATGTTTTATAGCAAGAAAAAGTGTACAACTTTATTAGTGTTTTGCAAAAGAAGGCAAAAGTTTTAAATTTAAAGTTCTTAGCCAGTTATGTTTTATGCATGATGAATGCGTTGGTTACAAAAGGGTTAGAGCTTAGACCTTGATGGATGTAGGATACAATACCTTAAAAATTCACTATATTTTCATTACTAGCGTTTGGGATGTCCGGACTTTTGCATTTCCCGGCATTACCGTGAAAAGTAAATTTTATAAATTAAGTACATTTATTAAACGAAAACTGACAAAATTTCAATTATTTTTTAAATGTTAATGTAAAAGCAGTTTTAAAAAGATGTTCAAGAATTTGTAAGTGAATTCAAGTAAATAGAGTTTATAGTTATTACACCGTTAGATAACATGGAAAGACCAATTGACGAAAGTCTACAAAAATTTTTATAATCAACTTGTCTTGCTTTCTTTTCCATTCTTCCTGAAAAATTTCCAGGAGGATTCTTATCGTTAAGTACAAGCAAATTACAATACTATACTTAGCTGCGCTGAATTTTATAAACCCTCAGGCACAGTCTGGCTCAATATTTTTGATCTTTCATTTTAATTTTCTTAAAAGATTTCCTTAGATTCAATAGTGTCATCGACTTATTATAAATTAAAGTATTGTCAACGTGAAGTTTTTACAACTTCTTAAGCACCCCATACACGATTCAGTTCAATTTTCAATTGAGTCGGTTGTTGTCCAAATCAAAGCGTGTATGGCTCTGTTAATTGATTAACTTGGCAGTTGTCGAGTTCGTTGAAGAAAAATCAAAAGATTTTGATTTTTCATCTTGACTAGTAAATCTTTCAATTCGATTGTGCTGTGGTGTGTGGTCGAGTCTCTTGATTAGCTGTCAAAATTTATGTTTTTTATGCTTATTTTGTATAGAAAAAGTTATGTATTTTTAAAATTGTATTTAATTTCATTGAATTTTAAATTAAAAAATATAAAAATTAGAAGTTTTAAATATTTAAATTTGTAATTGCGAAAAAAATATAAATTTGGCAGTTGAATGAAAATCTTTCAATTCAGTTTCTGAAGTGTGTGGCCAAGAATCAATTTAACTGAAAGACTCAATTTACAATTGAATTGGAACGTGTATGGGGTGCTTTAGAGCTTAAAATTTGGACTATACTTACCAAAATTTTTTCACTAATAACGCGAAAACTCACTCCAAGATAGTTTAAAATCGCAGTTATTTCTTTAGGAAATGGTTAGATTACTGCAATCATTGATACTTATACAAAGTATTCCTTTTAGTTATTTTATAGTTATAAAACGGAAGTGATTAAGAATGTTGCAGAATATAATACAAGTATTAGTACTTTTGATGAAAATATCACGCATCTCTAATTTCTTATTCAAAAATTTTTAAAAACAATAACAACTCAACATGTTAGAGTTTCACTTTCCTCAAAAGTAATAATACTTGCAATATAGTGTTAAATGGCCTTATTAAATTCACCTTGCATGTAGTTTTATAATAAATGAATAATTTTTGTCGCATGGAATTTTTATGAAATTTTCTCATAAATTTGAAACTCACGTTTTTATTTTGAAATAAAAAAAATTATTGTATGGAAAATTGTGCCAAAGAAAGTACATTTTTCTTACATTTAAAACAAAAACAAATTTTTTTAACTAGTTTTTGTTTTAAATGAAATTGTTAGAAGGAAAAATTTCCTTCGACATCGATAAATAGGATATTATTGTTTAAAAAGACAATGAAAAACATACCAGCAACAACAAAATTCTATATATTTATAAAATAACTTATTTATTTATAAAATACATTAATAATTTAATACCGGGAAATCCCAAAAATTTCTCAGGAATATAAGGCAGCGAATTCCGGTCTCCCAAGTCCTAGTCATTAAAATAGCCATTAATATTTACGACGCTTCTTGGTTAAAAATAATTAAAATATAACTTTAAATTTAGTGACCGTCACTCTGCCTGGCAAAATAGATAAGGCAGAATGTTATAACTTTATAAACGCAGACATGCCCACTTTTGAAAACGCAAAATTATTGCCTTGTGTAGGTATTTTAATAGAGTCGCTTTTGTTGGAAACATTTAATTTTATTGGAAACACATTTTCTAATATTGTTGTTGTTTGCAATACAAGTTATCGATCGAACGATTTCTGGTGACATCGTGGGACAGGCCATTAATGTATAACATTTAACATTTTTTGATTTTGTCAATTCTGTATTTAGTTACTCACTTAGAAATATTTGTCAACCGAATACCAGCTTTCTACTGGAAACTATAACGTTAAATATTTACGTATGTGGCCCCACCTAACGGGCTTAAAAATCTGTAAATTCGGAATATTCTAGTTCGCAACTTACCTAAGCCTACTTTTGTATAAAATTTCAGCTCTCTAGTTATACCGAAAGTGCTTCATAATATTGAAGAGTGTGTCAGTCAGGCAGTATGTCCTAAAATATGCACTCCTTGCACATCCATATCAAATAAAGCTTTCATTGTAAAACTTTTGAATTTTTAATTGAAGCTGAAAAAATTTTCAGAGAGATATAAACACGACGAATGACTTCGTAAAAATATACACACTGTGTGCATAGACTTGAACTTTGCCTGTTCGCTTAGACTGAACCAGAAATGATTTTAACGAAATATTTTTCTCATGAGCTTGGGTGTTACGTGCACTTCTCAAATTAATCAAAACTAAGCCAAAAATAAATTTTTGTTTAGTGTGCAACTAAGGATGGCAAACGGAAAATACCGAATCCCGAATTCAAGGGATTTTTCAGGATTGGCAAATCTCGAATCCCGAGATTTGCAAAATTAAATCCAAGGATTTCTTTTTCGAACAATATCCCGGGATTTCGGGATCGGGATTTATAAATTCCCGAATCCCGGTATTTTCAAAAATCAATCCCGATTGGCATCCCCAATGCACACTTACGGCCTGTCCCACGATGTCACCAGAAATCGTTCGACAGACAAATTGTATTCCAAATAACAATAACATTAGAAAATTTGTTGTTGTTTTCAATACAAGTTGTCGATCGAACGATTTTTGGTGACATCGTGGGAAAGGCCGTTTAATTGATTTTTTCATTACGTATACGTCACATGTTTTGGGTTACCGAAAAAAAATATGCCTAAAAGTATGCTACAGATTTTGAAATATGAACCTGTTGTTTTTATTATTTTTTAACAATTGCTTTTTAACACGAAAATGGAAAGGCCTTATGTTAGTGCAATGTTAAGTAATGAAACGAAGCATATCTTCTTATACATGGTGGGCCAAAAGTCACGCCTGAGTGTAAAGATTTAATAACTTTTTTGTTTATTATTATTTTTAACCTCCGACTAAAAAAAAAGGGGTGTTATAAGTTTGTAGTGTGTGTGTCTGTATATCTGTGTATCTGTGTGTCTGTCCGTGTCCACGTACAGCCCAAACGGCTGGACCGATTTTGATTTAGTTTTCTCTGTTTGAAAGGTTACTTGATCGAGATGGTTCTTAATTTAGTCTGAAGAAAATCGGTCCAGCCGTTTAGAAGATGTCACATCTTTTCTAGATATATCGTGGGTTTTTTAAATTTTTAATTTTTGTTATTTACTGTTTTTTTATATAATATTGGCTTTGTACGATCTAAATTTTACACAATTGAGCTCTTGCACGCGTTTTGCATAAGTGCACGCAAGGTTTCAGGCTCTATTGCCCTAGTCTCAGCTTAAATGTTGTGCTTTGGCTGCTCTATAGTTTGGGGCTTGTTAACATACACTCGTTCTTTGAGATAAAAAATAATCAGGGATGAACGTGCTGGCCAATTGAATTCTGAGTTTCTTGATATAATTCGGTCTTAAGTAAAATTCTACCACTTTGGTTCGCTGCTCGTTCGGTAAATTGTGCATGGTGGTTAACCACGATTCAATGAATAACATATAAAAAAAAACAATAAAAAATAATAATAAAAAAAAGTTATTCAACTTTTACACAAAGGCGTGACTTTTGGCCCAGCCATTGTTTAAAAAAAAAGTTCTTACCACTTGAATTTATTTAGGAAGACGGCGTGTTATTGACAAATGGTTTTTCATAAATGAATCAAAGAATATACGAGACTTTAATCTTGCAAAGTTTATAGAAGTTAACAATGAAATTCAGACTGAGTAAAAAGGAAGAAATTAGATGGACGTGGCTGCTAAAAGTTTTTGTTCGAACAAAGTAAGACAAAATTGATGCAGTAGTTTGAAAAACCTTTACTCTTCCTTACAGCCGGTTTTTCAAAAATATTAACATTTTCTCACATTTACATAGAAAAACTAAATGCTATTTTTGTCTCACTCACACGAAAGTGATTCAATGCTATAAAAATATAAGAGTGTTTTCGCTTCTTATTTTTAAGACCTTATAAGCTTATTAATTTTTGAAAATCAGGCTGGTAATCAGTCAAAGTTATAGATATTTCAACATTTTAAAATAAAAATATTAATATCATTGGAAAGCACTTGATGATTTACAATTGCAGTAGTAGCACAAATATTTTCCTCAAATTCTTAACTCGTAGCGTATATTTTTTATAAAAAACACGCAATTAAAGCAGGCAGACTTTCTTATTCTTATAAAAAAAAACATACAAATGTCGTGGGACAATTTTATATTCGGAAATTCGATTACACCCTTACTACAAACGACAAAAGTATTTTTAAATAATTTATTTCTGCTATAAAAACACTTATTGAAAGGCTTTGAATAAAATATAAGGTAGTCATATTAAGTAATTTAAGAATCTCAAATCAATAAACTGTGATTTAGGGAAGTTGAAAATTTGGTTTGCATACTTAGATGTATTTAAAAATATAAATAAAAAATTCTGAAGTTATTAATTTTTATAGGTTACAGAGTCTCAAATATAACCAATGAATTTAAAAAGATATTAATTCATTAGATTAAATAATTTCTTGGCACAAAAAATATTTCTTTAATACTAGCTATATATTTTCTAAAGGATAGCGAAAGCGTTAAAAAAACTATTTTAAAACTGACCGAAAAGCCTTAAACATACTTTTCTCTGAGTACAAAATTTTTTTCGTAACACTTATCTTTCATGTACCACTTGCCAAAGGTCATATGTGGCCTAGTAGTTATTAGTTCTTAGTAAATATTTGATAGATTTTAATTTCATATACATTTTTAAATTAAAAGCGAAAGTGGCGTTTCATATTGTGTTAAAAAGAATTCAATAAATAAATAATAATTATATTTATATACGAGTAAATGTATGTAACTATTTACTGAAAAAAAAAATATATATATAGCAAAGCTACAACATGACACTTTTGTCTGCAACAACTTTTCTGTCCATGAAATGTCATGAAGCTTAAGTCCATAGAAAGTTTATTTTGTTTAAATTTAACTTTTTATACTGTTTGTATCTAAAAACCGAAATGAAAAGTAAGCAAGTAAACTTTCAGCAACTTACTTTCAGGAAAATCAAGCTGAGTGTTTTTTTTTTGCTAAATACATAAATTGTGAAAACACAGCAGTTGGCTCGGCTCGTTGACTAACCGAATCGTTCAAATATTTATTAGACTTTTTGACGACAAAAATATATATAGATATCTACAAACATGCATGTATAGGATCCGCCATCTAACGTTTTGTTTTTCAACTAGTGCTTATTTCGTGAATGGTAGGTAACACTTAGCTCATGTATGATTTGACAGATAATTAGTTGTATCCTTCCGCTGAACGAATATATACGCTTGAACAACGCTGGGAAATATCGACTTACAGAAGATGCCGATTTTGCCAAAAAAAAAAAATCATCTTTTCAGATGAAGCTCATTTTGATCTTGGTGGGTATGTAAACAAGCAAAATTGTCGCATTTGGGGCACAGAAAACCCGCACGCATACATTGAAAAGCCGACGCACCCAAAACGAGTCACTGTTTGGTGCGGATTTTGGTCCAGAGGCATAATTGGGCCATTTTTAGAAAATGAGCAAGGAGTGGCCGTTACAGTCAATGGCGATCGTTATCGGGCCATGTTGAACGAATTTTTGTTCTCAAAAATTGAAGAGGAAGATATTGGCAACCTTTGCTTTCAACAGGACGGCGCTACGTGCCGCACAGCTGAAGCTACACTCGATGTTTTGCATAGCATTTTCAAAAAAAAAGTTATCTGGCGGACCTTTTATATATTTTAATATACTCTTGGGAAAGTTGTGTTTTTTTGTTTAATATTTTAGCCCAATAAAAAAAAGAGAAACAAAATTCAGTCATGAATTTTCAAAGGTATGAATATTGTAATTAGGTAATAGATTATATGTCATTTTATGTATTGAACATTCAAAGAAATTCCATTTATCTTATTTCATGTTCAAAATATCGACGGTTATAAGTTTACAGATTATTTTTAAAATGATTGTTTGTTCTAATGTTTTTGTTTTATAATTTTCCTTGAGGTTGAAGTAAAACCAATAATTCAATGTTCTGAGTTTGCGTTATATTTTTTAGATGAAAGAAAATTATAAATAAATGATTCTTGTGACTTTTCCTAAATGTATGGACATTTATGTTGCAATTGAAAAAAATTGGGGCCTGTTCATCTAAATGCGAGCGATAGTTTCGATCGAATATTTATATTGAAAATAAAAACAAATTTTCGTTTGTTGTTTTTGTTTCTAATATAAAATTTTGATTGAATCTATCGTTCGCATTTGGATGACAAGGTATTAGTTAGTTTATTAGCAAGAGTGTTATAGTCGTCTAGACCAAACTTTATATAGCCTTTAATGCTGTACGTATGGAGCAGAGATGGATGCGTGTCGAATTATTCCAACACGGCACAACACGAACGCGAATACTAAAACTCTCAACACGTACAAAACACGCAATAAAAAAATTTTTTCAACACGGTACTACTCAACATGTACCAAATATTATTGGTATGGTATTTGAAAATCAGATAATTTAATTGATTTTTTCAAGAGTCGCTTTTCAAGATATGGCACCAAGTTGGTACTGCCAGCTGATATTATCTGCTAATACTATAGCTTTACAATACATACAATATCAATAAATATGCTGGTGTTGTGTGTTTGATGATACAAAATATAAAATTTGTCTCTACTGGAAATTCATTCATACATATTTTACATCTAAGACCGTTTCATGTTTTTCGTGTTAATTTTGCTCAACACGAAATGAAAAAAAAAAACACGACACACGCCCATCTCTAGTATGGAGTATAAGCATACATACATACATAAGTCTATACATATTTGTTTTGTTAAAGAAAAATGGTTCATATATTTTTTCTCTATTTTTAAAATTAGCAATAGTTGAATATTTAATTGAATTTTTTTAATTTAATAATATTTTCTATCAATAGAAATTAGTTGGGGAAGACTTTAACAGAGATCAGCTGAAAATTTATTCATGCACATCTTAAGTACAGGAATGCAAATGGCAGTGATTATTTAAGTTTAAAAATTTTCAGTTGCTTTTGATCCTAAAGTGAAAGTCCATAAATCCAATAATACTTAATTAAAAATATCTCACTTTCTCGCTGCATAATGTTTAAGAGAATAATTTTTCTTCTACTACAAGATTATTAAGTTCTATTGAAAGTTCTTGGTCTATCTATTCTTTCATTGCTACTGTGGTATTATTTTTTCCGGCTTAAACTCCTTTTTTTTTTTTTTTTGATTCATGCCGATACCAATACAAACTAAAAACACACTACAGTTGTGGTAATTTCAGAGCAAAATGAATTCTCACAAGCAAAGCTGCATTGCTAAAACACTTTTCGTCCAGAATTATAATGAAAATCTTGCACTAGTAAAGATAGTAATACCAGTTGAAATAGCAACAGTCAAAAAGTGATTGTTTCTGATTTAGTGTACGATATGTATTTAGACAGTATATAATGCTCTTTTATTATTCCTACACAGAAAAAATAGATTTATTGTGATAATCGAATTTGTAGCCAATCGAATTTCGTAGGTTCCAGCAACTAACACACCATTCTGTTTTAATCAACGAATATAGCTTTTGTAAGCCAACCAATTTTTCATTAAGAAAAATAATAATATTTTAACTATTAATATGCTTCAAATCAACACAATTTTCGGTTTTAATGATTTAAAAAAAACATCATAAGAACTTGTCTAGACGTTATAAGTAAGTAAGCATTTAAATTTCTTTTTTTTTTTTTGTTTACAGAACATTTTCAAATATTTGTAAAACTTTTTTCTAATGTGTTTTATAAAATGACAAAAAATAAATACAACTACGAGTAAAGCATTAAATATGTTGTCTCCACAATGTTACTGAACATGTTTCCGCTAATCTTAGATGCCACAGTTCTATATCAAGAAAACGGAAACATCGTTCATTCTGTTTCCTTTTTTGTTTCGCTTTGCAAATCTGTCTTTTAAAAAGTAATCAAGCATAAACTTTTTTCATACTGTTTATATTATATTATATTATATTATTTATTTCACTTCTTTTAGCAAAAAAAAAAAAAAAAAAAAAAAAAACTATTCAAGGTACTTTGTGCAAGTATTATATAAATATGCAGATTAAGGTGCACATTAAAGTGTAGATTGTAACTTTTATTTTAATAAATTTATTAGACTAGGGAAAAAATCCATATAAGCTTTTAGTTGTTATTAAGCCTTTTTAGTAACTGATAATTTGCGAATTTTTATTTGTTTTTGTCGGGAACTGAAACCGGATTATTATAATAACATTAATATAGTTTGCAAAGGCTTCCACTACAATTCATTTCAATTATTATCCTTTTTTACTGAAATGCATATGTAAGCAAATTTGTGGTACGATTTCACAACTGAAAATATTATAATCCCCTTAATATATTTCTAGCAGACTTAGTTGTTGATATTAAATAATTCTCATTGAATTCAATTTTACATTGCAAATAGATTCAAGATGAAGTTTCCTGTTTTTAGATTTTTATTGCAATCAACTGTATATTTTATTTTTGTTTGCATAAAAAAGTTTATGGAAAATTTTACAGAAAAATTAAGTATTCTAGAGCAATGTGTAACATATAAGAGATAGAGATACTCGCCACACGAATTTAAAGCTTTTTATATAAAAATATTTTTCATTATCTTAAATGAGATACAGATGAACTTTTTAAATTGTAAATGAAAAAAAAACTCTTCAATAGCGAAAATAACTTTTAATTTATTTAATGAAATATTTTATTTTATTTATTTATTATTATATTAACTTATAATTAAAATTATAAGCTAATAGAGCAAAAAGAGCTTTAGCAACATAGTCCTTTAGCTCAACATATGTGGATATGAATATATAGATAAATTAAATATTATATGCAATATATATATATAAAGTTGATATAGGTAAGAGTTTACAGAAAGAAAAAATAATAATTAACAATTCGGGAAAAGCAAAGACAAAAAACAATTTATATAATAAAAACATTAAATTAAGATATATATGATTTATTTAATGAAATAAATTGTCAATTCAGCAATAAAAATCTAACCCAATGAATATTTAATACTTATCCGGTTTTGGTTGGTATAGGCAATTATTCGCTTTTGAGATTTTTATTTTGATTGGATAATCACTAGAGATTTTTAATCAACTCAACTACTTCAAGTTAATCGAACAATTTTAAGATATTTTTAATTTACAATTTACATGAGTAAAAGTAGCCATACATTATTTATTTGTAATATACATATGTACATATCGACGGCTCCATTCTAAAACATGCTAAGTCAAAAAAGCTAGTTTTGAGATAAATGCTTTCAAAGTTTATTAATGATATCTCGGGAAAGTTATCAGATAGAAACTTGAGACTTGTAATCATATAATAACTGCAATAGAATTTTTTTAGTTTATTTGAACCTTATAAATTTGTTGTTGATCACAGTTTAAAGTTAGAATACATAAGAGTGTCCTCTTACTAGACTTTGTGGTCTTTTCTCACCTACAATGGCCCTCTAAGTACATATAGAATGTTTTAAATTAATTTTTTTCTTTATTACCGAATTGCAAATTAAATCATGCTAAGTGTACTTAAAACATTTAAAAGGGAAATATTTGGCAAATATGCCAAGTACAGTTTAGCTCATAACTTTTGATAGAATAGTCCAATTACTATCAACATTCTACAGAAGCTAAGTTAATAAGCGATGATTTCAGAAATGCTATTGGCAGCATAACATGCTATGTCGACTTAGCATATTATGGAATGGGGCCGTCGATATGTTAATCAAATATTTTGCATATAAAAATAATTGCGTTCAAAAAGAAGCTGTTGACTGTTTAATGTTACCGACTTATTTTACTATACACGATTAGAAATAATTCAAATTTGCACTCTTTATGGATCGCAAACTTTAAGTGTTTATGAATTTTTTGTAGTGTCTTTTTTTCCCGGGACGTATTATAATTTTTTGATCACAAAACTATCAAGGATTATCTAGTTATTAGACAAGCACTAGCTGAATAGAACATAATGATATTTTGGAAGGTTGCTATGCCCATCATCAGCATTCATCTGTTTAAAACTCACAGAGATGTGTCTACACATAAGCCTCCATTAAATAACAACAAAGGTGTGCTGGAAGGCCAAGTTGTTCTCCTGAACAAAAAAAAAAAAAAATATGAAAAATAAGATATGTACTACTTATTTTGGTATGTAATGTAAATGCATGGGAAAGCCTATTGAACAATTCCCTAACCATGCAAGTAAAATTTTATATTCTTCTTCGATTAAAAAAATTCCCAGTTATAATATAAATCATTTACTTTTACCATTTCTCTTAAGCGAATCCGCAATTATAAATGACTCTGTATATTTTTTTGATATTAAATGTTAATGTGGAAAGCTTCCAATCGCACCAGTAACCGTTTCCTGTTTATATTTTTTGTAAGAAAAAAAATATCTGAGACATTTCAAGGCTTAAACTAAAAAGAACTTTTTTGACAAAGAATGAAATAAATATTTTTGCACAATAAGACCAACCTAGAAAAATATTGATAATAAATACGTACATATATTTTAGAGATCGACCGAAGGCGTTTTTTTTGGCCGAAGCCGAAGCCGAAGCCGAACTTCGGCTAAAATCCTAAACTTCGGCCAAAACCGAAGCCGAAGCCGAATGTTTTAAATTTTAAAAATGATACTTGTTTTATATGAATTAAGAAAAAAGTTTCCTTTTTTGAGATCACTGAAATAGCTATAATATCTATTGGATACATAACAAGAAAAATAAAACTATTTTGCAATTTCTAGATTGCTTTTTCATATGATCATTCACAAGAACGTCCAAATAAAAGAAAATAGAAAGCAACTGGGTTGTATTTCAAAGCAACCCTTTCAAAACGTTAAACACAATAGAAACTGTCGGCGAGCAACGACCAAACATAATGTTATTTTTCAAGCTTGGAATGAAAAATATTCGGCTTCGGCTAATCGGCCGATTTTTGCCGTAGGCCGAATGTTGGCCGATTACCAATTTTTGGCCGAAGGCCGAAGCCGAAGCCGATTAATCGGTCAAACTCTAATATATTTTCACTCTTTGACTTTATTACGGCTAGAGCCATTAAACTTAAAATATTGCTGGAGTTAAAGAAAAGTTCATAGTTTTAAGGTCTAGCAATAATTTTTTATGAAATTATTGTTTAATTAGATACTTGTATTAAAGAGAAGTAGCGCTCAGGTAATGAATGCCTACTAGTATTACCAGGTATTACCTTTTTTAGAAAAGGTAAAGTGAAAGAGAAGACAGTTGGTGCATAAAGAGAGAAAGTTTCATTCTTTAACAACTCTGCCTTTTTGCACGTTTCTAATAATACAGTGCTGCAGTGCCTCTGATTTCAATGAGGCACATTAGATTTTGAAGCTAATTTTAGAAACCATTTTATTGGCTATGTTACTTCTTCGGTGTTACAATACCGAGGAGGATGGCGCTCTGATGTTACATTAGGATTAGTATCCCTTGAAGCCAGTATAGTTCAGTGACTAATGTATATGCAGTCATCACTTAAACTCTCCAACAACAGCTGATACAAATGGACACTAATGTACACCAGAAAAATGTGTGGTGATGTTATTTAATGGCTGTCGAAACCCTTTTTCCAACGCAGGACCTTCAGTTTTGTAGTCAACGTGTTAACTACTTCAGCCAACGCCACCAACAACGACAAGAATTAAGTTGATGGGCAAGCATGTCTATACGCGTTTCATTGGTGCTTTACCAATGATTTTCAAAAATATTATTATTTGTGAAATCATAAGATAAGAGTTTTGTGACTGTTAAAAAGTATGATTGAAGTCTACTGACGATTTGATATATATTAAACTTTTAAATTTTTTACTGTTTAAATTCATTTTATTAGTTGCAAGTTAAAACTTACAAACTAAAGCTCCAACGAAAACAAATCTCCACTCTAACTGCTGCACCAAATACAAAGCAAGTTGGTCAACCCAAGCAAAAATGATATCAAATTACTTCTACCGTCAAGCCTTAGCATTAAACGAAATCAAAATGAGAAAACAAACAAACTCAACTTCAAAACTCAGTTAAAACGTTTGTTAGAAAATCAACGAGCCAAAAATTTAAAAGATTCACAATACGTGCTTACAAGTCCACGTATAAAGTCAAGCATTTGGATTTAATCTCATTTATTCGCAGACAGATGAAAGCCTGCTACCACCCTGCTGTTGATTGCCATGGATACTCAGATAACTTGTTTTGTTGACTTTTGTTGTTCTAAAATAAAGTACAAAATAAAAATCATATAAAATAAGGGAGAAAAAAAATTGTGCTAATTATGATAAAAGATTTCCGCTTCTTTTAACGTTAATCCATTTGGAAAATTTGAAATGAAAATTTAATGAAAATGTTGTCATGCTCTTCCTGTAGCTTTTTTTTCACTATAATTTTATGTACATATTTTTGTTTTCTTCTTTTAAATATTTATACACAAAAATTGCTTATCTACAAAACTATGTAAAATGATTTTAATTTGCTAACAGGATGTGACAATGTCAGCGCTCATAGAATCATTTATTTTACCTTGTTAAAATATTTTCGAAAGATGGCATTGCAGATACAAGTATTCAATTATTTCAAAAAGATTACTACAACATAAAAATATCTATAAAGCTGAAATTAATTTAGTAAATTATAGAGAAATTGCTTACTTTAAATTAAATAATGCGCTTAAAGGGGAAAATAAAATAAGGTGTATGGCACTTTCAATGAAAGATATTCTTTGAACTAAATTCTTTTGTTTGAGTAAGCAAATTTTGAAAATTGCTTAAATTCTTTATGTACTTTATATTTGTTAATTTTGTAGGTATTTTAAATAAATTCAATGTGGAAAATAACTTTGTACTTCTTTTATTGATGTAAATAAAAATGAAATGTATCTCAATCAGATGATACAAAAGTTATTAAACCTATTTTCCTTATTATTTAAAATACTTTCAAAGTCAGGCTAAGACAATTAACTTTCTTCACATGGAAGTTTTGAACTGCCTACATAAAATTATACCGCCAACAACCTTAATATTATTGAAAATCTAATGTCCATACTAGAAGCGAGCATAAGAAAACATAAAAATTTCAAGCAAAAATTACACAGTGTGACAACAAAAAAAAAAAAAAAAAATACCTGCGTAGTAACACTACTATTTTTTTGTAGGTATTTGTATTTGAAAGTTTTTAAACACCTCCAAAATCTTGAGTTACGGGTAAAAATACCGGTTTTTCGTACCCCTAGGCACTTATCAACCTCTAACTAAGCTAAATATCAACCGGTTTTAAATTTATAAACGGATATAACCCCCGTATTCATAAAAAAATAAAATGAGTTTGAAATTCATTTTAGGAAAATTTTGTATGCAAATTTTGAAATAAAATACATTTCAAATTCATTTTAAATTTTATGAATATGGGAAAATGACCTTTTGAACCATATATATCTTGTTTCCTCAAATATAATTATTTCGGTTTTTTTTCGACACTTTTCCACTTTGGACTCATTCTTAGGCAGTATTTTTGTTCTAAAACCATACTGATTATAAATTTATTTATCAAACATAATTGATTAAGAGTAGTTCGAAGGGTCTGTTTTAAAAAATTCCCTCGAAATTGACTGATGATTTATTTCGACTGATGATGTATTTCGCGTTCTGCGTATAAACTTTCTGTGTATTTAAGCTTCCAGGATGATAAAAGTACAATTTAATAGACATATATCAACAAAGAGTACAAAATTTATACAACAGTGGCCGCTAAACTTTTTTTCTTGAGAACCACTTTTTTCACATATATTTTGGTAAAAAAATACTGACATACATATATCTGAAATTAACTGAAACAAGATATATATCTGTGGCAAAAAGGAAAAAGTGCTTAAGTCGAGATAAGCTGATTTTGAGTTAATAGTACGTCTGTAATCTGCATATTTAAAAGCACCCCTTGTCAAAATCTTAATTAATTTGTGTGATTTTTCAGGAAGTTATAGCAAAATTGCTTTTTTAGACTTCTAATTTAATTTAAGGTTATACTTTGGTATATTTCAACTTAAATGTATTATATACAGTGTGTAGAACGATGTTTGCTTAAAAAAATAAAGGTTCACAGAGAATTTCCCAATTTAACTGTAAAAGAAATAAATTTCTGAAAATCGACTGGAACGCTTAAAAGTGCTCTTCTGCAAAACAGTAAAATATGGCTTAAGCACTTTTTCCTTATTGCCACAGATATAATTCAAAAGGTCTAATGCCCAAATTCAGTAAGAAGATTTAAGACGTTTTTGTTTCAAAATACTTTTGAGTTCTTGTTTTTGAATTCCCAAAATTATTTTCTTCAAAAATGGTTGTTGTCTTTGATAATGAAAATTATCATGACATTAACTGAATGACAAAATCTGCAGAAAACTTAAAAAGGCTATAACTTTGGAACGATAAAAGCAAATACAATTTTTTTTCTTTAAATGACTCAAAATTTATACACCATTTAAACTGCATCATTATTTTTTTTAACTTTTTTAAAAGTTACAAGGCGTTATTTTTAAAATTTATACTAAATTTACAAAATAAATGTCATAAAGGCTGCCCAAATGAGCAAAAAAAAGTAACCGAAACTTATAATATCTGCACAGAAAAGTAAATTGACTTAGTAACAAAAAAAAAATCGTTCTAATGGGTCGCGTAATAAACAAAATAAAAAAAATGTCGAGAAAACCCAATTTTCGTGTTTTTCCGAAAAATCTGAAAAAAAATCATAAAAATACTTTACCCTACAAGCTTTAAAAAAATGCTGGGGTAACTATAAAAAACGCGAATAAAAATTTTTGGGACACACTAATATACATACATTTCGTTAGCTGAAATGCAAAAAGGCGTAACTAACAAAAATATTATTTTACAGGAGAAGCAAAAAAATAAACAAACTTTTAGTTAAGTTCCTTTTTTTTCGTAATAAAAGCGTCATTCTTGATCGCAGCAGTTTAAGAGTTTGTCAAGACATGTATTTTAATAGAAATCATAAGAATCATTCAAAAACTCGATTTTGAATTTTTTGTTAGTTACGCCTTTTTGCATTTTAACTGACGATATACATATACAAAGTCTAATTTAGTTTTTCTTATATTCTTTAGAAAATCACATCAATTAATAAAACTATTTAATTCTAGAATTGAAAATACTGAAGAATAGGATTACTGAAGGTTAAAGCAAACTTGTACAAAAAGTAGTTAGTACATCTATATATATAAAACACGATGTGTGTATGTATGGGCGTGGAAAAATCCAATTTTCATATTGCACCACCAATGTCATATACATATGTGACAGCGCATAGAGAAAGGGGCCAAAGGGTAAAAATATCAATTTTTACTATTTTTTTGCTGTGGACAACATCTGAGCATCGAATGAGACCGATTCCATGCACCAAAAGTGCTCCCTCCCAGAGATATGCAAGTTTTATGAAATTGAAGTCGACGATTCTAAGGTTATGTGAACAAATTCGTACTAACAGAGTGATATTCACGATTTAAAAGAATTATAATTCACAATTAACAATTTCAGAAAATAAACCTCGATTCGAAAAAACGCGAGCAAAATTGATATCAAACTCATGGAAACAGCGCGCTAGGTAGAAAACAGTCAAAACCAACTACACAAAACAAGAGGCAGGGACGACCTACGCGCGTTTTCAAGGTTGACCAACACGTTCCTGACGTCATGAGATGTGTCGCTTTCAAATGAGTGATGGTACACCTAAGATACACGTACTTAATTCTTTAAAATGGCTCTCCTGAACAAAACCCTTAGGTTCCCTTCTACTTTGCGAGTCACATATATAAAACAGGATGTGTGTATGTATGTATGTATGTAAAGTATGGACTCCAAAATGGCTGGGCCGATTTTGATGACATTTTCAGGGAATCTTCAGAATATTCAGGCGGTGTCAACCGTGTGGAGTCTGATTTTTTATTTTTGGTATGCGGGCGGAGGGGCGTGGCAAAATCCAATTTTCATATTGCACCACCAATGCCATATACATATATATATATATATTTTTTTTTTTTTTATTTTTTGCAGGTAGGGGAGGGCTAGCGAAGCACACCGGGTTAAGTTAGCTTACTATAAAAAATAAGGTCCTTGGCTCGATAAAGTAACAACACTACGCTTTTTTCTGACGTGCATTAGTGTCTAACTGTATCGGTTGTTGTAGGAAAGTTCAAGTTATAAAGGTAAAGACACTGGTCACTATACCGCCTGTAGCGGATACTAATCCCAATGTAACATCAGAGAACACTTCGTCGGTATTTTGTAGAAGAATCATAGGCGAAGTTAAATAACCAATAAAATTGCTACTTAGCACAGCTTTGAAAATTAAATACGTCTCAATGACACCAGAGGTGCTGCAACGCTGCTTTATTAAAAATGTGTAAAAAACAGAGTTGAAATGAAGCTTTCCTTTATGTCTTCTTTCACCACCTTTTTTCTTTCTTAAAGAAGGTAGCACCTAGTAATACTAGTAGTCATTCATGGCCTGTGTGTTATTTTTCTTTAAAAAAAAGCAGAAACTTCAAGATTTTTATCGTCAACGTCTTACAAAAACAGGCTGTAGTGTTTCTCCTTGAAATGATTAAGTTCGGCTTAGACAAAACACATGAACAGAATATTTTTTTTTCGTTTTGTTCTTAGTGTTTTAGAATTACAATAATAATTTTCTTTGTTTAAGTATAAAAAATATTTAAGAAAAATTAGATATTGGTATATATTTAAGTCGAATAGGTTTGGTAAAGTGTTGCTTACGAGGGCGGTTCGGAAACTTCTTAGCCTATCAATGAAAGAGAATAGTTAGTTTTTCAAAAATATTTTTATTTTTCAATATAATCTCCTGAAACTTCAATACACTTAGTCCAACGCTTTTCTAGCAATTCTACCCCTTGATTGAAATAGTTTTCCTCAAGGTCTTCAAAATAGTGGTTTACAACTGTAATTGCATCTTCATTTGAGGTAAAACGCTTGCCAGCAAGGAATTTTTTTAGATTTGGGAACAGATAAAAGTCATTGAGAGCCAAATCAGGAGAATAAGGTGGGTGGTCAAGCAACTCGTACTTTAATTCGTTGATTTTAGCCATTGTTAAAACACTCTTGTGCGGTGGTGCGTTGTATTGATGAAAAATTATTTTTTCGTGTTGTAAGCCAGGACGTTTTTCTCGAATTTGTACATTTAATTGATCCAAAAGGTTGCAATAGTACTCTGAATTTATTGTTTTACCCTTTTGCAGATAGTCAATCAATAAAATACCTTTGAAGTCCCAAAAAATCATTGCCATAACCTTACCAGCCGATTGAATTGTTTTTGCCTTCTTTGGGGCACTTCCTCCAGCTTCAGTCCATTGTTTGGATTGTTCTTTTGTCTCTGGAGTATAGTGGTGGATCCATGTCTCATCAACAGTTATGAAACGACGCTTAAAATCCATTTTATTTCGCTTAAAACGATCCAAACAAGCTTGAGAAATGTTCATTCTTATGCGTTTTTGGTCGACTGTTAACAAATGCGGCACCCATCTTGCAGAAAGCATTTTCATCTGTTGTTCTTCATGCAAAATTAAATGGACTCGATCATTTGAGATGCCCATGATATTAGCTATTTCACGCACTTTTATTCGTTGTTGTTGCTGTTTTTGGACGTCCACTACATGGTTCATCTTCAATGCTTGTACGACCACGTTTAAATTCAGCAACCCAATTTTTTACTGTTGCATATAAAGGAGCACTTTAACCTAACACATTCACCATATCATTATGAATTTCTTGTCCCGATAAACCTTTTTTATGTAAATATTTAATGACACCACGCATTTCTAATTTTTACATTGTTAAAAAATCGCGGATGCGTCTTTTGTGAACACCTGTTTCTATATGAAGGAGTTGCCAGATCGAAACAAAATTTAACATGTGTTCACAGCAGAGATGGAAGTTTCCAAAACACTCTCCTTTTTTCTGTTTAGGAATTATACCGGATTTACATGAAGCATTTTTTCATGAATTATTATGAATTTTGTTGCATGAAACTTTTGCTATTTGCTAATTGCAGCGCTATAAAAGAAAATGGTAAATAGGAAAGAGCGCGAAATGAATCTCAGATGCATTTTTGGCAACTTTTTCTTTAAGTTGCTCCTCCAGGCCTCCTTTTGACAAATAAAAAATGTTCATGCAACTAATTTCATGAAAAAAAATGCTTAATGTAAATCAGGTATTAATTACAAGACTATATGGCGAACCTAGATATATATTACAATGTAGATTTTTCTCTCTCTCTCTCTCTCTCTCTTTCTCTTTCGCTTACATAAACTATAGCATATACAAAGGCAAAACTATTAAATTTAATTAAATGCTGAATACATGAATTTATGTCTTTATTGCAATGTGTGGCAGATTGTCTGCAGCACTTGGTCTTATAATAAATTTTTTCACTTTCCTTTTAAGTAGCTATTTAGAGATAAAAAAAACGCATTGTTCGTCTAAAGTATACAATGTGCATTTAGTACATTTTATGTGCTCGTTTATTGTTTTAATGCACGTGTGAATATGTGCCTTATAGAAAAGTGTCTGTGCCTCTTGTTCAATGAATTTTTTCTGCACTTAATTGAGTTTTATTAGATCAAGTAATTCATTTGTGAATAACTGCAGACATGAAAGTCAGCCTTGTGCTTAACTGATATTGTTTAATAAATGGCTTTGTTGAAACAAATAAAATGTACATAAAATAATAAAAATGAACACTTTTTGAAGGCACATACACAAACTGTATGACTGAGTTAGATA
The DNA here is from genome assembly GCA_944452675.1 of Tachina lurida. Lineage (NCBI taxonomy): Eukaryota > Metazoa > Arthropoda > Insecta > Diptera > Tachinidae > Tachina > Tachina lurida. The sequence continues at coordinate 42,846,821 of OX101752.1, forward strand.
AAATGCTTGGAATGTTTTAAAAAAGTTACTTAAATACCCATATAATGTAACAAAATATTAAGAAAAATTAATTAATAAAAACTTTTTATAGCATGGTATTCTGAAAAATATTAAGGATTTTCATGAGAGTTCTTAAAATTGCCATTTGTGCAATTGGGCAAACTTGCGAGACCTGCTTCATAAAGCCTCTCTTGAACTTTTGTGCAAATAGCTTATGTAAATCTGAAACAAACGTCAAAAAGTTCATTTAATAAAAATAAAATAAGAAAATTTCAAGCAATTTTTAATTTAAAATCATAGTTATATATTTCTATAAAAATATAAAAATGTGAAAGTGCAAGTACATATGTGCAAGTGAAAAAAACTCAATACACTTACATTTTTTTACTAACACTGCCATACTTTTGCCACTTGCGAGTCAGCTTGCAATGAAATTTTGTATCAAGTACATTTTTACACTTGTCGCAAGTAAAGTGACAAAACGAAAAATAGTGTTGCCGAGTAACGAGTTATTTCATTAATTTGGTTAATATTATAACTAATTTTTTGTATATATAAAAATGATATTGAGAAATTACACAAAGGATAATTTTAGAGCTAAGTTTGATCATAAATTTCATGTTTTAATGAAAGAAATATATTCACAATACAATTAAAGTAAAACATTGAAAACTTGGCAACACTGTACGAACGCCATTTCTGCTACAACTTTACTTGTTGGCGACATTTTAAAAATGAACTTGCACTGTGCTGTGTAGCCACTCGAAAAATTTTTGGGTTATTTTTTAAATTTCTCCTGATTTTCGTTAGTAATACATATACACTACTTGCAAGTAATTACTGGCCTGTGACAACGGGGGGTTAAAATGCCTAAAAAAATCCAAAAAAGCAAGCAGTGGCTGTTTACAAAATGCACAATTGCTCAGCTTAATGCCTTAATTCTGTTCGACGAATGTATCGTCTTGTCTATGGACGAAAAAAAGAAGCAGTTTTGATTCTTTAAAACGATTATTATTTATTTTCTATGCTAGAAGGTTCGTGTATTTGCTTTATGATTTTGTTCCAAGCATTATATCCAACACATATTTTTCATATATTTTTCAAACTATTGTATAATATTTTAATTTAATTTTCATGTTTTGAAAACATGGTAATAATATTTATATTTTTCATTGTCAAAGACAACAACCATTTTTGAAGAAAATAATTTAGAGACTTCAAAGACAAGAACTCAGAAGCATTTTCAAACAAAAACGTCCTAAATCTGCTTACTGAATTAGGGCATTAGTTTACGAGTCAAAATTATTGGTTTGTGTAAATACATTTCTATAAAATATTTTAAATTTTATTTACGAGAGTGTAACAATGCACAATTGCATAGTTTGCGAAACTTTTGAACATTCTCATGATAATCCTTATTGTCCTTATACAATTCATTTACAGATTATATCGATAACGCAGCTGAGTTTTTTGTTTTAACTTCAAAATTCAAAAAACATCATAAGATAAATTCAAGATTAAAATTATTTTATTTCAATTAATATTTACATAAGAAATTTGTCTTAACACAACTGGCTAAAGCTATGCTGCTGAGCTATAAAAAACAAATTGTATGTGTCAAATAACAAATATTTCGAAGCGTTTCCACTTAGTTCCCATTATTTTTATATGGTATTAAATATATTGTATGTGTACTCCTAAGCAAATGCAATAAAAAAACAAATTGAACAATCGTTCTCATTGTTTTTGTTTGGGTCTTATTTCACTCGCTTCAAAGATAAAAACAAGACAAAATCAAACGTTTTGTCTCGTTTTTATTCGTTGTAAGTACAAAGAAAATTAAAACAATAAAAAATTTATAAATGTAATAGTGTCGATTATTTTTGTTAAGAAAATCATACCCTAGCTTCTGTGTCTGGCATAAAGAGCATAGCTCTAAAAATAAACGAAAAATTTAATTTTGCCATTTTTATTAGTAACACCGACGCATGAATGATACTTCGCTCACGACCACTCATTTTCATGAGAACATTATGCTTGACTACGGATCTTTCTTGAAGCTAACTCTAAAATATATAAAATGATCCTGAACATTTTACATATTGTCATATTAAAGACCTAATAACCTATCTGCATAAATTTCAAAATTGAGTTTTTTATAAATTATTATTTCCTATATCATAACGCATATATGTGCAAAATTTTGATCATCTAATATTACAAATGACCAAGTTATTACCAGTTTTTGTACCTAGAGGATTGTTACGCACTAAAAAAATAGAAAAAACTAAATCATCAAAAATCACAATAAAAGTTTAATTTTGTTACATAGTGTAATTTAAACATACATTAAGTACTTTTTTTTTTGCTTAAGCCAGTAAAAGAAACTATAAATGTTATTATTTAAGGTATATAATATTCATATGTATAAAGAAATTGTTATTTATTTATACTAATTAGTACTGCTGATAGGTTATTTGGCTTCAGATATTTACAATTCCAAATAACCTAAGTGGTATAACATAAGCTGTGGTTAGAAAAACAAAATTTTCTCAAGCGATATATATTTCTGGTTCCATTTTAATCAATATATGTTTATTTCGTTTCAATATTGCAAATAATTCCAATTTTATAAGTTTTTTTCCCTCTCCTGTAAACTTTTGAAAACTGCAGATAGGTTATTTCGTCATTAACGTGACGATATATATTACCTCTACTGAAAAAGCTTTTAAATATAAATAAAAATATAACATTATATATAATTATAATATTATTATATAAAATTTATTAAAGGCTTTTTAAGAAAACGGATAGACATACATATGTATGCCAGGCCAGGCAGTGGACTCGTTTAGAAAATTTTTTTCATATAAATTTCCTACTTATGTCAAATTTGGGTTAAACTTTTTACATGAGAAGTTGATACTTGTTGCACTTGTTTTGCAAAAAAAAGAGAGAAACCATAGTTCATTTCAAATTATTTTTATATCTTAATTTTGAAGCTCTTTAGAAGTAGATACCTCCTAATAAGGAATGCTGGAAAAACAATCAACATATGAGTGCTACTTTTTCATTCATATCAGTAAAACTTTCGGTGGGTCCTGCTCTTGTTCTTAATTTTGTTATGCCTTGTATCCTTTACATGTGATATTATTTAGGAAACTAATGCAGCAAAGAAAATATTTCATTAAAGGAGGGATTTAAGGCTATATTGCAAAATCTTTGAATTGCGGTTTTTATGGTCTGTAACTGTATATTAATTTATTCGATTTAATATGCTTTCCTGTATGACTTCCTAAAATACTGTTCATCCATCATTCGTGTATACAACTATTTGTTGCTACATTTTCAGGGACAACCCAACCCACTTTTTTGATGACTCTGCACCATGCCTAAGCCTAAGTTTAGCCTATCTCTGGTAAGTAAACAGTGTAATTTTTACTGAATTTTTGTTGCAGTGTATTTTGCCATAATTGGTAGAATACTCCATTCTGAAATTATACTTGCCCAAAGAATTAAAAATCTTCTTTTATATAATCTGATATGATGATTGTTACCACTTGTTTATATTATAGTCATTATTAAATACGAACATTTTATATTATAAATAAATCCACTTACCAAATTACAAAACAAAACCTAGCCTAAAAACATAGCCATTCATATTTTAGTAGTGTCATAGAAAACACCCTTTTATATGTTTCACTTTAAGTGTGTGTTGAACACACAAGTGCATTTAATGCATTTAACTAGTGTGTATTGTCTTCATTGTTTTTTTTCTATATTTTTTTATTATTTAGGCAAGCCCCTCACTTAAATTGGCCAACAACATGAATAGACACAAGCACTCACAACTTCTCGAGCCTTTAAGTGTAGTTCAAGTAAAATTGTTGTTTTGTTTTTCAATTAAAATGTTAGCATCCTTATGTGCATGTACATATGTGTTTTCAGTTAGAAAATAATAAAATTAAAATAATAATAGATATATCTTCGGCCAAAAGCTAAATCTTAAGGGTGTATTAAATAAAAATAATGGTAAAAACCGTAACACATAAAAATTATTTATTCAGTTGCAATTTCGCTCTGTATTCTGTATGCTTTCATTTGTACTTACACAAAGATAATTTTATTGTAGAAACTTTTTTTCATACCCAGAGCTATAACAACCGAGAGAACAAAATGAACTTGAAGTACAAGATTTTGTATATATAACTCCTTTTATTACTCTTTTCACTCACGCCAATAAATATTAAATTTCTAAGAAACAAATTTCATTTTCTTTTCTGGGACTTTAATTTATTAAATTTTTATATTTTTAGGGTCATCTGATCATTATTCCTTCATCAAAAATTAAAAAAAAGATTCTAACTTCAGATATACAACATAACCCTGCAGGAAATGGAACTGACACAAGACTAGTCGTGTAATCGGCCAGGGACCAGGGACCAGTCAGACTTCTAACACTTCCTATGAAGCGGACCAGTTACTTTTACATGGGGATGGCCTAGGTTGGAGTTACTTGTTACTTTGTATGCACCTTGTGACTTGTGTTTGAGCTTTCCCATAGGGACCTTTTCGGTGTAGAATAATATGTGATGTTCTCCGAGAAAAGGGACCTAGTGTTTCACACACTGATGAAGTTTTGAGAAAAACGCATTTAAAAATAATAAAATTTTATTGTTTTTCTCATTTTTATCGATTTAGGTCTCTTTTCTCGGAGAAGGTTACATAAAAATTATATATAAATGACATTCCGACACTTAGCTGTAACAATTAACGTTTATAAATTTGTTCATTGTTACAGATGTAATAACACTTTATTTTTAATTTGAAATTTTTTTGAGATGCGAACCGACAACCTCGTGCATGACAGGCTTGCACACTACCCACTGGACCACACGGCGACTCACATTTCAAAAGTATAAATACCAGTTAAGCTTTGGTTAATATTTAGGTATAGTTAGTTACGGGACTGGTTTAATAGGTCCTGCATTCAAACACATCGAACATGTTCAGTGCCATTTACTATAATAGTAGACCGAGTCCCAATTAAATTGACTGAAAATCAAGACGATACATCAAGAAAATGTGACCATTTACACGAAATGTATTTTTTTTTTACCATACAGTACTCCGTACTTTTGGACACAGTCGCATTTTCTCAAGTCATAGGACGACTACGTTTGGATCTATTGTCACCAAATTTTCTGCAGGGAATTTACAAAAGCTTAAACCAGCAGGCACTATTAAATTTAGTGCAAAAAAATTTGTGGATTAATGTGCTGCCCAGAAAAAATTGTACGAATTTAATTCATTCAATTAAATTTTTAATTGTATTAATTAATTTGAGTGGAAAATTTTAATTGATGTTATCAAATTGTTTATAGCTGAAATTTAAATAAATTTTTTAATTGCTATTACAAATATTTTAATTGATATTACAAAATTATTCAAACTACTGTTTAAGAAAAATATTTAAAAATTTAAAAGAATATTAAGTATTGTAAAGTGTGTATTTGTATTTGTATTTATTTAACAAGCCTAACACAACAAGATTGACATCTTATAAATTAAAGTGCTAGTGAGAAAGTACATAATTAAGAGTTCAAATTTCGAGTACAAACATAATAATCAATAGTTAAATGAAATAAGCATATGTTCTATTGATACAAAATAATAAAAATTATAAAATTACAAAAAAGGAGATGAAAGTATACTAAGGAAAAGATAAAAGTATATAAAGCAGGGTATTACATAAGAAATTAGTTATACAGTTAACTAGTAAACGTGAGGAGGAAATTACAAATAACAAACTTCACATTAAGGTTAGCCGAAATATTTTAGGAGCTCATTTCTAAACCGATTTGCGTTGCTAATGGTTTGAATCTGATTTGGTAGCTGGTTCCAAAGAGTAGTGCTGTAGATGAAAAACTGCCGCTGCGAGAACGCACTTTTATATTTTTGCTGCATTAATCGTTTTCCTCGTACAGATTTTCCAAATCTTAATACCTTAAAAAGATAATTTGGCTGTTGGGTAATTATTATTCTATGTAGAAAGATTTGGCACTTGAACTTTAGAAGATTATCAAACTCCATTCGGTTTATTTGATACGAGAAGCGCGAAATTGAATCACGACGTCTTTTGTCGTAAATATATCTTGCTATGTTATTCTAAGCAACTTTAAGCTTCTGAAAGTCACTGCTGGAACAGCCATATAGGAGGACAGGTAGAAGGTATGTTTTCGCAAGCAGTATTCTAATGTCACGAGGCGTTGAATACTTAACGACCCAAAGATTTCTAAGCATACCATATATACGACCAACTACTATCGCTATATGGTTAGACCAGGATAGCTTATTCTTGAAAACGACACCAAGGTTTTTGCAGAAACTTACTATTATTATTGTTAAGAAAAATACACTTAGATTTCGAAGGATTGATACATAGTCCATTGTTAACAGCCCATTTGTTGATCCTAGCAAGATCGCTATTTATGTTATCAACACATGAATGGATATCATTTGTCTTACAACTATTATAAATCTGCACATCATCAGCATACATTTGAAGTTTACAGTATTCTATCTCATCAGGCAAATCATTAATGTACAGACAGAATAATAGTGGCCCGATTATTGATCTCTGTGGATCTCTATTTATATTAAGGACTTCTGAATATTTGCCGTTTAATTCAACTGCTTGAGTTCGACCAGTAAGATAGCTTTTTAAAAATTTGAGTGCTGTTGGTGAAAAATTAAATAGTTTCTCTAGTTTCTTCATTAAAATTGTATGGTCGACTGTGTCAAACGCCTTGCTATGATCAAGTAGTACTAAAAATGACACCATACTCTTGTCCAGATCAGCTCTCAGATTTTCGATCACGTCCGTCAGAGCTGTGATACAGCTTCTCCCCAACACAAAGCTGGATTGTAAATCAGATAACAGCTTCCGTTCTTTGAGATACCCAATCATTTGTTTGCTCATTAAATTTTCTATGACTTTGGATAAGAAGGGAAGAATGGCAATAGGCCTATAATCATTATTTTGTTTAGGGATGGGTATCACTTTGGAGAATTTCCACACATCAGGAAATACAGATTTTGTGAGTATAGTGTTAAATAAATGGGTGATAAATGGCTTTGACTTAATTGAATAGAAACTAACCATGACTTCGCATTGGCTTACGCATCGAAAACTAAAAGTGTTTTCAACTGGAACTGATCACAAATCATCATATATGTTGTGTGTCGGTTGAGGGATACTGATGTTTACGAACTGATGATTTAAATAGTTAACATCAACGTCTATATAATGTGAATAGCATTTTTTCTGTCCAATCCCGATTTTTCGTATGTCTTTCCATTTTGACTTGCCATGAATCGCTGAGGAAAATTTACTTTGGTAGTATAAGCGTTTTGCATCTCTAATATTTTTAACTACTTCTCTTCTAAGTGATTGAAATAGTTTTTGAAGCTCTGGAGTTTTAAACTTTTTCCATCTGGAGTGATCAGCATTATGTTTCCTGATTAAGGTTTTAATTCTTGTATTGAACCACGGTTGTTGATTCATATTTGTGCATTTATTTTTTAGAGGAACACACATGTCAAATAATGTATTTACATTATCCTGTAGAAAAGAAAGCTGATCATTTACATCATCAATAGTGTAAATATGGTGCCAATCAATGTCTACTAAATTTATATGCAATAGGTTAAAATCTGTGTTATAGACATCTCTGTATGTATACGGATTGATTGTTTTTCCACGCAGGTGTTATATGTTACGAATAATAAATCATGATTTGAGAATACAGGCACTGAAATTTGGTCGTATAGTAGAACCCTTGAGTTATTGTTTACAACTACCAGGTCTATCAGACTATTAGATTGCCTGTGATAGTGAGTTGGTGTGACCGTGTTTACAGGTGTTAAGCCTAATGATATCATGGGGTCAATTAGAGGGTTACTTGTTAATAAATTGTTGTTGAAGTCACCAATAATAACAATATCATTATACTGGATAGTTATATTTTCTAACTAATCTATAAAAGAATTAACTGGTATATCTCTATGTGGTCTATAAACACTCCCCACCAGAATTTCCTGACTTCGCTTAGCCGTCACTTCAATAAAAAGGTATTCAATTTCACTACCAGCGTTTGATTTCAGCTTTACTTTACATTTGATGCCATATCTTACATAAATTGCTACTCCACCACCTTTAGTTTTAGTTTCTATATCATTTACGATAACTGTACGATCTGATCGAAATAATTTAAATCCTTCTACATTATAAAAAGAGTCGTTGATGTCAAAGGGAAACCAAGTTTAAGAAATGCATATTATATCCACACCAGCTGAAGCAAATAGATATCTAAACTCGTCCATTTTGCAGTACAGAATTTGTGCATTTAAATGCACGATATTCAGTCCAGCTCTCTGTCTTGCCATGATTCGAATCATATTAAAAGCACTATCTTCAGAACCGTAATTATTGTCTGAGCACATTAGTTAATAGCAACAGGTTGCGTTGCTAACCCAGGTGAAAGGTAACTTTGATACTGATTTGTAAAATAAGGAGTAAAAAAAGGAGTAAAAATAAGTTTTAAATAACATTTTTAAGTTTTTAATAGAAATAAAATATAATGGTTTAGGAAGCACTGGATGAATAATCTTGTAAAATTTTTAATAAATCTTGGAATTAAGTACATATATGTTTCAACAAAATCTTGGCGGTATAGCGTACCCCCTCGCGAAGTGATTATTAATTTCTTATTGTTAATTTATTTGTTTTTTATATCAGATATATCAAAGCAGCAACGAAATTCTTGCAAACGGTGCTTTAACAAGAAAACACGTAGGTGATAAATTGCTTGCTATCGAATGACTTTGATTGTGACTTATACAAAAATATATTGTTTAACAAGCCTGAGAAAGTTAGCTAATGTAATACACGTTATATTTTCTCATCATTATTATGAATTAATACAATTACGATCATGCGTGACTCACGCGTGACAAATGCGTGAGTGAGGCATAGAAAATCACGGCATTTGCACATCCTTAACAAAAATACGTAAAACAATGACAACAACAACAATAATAGTGTTAGCAGAAGTCGCTGAGAGCGACCTATAAACAATTTGATAATATTAATTAAGTTTTCTACTCAAATTATTTAATACAATTAAAAATTTAATTGAATTTAATAAAATTCTGAATTTAAAACATTAATTGATGGATACTTTTTCTGTGTAAGGCATAATTTTAAAAATTGTATCCATAACATAAATCTTTTGCCAATACAATATAAATCTTAAGTGGTCTTTACTTCATAAGAAACCGCAGTGTTAAAAGACTCTGCTGCTAAATAATGTTCATACAGTTTTTCATTAATTAAAACTCATTTTTTATAATAGCTCTGCATTAACAAACTTAAGCAATAGGCGGAATGGAATGAATCAATGAAAAAAAAGGAAGAACAGTGCGTGGCAAAAGGACAGTTGGAATATCAGGCAGAGGCAGTCAATATGGCGTCCGAAATGGGCAGGCAAAAACAAGTATATACGCAATGAAATGAAGATAAACCATAATTTTTGTTCTATTAATAATATCATTTATTACACTTTGCAGTATCTACGTACAATGATATTTTTCCTAAATCATCAATATTTTTTACAATCTATTTTTAATATGGGCAACAAATGGGTTTGAACATCAATAAATGTAAAAATTTAAAAAATTCTTTTTATTTAAGTTCATATCCACTGTAATAAAAAACAAACACTTAAAAGAAAAATATAGAATAAATTAAAAAAGGTTTTTCATGTAGCAAAAGAAAAAAGAACTTTTAAAGAAAACAAAGAAAGTTTTTGGTTCCAAAAGAATTAACTTTAATTTGTTTTGAATGTTAATTTGATTAATTAACCACAACCATTCATTTTCGCCATCTTTCTGCTCTTTGTGCAACACAAGGGAAATAAGACAAAAGATAATGATAAAATAAAGTTCTGTTGAACAAAAAGCCATGGCATGTCTACTCGTTATATGTATGTCGCCTTGGCAACAGCAATATTGACAAATTTTTCAATTCAATATTAATTGTGAATAATTTTTGTACGTGCAAAAAAAACTTTTCTTTTCGATTTCCGCCTGCGCTTCAAAGGAAAGAGATATAAATCTCACAAATTTATTTGCTTCTTTAAATAAATATATTTAAGCACATTTTACTTAAGTTTAGCTGTAAAATACTTTCTCAAAATTTGAAAAAGTATGCTATGATTAAAGGAAATTTCAGAAATTCTTGCTAAACGAGTTTGTAAGAAGAAATTTCTGTAAGCTTTGAAATATTTAAGTGGGTTATATAAGCAGGAAATTTTTTACAAAGGAAAAAATTGTACGAGTAATTTAAGGGTTCATAATAGCTGTAACAATAATAATGTGTGACAAATTTTGATGAAATGAAATATCTAGGACGTGTTTATATTTTTCTGGTAGGTATTGTCGAGTATAACAACAATATGTATTGGAAACTTTCCAAACACCTCCAAAATCTTGAGTTACGGGTAAAAAACCGATTTTTAGTACCCAGAAGCACTTATCAACCTCAAACTAAGTAAAATATCAACCAAATTTAAATTGAAATTACCAACATCTCATGTACGAACTACGACTCCCACAATACTTTGTGCATTTAATAAATGTATTAGATCCATTTTGACTAGGTTACTTACCAGCTACAATAATGTAGGTTAATATAGACAAACAATTGTCTATACTGCAAATTATTATAGCGAAGGGAACCATTTAGTGGAATATTTTAATTTTTTGGGATATTTGTACTGCATATATTTAAAATTCTCTTATTTGCGTTACTTCTGAATAGGACCTAAGAGTAACACTGCATGCCTACTTTATATGTTTTTTTTCGGTTGATTTGTAATTAAAAAGTAACCACCAACTGTTAACACATGATTTTCACTTAAGTTTGTTTTGTCCTTTAACATTTTAAACAATTCTAGATGTATTCTTGTTAAAATATTAATTTTTTATCTTTTTTCTTTTGCAGCCGGTGATGAGGTCGAGCATTCATCGTCGTTAGTAGAACACCATCTGGTCTTAGCAAAAAAGCCAAAAAAAATGCGTTAATTTTGCCGACTACAACAAATTCCAGGGGCCACTAACTAACCAACTAAATGGTTTCTTTAAAACAAGTGATGTAAAGCAACTACAAAATGAAACCCAACAAAAAAAAAAAACAATCACTAGAATATTTTCATTTGTATTTGAAAAATTCCAAAAAGTATTATTCTTAGCTCTAGTTAAAAGTACATCTTTCAAGGCTGTGAAAGAGATTTGTGGAAAGAAAAAGTTGGAAAAACTTAAGATGCAGTTGTGTGTTATTTTATTTATTTTTTTGCGTAGAACTGCAGTCATTGTTATTTACATTGTTTGCCAAGTGAAGCATTGTGGTAGTGCCTTTAACTTCCTTTCGTTATAAACAATAGCTAAGATATTGCGGTTGGCTCCACGGAGCAGTAAAGGAATGAACAAACACCTTTCTATATTACAAAAAAAAATATTAAAAAAGTACAAAATAAATAGAATAATAAAACTTTCTCGTCTTCACGACGTAAAGTTTTACTGTGTGTCTTTTCACTATTTCTTGTTTTATTTTTTTTTTCGTTCAGTTGGAGCAACAAAACTTTCTTTTTTAATTTTCATTATAGTTTTTTCTCTTCAGTGTTTTAACAGTAATCAACTTTTTACATTTAATTTTATGTCTAACTCCAGACTCTACAGAAATAGATTAATATAATAATAGGTGATTTTTAAGACATTTCGGACACGATTAAAAAAAAGAAACAAATAAAATTTAGAAAAATTTTTTAAATTTTTATTTTAGTCGATAGAAATTTCCATATAATTCAATGATTAAAGATGATTTTATACACCGAGAAAAAACTGCCTCATAGAATCAATAAGATTTTCTCTATGAACCGTTTTTAGGCTAAGGGGTATCCCAGCAGAAAGAAGCAAAGATTTTTTCATAGAGATTCCTCATTGTGCTTATGTGGTAAATCTTATTAATTTCATCAAGAAGAAAACCACATAAAATCAAGAAGAAATCTTATTATTCACAACTTTTTTTACTCAATTTCCGTTACTTTTGGCACCAAAAAAACAATCCATAGAGAAAAACTTCTTGATTTTAGTAGGTTTCTGTATGATTATGTGTAAAGCATCTTATTGATTTTTTTTAATAAGGAACTCTTCTTGATTTTATGAGGTTTCTTGTTATTTCATATCTATAAATAGACATAGAGAAAAATTTTTCATGATCTTTTTAATTTTTATATAAGAATGTTTGCACAATAATTTCAATGGTTATTCAGGCTGCTTGTTAACATATTGGTTAGAGTGCTTGTCTATCAGGTAGTTTGCTGGTTCAATACTTGGTGAGTAAGTTAGTTAAGAATATAACATAATGTGTATGTATGTATGTATGGCTGTGTGTATAAATAAATAACATCCCTGCAGGAGAATAGGTGTCAATTGTCTAAAAGCTACTAGTATAATTACTAGAACAGCAAGAACTAGTGCGAAAAGGGTTAAAGTTGTTGTATAAAATTACTAGTTCTGATGAGTACTAGTATATGAAGTAGTTCCAAGGCACCATATTGCAAAATAAATTTTGACTGTCTAATAGAGCATTTGCACTGTACGAAAATTGGTATTATACAATTATTAAAGTTTTAGGTTCACCTATAAATAATTATAATCAAATAATTACAATTAACCTTTTGTATTTTTGAATTTTGATAAATAATTGCGAACTTTAACTAGCAGTTGTCACTGGGTAACAAAGGAATAAAACCACCAATTTTATAGAATTTTTCTTTGCAAAAGAACTGGTAAGTAACTAGTCCTAAACTAGTACCAAGGGCACTAGTAATTTTCTAAACACGCTCAATGCTAATTTGAGCATTAACATGTTATAGGAAAGTTTACGGTTGGGAACTAGTGGTGGTGGCTCCTGTACTAGAAAAATACCAGTTGGACACTAGTTCGATCTCCTGCAGGGATCTACAACATACTACATACATACATACATATCTATATGATATAGAATTTAACTGAATATACATAAGTACAGAGAATAAATATGCATTTTTTATTTTTTATTAAAAAAAATCAATAAGATAACCCCATAAAAACTACAAGATTTCTTCTAGATTTTTTCAAAAAGGATTTCTCTATGAAATTATTGTTCTATTTTATGAGGTATTTAGTAGACACTGTTTTCTCTATGTATAAATATTCAAGGTGGCTACTCCTCAAATGGTTTATATGCTGGGTCAAACTGAGCATAAAATGAAGAGGTGCACTATTTTTTCTTTCTTTTTCGAACATAAATTTTGATAGTAAAATTCAATAATCCGCAAGCGTTGTTTTTTAGTCGATTTATTATTAAATTACACAGTGCAACATGAAAAACTATAAAAATATATGGACAAAAGACTAGATAAAACACCAAAAAAAAGACCCATGACTCCCAGTTTTGCCCTGAGCCATGCACTTTTTTATGGGCCCCCAAAGATTTGGGGCCTCGATCATTTTCTCAAGCTCATTTCTTGCAAAGCGTTCAAAATTTTGTTTTATATTCTAAGGCAAACCTGTAGCTTTGTCATAAAGAACAAAAATTGCCAACATATAAAATCAAAAAAACTTCATCTTCAAGATCAAAATCGCAAAAAATTTAAAAAAAATTTAATTTTGTTTACTTTTTTTCCCCTATTCAGGTCCATAAAGCCTGATACTCTGTTCGAAGTTGTGAAAATTTTTCAGCAACATTGATTATTTCGCGTGAAAAATTTAACACGTAACAAGTGATGCCCATTTTACTTTTTCGGAAAAAATTTTCGTATTTAATGGTTTGAAGTAGTCAACACTGATCGACTTTTGTTAACAAAAACATCAGCTGTCAATATTTCGCACCAAAAAAATTTCAGTCTCATTATTTCATAGATAGCAAGAAAATGTTGCCAGATACATTTCATACATTTTTCACGAGTCGAACAGAGTACAATTTTTGCAACATTATTTCATGAAAATTTCACGTAAACTTTTTTTGTATGGAATATGTCAACATTTCGCGTGAAATTTTGAACAGACTAGCAGGCTTAAGTAGCGAATCCTTCAAATTTCAAGGAAACAATAAACTACAAAAATGTATATGTTATATCTCAACAAACCACTTTAGGAATGATTCTTAACACCTTGTAGGTAGAGCTTAGGTAGCCGCAAAAGTGAAAAATGTCCCGAAAATTTTTTAATTTCATTTGTTTTTGCTGTACTTCAACATTGAGATAATTTGCTATCTATTAAAAAATAAGTTGTGGATCCAAATCGTCCGAATCTGACTCTTATTAAGAACTTATGGTGTCCCAGGCACTTTCCTTCCAGACTGTTCGCCATTATCAGCTTTTTCTGCTTCAAATACTTCATTAACATCATACAGGGTGATATTGTGACTAAACCAACATACCTGAAATGAATTAGAAAAGAAATCAATCAAAAAAGGAATGCAAAACAATGCATCAATAAAACTGATATTACCTCTGCAAACTGATATTACCTCGAGTTTTTTTTCTTTGTACCGTTTTCCCATGTGCATTGTGGTTTGGTGAAACCGATCTCCTTGCTAATCAAATTAGGTGGAGAGTTTTTTTTTATACCCTTTACCAACAAAAATGGTAAAAGGGTATATATAGGTTTGTCATTCCGTTTGTAATTTCTATAATATCAATAAGCGACCCATAAAATATATATATTCTGGATCCTTATGCATAGGGAAGACGAATAAGCGATGTCCGTCTGTCCGTCTGTCCGTCTGTCCGTCTGTCCGTCTGTCCGTCTGTCCGTCTGTCCGTCTGTCTGTACGTGAAATCGGTTTTCCGAAGCTCCCAGAAGAGCTAGAGACTTCGTTCTTGGACTGGTGTGTCAGAAATTTTCCAAAATAGATTGGTATTGAAATTCAGCAAAATCGGGCAGACGATTGCAGAGCTGGAAAACTTAAACTTCATTTTGCCATATAAAAGTAACTACCAAAAACAAATTTTTATTTTTTTTTAATAAATGAACATATTTTACACTTCAGTACGACTAAAATTAGAATTTTAAATTAAAAAAATATAAAAAAATTAAAAAGTCGTTTCCAGGGTTGGAAAACTTTAACTTTTTGTGTTATGTAAAATTAACTATGTCTAAAACTATATTAGTATTTTCTCGAGAACCGTAAGAGCTACAGACCTGAAATTTGGACACAGTGTGTAGACCTTTGGCCGCTACAACAACAAATATATGAGAATTGGAAATTAAAGGGTGTTCCAAAACGAGCAACGAAAAATTTAAAAATCCCATGTAATATACATACAATTGTATGTATGTATGTATATACACTTGAAATTTGTAAGGTTAGTGTATTTTTATACAGACTACAAAAATTAACACTAAAATTTCAAAAAATTTAAATTAAAGGGTGTTCCATCAGTTAATGCAATTTTGACTATGCAATTTTGAAAACTTGCTGTATCTTGGAAACCGTGAAAGCAAAACTCTTGAAATTTTCAAAAACGGTAAAACTAAAAAATCAAAAAATTATAAAATCGCTAAACCGAAAAAAATCGCCAAAAACAAAAAAAATCGCCAAAGCGAAAAAAAGCACCAAATTACAAAAAAAATGTCTAAGACTAAAATAAATGGCGAATAACCGGAAAAATTGCTAAAATGGAAAAAAATCGTCAAAATGAAAAAAAATCGCCAAAACGAAAAAAACCCCACAAAAACAGAAAAAAATCCAACATGAAAAAAAAGCACCAAAAACAGAAAAAAATCGCAAAATGAAAAAAAACCCCAAAACAGGAAAAAATTGCCAAAATGAAAAAAAATCTCCAAAATGAAAAAAAGCGCCAAAAACAGAAAAAAAATCGCCAAAATGAAAAAAAACGCCAAAATGAAAAAAAGTCGCCAAATTGAAAAAAAAACTCCAAAATGAAAATAAGCCCCCAAAAACAGAAAAAAATCGCCAAAATTAAAAAAAATCGCCAAAACGAAAAAAACCCCACAAAAACAGAAAAAATCCAAAATGAAAAAAAAGCCCCAAAAACAGAAAAAAATAGCCAAAATGAAAAAACCCCAAAACAGGCAAAAATCGCCAAAATGAAAAAAATCGCCAAAATGAAAAAAATCGCCAAAATGAAAAAAATCTCCAAAATTAAAAAAAAGCCCCAAAAACAGAAAAAAACGCCAAAATAAAAAAAAATCGCCAAAATGAAAAAAAATCGCCAAAATGAAACAAAAATCGCCAAAATGAAAAAAAATCGCCAAAACGAAAAAAAACCTTAAAAAACAGAAAAAAATCTCCAAAATAAAAAAACCCCAAAACAGAAAAAAATCGCCAAGATGAAAAAAAATCGCCAGAATGGAAAAAAATCGCCAAAACGAAAAAAACCCCAAAAAACAGAAAAAAATCGCCAAAATGAAAAAAAAGCCCAAAAACAGGAAAAAAATCGCCAAAATGAAAAAAAATCGCCAAAATGAAAAAACCCCCAAAATAGGAAAAAATCGCCAAAATGGAAAAAGAATCGCCAAAATGAAAAAAATCTTCAAAATGAAAATAAGCCCCAAAAACAGAAAAAATCGCCAAAATGAAAAAAACCGAGAAAAACAGAAAAAATCGCCAAAATGAGAAAAAAGCGACAAAACTGAAAAAATCTTTTAAACTGAAAAAAACTTCAAAAAAGCAAAAAAGCCACATTAAAAAGTGCTCAGAACCGAATGTACGGAACCCTTCGTGCGCGAGTCAAAGTCGCACTTTACTGAATTTTTTTATATTAAAGGAATTAAATGAAACTAAGTTTTTTCTTATTTCGTTTTTCCTTCGTTCACTTAACATATTTTATGTATTTTTTAAAGAACTAGATTGGTACAAGGAATTAGAAAAATCCTTAATTATGATTCCAGGGTTGGAAAACTTACACTTTTTGTGTTATGTAAAATTAAATAGGTCTAAAAATTTTTTCTTTTTCTTTATAAATTGATTATATTTATGCTTCTGAAAGAAAAGTTTGGCGTATAAAATTTGAAAAATGAAAATTACAGCTCCAAAGATGGAAACTTTAAAAAAATGAAAAATTTTTTCACAAAATAAATATGTATGTATGTGTCTGTATACTATATATATGTACGTACGTTGGTAAAGGGTATATAAGATTCGGCACAGCCGAATATAGCACTCTTACTTGTTTTTTTGATAAAATCGTCAAAATTATAATGAAGGAAATGCAGCTTTAATGTCATGGATGTGACAAGTTTCTCAAAATAATACAGATTTTCTTTCACCCATTCTATTCCTTCCGGTTCCGTGTTTCAAGACTTTGGTGCATACACGCTGAAGGTAAAACCATGTCCTTGAATGATTTAAACATGCTCAGTTTGGTCTATAATTATAGACCAAACTGGACAGTAACAGAAAACAGCAGAGCTACTAAAAATAGTTTTGCCAAAAACAAATTTGCTGAAAAATTACCCTTTATTTATGCAAAAAGAAACTAATTTTTATATACTCGCAAGACCATTAGTCATATATCTGTGCCAAATTCAAAATGGAATGCAACCGAAGATATCTTAAATACTTGAAAGTGAGTCATAGTTAATGTGACCATCCGTCCCGATTTCCAGTTCACCATCCCGGCGTCGCGGTGTCCCGGAAGGAAAATGGGAAATGGGAAATTTCCCGTAGCATAATAAACATGTTTGAAAATGTAAAAAAGTTAAACATTTTTGTTCCATACGTTATTATTTTGCGGTGTCCCGGTGCGTGTCCCGCTTTGAGTTAGAAAAAAAATGGTAACGTTAGTCATAGACCGTAACTTAGCG
Source organism: Tachina lurida (assembly GCA_944452675.1). NCBI lineage: Eukaryota > Metazoa > Arthropoda > Insecta > Diptera > Tachinidae > Tachina > Tachina lurida. The sequence goes on from OX101752.1 coordinate 42,864,761, forward strand.
AGAAAAAAATTAAGAACCCACGAACACGCTTATTGCTTAAATGACTGCAAAAATTTAAATTTCTAAGGAAAGCAGCACATTGTGATCGAAGAAAGTCTATTGTATCCCTGTACTTTTTGCTTAGAGGATCAAAGGCAAACAAAGGAATAGCACGACTTCATCAAAGAGTGTACATAGAAAGATTAAAGCTGCAGTTACAAGAAAACGTATTAAATGTCTCTACTGCTTAATTCAATTTATAATTTAGCTGCTTGAGAACTTAAAATAATAAAATAAGATAAAAATATTGTAGAAATAAATTTGTTTTATTAGAATCTTATAGATAATTAAATTGGATTTCTTTTTTAAGTATAATTTCTATCATGTGTCCACCAGGGCTACGAGTTACATATTTCATTCGATCAGTCAATTTGTCGGCATAAGCTAATGACTTAACACAGTCCCATAAAAAGTAATTCAGACACGTTAGATCGTTTGAGCAGGCAGGCCAACTTACTGGACCACTTCTGGAAATAAAGTTGTTATCAAATTGACTTTCCAATAAATTGATTGCTTAGGGTGCTGTATGGCAAATGGTGCTAATGTTTAGCTGATTAATTTATGGAAACGAAAATTTTCGCAGCATGGCTCGATAACTCTCGCCATTCACCAAAACGGCAGCTCCTTAATCATTGCGAAAGAGCAGTAATATTCTTTTCAATTCTTTGGCTTGTTTATTATATGAATTTTACTTCCTTCATTTTATTATAAAATAAAGATTTTATTTTAAAAATATTTATCATATTGACGAAGACTAAAAAGTTTTTAATCACACCACAAATTTAATACTCTTTGCCTCTTTCTCTTTTTTTTTATTTTGCTTCCTATGTTTTATTTTATAAATGTTGGATTTGTTGTCAACTTCTTCTTTCACAATTTATGTTTACTTATCAAATTATAAGTCCCGGTGTCACCTTTTGTTCTTCCGGTTTCCGCTGTAATTTTTAATTTTTTTTCCCCTCTAGAGTAGTGGTTATTTAAATAAAAATCTCTTTCAAATTCTACAAAACTTTGCGAACTTTTTCATACCATTAAATTTTTTGTGTATTTCGCCTCTGCCGCCCATTTTGGTCGCTTATTTGCAGCCATTTTAATAATTTAACTTATGATGCACATAAAACACACCCAACTGGTTAGTAATTTCATACTTTCATCCTTAGTTTTGTGCTTTTGTCATTCAAAGTGGACCTTTAGAACTGGAATGGAATTTTTTCTTTGTGTACTTGTAAGTTCAGTGTGAACTGAGGCAAAAGAAGAAAACAAAAAATTGCAAAAAGGCGAATATTTTATTTACCTCTGAGCTATTTTGCATTATGAAAAAGTAAATGATGGAAAAGTTTTCTTCTGAAAGTACAAAAACTATTTTATCATTAGTTAAAATTCTAGACACAAGAGAGATAATTAAATTTCTTAAAATATATTTTCTTTTATAAATATTTAGTTGTTACTTTGTTCTAATTAGATTTTCGCCTTAAAGAATTTAAAGAAAATTAACAATATTAACAGACAAAACTTAAATACGTGGTTGCTTTCAAAAATAAGTTTGCTTATTAAAAATGTTAAGCTTAAGTGTAAATGAATTTTTAGAAATTGTAATTGAAGTTGGGCATTGCCGAGAGCTTAGTAAGTTAAGCGACCTCTGTTGAAAGTTTTAGATAAAACAACACTACAAATTTTAAATTCAGGTGATTATCTTAAAAAAATTCAGTGGCCACTTGGAACAGAAGACCAACTAGTATGTGAAAAAAAATTGGATAATAAATTTATTTCATATATGGCGCATGAACTAAAACAACGCCTTAACTCGAAAAACTAATTTGCTATACCAATGTAAAATCACCATGAAAAAAGTTTAATTCAAATTCATTCAAATCATATTAAATTTACCAGAAATATTATGTTGTTTAAGTGTGTTGGTGTTGATTTGCTTTGTTCATAGTTGCAACATACCTTTTTGCTTAGTTGTTGACTTGCTTTTGTATTGCTGAGATTTATTATGATGTTTGTAAACAGCTGACATCCTGCTGCTGGCTGGTAGGCAGTGTACTAGTATCGTAGTTGGAGGATCGCAGTTTTGAATCCCGGAGTCAAGTCAAAGTATTTTGTATTTTTTATTAATTAATTAATAAATTAATTAATTAATATTTTCTTTCATTATGGTACATATTTAGTGTGTACCTTAATAATATTTAAAGTTGTTGTTGTTGTTCGGGTAAGCACGTTGACTACCACGCAATGAGTTCCGAGTTGAAATCTTGGTCGGGGAAGCCAAATTTAATTTATATATACAAACAAAAATTTTTCTGATGTCGTTGTCAACCAGACGTAAGTTAAATAATTAATGAAATATAATTACTACATTAAATTAAATTACTGCATCAAATTAAATTAAATTCATGTTGTTTTAACTTGAAATATCTGTGATTCAACATTCTTCTTAGTGTTATTTCAGTATCGAATTTAAGTTGTTCCAACTTTAAATAACCTTGACTCAAAATTATTTCCAGCATACACACCGAAACCAAACGGTTTTAATAATTTAAAACCGAAAACCGCAGTTTTTTAATTTCCACGATTTTTGGCAAAAGTAAAAATAGAAAGGAAATTGGGGATGCTTTCAAAAGCAAGTTTTTTGAACGAGTCGAGTATATGATTGTGTGCTTGTGTGTGTTTATACGTGTGTATGATGCGTATATGTGTGTGAATATACATAAAAAAGGCAAAAAGGATGCATGAATGTAATGCAGTGTAAACGGCATGATTCACAAACATGATTGAGAAGACGAAGCATGTGATTCAACTCGTAGTGGAAACATGTATACAAGATAAAATATTTCGATTTTATAAATGTATTGTTTTCCTTAAAATAATTTCTTGATCGGGTGCTCGCCAAGAATTGAAAGAGAATAGATTGCGCATGCCATTTAGTTTTGTGTCGTAGTAAAACACATTTGTGTTAGGCAGTTTGATTGCTTTAACAGAAGAACGAACGAACATATATGATTATACAATTGCATTTTTTATCAAAACAAATATTGTCTTCTCTGATGTAGAACGAAGTATAAAATTTTTAATAGGAGTTCCGAGCCTAGTCGACCTTACAATTTATATACAGATTAGTTTTCACTTAAATGCATGTCGACGTTGATTGAGATACTAGAATATTTTCTTTTCCAGCATGCTCCTTGTAATCAGATCTTATCAAACTTTTAAATTTATTTAATCTTATCTTATTTTTAAACTATAAGTCATAGCCTGTTACTTTTGTATTTAGTTTCCTTTCAGTAGGTTTCGGTAAGTCACCATAAACCGTAGACAATAGCGCGATGTTAGTTGCTCAATACAAATGACAAAAAGAAACCGTAGCACAGTGTGAGATTTTGAAAAAAAAATTTAAATTATTCTTCAGTTTCTAAACGATTGGTATGACATTCTATACAGCATTTAAAAAGGTATCACAAAGCTCAAGTCTGGAATTTAGACTATATATCTTTAAACGGGGCGGAGCCACAAAGCCTCCAAATGGGCAACCTCGGGTTAGTGAAAAATTTAAACCTGATAAATAGCATTTTTTCCAAGCGGATTTCTCTATCCAAGACCTAAAAAAAGTTTCCTACATTTATGCATTTTCCTTTACATTTAGAAAATATTCGAGAAAAAAATTAGATTTTCGCTTTTTTACCAATCTTGGTGCAATCTATCTATTAGCAAAAGAGTTTCTGCTAATGGAAAAGTTAAGTCTTATTCGATTTAGAAAAGATAACTTGCTGTGGGTTAAGAACAACATTTTTATCATTTAGACTTTTTTTTTTATTCAAATTAATTTTACTCGAGCGAACACCCTAGTTTTGTTGCTTTTTTTCAATAAAGAAAAGAAAACAGAGCTTATTTACTTGCTTATCTTGTCTTCTGTATATTGTCAATTTTAATGACTTTCTAATAACGTTTTATTGTCTATCGTAAATAGACAATTTACTGATAATTAATTGTTATATGAGTGTTAATGTAATGTTCTTTATAAATATGTACTTGTCAAGTATAAAGCAACACTAATGATTCTTGTACTTTAAAGTTTCTTTTATAAGGGAATGAACTACGGCACTTGGTGGATATGTTGCAGCTGTCATTGTATTGGAAATAAATAAAAAATAAAAAAATTCATACAATTTTTATTGTAAGCCAAAGTACGAAAAGAAATAAAATGGAAACGTATAACTTACTTTTGCTTTCTTCTCTGCAATAAGTACAATGAGATCAAAACGTAAGCCATATGAACTATTGGGTCATTTATTTAAACTGTATTTTAGTGAGCAAAAAGCGCTTAGCAAACGTTTGCTGATTTATTTACCCATTATAATAACGAATGAAATAATACGATGTTAATATAATTTTTGTTATTTACTAAAAAAAACAATTAATATATATAAAGGGCTAAACCTCGTCCTCTTTCCATCAATTCACGTGAAATCATGTCAAAATATGTGTTAGGTATTTCATATATTGTTCTGTTTATCTTGGAAAAAACATATGAAATGCATCTTCAAAACTTTGGGTTTTCATGCGAAATATTATGGGTGGCACTTGTTTCCCATGGAATTTACAACAAACACATGGGTGATTTTAAAAACTCAAGAAATTGTAGCATAGTTTCAAGGGTAGTTAATATCGTTGACATGTCAAGTTTTTGGTGACAAGTCATCAATGGTGGAATACTATGCTTTAGAGGAAAAGTTATCGCATGGTGGAAGAAGAAGAAAAGTTTGGAAGAGAACTCTTTTTCTTGGCCAAATGCGGTCGTTTTTAAACTCCCCATTAAATCAATTCAATTTGTTGGCATTATATTTACCATTTATTGTTTTAGCCTTTTGAATGTCGATTATGCCGCTTCCATCTCAAAACATGACTTCTTTGACGCCGAATCACCTCAAAAACCCCATTGCTTTGACTGCAATTTGGTCTTTGTTATGTTATGGCGGATATCACATTTCATCTACGACTTTTAAATGGTGCAAAAACTCATCTTTATTACGGGTACACTACATTAATCACGGCTGTAAAGTTATCACATGATTGCGTTTATGGTCGATAGTAAGCCAACGCGGCACCCTTGTTACGAAATCTTTTCTCATAGGAAACTGATCATTAAAAATTTAAACCATTAATCCAAATTGTTTCCACAATATTTGTTACCTTAAATCTTCAATCGGAAAACATCATATCGTAGCTTTACTCCGATAAGCAGACCTTTCCGATAAGCAGACCTCAACTGCCCAAAGCATCTCAGTCACTTTTTGTCATTGGAAATTATGCTTGAGGGTTCACATAGTATTTACTTTATTTAGTGGTGACTTTTTTTCCGCAAAAAGTAATCTTAATGAGCATACGAAATTCACCTTTTTCTATTTTTCTTGTGAAATCACACAGTAGAGTGCTATCAATAACAGTAAAGCACAAACTAAAGCACGCACCTTGTTCAAATTTTGAGAGAAATCAATTGAAACTTGCTTGTTGACAGGATCAACGTTGCCATTTCTATTAAGGAGCGAGCAGGTTATTTTTGAAAGATCTGCCAAAATCCGATTTTGAATTTCAAAGGTGTTTAAGAGTGACAGTGTCCTGAAACTCCACTTTACAGGGAATATCTAACAGTATCTTTATAACTATGTGATTGCTTTTTCCAATCTGTTTTTTCTCTTGTTTACATGATAAAATTTTTCTATATCTCATGACCATTAACGAGGCTGTAGATCACGAGAATTTCATCTTCCCAGCAAAAATGTTTGCTTGCTGGAAGCATTTCTTTAAGGGAGACAACGAAACGCAATCACTTGCAATTGCGCTTTTATAATGCCTGATTTTTCTTCACGATGACCCACTTAGAGGCAAAAGCAACAAATCCTCCACCAAACGTGTACGTGTACTCGTATGTACAAATACATATAATTGTGTACTGTTCGTAAAATTGTAAATGAAAAGTTTTCAATGAAAATGTTCGTTATATTGATTAATAATTTAATCGAGTTTGTAAAGTATCTTATTTTAAAGCTAAGGCTCAACTGCCTCACAAACTATAACTAAATATAATTTTTAAGTACTATTTGCTTAATAAATTGCACTAATTACTAAGAAAAATAATCCTCGTCTTAGTATAGCGCTCATAGATGTTTGGTATTTAACACTTTTGTTTGGTCATTCAATTGCTTTTAAATTAAATTTTATTGTCACACATATACATACATATGTACATGTTTGTGTATGCAATGGATATTTATCTTATTGATTAACGTAGAGCAAATGCAGAATATACAATTAAAATTTATTCATACATATGTTTATTGCTGATAGAATAAGTAATACTTTCATGCACATACATACATACAAGAAACAGTCAGGCATCAGGCATTGAGAGCAATTATTTTATGTCTAAAATTAAAATAAATCTTATTTAAATGTTAGTGTTCTTATAAAATAAGCTACTGGATTACTTTTAAAAAGTATTCCAAAGATTATCATCAGATCACTGAAGCTAAATTAAAAATATTCAGAATTTTCAATTGATGTAATAATAATATAACATGCACGTCATAGTTCTATTAAAAACTGTTTGATTATTTTGCTGAAAAAATTCAAAAATATTGAACTAAAAATAGCACAAGTAAATAAAATTAAAAAAACCGAATAGGTAAATGTTTCCTTTTATAAATTCAGTCAAGAGTTCAATATCAAAGTATTATGTTAAGCGTGATTTATAAATGTTTTTTTTTTAATTTTGTGATTTTTTTAATCTTCTTAAAAGCCAAACTTTTGTTAACAGTACGGGTAGACATGTAATATTTTTTTGTGAACAATATTACATGTCAATATTATATGTCATGTTTAAGCAATAATGTAAGTTTGTGTAGACGTATAAAGTTTTAACTCGAAATTTAAACTGTCGTATGCATACAAAGTTGGCGTTTTAAGTTAGGATTTTTTTAATATTTCTGCCACAGAGCATTTATTTTGTGCTTCTGCTTGATTTTTGTTTTTAAATTAACTCATTATTTCTAGTTTTCCGTCATTATTTTCTCTTAAAAAGGTTAAATTTGACAGCTTGTGCTCTAATAGAGTTGGTCAGACTTGTGTTTGAGCAATTATTTCCAAACAACTAATCGAACACTAATATTTACGGTTTACACATTAATTTCCCAGTAAAAAAAGACGCTCCAAAAAAGCCATGAAAATGTAGAGTTTGCGATCTGGAAGTAGTGCAAATTTCAATCCGATCTAATGATTTTTACATAGGGTTGTCATTGCAAGAAGTTCTCTTTTTCGATGCCTGGTCATCGAATTGGAAGCGATTTTAAGAAAAATTTCCTTTTTTGTGTTCTATGATAATATTTTCATCTAGGAAAAATAGTAAATAGTTACTGATTTTAACAATTTGTTTCTTTTCATACAAATTTAAGCCCGACACAATGTTTTCATGTAAACTTAAGGAAATAACTTTTAAATTTTAGACAAATACCCGTATTCTAAGCCCTGTGACAAAATAAAAATTATAACAAATGACAATTTTTACATTGCTTAAAATATAAAAATTGTCATTTGTTATAATTTTGTCGTTTGTCACAAAGTTCAGAATAAGGGGGTAAAATTAATTCATAAATTGCGTTAGAAAATTCGATTTTTTTTGAAATTCTGGTGAGTATTTTCTAAAGCTATGGAGGAGTTACAAGGTTTTATATGGCTAAAATAATCTTCCCCTTGGTTTTCTGCTAACTATCGGCTAATTAAAAATATCGATTTTTTGGAAGCAATGAAAATGTAGTTCCTTTAGTATGACTTCCAATATTTTATACCCTTTACCAACAAAAATGGTAAAAGGGTATATATAGGTTTGTCATTCCGTTTGTAATTTCTATAATATCAATAAGCGATCCATATAATATATATATTCTGGATCCTTATGCATAGGGAAGACGAATAAGCGATGTCCGTCTGTCCGTCTGTCCGTCTGTCCGTCTGTCCGTCTGTCCGTCTGTCCGTCTGTCTGTACGTGAAATCGGTTTTCCGAAGCTCCCAGAAAAGCTAGAGACTTCGTTCTTGGAGTGGTGTGTCAGAAATTTTCCAAAATAGATTGGTATTGAAATTCAGCAAAATCAAGCAGACAATTGCAGAGCTGGAAAACGTAAACTTCATTTTGCCATATAAAAGTAACTACCGAAAACAAATTTTTATTTATTTTTAATAAATAAACTTATTTTACACTTCCGTATGACTAAAATTGGAATTCTAAATAAAAAAAAATACAAAAAAATTAAAAAGACGTTTCCAGGGTTGGAAAACTTTAACTTTTTGTGTTATGTAAAATTAACTATGTCTAAAACTATATTAGTATTTTCTCGAGAACCGTAAGAGCTACAGACCTGAAATTTGGACACAGTGTGTAGACCTTTGGCCGCTACAGCAACAAATACATGAGAATTGGAAATTAAAGGGTGTTACAAAACGAGCAACGAAAAATGTTAAAATCCCATGTAATATACATACAATTGAATGTATGTATGTATATACACTTGAAATTTGTAAGGTTAGTGTATTTGTATACAGACTACAAAAATTAACACTAAAATTTAAAAAATTTAAAATAAAGGGTGTTCCATCAGTTAATGCAATTTTGACTATGCAATTTTGACAACTTGCTGTATCTTGGAACCCGTAAGAGCAAAACTCTTGAAATTTTCAAAAACGGTAAAACTAAAAAATCAAAAAATTATAAAATCGCCAAACCTAAAAAATCGCCAAAAACAAAAAAAAAAATCGCCAAAACGAAAAAAAGCACCAAATTACAAAAAAAATTTCAACTACTAAAATAAATCGCGAATAACCGGAAAATTACTAAATGAAAAAAAATCGCCAAAATGAAAGAAAATCACCATAATGAAAAAAAATCCCCAAAATGAAAAAAATCGCCAAATTGAAAAAAAAAATCGCCAAAAAGAAAAAAACTACAAAAAACAGAAAAAAATCGGCAAATGAAAAAAACCCAAAAACAGGAAAAAATCACCAAAATGAAAAAAATTGCCAGAATGAAAAAAATCTCCAAGATAGGAAAAAATCGCAAAAATGAAAAATATCGCCAAAATGAAAAAAAATCTCCAAAATGAAAAAAAAATCGCCAAAATAAAAAAAAAATTTCAAAAAAAAAAAGCCCCAAAAACAGAAAAAAAATCGACAAAATGAAAAAAACGCCAAAATGAAAGAAACCCCAAAATAGGAAAAAATTGCAAAAAGGAGAAAAAAATTGCCAAAATGAAAAAAACTCCAAAAAAACAGAAAAAAATCGCCAAAATGAAAAAAAATCGCCAAAATGAAAAAAATCGCCAAAAACAAAAAAAAATCGCCAAAAAAAGCACCAAATTACAAAAAAACGTCTAAGACTAAAATAAATCGCGAATAACCGGAAAAATTGCTAAATGAAAAAAAAATCGCCAAAATGAAAGAAAACCACCAAAATGAAAAAAAATCCCCAAAATAGGAAAAAATCGCAAAAAAGGAAAAAAAATCGCCAAAACGAAAAAAACATAAAAAAATCGCCAAAATGAAAAAAACCCAAAAACAGGAAAAAATCACCAAAATGAAAAAAATTGCCAAAATGAAAAAAATTTCCAAAATAGGAAAAAATCACAAAAATAAAAAGATCTCCAAAATGAAAAAAAATCTCCAAAATGAAAAAAAAGGCCCAAAAATAGAAAAAAATCGCCAAAATGAAAAAAAAACCCCAAAACAGCAAAAAATCACCAAAATGAAAAAAATCGCCAAAATGAAAAAAATTTCCAAAAAAAAAGATCTAAAAACAGAAAAAAAATCGACAAAATGAAAAAAACGCCAAAATAAAAAAAAATCGCCAAAATTAAAAAAATCGCCAAAACGAAAAAACCAAAAAAAACAGAAAAAACCCCAGAAAGGAAAAAATCGCCAAAATGAAAAAAAACCCTAAATCAAAAAAAAAAATCACCGAAATGAAAAAAATCGCCAAAATGAAAAAATCTCCAAAATGGAAGAAAGCCCCAAAAGCAGGAAAAAATCGCCAGAATAAAAAAAACTTCCAAAATTAGAAAAAATCTTTTAAACTGAAAAAACTTCAAAAAAGCATAAAAGACACATTAAAAAATTCTCAAAACCGAATGTACGGAACCCTCCGTGCACGAGTCAAAGTCGCACTATACTGAATTTTTTAATATTAAAGGAATTAAATGGAACTAAATTTTTTCTTATTTCGTTTTTGCTCTGTTCACTCAACTTATTTTATGTATTTTTAAAGAACTAGATTGGTATCAATAATCAGAAAAATCCAAAATTATAATTCCAGGGTTGGAAAACTTACACTTTTTGTGTTATGTAAAATTAACTAGTTCTAAAAATTTTTTTCTTTTCCCTTATAAGTTGAATATATTTTATGTTTCTGAAAGAAAAGTTTGGCGCATAAATATTAAAGTATAAAATTAATTTTTTTTTATTTCTTTGTTCACTTAACACACTTATAAATTTTTTAAATCAGAAAAATCTAAAAGGTTGATTCCTGGATTGCTAAATTTATTGTTTTTTTTACAAAAGTGACTAGGTCAAGTTAGTTTTTTCTTTTTATCTATTCCTGTAGGAATAAAACGGTTACATAATACCACGATCTATACTATTTGCAATGGGAACTTTAAATCAAGACACTAAGCAGTTTTGCAACATCAATGATTATTAAACACGGGAAAATATAAAACAAGATAGTTTACTTGGTATGGACATGCAATACGAAGACTATTTTAGAGTTATGAAATAGCAGCACGGTTTTTTAACATCTCGAGAGCGAGTAAACAAGCCCCAATATTTTGGTAATGTATTGACGTGACGTCGATTTTGACTGAAATAAGAGTGAATGTAAACTATATCTTAACCACAGAGTTTAGAGTAAAATATTCAACTATTGCTATTATCGAAAATAAAATAATTGAATCAAATTCTTTAATCGAAAAATACTGAAAGGTCACTTACTATTAATTGCTTCAGAGAAAAAAATTATAAATTTTTTCACAAAACAAATATGTATGTATGTATGTGTCTGTACACTATATACATATACATATGTACGTACGTTGGTAAAGGGTATATAAGATTCGGCACAGCCGAATATAGCACTCTTACTTGTTTTTACTAGGTTTTTTATATAAACTACAGATTTTGAAAATTGTCAACACAAATTTTTTTTAATCTTATGTCTCGTGTAATCCCACTCTAAGGTTTCTCATAGTCAATAAGCTAAATCATATAATATGCAAAACAAAGAGATTATTTTCGACTTGGAAAAATACAATCAGCCATACAATCCCTCATCGCCATGGCCCCTAAGGCCATACTGTTATCGATATAAATTATACAAAATATTTCACCATCACAGCTTAAATTTAAAATAATTATTACACCATATTACAACACCATACGGTTATTAAAACTTTTGCATATGTGTAGTATATATTAAAAATATTTTTATATCTAAGCCCTTATAAGCCAACATCCAATATATTCAATTATTATGTTTGCGACACAATTAGAAAACAAATAAAACATTATATCCTTCTTTGAAATAATTTATAATATTATTTGTTAGATTTTAATGTTGATATGAGTAATAAGACCGCCAAATTTTAATGCACATATAATCCAAAGTTTTCAAACAAAATGCTTTATATTACTTAAATATGTTTTTTTTAATGCGCATTACCACCAATTTTATAATTGAAAGCTCTTAAATATTAGGGTTAACCCATTATTTTTGAAAGGCTTGAGAAAATATAGTAACAGTCAGACAATGAACGTCCACTACTATTACTAGGTGTGTTACCTTCTTTATAAAAGGGAGGGAAGAGATAGAGGAAAGCTTCATTATCTTACAATTCTGCTTTTGTGCGTTATTTTTTATAAGGCAGTGTTGCAGCGCCTCTGGTGTCAATGAGGCGTATTACATTTTCGAAGCTGCATTAAGTTATTGGTTTTTTTACTTTGCCGATAATTCCGCTACACAATACCAATGAAAGAGGGTGCTCTGATGTTACACGACTTTTTGATTTCGATAGACTAAGACATCTAATTTTTTAAGTTTAGAAAAAGAAATAAATGAGCCAAAAACTATGGCTCAAAACTAAGGAAAAACGAAGCAAAATTCACATAAAGCTTCACTCACAATTCTCCCTGAGTTTCTTTTAAAGGAGTAAAACTTAAGACCGAACCCGACTAATATTATCCCCTACATTTTTTACCAACGTACCAACCCGCTATCTGTGCTTCTTAAAGAGGGCTTCCATACAAAATATTATTTTTTATACAATTAACCCCATCGCCCTAACTAGCCCCTAACAATGCCCCTATAGGAGTCAAATATGTGACCGACGATCAATACTTTTGTTGTCCCAACTTTTGTTCCGAGTACATGTAGCCTCCATTTTCAATAGGGTGGTCACCATATAAAAATATTTAGTTTCAAAAAAATGTTTTATTAGGAATAAGAAACATATCTTTATAATTAAACAATGTTAATCACTGTGATAATAAGTAAAAATATTTTACTTCTTAGTTACGGCATAATGCCTGTTATATATATTTTTTTTATCAACATTACGCTTGTTCCGGATGTGTCATTCACAACATGTAATTTAAGTAATATTTCTATGGCTTGATGGTAGTCCTTTTAAACCTTTTTTCAATTGTGGTCTTAGATTAAGGTTAAAAATAATTTTTATTTGCACAAAAATAATTTGCTTAAGTATATGTATTTGTAACTAAAAAAAATATAACTAAACTTTTTTTGTAGGAAAAACCGCACACATAAAACGCAAATATTAAAAAAACAAATACTATGGTATATAATACTCGTTAATTAAACATGAAAATTAATATTAAATTTTTCAATTTCAGGTGAAAGTGTTATAAAAGTAATGATATATAATATCGAACTGCTAAATAGATCTAAGTCGAACTTGTTCATTGGCTTCTGTCAAAAATGTACTAGTGAATGAGTTCGACTCAAATCTACTTCTAAAGAGATTTCTAAAATATTTTGCAAGAAATAAAATAAAACTTATATCCTTATGCATTCTCAAACTGTCTTATATATAATTATATTAAATATATATGTATCTTTATACCTGTGGCAATAAGAAAAAAAAAACATTCTAAAAAATGAGCACTTCTTTAAATTAATATAAACAAATTTTCCCAGAAATTATACTTCCTTACAAAATATTAAATATTCAACGCATATGTGTGTGAAATAAATCGCGCATTTTTGGCAAAATAATCATATCTCACAAAAAGCGTTTGTGTAAAAATTTAATACAAAATTTTTGTGTAGTCGCTTCTCCAAGAAAATATTTTAGCATATTCATTGAGTTGTTAAACAAATGATAAATTGAAAACTTATGTTCTAATTCTATTCGACGATTGTATCGTCTTGTCAATGGACGCAAAAAGACAAAAAGAAAGAAGAGAAAAGTTGTAATTCTTTAAAACAAATATTATTTATTATCTCTGCTAGAAGGTTCGTGTATTTGCTTTATGATTATGTTCCAAACATTATATCCAGCATTTACACCTGCACAAAAACTAGCAGATTGTTATTAAAATCTTAATGAAAATCTATACCGTTTATACCAACTTTTTTTTGACATTTATCAATATTTTTTTATCCAAAACAAGGCCCATTAACTGAAAAATTTTCAAAACTACAACCAAACAATTGCAATGTAGCCAATTCACACACCTTTTTAAGCAGACCGTAGCTAATTCATTTATCTTTTTTAAAAATATGTTGCACAGGTTAGTAAAAATTAAATAAAAATACTAGATTTTGATTAGATTTCCTACAAATCTACTGACAAAAAAGATTTCGTTTTATATGGGAAATCTAGTAAAAAGCTGGAAGATTTAGCTTATAATCTCATAAGTACTAGATTTCGATACAATGTAAATGCCTAAGAATACACATTTTTTCATATATTTTTCAAAGTATTGTATAATACTTTAATTTAATTTTTATATTTTAAAAACATGTTCTAGGGCATTTACATTATCTCAAAATCCAGCACTTACGAGATTTTGAGCTAAATTTAGCTTCGTACTAGATTTCGTACTAAATTTCCCATACAAAACAAAATCTAGTTTGTGCGTAGATTTGTAGGAAATCTACATAAAATCTAATATATACATATATTTTATTTTCACTATTTTGTACAAAAAAAGGTGATTGAATTAGCTACAGGTTGCTTAAAAAAGTGTGTGAATTGGCTACATTTCAATTGTTTGGTTGTAGTTTTGGAAACATTTCAGTTGATGGGTTTTTGTTTAGGATAAACAAATCTTGATAAATGTGCAACAAAGTTGGTGTAAACGGTATAGGTTTTCATAAAGATTTTTATCAAAATATGCTAGATTTTGTGCTGATGTAAATGCCTTATTAATAATATTTTTATTTTTCATTATCAAAGACAACAACAATTTTTGAAGAAAATAATTTAGAGAATTCAAGAACAAGAACTCAAAAGTATTTTCAAATAAAAACGTCTTAAATCTTCTTAGGGCATCATCATTAGTTATTTTTTTAGTTATGACAATGTTGCAATGTTGCATGCGACTAATTGTATATAAATATGTATTTTAAAGCAAATTTTCTAGTAACATAATTCGCCGATTCTATACAAGTAATTGCAATTCAAAAACTGTAATAAAGATGAAGTTATATTTATATCTATGTGTGTGTTATTGTGTGTATGTGTGCATTTATAAAATATTTTTAGGTCACGACATCAGGCAAACTACTCGACATTGCTAAAATAGATAAAGACATTTACTTCATGTCACGTGGGTGTATGAAGATTCCTCTTAAAGGTGGGAGGTACGCGTATATAAATACCAAGTCGTCGGGTTCAACTATTGTTAAGTTAACCTCAATGTTCCATTTAATAAGTTAGTTGCAGTACGTGTGTCTATGTTAAAAGAAAAAGGAAACGACATAAAAAAAAGAAACATCAAGGGGGAAGAACGACAATTTATAAATGGAAAAAAATTAAAAAAAATTGGGTTAAAAATCTGCTAAGTTGCAGTAAGACTTAATGTTTATAAACGAGGGTTGTGAAGGTAAAATGTACTCTTGATGATATTGTAAGACATCATATAGTGGTATAGCTCACATTTCTTTTGGTTGCTGGTCTGTTGATAAAAACTTTCTTAACATTAAGAGCTATAGACCCGAGTAGAGACCTGAAAATCATTTTTGCACCGAATATAATATAGCAAATTAATAGAGCAATTAAGTAATTAAATAGTTTGGGGTTACACCACTTTTACGCTGATGGCCTCATATATACCTAGTGGAATTAATGTATAAGTTATATGTTTTTTTTAAAGCCACACAACCTAAGACTAAGAAATCTTCAAAAGATATTGGCAGCCCGAGCTGGCAACTTGCGCGATTTACAGCAAAATTTGCCAATATGCCTACGTGCTAAAACCTACCCTCGTTTGGCCCTCTTGCAACCATTTCCCCACACCCGGAACCACTACTAAGTATTACTTCGGGGGTAGTGATTCAGCCAATGCTGTTTGCTAATATATTATACCCCTCTTTTCTTGATTTTGATTTAAAATATACTGATTCGTCTACGAATCTCTTCTAACCTGCGTAGTTCTAGTAGAACTAGCCTTACAAAATTATTCACACTAGTCCAGTTATACAAGGATTCTAGCATAATTGGAACTATGTTCCCCGGTCTAATACTATGCCCTACACTATCTTCTAAATACGACCTCCAGTTGTAAAATCGTGGAAAGACAAAAAATACATGCTCGACATCCTCTACAATGTCTCCGCTACAATTCGGGCAAAACGGAACATTGTATTGTCCGAAGTGGTATAAACACAATCTTTAACAACCACCACCAGTCAAGAACTGTGTTAGGTAGTAATTTAAGTCACCATGTTTTCTAGTCAACCTTGTCCTTTTGTCGGGTATCAATATGTAAGTAAATCTTCCCTTTTCAGTTCTTGACCAACGTCTTTGCCATTTGCTTAAACATAGTGAAAGTGATACAGTTCCCTATCTAAAACTTCTAAATCGATGGGCATTATACCTGCAATTATAAAAAAGCGGCTTCATTCGACACAGTACAAAATGCGCTACATACTCTCAAGGAAGCCAGCCTATGTACCGGCGATATCAACCTGATATAAGTAGGGTATCTTATTGAGTCTGGCCATATAGGGTGTGCGCATAAGATAATGTTGCTTACAACACCAACGAGTAGTTTCCTCTGAGGATATTTTGGTCCTCTTGTATTATGCATAATCCGAAATAGCACCAAGCAGGATTTTGATGCAAGTATTCACGAAAGGATAGACGTGTATCAATCATCACACCTAAGTATTTCAGAAATGGATTGGATTCTATGCAACAAGTACCAACATTAAGGGTAATAGTTTCCCTAGTTTTCCGACTACTTATCAAAACTGCTTCTGTCTTCTAGTCAGCTAGAGTTAATCCCATTGAGCTAAGCTAGCGGTCGAATCATGACACCATTTTCGGAATATGACATACGTGAACCTACTGAAACCCCATTCAACTTATACGATTAACGTATTACTTAATTTATTTTCATACGATTGTTGCTGCGATCACGGATGTGATGATTTGAGCCCATGACTTTACGATCTGTATACTGGCATTTGCAATGGTTTCTGCCTCTAGTAATTCTTTGGCTTCACATACTAACGCTATGTCATCTGCAAATCCAACTATTTTCATTTTTTCAGGTATAAGTTATATGTCGTCGGCTTAGAGTGTAAACCTGCTAAATACACTTTTTATTACATATGACATTTTAATGTCCATTGAAAGAGAAATAGACGCCGCATCGACTGGCAAAAATATTTATTTTAATTTTAAATTCTACGTGTCGTAAAAACTTAATATAATATTCAAAATGCATAAACAATAATGATGGCCGACAACTGTGTAGGGAATGAGAGAAGTCTTATTGTGTAAGAGAAACAGGAGCTCGGCTTCGTTCTCATCCCTACTCCGTGCTGTTTACTGGGTCAGAAGTGACACCTGTAGACAACTGGCGGGGATAACTAATTACATGACGATTGATCAGTTATTGACTGATCGATGAAAAATGATTAAATTTCTAAAATGGCTATTAAAAAATAGGGGTTGGTGCTAAAAGGGTAAAAATTTAAGGTTGTATGTATTTTTTAATGCGACATAATAAAAAAAAATAAAGAAATTAAAAAAATATCTAAAAATGAAAGAAAAATTAATTTTGAAGAATTTCTAAGATAATATTTCTTCTGATTTTTATTTATTTTTTAACGCATTTCATTATCGTTTTTCTTTAAGTGTAGCTCCTAATTATCATCTTCAACATAAAAGGCAAAATAAAAATAACGTTTGAGTATTATTATATCATTGTTGAATTTCACAAATTAAGTATACGTACTCGAAATTAAAAAAATTTCTAAAAATTAAAGAAAATTGTTAAGGGTGGACAACCCTTGTCACTAAGGGGTATGCAAAATAGATGTTAGCCGATTCTCAGACCTACTCAATATGTTCACAAAATTTCATGAGAATCGGTCAAGCAGTTTCGGAGGAGTACAAAGTCGAACATTGTGACACGAGAATTTTATATATAAGATATATCCACTTATTGTACAGCGTGCACTAATATTAAACCTTCAATAAAATATTATTTGAGAATGATAAAGGAAAAATCTTATTTTATATTTTGTTTTAAAATAATTTTTAAAATTAACACACACTTTCGCCATCGTTAAACAGACCTAGAAATTTTTTATTACTGACGTATCCTCGTACTTTTTGAAATACTAGAAAGTTTCTTGGTTTTTTTTATCAAATTTGCTCTTTGTTTGTGCCAGCCAAATATATGTACGTTCGTAAGTTTAAAATCACGCAAAGAACCAAGAGTACATTATAACAATTGAAAAAAAAAATTTCATCTGCAAACGAAGAAACCCAACGAAAATGCAATGGTATAAGACAGTAGATATTTCACAACAAAAAATTTAAACCAAACTCTTAAGGTAAATGAAAGTAAAGGTTGTTATATTTTTTTCCGCAAAAACATACGGAAAATATTGTGCAAACTTTTTTTTGTAAATACATCTTTTTCAATTTTTTATCTTCACTACAGCCATAACATAAAATTTGCGGTATAAGGAAAGCAAAATAATTTAAGCGTATCTTGAAAAATAATGTTTATTGGTTTTAAGATATTTTCAAAAAATAAAAACTATGAGTAATTGCTTCGAATTTTGCTTGGTTTGCATACAATATTAAAAATAATCACAAGTTGAAAATAAAGTGCATGTAATAATTGATTTGTAGACGATCTAGGTAAGTCTATTATTGAATATCAACATATATGTTCCATTCGTTCCAATAAGGAACATAGGGCCTCAACAAAATCTTTTCATCTGGATCTGTCCATAGCGATGTTTTTAACTTCATTTCACCTACTTTGCATTTTTGAGGCTTCAGTTTCAATTTATCTTCGCCATGTATAGGCTGGTCGACCTCATCTAGGGCTGGCTGGCTTGTTGATTCCACTCAATTGCTGTTCTAGCAAATATCTGTGACCAGCTTTCGTATGATGTGACCAATACAGTTCCATTTTCGCCTTTGTATATCAGTAGTTATAGGAGACTGGTTTGTTTGATGCCATAGTCTATCGTTTGATAGGTATTGTTTCCAAAAGATTCGTAGGATTCTTCTAAAGCATTTGTTTGTAAAAACTTGCAGTGCATGCATATCACGAAAGGCCGCATTTAATGTTCCGCATTCATATAATAATGTATATCGGATATTGGAGATAAAGATATTTAGCTTAACACGGCAAGAGAGAGTTAAAAATTTCCATATATTATTAAGTTGTCCATAGGATTGAGTTGCCTTCTTAATTCGACTGGCAGTATCTGCACCCAAACGGCCTGATCTTGTGATGACAACTCCGAGCTACCAATTAGAATTAATTTCCTCCAGAGGCACATTATCAATTATAAAGCAGTTTAAGTTTTCTGTGTTTATTCGCATCACTTTAGTGATGCTGAAGACCAACGTTCTTAGCCAGCTCCATAAGATGATGTAATTGCATATTCATATCAGAGTATCGCTGAGAGAGAAAACAAATGTCATCCGCATATTCAAGATCATTTAACCAATTTAGAAGTCCCTAACCAATACCTCAACTACCCGACATAGCATGGCTCATGACAATATCCAACACACAATTAGGCTTATATAACAATTAACAATTTAAAAGTAAAAATGAGAGGAAATCCCCAAATTATTTTTGAGTTGAATCAGAAATTAGATTTCAAAACTTTGTACATAAACTCCATTAACAATAACTAAAATATGCTGTTCAAATTTTACAGCTTTTGCACCAAGTTCATATTTTAGAGCAGTCAATGGAAAAAAGTTGTACATATTTTGGGGGATTCATATTATCGCGAGTTCAGTGTATATACTTTGAAAATATTTATTTACCGGTTTCATGGCAAAACATAGTTCTGATTAGTATGTATAATATTTCACATAATTTCAGTCAAGGTCTTATCACTTGAATAGCTCATGTCACATACATTTGCATAATTCATTTTAAATTTTTTTTCCTCCAAAGTAACTAACGAATATCCTTTAAACTATTTTAAAGAAAGAAAAAGAAAAACTTGTATACACATCTGTAATATATGTATGTACATACATAAATATTTACACTTCAAGGATAAGCATGTAGCAAATTTTCTTATTTAATGTTGGCAAAATATTTTAATGAAGCAAATGCTTTATTTTTCTTTTTGTTGTTGTTGCTTATTTCGAAATTGACTTGCACTCGTTCGTTTTTATGATTAGAGTAAACATGAGTATATTCTTAAAATTTTTCAAAGGAGATAGTTTGACGTGCATAATAAGCGCTTGCATTTATTTGCAATTTTACAAGTATCTACGCAACAAAACTGTTGGTAGTCGTATGTTGGCAATGGGGAGCAAATGATTGTAGACCAAAAAATTTTGCTAAACAACATGACATTTGACTTCCTGTGTACGAACATACGACACCCAAAGACTAACAACGTAAATCAAGCGCAAATTTGCTTTCGGCATTTGACGTATTACCAGACATACAAACACATGCACACACACATATGCACACACACATAAATAATATGTATGTAAGTGTATTGATAAATGTATTTTTTTCCATCACTTTGCATACAAATTTATTATGTGCACGTTTAAGCAGATATGATAAAAAGGATGTATGTATGTATGTATGTATTATACGAACATACATATGCACATGGCAGTATGTGAGTGCATGTATGTATGTATATATGCATATGTTTTTGTAACATTTTGAATGTTAGTATGCATGTATAGATATGTATGTACATGCAACACACATAAAACAAAATTTGCACTAATTTGCATAAGGCGTGACAGATGTTGTGTTTGATTTGTGAAATAAAAATTGGGTAAAAAATATAGAAAAAATATATTTCTATAAAATAACGTTGATTGCATTCAATATGCAATAAAATAAGTATTAAAAATATTACAATTTTCCCAACGTCACGGTTAAGGACAAAAACAAAGAAGATTTATTGAAGTTTAAAATACATATATCGTACACTAAAACATAAGGAGTCACAACTCAAAAAATTTCAGATGCTGAGGAGTGACAAACAAACTGTTGATACCGCGTACAAAGGAAGCAATAAAAAAACAAAACCAGTTTGATAAATTTGAGTTGTCACTGTTTATGATTGAGTGTGCGATATGTACATATATTTATACATACATATAAATACATATGTATATGACTTTTTTTTTATAAACAATTTTAAATATACAAATTTTGGTTAAGGGATTAAATCCCTTAAAGCTTTTATAAAAAAAGAGGAACGCAATCATGAGAAAATGTAAGTTTGTCTTACATATTTAACTAACATTTTCACAATTTTCGAGGAGAAGCTAAAAACGTCTTAAATTATGTACTTGGTAAATTTTTGATTTATTTAATAAAATCTTTTTTTTTTGTGGGGAGAAAATCTGATTTTATTTTATACCAATGTAAATATGTTGGTCGAATTAATAAAAAGTGTATATCCTTAATTAAAAATATAGAATTTATTTTTTTGATTAGGCTAAAGTTCGTAAGCCAAATTACATGCGATAATTATTAATGAACAAATACCACCAATAAATAATTGTAAATATTCTAAGAAACACTAGTAGAACGGAACAACTATTTATTTTCAAAGATCACAACACCTTCATCATTAACGTTCTTTAAGTTTGGTCTAATGTGTGGTGTTATACTGGCCACCGCAGTGTTGAGGGAAATGAAACTGCCGATGAGCTGGATAAAATAGGGTCGGCACTAGATGAGGGAATGAAAGACAGATCGGTGAAATTACCGATAGGTCATTACTATAGGGAACTCAGTAATTGGGTAGAAAGTAGGACCAACAGTTCATGGCGATGTGGAGTTTCAAGGGGTTTTTGGCCAAATCTTGACTCAGAAAGATCCAAACTGCTACTGGACATGGAAAGGAAGGCAAAGCGAATCATGATAGGCGCGCTGACAGGTCAATGCTCGGTCAGAACAAGAACCAGCATTTGGGAAATTCGCACTCCAGATTTTTGTAGGATGTGTAGGGATGAAGAGGAACTGGAAACCATTTAACATATTATCTGTCACTGCCCGAAGCTGCAACATTATAAGATTAGATGGCTGTGCAGACGTTTCCATGAAAGCATTACTGATATCGGGAAGTGTAAGCTAGAGGACATCAGGGGCTTCATAATGGGGATTCGGTGGCTTAATGACGGATAATAGGGTCACTTCTGGCTATAAATGGGAGGGGTTAATATTACTAATGGGCAATAGAAGGGAATCACAATGGACCAAGTTGGGTCTCCGAGTGGAGGTGCGGTATAGCTCCACCCTTCCTAATGTAACCTAACCTTTTATACTCAGCTTTTCAGTGCAAATGCTGAATGTTTTGATTCATCGTATAGCAATTTGCTGAAATGCTGTGACATATATTTACTCATTTGTTTATTACCTTTTAATTTGACTTTAACAAAAATAGGGAAAAAGTGGTCATAAAAAGTTAAAATGGCATCAGCAGTTGTAGCATTTTTGTTATTAGATAAATAGAACTTAGTAGTCATACGAAAATTTCTGAAAGATTGCAATTATATTAAAATCTGCCTTGCAGATTTGTAGCTAATTATCGTTTGAAGAAGAAAGAATGTCGTTGCGGTTTTAAGCGTTTTAAGCGTAAGAATGTAATAACTAAACAGTGAAAAACCATATAACTATGTAAGTCTTAAGGTACGTGCACACTTGGCAAACATTTTCCCAAAAACGCGTAACCACTAGATACTAACGAAAAACCTTTTAATTCAGACACGTGTTTCTTAAGTTAAATAATTCTCAATCATGGTGGATCATATAACATTGTATAATAGTTACCTCCATGACACTGTTTAATTTAATAAATACGTGTCTGAATCATAAGGTTTTTGTTAATATCTAGTGTTACGTGTTTTTGAGCAAAGATTTGTCAAGTGTAAGCGTAGCTTTAGAATAGTAAGAACCACATTAACATTTTTAGGTGATATGCTCCAGGTTATGGAGTCGTTATTTTGTCTAAAGTGGGTGCAATTTGGAATGTACAACAAAGATAATCACATATCAAGAGGCTATTTTTACAAATGTAAATTTTAAAAAGGTAGTATTGATGAGCATTCTCACAGAAAAATTTTAACTTAAAATCTACTTAAACAAGGTTAATCTAATCTTTTTCGGTGATGATTTTGCTTCATATGTGTTTCATGTTAATCTAATATGATTTATAGTAACTGTCAAAGAAAATTTTTCCTTTTGAAATAACTTTATTTCACGTTGATGTAACATTTCCGTACTGTTAAAATCAAAATAATGAATCATGTAGAATCAAAGTTATTTCAAGTTGGAACAGCAAGAATTTAATTTAATGTAGTTATTGTATTTTATTAATTATTTTACTTACGTGTGGTTGACATAGACATCAGGAAAATGTTTGTGTATGAATTAAATTTAAATTGGCTTCTCCGGCCAAGATTTGAACTCGGAACTCATCGCGTGGTAGTCAACGTGTTTAACATTGCAGCCACAACAACTTTAAATATTCTTAAGATACACACTAATATGTACCATCTTGAATTAAATTTTAATTTAACACTATTTCATTGATCATTTAATATACAATTTATTTAAAAAGTTTTAGTTAAAAATAAAACAAAATGCTTTCACTTGAAACGTTTTAGTTAAAAAAAATACAAAATACTTTTTTTTTACTCCAGGATTCGAACCTGCGATCCTCCGACTGCAAGACTAGTACACTGCCTAGCAGCCAGCAACAGTTTGTCGGCTGTTAACAAACATAAAAAAACAACAACAATACAAAAACAACCTACAGAACTAAGCACAAAAGTGTATTGCAGCTTTGAACAAAGCAAATAAGCACCGACACATTCAAACAACATATTTTTAATTGTAAATTTAATGTGATTTGAATGAATTTGAATCAACCTTTTTCCATGTTGATTTTACATTGGTACGTTTTTCTGTGTGTATATTTTTTAATAAGCAAATCGCAAAAACTAGACGTCGAACAGATTTCTATTCATCAAACTATTAAGTTTTAATTCACACGGTGAAATTTATGACGTCTGTTTTTTTTAATTCTCTTTTGAAGTTGCTACCAAAAATTTCTTGCATTCATATGTAAAGAGAAATATTAAAAAACCATAGAAAACAGAAATCCAGTAATTTTTTCTACCCCTCTTTCTTCTCTTCACCGATCGCTAACAAACCAAAATTGACGTCAAAAACTAGACTTCAAAAAAGTCATTGTGTGAGTGGTCGGTAAGTTCATTAAAGGCTGGAAAGGAGGTTCTTGCTACTGAGTTTTTTTTTTTTTTTTTTTTTTTGGATGCAGAACAGTGTTATCAAAATCAGCCATAGATACAGCTTGCTGTTTAGTGAATGGACCAGGTGGAAAAATAAATGACTTAGAAAGGTCTTCGTATGGACTGAACAAATCACAAATTACTTAACCTTGGTATGGTAAATATCAATTGTAAGTGTGTTGTTTCTGAATTGAAGAATAAAATTCAATGAATAAACAAACCACAAAATTTAAATGACACATTATTACAACAATTTTGAACGAAATAAAATGTTTAGTATCAACGAAGAATATGCTAATGTTTTAAAAAATATCAGACAAAGTATAAGAACTAAAAACGTATTGAAAAATTGTACTATACTCTGTTAAGTTAAAAAATTTCATTTAGTAATATTACCCGAGTACCCGGGAAATCCCATGAATGACTAAAAAAATGTCGATTCTCAGACGCTAGACAACGCCTGGATAATAATAACGCTACTCTAACAATAAATTTCAATGAAATTTAAGCAAACTAAATAATTTTACTATACAGAAATTAACATGAGTTTTGAAAGGAAAACCATTGCTGTCATTATTCTTAAAAAAGAAAACACCAGTAGTGGACAAAAAAAAATTGTGCTAACTTTACAATTATCTTGTCGTTTATTCGTGCGTACAAAAAACCAGCAGCGGTTCCATGAAAAATTGCCTAAAATTAAATCTCCCAAAAATCAAAATGAAAAATCGTCCAAAATGTTTCCATAAAAATTTTGGCTAATTTATCATATGAAAAATCAATACAAAAATTTAATCAATTTATTAATTAAAATTAATGTTTTTAATTTTGGGCGATATTTAATTTTTTTTTGTGATTTTTAAATTTTTTTTTGTGGGATTTTTCATTTTGAAATTATGAGCGATTTTTAATTTTTATTTTTGGACGATTTGGTGTTGGGCGATTTTTCGTGGATTCCTTTTTCTATTCAATTACTAAATTCGTAAAATTAAACAATAAAATCAAATAAGGACAATAATAATGGAAAAAAATAGTTTCAGAAACATGTTATGGTTATATTTTTTTCTGTGTACGCGTTGTATGTACATATTTTTTTCTATTTCATCACAGATGTTGCGTGCTACTCATATTTCGACTTGTCATTCAAATCTAATTTGAATTTCTTTGTAAGAGTGTTTCATTGCAATGTTTTGCTATTTTTTGTTTCAACTGTTTCCATGTTTTGTTCTTATTTGATGAAACTTTATGGTCAGCAATACCATTTCACATCATCAAAAAGTTCGTTCATCAACTCTGTTTGTCGTCTGACATTGTCATTTGTTTTGTAACATAACCAACAATGAAACAGATTCATTTTTTTATATCCTATCTATACTTGTTATAGCAAAGAATAGAGACTGAAAAAAGTAACAGGAAAATGAAATCTAATTCAAGAGAAACTTACCAAAATTGAAAAAGTTTTTGTGAAGAATTTGTCTTTTATTTGAAGTTTATTTTTTCTGTCATTTGGTTTTATTGTTCTTGATTTTTTGGTATTTTGTTTATTTTTTGTCATTTAAAAATTAGGTATATACATAGATACATATCGTCACCTAAAACTCAAAAGGCCGTAACAACCAGAAAAGTCAAAATATAATTTTTGATTGATTATGATGTGATTCACGAAAATACATCTTTGCTTAAGATATTGCTCACATATGTTCAAAAATACCGATTCTATTTGTTATTCAATTTGGCGCCTAACAAATAAATAGTCTTAAATTTATAAGGTTTTTTGCTTCTCCTGTAAAAAAGTAAAAAGTGTTCTTACGGACTTTCGATAAAAGAAATACGGTGAAACCTCTCATAAACGGACACTCACCGTCATGATATTTTTGTCCAGTTATTTGAGGTGTCCGCTTATGAGAGAGGAACATATTCTTTTATTTTAATTTTGGATCTACAAAACTTGTCCAGTTATGAGAGGCGTCCGTAATGAGAGGTTTCACTGTATAAGACTTACACCGCTTTCATAATTAAGGACACATATGTATGTATGTACAAAAGTAGTTAGAAAAATGTTTACTTTTACAGATAGCAAAATTTTATTTTGGTGGCATTTAAAACTCTTCAGTACTGCTCAAATTTTAGAAACAAGAAGAAGGAATTTTGATCTTATATTCGCATAAAAGCAACAGAATTTTCTATACTGCGGCATAATGATATATAAACAATTGTTATGTGTAAAATCTACTGATTTTCTTCTTGATAAGTTTTTAGGAGGGGAAAATATTTTTAAACAAATATTATGCATATAAATTTTCTTTAGACTTAATTCCTTAAGAATTTTCCTATTAAGTCTCGCATAATTTATCAATTTCAATAATAGAATATATTTCACCAATTCTATTTATATATCAATTCATATTTAAAAGTTGTTTTTCATATAAAATTTTTTTGTTTTAAATCTAAAGCGACTTTTATATATGAATTGATATTCAAATCAAATTGGTGAAATAGGCTTTTTAAACAAATAATATTTGTGTTTTTATTTGAGTTCACAGGAAATGTCAAATTTGTTACTTTTTTGTTGTGTGTAAAACATTTGTCAAGGTGTATTTAAACAGGTGGCAGTGTTACTTCAGCTGATAATTTTTTGCTCTATGTGCTTTGTAGCTAACGAATGTCAAAACCTTCGTCTTGTTTTGGTTTTGGTACAATTATTTTTGTGCTTTTGACATTCTTCGGTTCTTTACACAGCTATGGTTGCCGTATTTTTGTATAACAAATCCTTACGCAGTCACCTGTATAATTACACCATGACATTTGTTTTCAAATTAAAAAATAAAAGTTTCCACAAACACTTGAACTAATGTATTTACAGTAACTTAAGTCTTTATCTTTATTATTAAAAAATAAGCCAAATTCAAACAACCTCTAAACTTTATTACAAAAGTTTTAACGGAAATAATATGAAATAAAATCCCATTGACTTCAAAATAGAAAACAAATTAAAATAATATAATTAACTTGTCAAAAATAAAGCTGAAAATAGAATATTGTGTCAAGCAAAGCTAACGTGGAGTTTAAAAAAAAATTTATTAGAAAATATCTACGCTAAGATGAGTATATTTTATTGATGAATTTTAAATAAAAATAAGCAAATATACTATACATACTTTTGTATGTATAATAAAAATTCGAAGGAAGTTTTTCAAATATATCTTAAGCCACATTAGTCAATTTGGAAAATGGCAATTTAAAAACGTAAGTCCTTATCGTTCGTCACAAGTGGAAAGGCCCTAACTCAAATAACTGAAACTTTATTGGAGAAGTTAAGAACATAATAAAAAACAGTATAACTGATTTTACATTTGCCTTGTACAACTGCTTGTAAAAGTTTTACTTTTTGCACTATTGCAATAAATTTTTGTAACGAGGTGTATTTGTGTAATATGTATTGGAATCACTGAAAAACTAAATTTCATGAAAATATTGTTTCAAAGTATTGTAAAATGATGAAGAGGATATCTGTGTGGCGAAGAATGTCTATGTGGTCCTATGCAGGTATTAAAATAATATTAATGTCAAAGTAAGTAATTTTTTTTAATATAAAACATGTCAAATCAACTACAAACATAATAAAAAGCTTAAAGGTGGTCGGGCAACAAACAGGTACAAACATTTGCATTATATAATTTTATCTTTTGGAAAGTTATGAAGAGTAATGACCGCTTGAAAAAGTCTAAAGCTTTTGACAGATACTTTATGTTTGCTAAGTAGCCCAAAATTAATAAAAAAAACAAACTATTTGTCTATTTGTGGAAAACTAAAACAATACAATTTTAGTTTTCATTTTCTAACACTCTTAACAGCTAAATTTTCATCATAAAACCAGATCATATTAAAGGTTGATTATATAATAGTTTTGGCTTCCAAGTTCTGTTAATGCGCATTAGAAATGAATTACGAGGGTAAATCTATGAGGAAAAACTCGACACTCTTAATTTTTTTAAGAACAAATACAACCCGTAAAGCGATCATTGAATTTTGTGAAAATTTAAAAATGTTTACTTTCAAAACAAACTAAAAAGTCAATAAATTACCTAATTAAATACCGACTTGAATAGTCCATTTAAAGGATAAACTAAGTAATTTAGGCATATTAATTTAATATTTATAGCTCTAAGGTATGGTTTACAATTCTACAAGATGCTTCAATTGCCTTAAATAAAATTAAAGAGAACATGACAATAAATTTTTATTTTAAATATGTAAGTGTTATATTGGTAATGGTGAGTTAAAATTTAATAACTTTTGGAATTCATACATTTTAATAAATATTCTATTTTAATATATTTTAGAAGATTTAATTAAATTTTAATATAAAAACACACACAAATTGACTACCTCCACCTTTTTTGAAGAAGGTTAAAAATATAAAAAAATCAAAAATACTACAACGTATAATTATTTTTGTTACTCATACGTCACATGTTTCTTAGAAACTTCAAATACGCGTAAAAGCATGCTACACTTATTTGTTTATTTTCTTTTCACTGCGTATACTTAATGAACAATTAATATATTTTATCATGTATACAACTTCTACACCGGTGCGTTAAACAAAAAAGTTTTAATATCGCTCGTTTACTCGCAAGCGGAAATTTTGAGTTAATCAGCCATGTCACAGATTCCGTTCGGAATTATTTTGATTCCGTATTAACCATTCCGTTCGAAATTCATTTTGATGCTTCAGATTCCCATCGTTTTCATCAATCAGAAAAAAATGGTTAAATCGTTTTTATGTTACAAGTATGGCAATATAATTTTGTAGTAGAGCATAACGTTGCATATTTTTAGGCGTTTTAAATTTTTTTTTGTATGCATATTTTAATTCGGCAATGTATTTTTTTGTTTTGTTTGCTGCCAATCTGAATATTTTGATAAAGTACATACAAAAATGGTATGGCAATACTAAAGAAACCAATTCCATACAATTTGTTCTGTTGATTTTATTTTTGTAATGACTTGAGAAATTTACATAATAAATAAATAAAAGCTAATTACTTGCAATCCAGATTTGAATAAATAAATGAAAAATAAAATTAAATTATTGAAAAAAAAAGTTTTAAAATATTTTTTTGCTTTAACATGCAGAAAATTTTAATTCCGTCCATGAAATGAAAATGAAATCACTCATTCTGAAATTTGTTTTCGTTTTTCGTTTTTCAAAGCACCGAAATACGGATTGAATTCCGCTCCCGAACGGAATTGAGTTCTGTGACATGGCTGAATAATGGAGAATTAATATTCATATCATTATTCATACTGTGAAAAAATTTCAAACAAATATCTTGTATATTTAAAAATAAAATTTTCTTTTTCCTTTAAGTTGTTGTGTTTTCTGGCAAACTATTTATTTTAGTTATGATGTTGTTAGAGTAGGTAAATAAACGATATATACCTGTAAAGGTACCTATAGAGTATACCATGATACAATAATATAAAGGTACAACCGTTCTCTCTTTTCGTCGCCATATTAACCTTCTGACGCTTGTGCCGACAATTATTTACTCTCAAAATTAATGCAACCTTATTAATTTATGAAATCCGAGTTTTTGATTAATTTTTTGACGTTCTTTTTTATTTATTGAAAAATATTGAAGAATATGTATTTAAATTATAATTATAAAAAAAATTTACATCAGCATGAACAATTCAAGGGAAATTACCAACGGAAAAGCCTCTGAATCAAGGGTGGGACTTTCTCTTCGTACTACTCTGGCTTATTGCTTTACATCAGGTGCGTCCAAGTCATATGCACAATGTGCAAACTTTTTTAAAAGAGCTATTGAGCTTTCACACCGACGAGAGCACAATTGCCAATTAGATCTCGGCGAGAACAATGCTTCCTCTTAATTTGCAAGGAAACAACAGCACACTTAACAGCTTTCAAAGCTGTTTGCCTCAAATACAATCATCAGAGTATGCCTGCTTAGAGCCTAAAATTATAAGCAAAAGGCCACCCGCGGGCACTTCGTTATGCTCTGTTTTAAACGTATCATGGGTTCTAAGCACTCATTGGAATGATGAGCAGTTTTGCTAAATGTTCGCCCATGCTCGTCAATGACACGCCTGTGTTAAAATCATGCGTTCTGCACCTAAATTGAACCAATTCATTAGCAATAGAACGCTTGCATTAACTATTTCTTTTGCATGTCTCTTTTTGTTCAGATTATTCAGATGTAGCTCATCAAAAAAGCATTAATTCTTACTGTAAGCTGCAATAAATTTGCACACGAAGTGTATGTATGTAAATATGTATTACATGCATAAAACACGCTCATCCATTCTACATCATATTATACACATGCATATTTCGTTATCCACGTATCCAATTAATACAACATTTAAAAAAATGTGTATTAAACCATAATTTCTAAACTTAAAATTACACATTTCCAAAAACATTCCTAAAATGTTCCCCGTAATTTCGTGTGGCAACGTTTTCCTCTCTCTTTACAAAAAAACAGCAATCAAACAATTTTGGTAAAAGTCAAAATTAATTTTATACGTCAAATGTGGTTGTACCTTTATATTATTGTATCATGGAGTATACAATATTATTGAGTACTTTATTGCTATTAATATTTTCGTTCTATCAACACTATTCAATAAATTCTACAATAATAAAAAATAGAGAACAAAAATGTTCTTACAATATATGTATAAGTAACGAAACGCACAAATATGCGTTAAAGAAATTAAAAAAAATCCTAAGCAAAGTATATAATTTTTAACTAAGTAATTTAAAAGCCATATACTGACATATTCAGAAACAATTATTTTGGTTTCCACAAGGCTTAAGTTAAATTTACACTATAGAAATTTTCTTCCAAAATTGCTTTTCAAAATGTTTTAAACTCGTGTAAACAGCAAAATATCTTAAAAATTTAATTTCTTAAAACTTTTGCTGTTTACATGAGTCGAAGAAAATTTCAATCGTGTAAATTTAGCTTTACAAATCAAATTTTATATGGGAATTTGTTTGTTAAAAGTTTTGTTAGCCAAAATTATTTTTTTCTGAATACAGCCTATAATGTTTAGTGATCTACCTGGAAAAACGTATTGTATACTGCTGTCAACATACTACAGAATATTTCTTATTGCACAAAATAAATAAAAAACTTTCCATTTTATCCAATATATTGAGTCATGCCCTTTTATTGTACAATATCAATTATTGATAAAATAAACTATTGACCCATTAATTTTGGTGGCAGTTTCTTTCAAAGCGAGTTGCATCCATACACTGAAAAAACAATTTTTCAAAAAATCAATGAATGAAGTCCATTGACCAAGATTCATTAATATTTTTTTTAAACAAACGATTATTCAATATACTCGTGCATTGTATCAATGAAAATATTCATCGAAATTCAATATGAACTTTAATGTACGTGTGAATGATACGTTGAAAGCATTCATGGTAATGAACCTGTTCCTTGCCTCACCGTATCATTACATTCATATTTTTACATATACGAACTCATACTTACTAAATGTGTAATATCAAATCAAATGAGGAGTACACAAAAATATAAAGAATGAGTATCTTGATGCAATGAACTTTTTCATAACCCCAATGTACTCATACATTGTTTTGCAATGTCGAATTTGGATATTTGTTTTAAATGTTTTACTTATTTAATTTAAAATATCCTACAGCTTGTGAACAATTTTGGAATGAGATGAAAGCTACAAAGGAGGCTTTTTCAAGTGTGAACATAATGTTCGAGCAACTACGAAAGAAAAAGGAGACACATATCGACTACAAAAAAAGTGTGAAATAACTTCTATTTTTATTAATTAATTTTATATGTCTTAGAAAAACTTCAATAAATAATAAAACTTTCAACTTAAATAATAAAATAAATAAATAAACAGATCTCAGTGATTTTTTCACGGCTTTTCATGCATAATGTTTGCCTCACAGTAAGATATTTATAGGTTTATTAATAAAAAAATATTGTTGGTTATCAAATTTTGTAAAGAAGTTCATATTATAAACCTTTTATAACTCAAAAATATGTTTAATAAATACTGCTATGTTGAATGTAAGACTTCATTGCAAAAATTTATAAGTTCATTGGGTCAACGTATAGGTTCATTAAAATCAATTTAAAAGTTCATTGAAACAATTTGTCAGTTCATTGATATTATGAACAGTTTCGTTATGCTAATGAGCTTATATGTGGCCTTCGTGAGAAAAGGAACCTAGTGTGTCAAAAAACGGGTGTGTGTCAAAATCGATAAAAATTGGAAAAACATTAAAATTTTATTTTTTAAATGCGTTTTTCTCAAAACTTCATTTTCACACACTAGGTCTCTTTTCTTGGAGAAGATTACACATATTGATTTTAAAAATTTTAAATTTTCAATGAACCTGTGACTTCAAAATCAGTCAAAATCAAGGCAAAAATTCATTGAAACAATGTACTTTTTTATTGTTTTTATGCAATTTTTTAGTTGAGTATATAGTACCACAGTTGACAGCTGCTTGTAAGTAGACTTTTTGTTTGGATATGACAACAAAGTATGTTACAGTTATTTTTAATTATTAAATTTGGGAAAAATTCAATTCTAAAATACCTGTTGCTCTAATAGCTGCTATTTTTTTTTAATTTTTAAGGTTGACATAATCATTATGCATACAAAGCATTGCAGTAATTCAGTGCCTATGAAAAAATTCTTAATCGCAGTATATGGATGATATAACAACAGGAAAAATATTCATTTTCATTTTTTAAGCTCAGCGTCAAATCAGTTCTCTTTTGATAGAGACAAACATAAAGAAACTCCAAGCATTTACTAATCTGTTCTTACGAAAAATACTACGTACACTATGGCCAAACACTATCACAAACATCAATCTCTTAGGAACTTTCAACCAACTCAAACGTAGAGTGCGCCGGCGAGAATTAAGGTGACAAAAACTGTTTAGCAAATTAAACAAAATAAGATCTTAAATACAAAAACATAATTTTTCTTGCATTTGAATTTGGCACTTTTCATTTTCTTAAAGCCTTGCGCCTTTAAAGCTTATCAGGGTACTTTTGCTATTGTTACTGTAACAATTTTGGGAAACGACGGTACAGCTTCTTTAATATAAAAAGTAATTGATAACTACAAAAATTCACAGTCACTTTTGGTGATTAATATTTCAAATCAGCATTTAAAAAACATTATTTTTTCTTCTTAATAAAGTTATTTTTAACTCTTTTGCTTTTCTGTTTTCTTTCATCAAAGTGAAGCTTTTAATATATGTATATGAATATGCTTTTATAAATATTCCATTAAGTTATGCCTTAATGGTTTGTAAATCATACTATTTATTTTATAACATTTACATTAAAAATAAATTCTGCAATATCTTTATAAATATTATCAAGAAAAACGTAAAATATAATTTATGGTAATGTTTCCCTTTCAATCTGCTCGTGTTAAAAACACCATATTAAAATAAATATTATAAGAAAAATAGCTTACAATAAACATACACAAAGAACATACACACAGAGAAATATATCATTAAATCAACACTACACTGTTAAAGCTTAAAATGGATAAAAGAATTAAAAAAAAAGAACTAAATAAACAAGAACACACAAGCACTCAGAGCAAATGTGTCACAAAGCGTAGGAACACTAGCCTACGTTGTTTTTGTTTTTTATTAGAAAGCGCAGTGAATTCATTAAAATTGATGAAGCGTGCTGCAAATGACATTGCAGACACTGTGTTTCATATGAATAATGACACATTAATACAAAGCCAAAAAAAGTATAAAACATTGCACACAAAGTGTGTCTAAGGGGAAGAGACGACAAAGGTGGCAAAAGGGATGATAAAACTGCAGGATTATATTTTTTTAATTCCAATATTTACATTAAAGTAAATAAAATATTACAAGAACGTGTACAAACATGAAAGCCAGTCAGCCAGCAAGCCTGTAGAAAGCTTCATTACCACATTTAGTTGCATACAAAATACTTTGCAAAGTAGTTGCGACCACATACACATACAAAGGTACATATGTACATACATATGTATATAAACAGATCCAAGTCGAAAGGATTAAACTTTTTATAAACATTTTTTTTTTACTTAATATTTCTTATGTAGGCGTACTGCTGTATATAAACAATGTTTGCAACATGTATGCATCATGTAGGAAATGTAAACTTTGCCTTACCCTCTTAACAAACAAACAAACAAACAAACAAAAGGAGTACAAAAACTATCCATGAATAGTGTTCTAAAGAAAAAAAATACAAAAATATGGCGAAAATACTTCCGAGTGCAATGTAATCACTTGCGGCAATTTGTATGCCCTACATGACGTTGCGACTGCAATTTTTGTTGACTTTGTGGCAACTGATTGCTGTAGACAACAAAAGGATTAAATAAAATTTGGACATGTATAATTACATAATCGTATACATGCATGTATATATGGTTATATCTTATGTGTCATTTCAGTAAGATAAGTCAAAAGATATTCACAAATTTCATTAAAATCTCTCTGGGAAATGAAAATATTATTATTTACTACATAAATAAAATTTTGAACAAGAGATTAAAAAGTTTATGACAAAAATAATTATAGAGCACAAATCATGCAAACAAAATTAATTTTTCAGATGATTTTTCCAGCGAATGATGAAGATCACTAAGAAACACAAAATTGATAAAATCTTACGAGTTTATTTTGAATCAATCATAAGGAAATAAAGTTGTCTAACCAACATATACATATGTATGTTCAATATTTTGGAATTTTGACCACAGTGGGGCACGGCTAAACCAAAGAAAACATTTTGCAACACTTAAAGCACGGACTTGAATTAACAAAAATATTATTTTAACTAATCTAAAATTATTTCAAGGCCTTCTTAATGCAATATTGAATATTCATAATTTTATATGGTGTTTTTTATTTTTTTTTTTGTTTTCAATGAACATATTATTAAGGGCCTGTTCATCTAAATGCGAACGATAGATTCGATCGAAAATTTACATTAGGAACAAAAACGAAAAACAGAAATTAGTTTTTGTTTTCAATATAAATATTCGATCGAAGCCATCGTTCGCATTTAGATGAACAGGCCGACCGTAATTTTTCTTAACCAAAAAAAAAACTAAAAAATTTTCAAAACTCCATCGCGGTTGGTGTGTGAACTTTTTTCACCTTAGCGAAAAAAATATATATACGTTCCCTTAATACTTCTATTGATAATCTGGTGCAAACTATAAATAATTTTACAACAAATATGACTAGCATGATGCAAGAAATGCTGCGAATGCAGAATACATTGCTTCAAGCTTTAGTTAACAAACCATGAACACGTTAAAAATATGTTTCTGGAACGCAAACGGCTTCGCCAACATAAAAATGAACTTGAGCACTTCCTCACGGAAAAAAATATTGACATAATGTTGGTCTCTGAGACTCATTTGACTTCGAAAAGCCTTTTTAAAATTTATGGCTACACCTTATATGATTCAAAGGACCCGAGAGGAAGAGCATGCGGTGGATCAGCAATTTTAATAAAGTCAAGACTCAAGCATTATTTTATTGACAACATTTGTGAAGAACATTTACAAGCAACGAATATTTGTGTCGAAAATTTTTGCACTAATTTTGTCATATCATCAATTTACTCTCCTCCTAGATTCGCAATTACTGAGGATCAATACGAGGATTTTTACAAATCTCTGGGCCCTTGTTTCGTAGCAGCTGGCGAATATAATGCTAAACACACGTTCTGGGGTTCGCGTCTTATTACACCCAGAGGTCGAGCGTTGTTCAATACAATTTCCAAAATGGGCTTGGATATCATT
Organism: Tachina lurida; assembly: GCA_944452675.1. Taxonomy (NCBI): domain Eukaryota; kingdom Metazoa; phylum Arthropoda; class Insecta; order Diptera; family Tachinidae; genus Tachina; species Tachina lurida. The sequence continues at coordinate 42,900,751 of OX101752.1, forward strand.
TCCAGTGGGGAGCCCACTTATTGGCCTACTGACATACGTAAAATTCCGGATGTAATAGATTTTGGCGTTATGAAAAATATCTCTAGGGATTTAATTCAAATTGAAGCTTCTCTAGATCTCTCGTCCGATCACTCTCCCACGATCGTTACAATTTGTAGCCCGTTAGGAAGTGATTTACCTCACTCATATGCGAATTTGATAAATCGTGTTAATTGGCTGCGATTTAAAAAATATCTTAGTAGTCATTGCACGGAAAATATTACGCTAAGAACACATGATGATATTGAATCTAACATTGCCATCCTTAATGAAAATATTAAACAGGCTGCTGAACATGCCACTACCGGCCATCCGCAGACTAGGATAAATAAAATTTATTCTACGGATATTGAACGTCTCGTAAGTGAAAACAGAAGAGCTAGAAGAGAATGGCAACAGCACAGATCACGCCAACTTAAAATCAGATATAAAGAGTGTACTAAACGACTCCAAGAGTTGCTTGCATTTGATAAAACTGCATCTCTTAAAAATTATTTGGAAGGTCTTGATGTCACACCAGCATCTAATTACTCTTTGTGGCGCGCTGCTAGAAAGCTTAAAACACCAGTTGAGTTTAAACCACCTCTGCGCACATCTACAGGAGGTTGGGCAAGAAGCGATACTGAAAAAGGTAAAATATTTGGTGAGCATTTAAAATCCGTATTCACCCCAAACATGTGTTCTGGTGCTGTTGATGTGCCAAATATAGTAGCGCTACCCCCTCGACCAATAAAATTTAAGACGCGTGATGTACAAAAAATAATTGCAGAACTCAACCCGAAAAAAGCCCCGGGTATTGATGGAATTAGTAACCAGATATTGATGAAGTTGCCTCGTATAGCTATTAGAATCCTGTTATTCATTTTAAACGCTATTTTACGACTGGAGTATTTTCCAAACAGCTGAAAGCTTGCCAAGGTTAAAATGATTCCAAAGCCGGGCAAAGATCTTACCAAAGCTGAGTCATATAGGAAAATAAGTTTACTGTCAACAATGTCAAAGCTCTTTGAAAAGTTACTCATGATAAAATTGTCCCCAATTCTAACTGATAATGAGTGCATACCGGATCATCAATTTGGATTTAGAAGTTAGCATAGCACCATTGAACAAACTCATAGATTGGTTCAATTTATAAAAAAACTTTTGAAGAAAAAAAGTATTGCTCTGCGCTGTTCATTGACGTTTCTCAGGCATTTGATAAAGTGTGGCATGAAGGCCTAATTTTAAAATTAAAGACTTACCTACCAATAAATATTCTAAATCTGCTGGAAAGTTACATTATTGCCCGGAAGTTCACTGTTGTGGAAGGATACTTTATGAGTACGCCTGAAATAATCTCATCCGGTGTGCCACAGGGGAGTATACTGGGGCCAGTTTTATATTTGATTTATACTTGTGATATGCCCTTGAGCGGCAATATCCATATATCTACGTTTGCCGATGATTCAGCCTGCCTTAGTATGCACGAAAACCCACACGAGGCTTCCCGATATCTTCAGCAACATATTACTCAGCTAGAACTATGGTTAAACATGTGGAGAATAAAGGTAAACGAACAGAAGTGTGCTCAGGTAACATTTACCTTAAGAAAAGACAGTTGTTCCCCCGTTACAATCAATAATCAAATTGTTCCTCAAAACTTACATGTGAAATACCTTGGTATACATCTTGATCGAAGGCTCACATGGAAATACCACATTGACTCCAAGCTAACGCAAATGAAACTTAAACTAACTCAGATACATTGGCTGGTTGGTAGAAACTCAACCCTCACCCTAGATTGTAAACTTTTAATATACAAGTCGCTCTTAAAAACTATATGGTGCTACGGAATTCAGCTATGGGGTACTGTTTCAGCTTCTAATGTCGAGAGAATCCAACGAAGGCAAAACAACATTTTACGGTTAATAACATCGGCTCCATGGTATATAAAAAATTCAAATATACATCGTGACTTAAATATGCCACTAGTGACTGAAGATATTGCAAAAAACGCTGGCAAATATTTAACAAAACTCGAGTCATATCCTAATCCGCTTGCCCGTAACACTTTGAACTTTACTGGACACATCCGCCTAAAAAAAGGGATACAAGGGCTCTTATTCACAGCACTCCAGATGGGACTTCCTGAAAATTCTTTTATTTTTTATAATTTTTTTTTTTTCCTTTTGATTATAAATACTTATGTATGTATTATATATATCTACTACTAGTTCCCTTATAGTTTTTCCAATTTTGATATTTAAAATTTTTTTTTTAAATTTATATCCCTAATGAACATATTTATATAAGTACCCAGCGGGAAAACTCAAAAGACCTTCTTACTTCAGACCGTACGTTCAGACGGCCTGCTTATTTTTCCTGCCGGTGAGCTGTCAAGAATAGGGTTGGCATTAGATGAAGGCATGGCAGACAGATCGGTGAAATTACCGATAGGTAATTACTATAGGGAACTCAGTAATTGGGTAGAAAACAGTACGAACAGTTCATGGTGAAGTGATGATGATTGTAGAGGCTCGTGGGGTGTGGGGCTAAAACTTGACTCAGAAAAATCCAAACTGCTGCTGCACATGAATAGGAAAGGGATGCGAATCATGATAGGCGCGTTGACAGGTCAGTGCTTGGTCAAAGCAGGAACCACCATTTGGGAAGCTCGCAGTCTAGATTTTTGTAGGATGTGCGGGGATGAAGAGAAACCAGAAACCATTGAACATATTATCTGTCACTGTCCGAAGCTGCAAAATTATAAGATTATATGGCTGAGCAGACGTTTCCATGAGAACATAACTGATATCGGGAAGTGTAAACTAGAGGACATCAGGGGCTTCATGATGGGAATTCGGTGTTTCAATGACGGATAATAGGATCACTTCTGGCTGCAAATGGTAGGAGGGGGTACATTTTACTTTTTCAGAGCAACATAAGGGAATCACAGTGGACCCAATTGGGTCTCGGAGTGGAGGTGCAGTACAGAAACACCCCTCTTAACCTAACCTAAAGGCTTGCTTAGGAATTTTTTCGTTTTATTACTATTCTTATCTTATCGACTCTTTTACATAAGGGATAAGATATACAATTCAAATTCATGAGAACAGGGAGAACGCAAGGAGTAACAATTTTTGTTTTGGGTTTCACCAAAGCACAGTGGCGTGAATTAAAAAAAAAGTGGTAAAAAGTCCGCAACTTTTGAACTAGTTAACCGATTTCGATGAAACCAACTGTTTTGGAAAGTAGAAGTGTTGAAATTTTTAGAAAGCATATTTTGAGGCACCCTGTTGTAAGACAGGGTAGCTCCAAACAGCCTCAAAGTGGGAAAGTGCGGGTATCGAAATTCTTTCGGAGCTTGTAACTTTTGTAAATAGGGACCGATTTCAATAATTTTTTCAGCGGGACAATCTACGTTAAGAAATAAAAATAAAACATGCTGAGAGTACCATTTCATCTCTTTCAGTTTCCAAGTTATTTGACTTGAAAAATTTATTTTTTAATTTTTGGCCCTGACTTTTTTTATTCGTTAGTACATAACTTCTTTATTACTTGGCAAAAATCAGTATGTTTTAATGTTTTTGAAAGAAAACTTCATTACAATTCATATAAAAAAAAAATTTTTTTGATATCTCAAAAATTGTAGCAAGGAATAATTTTGCAATTTGGATTTTTAAAAATTATGAAAAAATTTGGTATATTTTGTGAAAAAAGTATTCTTAATTTTTTTGGAATATTTTAAAAAATTATTAAGTATTTGATAAAAACTTTGATTGTTTCTGAGAAAGGAGACATTGAGAAAGGCTGTGAAATAAATTTTGGAGATTGTTGTTGGTGCACCCTACATTCAGCATTGGTCGAAAACTAGCAATTTTTTTTCAAAAAATCCGATTTTCGGATGTGGCAAAAAAATTGCACGGTCGTTTTTGTAAATTTTTTGGTTTTTTATTATAAATAAATTTGTTGTTAGTAGCCTGTAAGAAACTTTCGACATCCTACACATAAATGTAGGCAGGAGAGGAGATTTTCTAAAAATTCTAAAATTTTTCTAACACAATTTTTCCCAATAAGAAAAAAGTATTATAAAATTATAAATTGGGAATCATTTTAATTTTTATCAATAGCATACATTTAGTTTTGCAAACTGAAAAAAAATTATTCTCCTACCTTCAATACTTTTTGAAATATTCGAAATCCAATTTTGATTAAAAATTTTAATTTTCTACATTTTTCATTTTTGTCTAAATTATTGATCTTATTTTCTTTACTGCAAATGTTTCTTAATTTTTTCTATGTTATTACAATAGTAGATATAATTATCTATTCAACGGTATATAATATGTATTCCTTTGCCATTATATCAGTTTTAAAATGTATACACAAATATAACACCTCAGGTAACAATTTACGTGTATATCTGATACTCAAACAAACCCAAATTTTTTATGAACTCTTGAAGCTGTTATTAAATACTTTTTTTTACTTAAATACAATAAAATATAAGAATTTATATACATAAATATAAGTATATTTATATACCTACAAGGACAAAGGTTCCTGCGCGCACATCTCTAATATGGATATGGTTTTACCTGATATTTGTATCGGTTTTGTATTCGTAGCTTGTAAAATAGCTATATATTTAAGCTGCGATGCATTTAATGTCATTATTTCAGTTATAGCTATCATGGAGATAACAATTAAAAATAAATCGCTCTGCAAATTAATGTGGGAAAACCTCACTGATGGGAGTACTCGGTTGGACAAGGTAGACCAAATGATGTACACAATATCTACTACATATGGTTTATCTGTAAACACCGGTTTATGGAAAAAACTTGATTTTTTTTTTAATTATATGAAAAGAAGATACGTGAATGCAATAAATCAATTTCTAAATTTCAGAATAAAAATCAGGATTGGTTAGATATGGGACTATCTACGAAAATATACCCAAAGAAGTTTGGTCGGCCAAATAAAGATTACGATAACGTTCGACGCAGGAGCAAAAGGATTAAACAAGAAGACTTGATATTAGTTTGTCAGACCTTCTTCATAATACAGGATCAAGACTGATCGCTACTTTTGACGAAAGAGACTTAGATACATGTAATAATTCCGAACTAACACTAATATACAAATGGTGATGTGATGGATCATCTGGATTTTCAGAATATAGACAGCCCAGTGCATACGATAATGACTTTTCCAAAGTTTTAATGGCATCGTTAGTACCATTAAGGCTTCGACTACATAATGAAATGCCTTCAACAAGTAAAAATGCATTTAAAGATATGTGGGTAAATACTACTCCAGGCTCAAAGTCTTTATGCCGACCAATACATTTTGAATACATCAAGGAAAACAAAGAAACAACTCAAAATCTGGTTGATGGTATAAAACATGAAATTTCTAATATGGAACCTATTGACGTTCATATATTAGGACGAGTAATAACAATATCTTTTAGACCTTATTTAACAATGATAGATGGAAAAGTTGCAAATGCAATAACCGATACAAAATCTTATTTGATTTGTAATATATGCGGAAAGAAAGATTCTGATTTTAAGGACATTGAGTATTATACTCCAACTAATGAAGATGCCCTTAAGCTTGGAATATCACCACTTCATGCTCAGATTCGATTCATGGAGTACATTTTACGACAACAAGTATCGCAGTGTACCAGAACATCAGAACGCTCCAGTTGCGAATAATTCTGCTTTAAAGCAGATACAGTTGGAAGAAAAGAAAAGAATTCAAGATGAGTTTATGAAACGTGGATTAATCATTGACAAACCTTTATATGGCTATGGAAACTCCAATAATGGCAACACTGCCAGGCGATTTTTTGATGACCCTGAAACCACATCTTCTATAACTGGTTTTAGTTTTAATCTCATAAGACGTTTCAAAATAATACTGGCCGTCATAAATAGCAAAAAGTTAATTAATAAGGACAAGTTTGAAAAATATTCAAAAGACACTCTGATTCTAATAAATGAATTATATCCATGAAAATCAATAACTCCAACCGTACATAAAGTGCTAGCGTATACAAAAGAACAAATAGAAAAAACATTATTCCTCTGGGGGAACTAACCGAAGAAGCACAGGAAGTTAGAAATAGAGATGTTAAGCAATATCGACTTTTCAATACTCGTAAATGCTCTAATGCATCATTTGCATACAAGGCATAAGAATGAAATGGTTGCCAAAAATAAGTATTGAAATCGAGAAGGACGATCCCGAAGCAGAGGAAATTAATAGCTTGCTAGGCCATGATGTCTCAGATACATATGTACATTGTACATATATCTCTTGATACATAAGTATTTATATTCATACAAACAAATATCTGATATCATGGCAAAAAGTCTCTGGAATTCTCTGTCAAATTATATTCAAAACTTAGGCAATTTATATGCGTTTAAAAAGGAGCTACATAAAAAATTTTTCGTAATTTAATGTTCTAATGTTAAATTAACTACTAATTTTTTTTAAATAAATAAATAACTCAATCTATTTGTCCTTGTAGGTATATAAATATACTTATATTTATGTATATAAATTCTTATATTTTATTGTATTTAAGTAAAAAAAAGTATTTAATAACAGCTTCAAGAGTTCATAAAAAATGTGGGTTTGTTTGAGTATCAGATATACACGTAAATTGTTACCTGAGGTGTTATATTTGTGTATACATTTTAAAACTGATATAATGGCAAAGGAATACATATTATATACCGTTGAATAGATAATTATATCTACTATTGTAATAACATAGAAAAAATTAAGAAACATTTGCAGTAAAGAAAATAAGATCAATAATTTAGACAAAAATGAAAAATGTAGAAAATTAAAATTTTTAATCAAAATTGGATTTCGAATATTTCAAAAAGTATTGAAGGTAGGAGAATAATTTTTTTTCAGTTTGCAAAACTAAATGTATGCTATTGATAAAAATTAAAATGATTCCCAATTTATAATTTTATAATACTTTTTTCTTATTGGGAAAAATTGTGTTAGAAAAATTTTAGAATTTTTAGAAAATCTCCTCTCCTGCCTACATTTATGTGTAGGATGTCGAAAGTTTCTTACAGGCTACTAACAACAAATTTATTTATAATAAAAAACCAAAAAATTTACAAAAACGACCGTGCAATTTTTTTGCCACATCCGAAAATCGGATTTTTTGAAAAAAAAATTGCTAGTTTTCGACCAATGCTGAATGTAGGGTGCACCAACAACAATCTCCAAAATTTATTTCACAGCCTTTCTCAATGTCTCCTTTCTCAGAAACAATCAAAGTTTTTATCAAATACTTAATAATTTTTTAAAATATTCCAAAAAAATTAAGAATACTTTTTTCACAAAATATACCAAATTTTTTCATAATTTTTAAAAATCCAAATTGCAAAATTATTCCTTGCTACAATTTTTGAGATATCAAAAAAATTTTTTTTTTATATGAATTGTAATGAAGTTTTCTTTCAAAAACATTAAAACATACTGATTTTTGCCAAGTAATAAAGAAGTTATGTACTAACGAATAAAAAAAGTCAGGGCCAAAAATTAAAAAATAAATTTTTCAAGTCAAATAACTTGGAAACTGAAAGAGATGAAATGGTACTCTCAGCATGTTTTATTTTTATTTCTTAACGTAGATTGTCCCGCTGAAAAAATTATTGAAATCGGTCCCTATTTACAAAAGTTACAAGCTCCGAAAGAATTTCGATACCCGCACTTTCCCACTTTGAGGCTGTTTGGAGCTACCCTGTCTTACAACAGGGTGCCTCAAAATATGCTTTCTAAAAATTTCAACACTTCTACTTTCCAAAACAGTTGGTTTCATCGAAATCGGTTAACTAGTTCAAAAGTTGCGGACTTTTTACCACTTTTTTTTTAATTCACGCCACTGTGCAAAGTAAAAGCAAAATCAATTCATTTGAAGGCCTTTCAGAGTCTATGGCGAAAGAAGCGAGAGCGGAAGGCCTTCCTCACAATAACGACGTGCGTCAGAAATATAAACATGGAATGGCGTAAGCCGGTCTTGTACATGCCAAATGAGGAATGCAGTAGCCTTCTAGAAGGCATCCTTACATCTTTTTTCCCCACTGGGTATGTATTTCAAAGTTTTTCCATATCTAAATATTTATGCTGGTATTCATAAATTATTATTAAAGTTAATGTTGGTTTAATGTAGGAATCTGATCTAATGAAGTTTACCGATATCGGTATTAACTTTAAACTTAATTTTGGAGAAACTGTAAGGGCTGCTGTCGTATATCAACATTAAAGTTTTGTATAATATACATTAGTATTAGTAATAATGGAACCTCCTTCATCCATATACATATGTAGCAATGAATAGTCAACGTTGGATACGAGTATTTAGCTTACAATCATCCATCCACTTAGCACCAGAGGCGCTTCAGCGATAATCTAGAAATTAATAAGACTTACAAAATTAGAGCTGGAGAAACGTTGCACTAAGTGTGTTGAGTTAAAAAGAGATTATATTGAAAAATAAATTTTTGTTTTGCAAAAACAAACTATATTTCATTCAAATAGTCACGGACTTATTGATCCGCCTTCGTATATAACTTCTTTTGTAGAGATATTTAGTAGATTAGATTTGAACAAATCAAAAAATATTAATATTATGCAATATTTCAATTTGGATTTGTAATACTGACGACAATTTTAATTTGTTTTTTATTGATTAAATATTTTTTGCAGTTTTTTTTTAAGATTTACTAGATATTTTGAAGCAGAAATGCATATGACTTAGACCAATTCCATAGTTAACGGCACGATTGTGTTATATTCGATTGTGCCGAACAATTTTGCCAACCCTTTACCATATTAATAGCAAGCGAAATTTTTTTTGCTGTTTGTTAAGCATTTACCATATGCATTTCATTGTTGATTTAAAAAATTAAATTATAATAATAGTTATGTCGACTAATAATATTCTTTGCATATTCTTGCATAATTAGGATTTTATTTTTAATTTTGCCTTATAAATATATTTATATTTATTCGATTGATTTCTAATTATATTAAGGTGTAGAAAAATAGAATGGGTTCATATCGAATATATGTAAATTATTTGCTGGGTTTTGTATAAGATTCTAAGGGCTCATAAATCAGTGGAAGTTAATCTCTATTTTTATATAAATACAGTATTTAAACCATCTGTAAACGCATAAAATTGGGCGTTTAAACTATTAATACAGGTCATATATTTATGTTACTTATAGACCATATATTTTGCATTAAAAGAGCACTCAACTTTTTTCGAAGCCTCTACATTTTCTTCAGATCTTGTTCAACCTGTTTTCTTACACTCTATTATTCTTTTACAATATTTTTCTTCGTCAAGCATAAATATAAATTCTTTTTCAGTAAAATTTGGCGACCTTTAATTAAATTTTTTTTAGCTTTTTTCCTTTTTGATTGTGCAAAGAATTGATAACCTGCTGCAAAACAGCTGTCTTTTGACATTTAGTCTAGTGCTGCCACAATATTATTTTTTAAACTGCACATAAGGTATGGTTCACTGATTTACTCCTGTTGAGTTTAAACTATATATAAATTTGAGTTTAGTTTAACTAAACCAGCGTTTAAACTTTGACTGATTTATTAGCTCTAAGCCTGCTATGCTTATTTCTCTTTTGTAATTTTTAAAAATATTATTATTTATGAGTTCTCAAGAAGTTTTTGAAAGTCTATTCATAAGATAAGGATTTTGTGACTGTGAAAAAATTTTATATTTTTCGAAAACTTTTACTAATTCGGCAAAACCCAAATGGGATTTTGTTAGTTTCTATAAGTAGTATTTCTACAACTAAAATAAAAGTAAAAACTAAGAAAAACGTTTAATACTTACTTCATGCTTATTTAACGAAGATGCTTATTTCTAGTCCAAATTTCTTAGATTTGCATTTCTAACTGTCACACTGGATTTAAAAAATAAACAATAACCTCGTGTCAATTAAGTGCTCTTCATGTTTAATCTTGTTGTATTTTCTTTTTTACAGATTTAACTGTTCAAATTATACTTGGGTCGAACTCGTTCTCTAGTTAATTTTTGCCACAAACCAATGACCAAACCCATGTAATTTAAATGGGTTTGATCATTGGTTTGTGGCAAAAATGAACTATTAAACGAGTTCGACCCAAGTCTAGTTCAAATATAAATATTAAAGTATACAGTAGAAAAAATAACATAATATTTCAAGGAATTTTCTTTAGACAACTCACGATTGTTGTTTGCTTATGGGAACTGTTTTTTTTGTTTGCTCTTCAAACCAAAAAATACACAAGTGTTAAATCTGTTTTCTTTTATTATAACTATTTTATTTATTTATTTTTCTGTTAATTTTTTTTAATCAATTTATACATAAGTATTTTTGGTTTCTGTGGTTTTTTATGTGAGTACACATTACATAGATTTTAATTATATTTGTTTACTTATTTCGTTTTATTTTATTTTTTTTAGTTTAATTTATTATGTATGAGTATGTAATAGTTTTGTGTTTTTATCGTTAATTTTTACGGTAGTAATAATTATTATTTTTAATATTTATTTATTTTATTTACATAGAAATTGAATTACTATTTTTATTTATGTTTTATTTAATTTAGAATTTAAATTCATTTATTAAGTACACTAACTGTCGTATGATTATTATAATAATTCACTACATACACGCCTTAACACTCATACAAACTAAATGAAATGGTTTGAGTAACGGAAACGAATAGCCCAGCAAATGCACAGGTTTGAAATCAAATACTTTGGAAAGCTCTTTTTAAAAATAGAGGAGTTGGACATGTTTAATTTTGATACAAAGTGCTGTCTTGTTTGGTATTATATATTTTTGACAACTCCAGCTTTTTGTTCATTAATTATTCTCAAAAACATTTGAAAGATTAAAAAAAAAATTAAAATAATAATATATTTGGCCCGGTCTAGGAAAAGGTGGCTTATGACTCAAAATCAGCTGTTAAAGATAAATCAGGTGTTAAAGATAAACAATACATTTCATCAGTTTCTCGGTAGTTGTTGTTTTTTGAGTCACAAGCCACCTTTTCCTAGACAGTGAGACAGCCCTATAGTAACCGCGGCAAAAAATGGTTTTTGGCGTGTCGTCCAATTTGGATGAAATTTTCACAGTATATTAACCAGGGACATAACAGTTATAAGAAAAATGACAAAAAGGTTATATTTAACAATTAAAATTGATGAATTCAAATATTGGTTATAATCAACGATTATTGTAAGATATATTTCATTTTGGTTATTGTAACCAATTAAAGTGAGAAATATTTTTTTTTGGTTACCAATAACTATTATTTAAAGAATTTTAATTTTTTGGTTATTGCTACCTAAAATTACAGTACTTTAGGTGCAAATATGCAAAATAATATTTTTTTGACGAAAATGCAAAAATATGAGAAAATTATTCAACGGCTTCTATCTGTATCCGAAAACTATTGGCGAATTTTTGTATTTCTTGCAATATGTGAAACGAAATTTTTTCGGGCATTTATCCTTTCAAAATTTAGGCCTTTAGTAGATATTTATTTGCAAATTTTAGTAAGTTTTGCGAATCAGGTAATTTTTAATAAATCTTATTGCTCTTGTGCACAATTTTTGCAAAGAAATTTCACAATAAAAGTGGTTCTTCTCAATTCTTTACTTTTATTTTCAGTTTTAACTATTTTTAATAAGTATCAAACTTTGATATCTTTTTGATGTTACCAAGTTTTTGCAAATTTTCGTCATTGTCGCAAATTTTTCCAAGTTTTTGGCATTCCTTACAATTTTAAGGGTTTTTAATAAATTCTATCGCATTTTTTCAATTATGAAACTATTCTCGAATTTTCGCAGTTTTTTGCAAATGAGATTGCTTTGGTTCTTAAAATCTACTGAGTTTTTTTGCTTACAGTTCTTGCGGTTTTGGAAGTTTTTTTTAACATATTCGCATTTTTAGCAAATTTTCGCAAGTTCTTGCCGATTTTGGCGGTCTATATAATCAGTATTGGAAGATTTATTCGATTATTTTAATCCCTTGCGAATTAGTATATTTTTTGCAATATGTAATGTTTTTAGTAGAAATTTGCAAAAGAAAAATACCCCATACTTAAACATAATTGGACATTTTGTCGAAAAAGAAAAGTAAAAAGCAAAATAATTAGTTTAAATACCTGAATTATTTTATTATAAAATTGATAAATATTTCTTATAGAAGATATTTAAATTTCTTGTTTTGCATCTTATACATTTAAAAAACCGTATTTAAGGTAGCAATAATTTCTACTTAAGTAACTAAAAAATTAAAATTCTTTAGATAATTGTTATTGGCAACCAAAAAATTTTTTTGGTTGCTATAATAGTTATTTGTAACTAAAAAAAATATTTCTCACTTAAATTGGTTACAATAACCAAAATAAAATATCTCTTACGATAATGGTTAAAAATAACCCAATCGAAATAAAACACATTTTACAGTAACCTTTTCATTTCAAATAAAAAATAACAATTATTTTCGGTCCCTGATATTAACAGATATATGAGTAACAATTCCCTGAAATTTCAGCCTCATAACTTCATTTCTTTTTGGTCTAGAGAAAGTCAAATTGAGGTATTCCAACGCGATTGAAATATGTTAGTTCAATATGTAATATTCAAAAGCTTACGAGTATTAATAAAAAAATACATAATAAGTATAACTTCAAAGTATTTTGTTAATTAATTTAGTTGTTGTAGAATGAGTAGATGAAAGAAGAAATTAAAAAAAACACAAACAAAAAATTTCTTAACAACAGAATTGTGATGTAAAAATTTAACATTTTGTATTTTCAATGGACTAGGAAATATAGAGCAGCCCCTCGCCCTAGGTGCAGACTTATATCAAATGAAAGATTGAAGTCTCAGCTTTCATTTGAAGTAAAGGACATATAGCAAAAGTTTGCAAAAGTAATTTAAACATACAAAATACTACAAAAAATACACAACGCGCACATTCTGTCGCTATACGCATGTTTACTTTACTTTTATTTTTTTTAATTATTAATTATTTTTTTGTTGTTTATTATTATTAAAAAATTATTGACAGAATGAAAAAAAATTGTTCTTTTTTATTTCATTTCAATGGCGTAATAGTGGGAGTGTTATTGTAATTTTTGCATGCAACATTACAGTAAATATCAAATTTGAAGGTTGAATTTTTTTTTTTAACTGGAATTGTCTCAAAAATAACCTGTGCAAAATTTCAAAGCTCTACAATGACACCTTGTATTTAATGCCGCTGTTGTCTCACTGTGTGTCGTAGTGTTCGAGTGAGCATTGCGCGTTTGCTGTGAAGAAATTTTTTAGGAGTAAAGATTTTTACATAATTGCTCGTCAAAAATTTTGTTCAATATTCGGTATTCAACGAATACGTGATGGACCGAGTGTTAATTTAATTCGTTCGTGGTTGCAGAGATTCCGCTTCGGCTATGAATGTCATACGGCCTGGTTGAAAGCAGTTTACATGAAAATCCGCGACTTTCAATACGGAAAAGAGCAGCTTCGCTCGGACTTCCAAAAGCGATTATTCATGAAATTTTAAAAAAGGATCTGAAGTTCCACACCCAGAAAAAAGATTGGTTGGAAAATGGTTGGGCCAATAAAATATCATTTGCATAAACTATATTTCAGTTCACACAATCAATTTTCTGTTAATCCAAAAAACAATCAATGTTTACTGCCATGAGGGCATAATTGTAATAAAGATATGATTCTGACAATTCTTAAATTGATTGCATCAACCGAGCGTATGCTTTTGCCATGACTAATTCATTGATTGGTTAACACAACCGAATAAAATGTTATGAATTGGATGTTACTACCAACTTTTGGCATTGGAAACTAAAAAATTGTCGTTCTATATTAAGGTTAAAATAAATACTTTCTATCAGTTGCTGCAACTAACTAGAGGTTGAGTTTACTATCATCTTTTATACTCGTAGCAGCAAATTAAAAATTAACTTTTGTGACTTTCAAAGATATTATGATTTATGAATTCTCAAACGGTTTTTGAAAGTCTCTGCATAACATAACAGATTTGTGGCTGTTCAAAATGTGTGGTTAAAATAAATAAATTTCAATTAAAAATAACTTGTGACAATATGTTAAATAATAAATTTCTTAAATTTTATGTTTTTATTTGCGTATATTGCTTATTTTATTTCAGCAAGGAAGGCCAATTTTTCTTTCACAGGTACCAATTATGATATTGTTTCAGTTATAATAACCACATTTTCGGTAGCAAGAATAACTTTTTTTAAAATTCCATACTGTTAACCAATTTTTTCTGTTGCTGCAACTATTTGTTTAAGGGTTATAATTAAAATATAGTGGTACCACATGAAAATTGCAGTCGTTATACCAGAATTCCATATAGTTGGTGCAACCACCAAAATTCGATCGGCAACAAATTCGGTTGTCTCAACGAATCTGTTTTCTCTGTGCATCCTTTTAAAATTCAAATCGGTCAAAAACTGTAAAAAGTGACTTTGATTTACGCTAAAATTTTTTGTGAAACGATGTTGGAGCGTTTTCGCACTGGAAATCTAATTCTTTGAAGCAATGAGGCTCATTTTCACTGAAACAACTACGTCAACAAGCAAACCTGCACAGAGAAAACAGATTCGTTGAGACAACCGAATTTGTTGCCAATCGAATTTTGGTGGTTACACCAACTATATAGAATTCTGGTATAACAACTGCAATTTTCTTGTGGTACCACTATATTTTAATTATAACCCTTAAACAAATAGTTGCAGCAACAGAAAAAATTGGTTAACAGTATGGAATTTGAAAAAAAAAAGTTATTCTTGCTACCGAAAATGTGGTTAGTATAACTGAAACAATATCATAATTGGTACCTGTGAAGGAAAAATTGGCCTTCCTTGCTGAAATAAAATAAGCAATATACGCAAATAAAAATATACAATATAAGAAATTTATTATTTAACATATTGTCATAAGTTATTTTTAATTGAAATTTATTTATTTCAACCACACATTTTGAACAGACACAAACCTGTTATCTTATGCACAGACTTTCAAAAACCATTTGAGAATTCATAAATCATAATATCTTGAAGGTCACAAAAGTTAATTTTTAATTTGCTGCTACGAGTATAAAAGATGATAGTAAGCTCAACCTCTAGTTAGTTGCAGCAACTGATAGAAAGTATTTATTTTAACCTTAATATAGAAAAAAAATTTTTTAGTTGCCAATACTGAAAGTTGGTAGTAACATCCAATTCATAATATTTTATTCGGTTGTGTTAACCAATCAATGAATTAGTCATGGCAAAAGCATACGCTCGGTTGATGCAATCAATTTAAGAATTGTCAGAATCATACCTTTATTACAATTATGCCCTTATGGCAATAAACATGGATTGTTTTTTCGATTAACAGAAAATTGATTGTGTGAACTGACATATAGTTTATGCAAATGATATTTTGTTGGCCTAACCATTTTCCAACCAATATTTTTTCTGGGTGTGCCGTTACTGGGGGCAAATTACGGCACTCGCTATCGAACGAAATTACGAAATATTTCAGTAGAGTTTATATGGAAATATTTTAAAATTTCGAATTGTATCGAATGCCATAATTTGCCCCTGGTCTCAAAAAACCCCCAACTCTCGATTGAAACATAAAAAACTATTGCATTGCCCCAGGATAACTGTTTGGTGTGCCTTATCCATGCATGAGATATTTGGACCATTTTTTTTTTTCAAAAATTCTCGAGGCCAGACGACAAAAGTCAGAGGTGAAAATTTTCGACGCATGATTATGGAATTCCTTTTGCAAAACTTGCAAGTTTATCTATTTTACTCTTCACACACGTGGTTTCAACAGGATGGGGAGACTGCACACAGAGCCAGAGCTTAGATGAATTTGCTTTGGGGACAACCTATGGCCACCGAGTCACACGATTTAACTCCCATGTATTTTTTTTTATGCGGCTAACTCCAAAAGAGGGTTTATTACACCGAAAGAATTTTGCTTCATAAGTCCAATGAAACGATTCCATTAACATTTTTTCACAAAGCTAATGATAATTTCACAAATCCAATGAAAATTTAATGAATATTGTAAAAGAATGTCATTAGAATTGCTTCGTTGGTATTCTGGTTTCATAAGAATATTTTATTGGATTTATGACAACAATATTCTCTTATTATTAAGAAACTCCTTTATCTTTAAGTTATTTCATTATTTTCATGAAATTATTTTATTGTTTCGATGAAGTTATAGCTACTGCATTAATTACACTGTTAAATAAATTTGATGAAGTTTTCACTAAAATAATTTTGACAAAACTGATTTCATTAATCCAACGAAGCGTGACGTTGGTTGAATTTTAATGAATTTTTCATTAGATTAATGTCGAAATTCATAGAATTTAGGCCGAAAATTCTTTCAGTGTTAAAGGACAATTTCCAATCTCTTGTGGCTTTAAAGGAAAATATTAGTCGAGAAATCAGAGCAATTGAACCAAGTTTACTGCAGCGTGTAGCGCAGAACACAAGGCTCCGTTTTGAACAGTATGTTCAACTCGACGGAAGACAGCGGTATGACATACACTTTGAAAAATAAAATCCGCATTTTTTATGAAACTTTGTGCCAATTATTACGTTTTTATTTAAGTTTGAAAATATAGATTTGCTACCAGACACTCTGTATGTGTATATGTTTTTTAATTTCATTAAATTTATGATGACATGATGTTACAATTACCATATTGTATTGCTTAAAGTTTTGTTGTATTTGAAAAGACAGTTTTAAAAAATACCTCAAAACAAAAATACTTTACAAATAATTTGCTTTCAATTGAAATTTTCTTTACAACTACAACTTTAAGCTTTTCAACAAGGCTTTTGAGTAAAATAATTATATCCAGAATGACTTGCATATAACTACATTGAAAATGCTTTTTATTATTTCCTGTAGACAATTTCAAAAGCAGTTAAAAATAACGTTGAATATCAAATGTTGAATTCATTAAATTTTTTCCTGTGTGTTTGTTGGGAAAAGATTGAATTTCTGCAAAACACCCACTGAATCTATTATATTTACACACATTTGTTTGTTTATGGTTTTTTTTTTCATTTATGTGAAGCTTTAAATTTAAATGCATTTATTGGATAATAGTTTTTCGTTTCTCTATTTTTTTTTCACTATATGCTTATATATATATTTAAATGATTTTAATTATAAACTTCATTTTTAATATTAAATGCATATTTTTTTATGTTTTATTCGACCTGGCTTCAATTATTTTTTATTAAAAGTACATAGTTGGTTCTATAATACATAGAAAATGGGGACTTGTCAAATAACTATAATATACAGTTTAATTATACAACTAAGATTTAAAGTTTATATAATATAAAATTTAGTTTATTTCGCTAAGGTTGTGTTAGTTTTGGCTGCCATGCTTTTATATCTGTACAATAAAAAAACAATTTTTTAAATTAACAGGAAACTTAAAATTCTACAAAAAAAATATATATAAATTCAACTAAGATAAAATTGTAGCAATATTTAAGTTATTTTTTGTATTAAAAACAATTAAGTAGGACTACAAAGTAACGGCCTATCCCACGATATCAACAACGTTCAAGTTGGCGCTAACTTACATTTGAAACAAAAACAGAATTTAAAATATGTTTTTATGCTGAATATAAGTGTATGATAAGTCGCACATTGTCGACATAGTAGAACAGGTACTAAACGTTTTTTGATATATCTGTGGTAATAAGCAAAAAGTGCTTAAGTCATGTTATACTGTTTTGTAGTAGAGCACTTTTGAACTTTCAAAGCAATTTTCAAAAATGTATTTCCTTTGCAATTAAATTAGAAAATTTGGTGTTCAATTTTATTTTGTTTAGAAAAACATTGTTCTAGAAACTATATATATATTTTATATATTCAACTTGAAATAAACTATTGTACATGTCACAGAGCTCAATTCCGTTCGGAATCGGAATTGAATAAGCCTCAAAATGTCAAGCCCTAGCCGGAGCATACCCCAGCATACCACCGCCTCCCACAGTATGGAGACAACTGAAAAGTTTCCGTATTTTAGTTTTCTTTTTTAGACACCATTTCCTACAAAAATGGGTTGGATTGAATTCCGATTCCAAACGGAATTGAACTCTGTAACATGGCCGCTTTTAAAGATATTATTCCATATGAAATTATAAGTCCAAAAGAGATAAGCAGCAAGTTATTGAGCTTCAACTTCCTAAAAAATCACACAAAAGAATTGAGATTTTCCTTAAACCCAATATTGGCTTATTTCGATTTAACCCCCTTTTCCTTTTCTCCACAGATATGTCAACCAGCTGAGAGTAACATAATGTGCCATAACGACCAAAAAAGCTTAAGCGATATAACTTTCGAACTGAATTTTTTGTAACCAAAATCGATCATTTGCGACCGTAAGTAATCGATTTTTGTAAAAAAACAAGATCCAAAAAATGTGCCGCTTAAGCTTTTTTTTTGGCTATTTATGCATTTAAAATAAAAGTTATATTTAATGATTATTTTTGATTTTGTTACTATGGAAGGATAGTAAGCAAAATAACAAATCTAAGGTATTTCTTCAACAAATATCGATCACATGCAGTAGTGAGCCCTTGCACCTCATATTTCAGTTTAAATTTTAAATGAGAATTATACAACAATGCAATAGTTTGCCTTGTTCGAATTTAGAAAGAAAAAATTATTTTGTCTAAAACTTCTTTTAAAATCATTCTCACACTTGAAATATTCTGTTTAGATATTAAGCAAAATGTTCTTGCTGAGCATTTGCAAGATGCTTAAAGAACTTGGCATGATTTTCCATCATCCCATGTTAAATTTCAGCAATACATTATTCTCCTAAGATCTGTTTATAACACAAAATTTTAAGTGGTATGACGGAAAGCCAATCTAAATTAAAACAAAGTTTTACAGTACAAAAGTTTGAGATACATAAAGAAAGTGTGCGGCTATTGTATCGTTCCTTTATTATAACATAGCCATAACTCGAAAAATGTGTTCTCGGAACTAATAATAAAGTGCGTGGTGGCATAGAAAAATTTTGGCATTTTCCCCAGCAAAAAGTCTAGTTTAAGTGTTCTTCTTGCCTTCCTTAAGAAATCACTTAATTTATTAAATATTTCGTTTTATAACAAGAGTTGAAAATACTGAACTTGAGCTTGATTAAAAAATTATTCCTCATTAAAATTCACTGAAGTGCAGGAAAATAATAATAATAATTAGGGTTTAAAGTGTACGTTAAAGCAAAATTTCCATAAAAATTTTGACTAAAACACGCAAGGTTGACAAATTTTATTTGGAAAAAATTTTAATTACACAAACAATAGGAATATGAAAATTTTCAATGCTTAGCTTTGCATTTTATAAAATGGGGCCTAATTTTGGGTTTCGTATACCAAAGGTGAAAAGCTTTTACTGCCTACTGTTTTCGTTACGCTGTCCGTCTGTCTGTCACAGACTGTTTTTTAGATAACCCTAAAAGCTACGGATCTGAAATTTTCACAGAATATGAAAAACTTTGAACGCTTCAACAGGAAATTTATGACAGTTCAAATTAAAGGGTGTTCTAAAGCGAGCAGCGAACCACATTGAAATCCTAATGTAATATACAAGCATATATATACATATATCAGCAACGTTCAACTTGTCGCACATACATTTGTAACAACAACAAAATATTAAAATTTGTTTTTGTTTTGAATGAAGTGTGTGACAATAATTGGTAAAATCACTAAAAGTTGCATAAAAATTCAACTTCTTAAAACCGTTTAAAACAAGATACATTAATCCTACATGGCGATTAAAAGAAAAGTAAACAGGTTAATGGTAAAAATGAAAAAAATATATGTATATTTTTTGCTCCTTTAGGCCACGGAACTGGTGGCTAGGAATGTAGCTAAAGGTGCGAAGAAAACCTTCTACACCGACAGCCAGGCAGCGCTAAAAGTTTTAAAGGGATACAATGTCAAATCAAAACTTGTTAGTAACTGTAGGAGAGCCCTCAACTTGCTTATGTACAAATATAGTGTCAGACTATGTTGAGTTCCTGGCCACAGCAGTGTTGAGCGAAATGAAATTGCCGATGAGCTGGCTAGTATAGGATCGGCGTTAGATGAGGAAACTACCGATATATCATTACTACAGGGAACTCAGTAATTGAGTAGAGATCAGGACCAAACAGTTCATATATGGCCAAAATTTGACTCAGGAACATCCAACTGCTACTGGATATGAATAGGGAGGAGATGGGAATTGTGATAGGCACGTTGACTGATCACTGCTCAGTCAGAGCAAGAACCAGCATTTGGGAAACTGGCACTCCATATTTCTGTAGGATGTGCGAGGATGAAGAGGAACCAGGAACCATTGAACATATCATCTGTCACTGATCGAAGCTTAGATGGCTGAGCAGACGTTTCCATGAGATCATTAATGATATCTGGAAGTGTAAACTAGAGGACATGAGGGACTTCATAATGGGAATTCAGTAGCCTAATGACGGATAAAAGGGTCACTTCTGGTTAAAAAGAGTTGCAAATGAGCAATAGAAGTGAATCACAATGGACCCAACTGGGTCCCCGAGTGGAGTTGTATTTTAGCACCACACCTTTTGTTCTCGTCATGTTCATTGCACCCTTTATACATTTCAAAATGCAAAAAGTATTCTCAACTCTTTTAAAATATGACCTTGTAAAGTAGAGTTATTTTTTTTTTAATTTTGGATGATATTTCATACAACCTAGAGAAAATATAAAAACTTTGATTTTACACCTTAACAATTAAATCCATGAAAACTCCTGCCCGTTCAATTAAGCTTCATGACTACCTTGATGTCCTTGATTATTGGGTTTTATCCCAATTGGAAAGACTGCCTAAAACATCTGGACTAAAAAATAATTAAATAAGTATGTTTGAAATTCTTATGAGTTCCCATTGTTCCGCACAAATACAAAAAAAAAAAAAAATCCGGAAATATAATTTTAACAAAAGTAATGCTTGTGTTTTAAAATTTTATTTATTTAGTTGTTTTATTTTATTTTAATTTAAAATACTAATAAAACTTTATTAAAACTAGTTCAATTTAATATTGTAGTTGTTGGTTTATTTTTTTCTATTATTTTCTATTATTCCTATATAATATTTATGTTGCTCTTATTGTTGAATTATATTAATTAAAGTATGTTATTATTCATTTATTCTGTTGTGTTGGCAGATATATATAGTTATATATAGTTTTTTTGTTTCCTTGTTTTTTAGTTTATCTCTTATATTTTGTTTGTTTTTTTATATTTTATTTAATATTAATCATTGTTATTATTATATGTTGTTTTTAGATGTGGTTTTGTTTGTGTTGTGGTAACGAACTATCTAAGCATGTCATGTCCTATGGCCACCAATCATAATTAAACTGAATATTAAAACCAAACTACATGCTGAGTAGGTTTTTGTGGTAACGGGTGCTGATGAAGTGACTGCTGATGCCGAGGATTCTCCTGCAAGTGAAAGAAGAAGAAAAATTAGTTAAAATGTCAAGTATATTTTTGTATTAAATATGCATTTATATTTGCGCTTTCATGCTAATGTTTTGTTTATTGAAAATTTATTTATAAATGATTTCGAATTTTCAACAAAATATTGAATTCAACTTGTACTAGGGTCACTGCGATAGTAACTAAAAATAGAGTAGGACGACTGTCTAAAAAAATTAATGTAAACTACTATCCTTTCACAGTGACATCTCATTTCAGAAATCAAAAATCTGCTAGGGCTTGTAAAATATGTGTCTTGATTACAGTAGTGCAAGGGCTGTCTGTTAACCCATTTGGACCTTAATATAAACTAGAAAACTTCTTAAATTAATTCATTTATTTAATTATTATAAAGTATTTAAGAGTTCACATAAAAAAAATAAATTTTTTTTTTAATTTCTGGGAAAAAGTTGCCGCCCTCAAATGGCATATTTCTCAAAACAATTAATTCACTTTTTACACTGCCAAAAATATTTCATATAATAAAAAAAGCACTAGTGTTGCTTATACTATGATTGAACCTATTCTCTAGCTAATTTTTTATACAATTCCATTTAAATTGCGCGGGTTTGATATTAGATTTGTGTCAAAAATGAACTAGGGAACGACTTTGACCCCCAAACCTAGAATTAATATCTTCCGAAAAAAATTACCACCACTATGAAAATTTGAATCCAGCTCCACTGATGAAGGTTTACTACGTCTGACATTTAGTCTTTCTAATCGAACAGGAAATAAAATCAAACAATACTTCGGTTGATCCATACTGTCTTCTTCAAGTCACTTAAATTTAATAATTTTATACACTGAAATGGAACAAGTTCTCTATTCCAGCAAGTATAAGATAAATGTTTTACAACCTATCACTTTTAATAATACGGACATAAAAGTGTCCAACACTGCAAAATAACTCTGGGTTATTCTCGATTCAAAGTTGAGTTTCAAAACTAATATTCTAGAGACAGAAGAACACAAAAGCTACCTATATAAGAAATCCATTGGGAAAAATTGGGGTTCAAATAGTTCATGGCATCTACATTGCAATAGCACGCTCAATTTTCATGTATGGGATCATCGAGTGATGGCCATCCTTGGAGAAAAAGACGTATCTACAAATCCTATACAAGGTGCAAAGATTTCCATCCTTGTATATTACCAGTGCTATTTGCATTACTCCTACGGATGCACTGGGGATCCTGGATCTACTGCCATTAGACCTTGTAGGGATGGAGATAGCAACAACTTTAGTAACCCGTCTTTGTTGTAACTCTCTGTGGAACGGAAATGGCCAGGATGAAGTTTGGGGATAAAGGATTACCCAAACCTACCCCGCTCTACTATAAAAACGTCTTTGTAAAACTACGATATCACTCAAAGAATTGTGGATGAATGCAACTACAAGCAGAAGAAAAATTGTTGACGGCTACAAAACACAAGAAGGTATATGTTATGGAGTCTTTTCAGGGCCTTAGGTCTTCGTATTGCAAAGCGACTTTCAGATTACTGCAGTGTCTTCCAGGCAGAGATACTTACTATAAAAGAATTTGCGGATTGATTGAAAGTGAATGTCACTTCAACGACTTTGATTAACATATACTACACTGATAGTCGAGCAGTTATTATGGCCTTTGAATCCACGCTTCTGAGTACAACAACCTCAACTTTCAGATTACTACAGTGTATTCCAGGTAGAGATACTTGCTATAAAATAAGTTGCGGATTGATTGAAAGAGAATGTTACTTCAACGAATTTGATTAACATATACACTGATAGTTGAGCAGTTACTATGGCCTTTAAGTCCACGTTTCTAAGAACAACAACCTCGACTGTCGATTATCTCTAAATAAGATGGCAGTTTGATATTAGAATCATCTGGACCCCGGGGCATAGAGGCATTCAGCGGAACTCTAGAGCTGATGAGCTTGCTAGAGCTGGAACAACCTTACAAGTTCCACCGGATTAGGAATGTGTGGGCTTACCGCTATTCTTTTCCAAACTCAGACCCAGGCGCAAGATAGAGTATGAAACAAATAGAAGGTGGGTTACAAGAAATGATTGGGTGATCACAAGCATTTTTGGACTCATATAAATAGGAAAAATACAGCTTCTTTATTTAAAAAAAATAGGAAACAAACCTCGATTCTAGTGTCCGTGCTAACCGCACATTGTATCATAGGTAAGCAAAGGTTGAAGGTCGAACACAATAATTTTTGCCACAGCTGCCAGGATATCGATGAAAAGGAAAGTGTAGAACATTTTTAATGTCACTGTTCTGGACTTGCAAGTAAGAAAATCACCACAATGGGCACTCTTGAGTTCAGGCAACTCTGACGTTGCTAGTGTTGAACTGCAACGTATTATTACCTTAATATTTAGCTCTTTTGTTCGACGATGGGTACTCTGCATAGGCAGAGTCTCAGTGCTATCACAATCAATCAAAAGAGACTAAGTGAGTCACGGATTCTGACTGCCAACCTCACCTAAGCTAACATAATCTAAACTACACCGAAACATAAACTTGTATGCCTTATTTTAAAGCTCGAATCCTTAGCAATACAAATTTGTTTAAAAACTAAAACTAACGTATCAAAGTAAAATTATAAGTGTACTTGAACAACTGTTGTCAAACAAGGACAGCGGCTTGAATACAATTTGGCTTGATATATCTGTGGCGTAAAGGAAAATAACTTAAGATAAGCTGATTTTGAGTTAATGGTACCTCCGTAATATGCATTTTTGAATGTACTTCTGGTCAAAATCTTAATTAATTGGAGTGAGTTTTCAAGAAGATCTTCTAATGTCCTTGGGAATAATAGCTTAATTTAGGTTATACTTTGGTATACTTCAACTTAAATGTATAATTTATAGTATGCAAAATGGTGTTTGCTTAAAAAAATAAAGGTTAATAGAAAATTTCAAAATTTAACTTTATAAGAAATAAATTTCTGAAAATGGACTTGAACGCTTAAAAAAGCTTTATAGCAAAACTTAAGCACATTTTTCGTATTTCCAAAGATATTGAAAAACAGCTGCTATAAGACATATAATTTAGAGACGCTGGTATCTAAGCAAACGCATATAATAATTTTTGTGGTTAATTTTAATTAAAACTGCTTAATGAAGTTAAGCTTTCAATTCGTTAAATTCTATTGCCTCCATTTTTATATTCTTTTATTTCTGTAAAGTTTTAGTGTTTGCGTGTTTTTCATATAAATAAATAGAAAGAAACATGGAAACTTAACAATGTAATTTATTGCTTAATGTGGCACATTATGTCACGCAAAAATTATAGCAGTAAGTAATTACAAGTGTATCTCAGATATATTGTATTTAAGAATTGTAACTGTTTGTTATCAAAATTAAAAAAAAATGCCATATAAAGAAAAAATTTTGCAGTAAAAAAGTTAAAGCACTCGTTTTACGGTTAAGCAATTGTCTATATGCATTTCGAGTGGCTAAATAATTTTCGTGAGTTACTAAAAGCAATCTCAATATGTTTTTACCTTATTTTTTTTTTTTTGAATAGCAAGTCTTCAGAGAATTTAAGAAATAAACAATTTTAGCTGTGCAAATGTAAAATTGTTTTCATCAGTTAAAGTGTTCACATACAGACGTGTTAACAAAATTAATATATATTTCCATAAATAATTTTACAAAGAGAAGAATTGCTGGTTTTATATTACACAATATGTTTTTTTAAATTAACTTGTAATTAATACGTCCATATACAAATCAAACCCAGCAATATATTAATATGCTTAACATATACAGTAGAATCTCAAAAAAAATTTAACCCAAATGTCCCAGAATAATTAACCTTTCCGAACTATTAACTTTTCTAAGCGGTTTTCAAATTTGAAAAAAAAAATACAATAATAAAGAAGGATTTTCCGGAAATACGTGTAACTCACTAAACTTATTTAAACGGCGCAATTTTCATCGTTACAAAAAAGGAACTTAGATTTAATTTGCACCAGCTGTTGTTAAATTTCCAGTCATTCTTGAACATTTTCATATACAGAAGCTTAGTACAGACGCATACGAGCCTTGTTTGTTTTTTTATAGCTATGCTGTTTATTGCGCAACACAGGAGCTAGAACAAACAAAAATAATCGGCACTATTACAGTTATAAATATATTTTTGTTTTATTTTCTTTGAACGTAAAATCAGAGTACAAAAATAAACGAAAAAACCTGTTTGATTTTGTTTTGTTTCGTTCTATTAAGTGGGTGAAACAAAAACCAAACAAAAACAATGAGAACGATTGCTCAATTTATTTTTGTATTGTTTTTGCACATGAACACAAACCAGAGAACACAGCCGATGGGCTGTAAGGCGGCTAATTGCCGCCACTGGCCACAAACAGTACATTAATTTAATCGTGCGCCGCACAGTGCGTAATTTCTTAAGTTTAGCGGAACTTTATTATTTAAACCAGTAAGACAGTTCTATTTATTGGTTTTTTTTTTAATTTTTAATAAAAATGAAAGTGCTTCATTTAAAGTTTTTGCGTTTAGCGACAACATATATTATGTAACAAAATTTTGAACATATATTTCGAACTAGATTCACTGCTATCGTATGAAGAATCGTAATCATTATATAGTTCAGCAAATGTTTCTTACAACTATTAAACTTCTGGAGTAACTTCAATATGCTTGGTTTTGGTTACTTTACGAAGACAAGCGATGTAAGATAAAATAAGCAGTCGATTAAATATATCCGTGTTTGTATCAATTTGAGGATGTTTTTCTAGTAAAAAGTTCGCGATATTACTGCAGTTTTTGTTTTGATCAAATATAAATTAACGCCAGTTATTTCGGCAGACTTTTCAGCATTTCTAAAGAATTTTCTCGCAGTATTCCCATCGTTTGTGTTTCCGGTCTGCTGTTTTGGCATATCTATAAGCAAGCCAAGCTCCTCTTTAAATTTTTCTTGAATGTGTTTTTTCTTTTTTGCAACTTATTTTTTATTTTCTACTCCACGAGCTTCCTTTGTCTTAATATCCAGTTTATACGATATATGTAATATATATTCCAAAAATCTTATCCATGCGTGGAGGGGTGGGTGATAGTCCAAAGGATAAAAGAGATTAATTTATATTTGTTTGAGGTATATGGAAGATATTGTTCATTTCACCAGGATTCATTTTATTTCACTTTAGTATGGTAGTCCTTGAATTTTTATTAGGTCTGCCTGCATAGGTCCTCGAACCGCTAGGCAATGCATCCCTTACAGCATTTGAAAATTTTACGTTATTTTCAACCCAGGTAGCATTTTTTTCTCAGAAATGATGCTAAATTTCGACTGGATTACTTCTTTTTTTGTATTTTTACAAACCAGAGCACAAAAAGTTGCCTTTAAACTGCAAAGAGTGTCAGATGATATCATTGTTGAGCCAATTTTTTCCAAAACTAAACCAATAATGGCGTCTGCTGTCGGTTCTTGCTTCCACTTTTGGATATGAAATTTCCAAAGTCATTTTGAAAAATTTTTAATTTAAAAGAAGATCGCAAAATATCGCTAACGATATTTTGTGTTCCCAATAGAGAAAACACATACCTTTAAAATTGTATGCGTTTTAAGATGGTATTATGTGGTATTACCCTTTAAACAGTCCAATAAAATTAAAAATTAAATTTTACTTACTTCTTAAAAATCACTTTTTTCACGAACAAATTACACACGAGTAAGAAAAGATTTTGCAATTATTTAAATGCCAATAATTGACAATCATCGCATAAAATAAATACAGAAAAAATTACGGCCTACCACTCTATTAATTGTAACAAATCTGAAAGCTTTCTGTGGACAAAAAGTATGATTGAATGATTGCAGGTGCATTTTGCAGTTGTTTCGCAGGGTAAATCCCCAAATTGAGTATGACGTTTTTGAGGTAGAATATTAAACTACCGAAATAATATATAATGTTATTCGTTTTATGTATTTCAAAAATTGAATAAAGTTCCGCTAAACTTCCAAAATTTCACACTGTGCGCCGCTAGAAAAGAAAAATAATGGGAATAAAATGGAAACGTTTTGAAATATTTGTGAAAAATTCGACATCATATCATATAATATAATTTTCTTGCATATTGTTATTTAATACATTAAATTTGTTTTATATAGCTAAGCAGCATAGCTATAACTGGGTATCCTAGACATCTCTCTTCTTTTTTTTACGTAATAGCTCTTGATTATTTTCGCTATGCCACTGTTTGATTCAGACACGTATTTTTTAAGTTAAGCAGTTTCATACATAGCTAATAGACAATTTTATAGAATCCAACATGATTGGAATATGTTTAAATCAATAAACATATGTTTGTATCAAACAGTTTTGCCAGCCTTATAATGTTCAAAAAAATGTTATCCAGATATATTGATGCTTTCAACAGCTTAGAGAAAATTACTATTACCGGACACTTCTAAAACATCTTTATCTTCCATAGTTTGTTCATTGCATCAATTTCCAATGTCGCCAGTGCTTATGCCAACATTTTGACCCTTGTTCGACATTAACAATTTTATTTCTCAACATGTATCATCATTAGCAGTATGTATTTATTTAATCAATTTAGGCAATGGAATGTCATCATCACTATATTACTGATCATCATCCCAATATTTGAGCCTATTTCACAGTTTTATAAGAATAGCTTTTGGCAGTAAAACAACTCTTACGCTCAAAAAAATAACTGAATAGTTAACTTTTTGCAGCTGCACGTAAGCGTCGAAATTTGTTTAACATATCGGAGCGCTGAAGTTTTACGCGAGTTAACATTTTCGAGCTTCTACTGTCCTTATATGATTTGACTGAAAAAAAAAATTATTCGAGTTTATGTGTTATTAACTTTGCAATTTTAAATTTCCCTTCGATTTGAATTACATAAATCACCTTTTTATTTGTTAAAACAACACATATTTGTACAACTGCACAACTAAGTAAAAATTAATTAATTATTATTATGCAATTCAGGCAAACAATTACGTTATTACAATAGTAAATATTTATTTTCAGTGACATATTGGCGTGGAAGTAAAACTTTTGTATATAAAGCAATGTATAACAACATATTTACGAACATGAATTATTCCAATCGAACTGCACACTTTCATTAAATGAATTCCATATACATATCTACATTAGGGTAATAACTTTTTGCACATATCCTACCTGCTGTAGGGCATATTATGAACAAAATAATGCTTTTTTATTATCAAAACAATATTGCCCGTAATGGGAAAAGACGTTTAATAAAAGGTATATGCTAAAGGTTTATTCACAAAAAATTTTTCTGATTTATAAAAGGTTTATAAAACAGATTTCTATACAAAATTTTATTTAAAAACCCTTTATAAAAAATATATATTTTTTTAAAAATAAGGCATTTGATATTAAGTATACGACTACAACGTTTTTTATTCTTAGGTACATTTGATCTCGTACCTAAAATATGCTACGAAATATTTGATATAGTTATTTATTTATTATTTGATAAGATTAATTTGGAAACACGTGTAATCCCAGCTGGCATTTTGTATCATAATCGAATCTTTTCCGAATCAGCATATGAGCTCATTCCTCGATCATAAATGATACTCCTGTTGTGAGAAAATGGTACCCTACAGATGAATCATACCAAGAAATCACATATGATACGATTTGATGATTAACTTTTTAGTAATTTTCTGGTAGTATTAAATCACTAAATCACATTTTTGCGGTTTCTTTGCATTTTGTTCCTCTATTTTCAAGAAATCAAAATTTGATCATACAGATGATTCATAAGTGAATCCTTTTTCAATCACACAAGTAATAAATCAGTCCTTAATCATCAAACGTGATCTGAGGAGAATCATAGAAGAGAATTCTGCCAAAACTGATCACCCAAATGCTAGCTGGGATGGGCCACATATACACAAACAACTTTTCTTTATTTCTAGCACACATCCACGGGGTGGCGATGCTAGCCTCTCAGTCCAGAGGTCGTGGGTTCAATTCTCGCCATAGACACTGGATGTTTTACGCAGACAAGCTAGTCGCTCCGCGGGTTTTGTTGTGTTTGTTAAAAAATAAGAAATAAAAATAAAAAAAATTAACTTGTTCAGTAAAATTAAAATACTAGTGTATCGTAGCAAATTTTTTTCTGTTCATTTATTACACATACACCCAGAAAAAAGTTTGGTTGGAAAATGGTTAGGCCAATAAAATATTATTTGCATAAACTATATTTCAGTACACGCTATAAATCTTCTATTAATCCAAAAAATAATCCATGTTCATTGCCATAAGGGCATAATTGTAATAAATATATGATTCTGACAATTCTTAAATTGATTACATCAACCGAGCGTATGCTTCTAACTGATTGGTTAACACAACCGAATAAAATATTATGAATTGGATTTTACTACCATCTTTTGCTATTGGCAACTAAAAAATTGTCGTTCTATATTAAGGTTAAAATAAATACTTTCTATCAGTTGCTGCAACTAACTAGAGGTTGAGTTTACTATCATCGTTTATACTCGTAGCAGCGAATTAAAAATTAACTTTTGTGACCTTCAAGATATTATGATTTATGAATTCTCAAATGGTTTTTGAAAGTCTGTTTATAAGATAACAAGTTTGTGGATGGTTAAAATATGTGGTTGAAGAAATGCATATAGACATGCTTCACCAAAAGGAAATAAATTGCAATTAAAATAAACTTATGACAATACATATTTCAGATAATAAATTACTTAAATTGTGTATTCTCATTTGCGTTTATTTTTATTTCAGCCAATTTTTCTTTCACAGGTACCAATTATGATATTGTTTTAGTTATATTAATCATATTTTTGGTACACAGAGAAAAAACTGCCTCATAGGACCAATAAGATTTTCTCTATAAAACGTTCTTAGGCTAAGGGGTATCCCAGCAGAAAGAAACGAATATTTTTTCATAGAGATTCCTTATTGTTTTTATGTGGTAAATCTTATTAATTTTATCAAGAAAAAACCACATAAAATCAAGAAGAAATCTTATTATTGGCAACTTTTTTTACTCAATTTCCGTTATTTTTGGCACCAAAAAAACAAGCCATAAAGAAAAACTTCTTGATTCTATTAGACTATTCTATTAAACTATAGGGATTTCTTATTGATTTTATTAGGTTGTGTTATTGATTTTTTTAAAAAGGTTTTCTTCTTGATTTTAGTAGGTTGCTATATGAGTATGTGTAGGGCATCTTATTGATTTTTTTAATAAGAAAATCTTCTTGATGTTATGAGGTGTGTTGTTATTTCGTTTCTATAAATATGCATACAGGAAATTTTTTTCATGATCTTTTTCATTTTTGTATAAGAATGTTTGCACAATAATTTCAATGGCTATTCAGGCTGCTTGTTAGCATATTGGTTAGAGTGCTTGTCTATCACGTAGAAGTTTGCTGGTTCAATCAATACTTGGTGAGTAAGGTAGTTAAGAAATAACATAATGCGTATGAATGTATGTATGTATAAATAAATAACATCTACAATATACTACATACATACATACATATGTATATGTACATTAGACCACCCAATGTACCGAAAGTTTTCATTTTATTCGCTCCACCGGCAGCTTCTGGTAGATTGGCCATAAAAATTACAAGTGTGTAAAAATTGCACTGATGGCATGCAAACCAGCTATGCGCACTGGACTTTTAACCGAAAAAAAACTATAAATACTTTTGGTCCATAACCTTCAAATGCGGCATTTTTTGGAAAAATTTTACATAACCATTTTTATGCACAGTGAATAGCACAATATTGTTCCAGTACATTATTTTGCCCTAACTATGGCCTATCATGGTTCTTTAATGAAATTATGCTAAGATTTTTGAGAATATTTTTTTCAACGGCTCTCGCTTAAAATTGGACAGCGATAATTATAATCCGTTTTAATTATTTTATAAAGTAAGATCTGTAAAATAATCCCATTACACTTGGTTCAAATATATATCATTTAATAATATAAGTATCGAAACATCATATACCAGTTTGTTATAAGCTTTCTTATGCATGTGGAAATTATCTTACAGCTCGTGATCCACTGAATATATCTCAACAAAACTACACACAAATATCGACGACAGAGGAAGACATATTATGTAAATTCTCAAACAAAATAATAGACAGTAATTAAGTAATTAGTCATTAAGGTATAGAAAAATGAAATAGACTATACCCTATATATTTTTCATATAAAAAAATTTACTATACATGATACATCTTTTGATAGAAAAATTAATGGGTTATAATTGGTTTGTATACTTTTCATATCAAAAAATAAATAATAAAAAATAATTTCATATAGAAAAATAATTAATCGGCTATACAAGGTCCATTTTTCATGCCACGTTCTTCATGCAGAAAACCTAAATAGACTAGATATTGTAAACTTTACATATAGAAAAATGAAATGGGCTATACATGGTTAATTTTTGATTTAGAAAAATTAAATGGGCTGAACATACTTTATTTTTTACATAAAAAAAAGTTGAATGGAATACACATGGTTCATTTTTGATAAATAATGGGCTATATACATTGTAAATTTTTCATATAGAAAAATGGGCTATACATTGTAAATTTTTCATATAGAAAAATTAAATGGTATATTTTTCATGTAAAAAAATATATACATACATAGTACATTTTGCATAAAGAAAAATAGATGGGCTATACATTCAACTGGTGCTTATTTCGTGAATGGTAACACTTAGCTCATGTCTGATTTGACAGATAATTAGTTTCATCCCTCCGCTGGACGAATATGGTTGTGTATACGCTTGAACAACTCTGGGAAATATCGACTTACCGAAGATGCCGATTTTGCCAAAAAAAATAGTATTTTCAGAAGAAGCTCATTTTAATATTGGCGGGTATGCAAACAAGCAAAATTGACGCATTTGGGGCACAGAAAACCCGCACGCATACATTGAAAAGCCGACGCACCCAAAACGAGTCACTGTTTGGTGCGGATTTTGGTCCAGAGGCATAATTGGGCCATTTTTCGAAAATGAGCAAGGAGTGGCCGTTACAGTCAATGGCGATCGTTATCGGGCCATGTTGAACGAATTTTTGTTCACAAAAATTGAAGAGGAGGATATTGGCAATATTTGGTTTCAACAGGATGGCACTACGTGCCACACAGCCGAAGCTACACTCGATGTTTTCCATAGCATTTTCAAAAAAAAAGAGTTATCTGGCGGACACTTTAGAAAAATTAAATAGACTGTACATTAGAGTGCTTCGAAAGGGCTACATTTCTGTCTTCAATAGTTTTTTACAACCACGTCATATTCATGCCATGCGTGTTATTTGTAGAAAACCTAAATAGACTGGGCTATACATGGTATATTTTCTATATAGAACGTCATAACTCAAAATATTAAGTTTTTGTGTTAGTGGTGCAGAATTAATACTCATCCTTATATAAAAATTTCATAAATATACATATCTTTTTTACTCAGCTCTTGGGAAAAAAAATAAAATTAAATTTTTCCATTAAGTTGCGTGTTAGTTGAATACTTCAAACTCTTTTACTGGCAAACTGGTTTCTTTGAACTATTACATTGTTTGAGTAAGTGAACGAAATGTCTTTAGAATAAAAACGGATGCTTAATGAAATAATTAAAAATTTTATAAGAGTACTAACAAAAAGCAGATTTAAAAAATTTAACTTCTGAGATTTTCTTAATTCTAACAATCCCGTAATATTCATTTCAAGAAAATTATATCACTTGGCATATGTACTCATGAGTGTTATAATTATGCTATTACTCTTTTAATCGTAGATATATCAAAATGATGCATATGGTATGTACATAACGAGCCTTTTCTGTAAGAAAGTCATAATGCAAAAAAACTCGTTTTCAAGAAAAAGAATTTTCAGGGCCCTGATGATGATGAAATAAGCCGGTTAAGCAGTACATATGTGTGAGTTTCTTATGCTTGTGGATCGGTCAAAAGGAGACTCAGAAATAAAAATTTCAATCACCATTTTTATTTTGAGTTTTTTTTCTTCTACACACTATTTTAGCATTAACAAGAATCACAGAGAAACTGGCAGACGATCAAATAATCAGCCGTCAAATAGAAAATTAAAACTACCCAGCAAAAAACTTTGCCTACTAGAATGCAAAAAAGTGTATGTACTCCTCAGTCGTAAGTACTTACAATTTGACTGAATAACCCATTATTTTTGTTTGAGAAGTTGAAAAAGTATGCGGTACCCTATACTTTTTGCCTACAAACATACAAAAGTTAATAGATTACTGATTGCCTAAAAGTACTCAAAATTTAATGGGTTATTTTTTGCGTACAAATATGCAAAATAATATAGATTGATTTTTGCTTAAACTTATTCAAAATTAATTTGCTATATTTTCTAATTTTTTTATTTTAAATGAATAAAATTTTGTAACAAATTTCTCTAGATATACATATTTCCTTATTAACTGGAAAGTACTACAATAAGTACTTTCACGTAGTGATATAAATAAGTTCTTATTTTATTCATTACATGACAGTCATTATTATGCAAATAAAATAATTAGATAAATAAGTACCACTCGTTACTTTGTAAGCCATTACAAAATTTCGAAAATTTTTTGCTGGGTATTTGCCTTTGCCTACAATGCACAGAATTATGTGAGTGTTGAGTTTATTTGATCGTTCCCAGGGCACTTTAAGTTTTGAATTTTCTAAAGTGTCCTGAAAACGATAAAATAAACTCATCAATCAGTGCATATGAGTGATATGATTGTTGCTTAGAAGAAAACGTGGAAATAAACATGTCAATTGACATTTCTCTTTTGACTTTTGTAGCGAAAAGTACGTTCTTTTTTTTTGTAGCGTACTTTTCGCTCTTTAACAATTTCTTATCAATAAGAATTGGATACGATTAAATATCCAGCCGTCAAATAAAAAAAAAATATAGGATTTGTGATAATCGCATGACCTCAACTATATGACTGATGATTTCCTTGATCGTCTACAGGCAAGTTTAAATGTCCTTTATTACAGGCGAAGTTTACTTTTCAAAGTCTTGAGTTTGATGGAAGTTTGATGGAAAGAGGAGAAAATTTAAGTGAGTACAGAGTTTGATGCAGTTACAAGATTGCTTTGCCCTTCATTCGTATCTTTTGGCTTTTCCTTCGTTATATATCTTTACTTGGTGTTGGAGGAGCAAAAAAGAATGTAAAGAAAATTTAAAATGTTTTTGAAAAAGCCGTCTAATAAATTCACTCATACAAATAAAATAAAACGTAACTTTCTTCTCAAGAAGTGAGTATACATACATACATACATAATAATTGTATGAAAACTAACAATACACATTCCCTAATATTATCTAAAGAAATAGGGAATTTTTTGCATTATGACTTTCTTGCAGGAAAGCTTCAATACGTATGCATTTATGTATGTACATATGTATGTATATCTCCCAGTCAGCATTTTATGAAATTAATGATCATATTCGAGTCTTTTTCGACTCCTCCGCGCGATTAAAATAAGCATTTATGCGCTCGTTTTCGAGTCGAAAATGACTGTTCATTCGGGAGAAAATGGTACCCTAGCCGGGAGTCTTCTAAAAGAGTCTTTTATGATAATTTTCGACTCACTTTCGAGACTGTTTGTGGTATTACTTACAATTACTTTTTTTTTTGTTTTAAATTTATTTTCTAGTCTTATTTTTAATTTTTTTGATTTTACTGCACGAGCTTGCTGTTTGTTTTTATTTTTTAAACAAATCACTTTCTAAGTATTTCTGGGAATCATTTTCGAGCCTTATTTTAAACGCAGAGCTGATAAATCAGTTTTTGATCATCTAAGGCAGTCAAAAAAGACTCAGTTTGGTGAAACAATCTTCCACATGCTGACTGGGCTCGTACATGTAAAGAAAAACCGTATACATACAAAGTACACACATACAACAAATACTTTAAAGTGGAAACTATTGTTAAGCAGTAAAAACATCAACAAGTACTACAGAGAAAATAATAATAGAATAATTTAAGTCAAACAGAAATAAAAAAAATAAGAATAAATATAATGGTATTAACATAAGAGGGTTAATTAATTGAAAATACTTTCTGCTCCTTATTTCCATTTATTTGTATGTGTGTTTTATTTTTTTGTTTTACAAAATTGCTAATTAAAATGGTAAGAAGTTGAGAAAAATGCTGTTATGCTAATCAAATAAGCGCAATTGTGAATGCATGAAATCATCGAAAATAATTGCATTAAGTAGATGAATGAAGTATGGAGTTGAAAAAATAGAAATTTAAGTTGTATGCAGTTGCTTTTTGTGGGAATTTACACTTACAGACACACATTTGTTTGTAGATTGGAAGGCATGTTTTAATAATTTTGCGTTTAAATTTTACATAATTAAGTGTCTGTATACTTTAATACTATGATGTTTAAGAGTAACGTGGTATTTTGAAATTGAAAAATTTTAAACAGCCTTACACTTACTGTCTGATTCTTCAAACTATACAATAAATTCCATTTAATATTTTACACTGAAAAATAACATGTTTTTAAATGTTTTTATTCTTTTCAATATAATTTAATATGCATAAGTTACCTTTTTGAAAGTCAGCAAATACTCAAAATAAAATAAAAAACATAGATCAAAAATACAACCATAGCTAAAGATACGAATCCTGGATAAATCTTGTGTAAGTTTATTTCGAGATCAATGAAGTATTGCCAACATATAGAGTGAAGCCAGGGATAGGTAAAATATAAAAGAACAATTTGTAAAGAACAATTGCACCTGGTGCAGTGTAACTCATTACACTATGCAACAAAAGAAGATGTTTGGAAAAACACACCCTCTCGACACTATATACTCGATAGTAGTACCAAGGGGCAGTAAGACCCTAGATATACTCAGTTTTGCAATTTTGCTGAGAAATTTTTTTATAGGCCTCCAAGCCTCTCGGTAATCAGTGCGCCCCCAAAACAATGGTGTCTTCAACTCTTCAACGAAAAACTTTTCGCCAACACTTTATTCACACTTGGTGATAAGGGAATAATTTAGCTAAGAGTCTACCAAAAAAATCTTGTTAACATCTTATGCAAAAAAAAAATAGTTTTATCGTGCACTTTCTTTTGCAAAACTAAAGGAACATTATTATTCACTTTTTTCAGAATAACTTGCAGGGACTCCTAATTTTTTGCTAACAGTATTTGCAAAAAATTATAGGTACGGTAAAGTTAAACAACTTTTGTGAATAAACTAATAAAAATATTTGTCAACAATAAGGATATCCAGATAGTATTAGCTAAAAAACATAATACACAAATATAAAAAGATATAACGCAGTGTTAGTCACAACTCAGCAACATAACAATAACTATTATGTTATGCCTTCTGCATATTAAAAAATATACAACGTCACAAATATGTAAGTCAATGCAGGTAGCAGACACAAAAACAATAGGGGTATTCAAATGGTACTCATAAGTTAACACGTTTTAAAGTAATAACACGAAAAAATGTGACTGCTGTGACCAACCCTTCATAATTTACAATTATAAGTATTGTACTTATTTGTAATTTGGTTTTAGCACCTTTGTACATTGCTTACTCTCTCTCTCTCTCTCTCTCTCTCAATTCCTTTGGTAAACTCTCATGCATTTCTACATGTAGTTATGACAAACAATAAACATAGTCGAGAAAGTGTTATTACTTTATGACCTTTTTGTTTGAGCCACAACAACAACTTGCTTAAGCTATGTTAAAATGTTAAGAGATTATGCCACTTAGGACACTTCAGACACTGGTGTGAATACCCCTTATATCTATATTGATTGAACATTATACGAGTAGATGTTGTTATATACGCATAAAGCAACAGAGGACTTTCTGGATGTTGTTAACATTATTCTGCAATCTATATGCATCAGCTGACAAAGCACACTTGTGAAAGAACAGAGAAGCTAACATTGCTGTATTCCAGTAGTGAATAGTTTAACATCACTGTTGAGTAAATAAAGGGTTCTGATTAAATGTTAATTGTACACTTGTTTCTTTTAATTTAATTGCAAATATTCGAACTTACAAAAATGAAATTTTTAAAAAGTAAAGACGCAACAATATTTCAATTAAAATTTTAATTTTCGAAAAGCCTAAAAGTAATAGAAGACTTTAGTTCATGAACATATTTTATTTGAAATGGGAGTAGTAAGGATTTCTTAACCTTTTAAATCGACTTCAAAAAAAAAAGGAGGAGGTTACCAATTCGTCTGTGTTTTTAAATGTATTTACCAAAGGCAAATCAATAGTTTTTAACCAAATATAATCATTTCTCGTATTCCATTTCATTGAAAATTTGCGTTAAATAGCTAATGTTAATAATAATCTCTACACCAGTAGATAGACAGACATACTGATGAAAAGCGTGAAGGCACAGGAAAATATTGGTATTTAACCCAGCTAAAAGCTAGTTCAATTTTTCTTCTACTAAAATTATTTCATTTAATAAGAATTGAAATTACTGAACTTAACTATAGTTCAATTAAATTTAAAATGTCTCTCTATTTTTTAAGTTTAACATTTGATAATGCACTAAAATCCCAAATTATTATTTTACTTATTCAGTAAAATATTTTTTATTAAAAATACATTGAAATTGATTATTGAGGAGTTAGCTGGATCTTGTGCGCATTTCACTAGTGGCTAGTACAGATCATAAGGAGCTGTACTAGAAAAGCTAAAGTTATTATGTTAAACTCAAATTTATTTGTTTGAGAGGGTATAGCTTCCATTTGTTCCCATTGTCAAAAAAAGAACTAGGCTGCAACAATCGCCAATTTTTTTTTATTTATTATCGTTTACTGATCCGATTACTGCAAACCTAAGGAAACAAGTTGGGTTCTTGTAATGACACATTTACGGATTTAAATAAATGAGGGAGCCACTCCAATTAAAATTTGCTATTATATATCACGTACTTCTATTTAATCGGTTTTTACAAAATTTTGCACACACTCTGAGCTTTAAAAAAGACATAATATTGCATTAAAAAAAGTGGACGAATCACGCCCATTAAATTTTAATATTATAAATTACTTGCTTGTACTAGACCCATTTTTACGAAACTTAGCACACGCCTTGAGCTCTTAAAAGGGAATGAGCTTGCATACAAAAAGGTCCATTAAGATATAATATTATATTTCACGTTTTTCCGATTTACTAATTTTTACTAAGCTTGACACACATCTTGAGATCAGAGAAATACTTATTCTTGGGTAAAAAAGTGGGTGGGGCCATGCCCATGAATGTTTAGTATTAAATTATATGTATTTCTATTTATTCGATTCTTACGAAACTTGGCAAACACTTTCATCTCTAAGACATGTATAATTTTGTGATTAAATAAGTGGGCGGGGCCATAACCATTTAAAATTAATACAATATTCACGTGCGTCTACCTGACCACTTCACAGTGTGACTTTTACCACTTTTAGCTGGCCAAAAGTAAAAAAAAATTCCCCGATCTTGTTGATTTTTTGATATGTGCTAAAGAGGAGTACAGGTGATACCAAAACATGCTCATAAGAAGAAGAAAATAAATGGTAATGACTATAACTGTTACCAAGTATTCAGTATCAACGGAAGGTAAAAAACAGGATTTTTAAATTAGCATTTTTAGTCATTTTACTATTGATGTAAAAGTTTTTGTATTCATATTATCATTTATATTTTTATTTTTTCTTTAAATTAGGTTCATTTTGAATGGTATTGCTTGGTTTTTGAGTAGTGTAATATATGATTTAACCAAAAGCTTGCTGAAGTAAAAATCTACTAAAAGGAAGGAAGCAAAAAAAATTATATAAAATTTTTAATGGAGTAGAACTAAATTGATTCATGGACTTCAGCTTTCATGCTACTACCAAAATATTAAGGAGAGTCTCTAGTGTCAAAATAAGAAAAAATTGGATGCTACAAAGTGCAACCTTGGTTTTTTTTGCATTAATTGTGCAGATATGAGCATGTGCTTAATACGTAGATTTTAAGTAGATACATGTGTAATATTGTTAGAGAAATCTACCAGTTGGTGTTTTTACTAAATAACCTCGACGATTTTTATTCAGTTGACCAACATAAATAAATATAACACAAAAACGATGTACCGGAATGTCTATTTTTAGAGGTTTTTTGCCCATTTTTACTACAAAGCTTCATTTATATATAGACATTAACCATACCAAATTAAGTTCCGATATCTGCTCCAGAACGAGAGTTATTAAAGTTGGCCAGCTAAAAGTGCTAAAAGTCACACTGTGAGATTTTTACAAAACTTGGTTACATCTTGATCTCTAAAAGTGATGCAAGGTTCAATTTAGAAAAGTAGGCGGACACCAAATTTGCACTAAAAATTTAAAAATAAAACATAAAAAGAAATTTTAAAATTTTTGACCTGTTTTTTTTTTTGGCTAAGCATTGTTTATATGCATTTCGGTGCCGTTTATGGAACTCATAGTAGACTGTAACCCAACAGATTTTGAATTAGCTAACAAACTTCGTATGTTTATAGAAAGACTTTTAATACTTTTTTGGGAATGTCAATATACAAATAGAACAAGTTTAAAAGCCTCAAACAAACATCTTTACAAAACAAGTAACTTTATTCGATTTCACAATATTTTTATTTTCCACTACCAAACAGCAAGCAAACAATTTTTCAAATTAAACAAGGATTTAATCCAAATAAATATAGCTAAATAGGTTAGGTAAGGTTGACGAGAGAACTCATTACGGTCATGTCCGGGTACATACTCATAAGCCAGTCCAGGGGCTCGTTTCTCAAAACTACAAATTACAAATCTATAAATAAAATACACACAAAACAACAATACTTTTAGAAATTTTATTGTTGTTTTGTGTGTATTTTATTTGTAGATATGTAATTTGTAGTTTTGAGAAACGGGCCCCAGGCCTTTTGTGGACTCTCATGTAAATTAACACACGAACCCCACCTTTATAGGAACTCAGTATCGTTTACGTAGTACCTCCAACTTTTTCAGTCAATATCTATAAGGTGGGTAATGCCCGGTAAGGTGTCATCTTCAAAATAACGGGATCTTGTCTGTACGAAGGCTGGACAATGACAAAGGAAGTGCTCAGTTGTCTGCATGACCTCCATGCATGCCCTGCATTCATTGTCATTCGTGGCTCAAATGCGGTACCCGGTTAATACGCCAGTTAACTTTCCTAGTTTGGATTTGTTTAGTTTTAACACGACCCTTGTTTTATCTTTATCCCAGTAAATATACTTTGGTATTTCTTACAGTAAACAAATTTAAAGCGACTTTAAAATTAAGCACTAAAAAGTTAAGCATAGCTAAGATTCAGTTAAACAAAACATTTTTATATGTGTTACTTATAAGGATATTGAAACACGGTGACAACACCAATGTCAACGAAACGCATAAATAAGTAACTATTGAATTTTCTAACCTGATTGGCAGCAACTTCGAAAGCTTTATAAAGGGTGTTTTTTTAGAGGTATAGAACTTCGAATTGAAATAAAACACAAGAAAATCGTTTTAATGTCCATCAATTTGGCTTTATTGGAAGGATAATTTTATGCCATTAATGTTTAAATATGATTTCGGGCATGTGGCCGCCGCGGCTGGCTCGAATAAAGCCAATTCTACAGGTCCAATTTTCAACCACTTTTTCGAGCATATGGGGCCGTATGTTGGCAATAACGCCACGAATGTTGGCTTCCAAGTCCCCTAACGTTTCTGGTTTGTTGGCGTAGACGAGCGACTTCACATATCCCCAAAGAAAATAATCCAATGGTGTCAAATCACACGATCTTGGTGGCCAATTGACAGGTCCATTCCGCGAAATTATGCGCTCATCGAATGTTTCCTTCAATAAATCGATTGTGACGTGCGCTGTGTGGCATGTAGCGCCGTCTTGTTGGGACCACAACTCATCCACATTCAAAATCTTCAAAATCTTCCATAAAGTTAATGGACAAAGCTCCAATTGCTGTGCACGGTGGCGAATCGATTCATTCGGGTCCTCTTCAACACTTTGCTCTACAGCGGCAATTGTTTCTTCGGTGCGCACTGTTCGACGTCTCTGCGGATGCGTATTATCACATAGAGTAAACGTAGTGCGAAAACGATCCATGGTTAACCGAATTAATTGCTCTGATGGACGATTATGTCGACCATAAAATGGACGGAGCTTGCGGTA
Organism: Tachina lurida; assembly: GCA_944452675.1. Classification (NCBI taxonomy): domain Eukaryota; kingdom Metazoa; phylum Arthropoda; class Insecta; order Diptera; family Tachinidae; genus Tachina; species Tachina lurida. The sequence continues at coordinate 42,942,701 of OX101752.1, forward strand.
AACTTCGCGAACTGAACCATTATTTTCGAAATAAATTTGCACGATGCAAGCGTTGTTCTTTTGTCAACCTGTTCATGATGAAATGTCAAACCAAACTAAATATTAATCACATGACAGCTGACAAAATGGCCGCCAGTTAAAAAAGTGATGCCAACTTAAAGTTCTATACCTCAATAAAAAACACCCATTATGTAACACATATAAAAATGTTTTATTTAACTGAATCTAAATTATCTTTAAAAATTGAGTCCTTATTTTAGAAGTCGGTTTAATTTGCTTACAAATTTTAATATTTTGTAGTAATTTGCACAGTTTATGCCCACTGTTTTCGACCACAGTATACCTACATAGGTGGAGTTGTTACGATCCGCTTTAAGGGGCCCACTCACTTGCAATATAATTATGCAGTTTTTCGTATTGTACAATAATATCGCCAATGAATATATAATATTCGAAGGTGGCACAATATATTGGCAAATATCAAAAGACTTTTGATTTTTATTGTACAATCAAGACAATTGCGTCATGTGGTGGCAACATTGTTCAATGCTGTTTACTTTTTCACTATCAGGAAAATTGGGCAATATTTTCTTTGAAAATATTGTGCCATTTATTTTATAGTATAGGCCAAAACGACATTAATATGTACAATAACATATGCAACAATATTGTATAAGGGATGGGCCGCTTTAGATGCAATTCAATAAATAGAATCATAAGGTGCGTATGAGTGATGTGTTTAATATGTATTCGAATATATGACGCGCAAAATAGAAAGGGACCTAAGGGTAACAACCGGTTTTGTTCAGGAGAGCCATTTTAAAGATTTAAATACGAGTATCTTTGGTGTACCATCACTGGGCGTGTTGGTATTGGTCTCATTTGAAAGCGACACATCTCATGACGTCAGGAACGTGTTAGTCAACCTTGAAAACGCGCGTAGGTCGTCCCTACCTCTTGTTTTCGTGAATATCACTCTGTTAGTACGAAAATTTTTTCACATAACCTTAGAATCGTTGACTTCTATTTCATAAAACGCGCATATCTCTGGGAGGGAACACTTTTGGGGCATGGGATCGATCTCATTCGATGCTCAGATGTTGTCCACATCAAAAAAAAAGTGAAAATTGATTTTTTTTACCTTTGGCTTCCTTTCTCTATGCGCTGTCACATATAGAATCATACGGTGCGTATGAGTGATGTGTTTAATATGTATTCGAATAGGTAGACTATAAATAATTTATCAATAAAATTTATGTTTAACAATAATGTTAACAGATTAAATTAAGCAAAACAATGTAGTGTGCATTAATTCAATCAAATTGAAAGATTCGATAGATGTCTAAAATATTTGTAACATTATTATGCTGATAATTTCATACATCACACCATTTTTATTATACATTTAAGACATCTCAGTCCAGCTAACAAAAGCACATTATCAATATACAAATATGTATTAAAATAAAAAGATGGAGAGTGAGAAATATGAAATTTGCTTAGTCACTTCTTGTTGTGTGCTGCAAGCAAACCAAAAAAAAAAAAAAAGAATGTGATAAATTGCAAATAGTTCATAAGCATGATAGCGAATGGTAGGAAATAAATAAAAACTACCCCATATTAATGCAGTAAAATAACAGCTATAAAAATAGTTACATTTATCACATCATGTTGTTTATTATCTCACTATATTTTATCTCTAGTTTTACTTTATGTTTTATGTATTTTTTTTTTTTTTTTAGTTTTACCCGCATATTTAGCCAGTTTGTTTTGTATTCAACACAACACTTGTCACCAGAAGCTCCAGTCATGTGCATAAACATGACATAAACATGAATACTAGAAAATAGTTTACTTATGAAGTTTTTTGTTTGTTCTCGTTTTCATTTTGAATAGAGTTTCGTTATTTATTCAATTGAAATTTACAACATGATTTTATTGCAGGACCAATAAATGCACGAGCTAAATGCATTTGTCTAAAGTTAAGCTACATCATTTCAAAAAATGAGTTGATTGAACTGAAAATTATTTCTGAAGGGTTTAACGGTTTTTGCTTGTAAGTGTTTTATGGCTCGAAAAAAAATATCTGCGAAGTGTTACTATTTTCTGGTAGGTATTGTCGAGTATAACAACAACCTGTATATGAAATTTTCCAAACACCTCCACAAGCTTGAGTTACGGGTAAAAAACGGTTTTTCGTACTGGTAGGCACTTATAAACCTCTAACTAAGTTAAATATTAACCGATTTTAAATGTATAAACGGATATAGAAAGAAAAGACTAAAACCTTTCGAACCATATACATTTCGTTTCAGTGATTTTCAGATATATGTCTGTATTTTTTCAACAAATATAATATTTTGAGTTTTTTCGACACTTTTATACTTTGGATTCGTTCTTAAGGCAGTAGTTTTGTACTGCAACCGTACTGTTTATAACTTTATTTATAAAACATAATTGATGAAGAGTAATTGGCAGGTTTTTTTTTTAATTCCTTAAAAATAGACTGATTTATTAAGCACTTTATTAAAAGACATTTTGTTAAAAAACTACCTATATGAAGTATTTATTAAATTAGTCGCCAAACTTTTTTTTCTGTAAGAGCCACATTTTTCACTATTATTTTGTGAAATTCTATTATTTATTTCTATTATTTAAATGAGAAAATTATAATTTTTATTTTTTGTATGTATAAATTTTAGTGGAATTTCATTCTTGTTATCGAAAGAAGATAATATTCTTGTATTTGTTAAAGTCAATTTTCCTAAAATTGTAATAGAGTTTTTATTTATTTCCTATTTTTCCTTAACGGTTTGTTAACATCGTCAAAAAAAAATAAGTCCTCGTCCAGACTTGCAATTTTTAAAAATTCTACTTTGAAATTGCATAAGTGTCCACATTCAGATATTCTAGTTTTGCTATTAAGCATTAGAAAAATTCTATTTAACACCAAACTTGCTTGAAAAACTAATAATTATTTTAACTGTTTGTTACATTTTGTGTTTTTCATACAACTGAACAAATAAAATAAAATTAAACGTCAAATACACCTACAAACCAGAGCTGTATATGAATGATTCATATTTGGTTTTTAATTCATAATGAATTTAAAAAAAAAATAAACTTAATTCACTTTGCCCCAAATTTGAATTGAATTAAAACTAGAATGCATTTCTAATAGAATTAAAAATTCTTGAATGCATTCGTAGAGTTAAAAATATCAATTGAATTAAAGTTTCAATTAATTCATCATGAAACAAAATTTTGAATGCGTTCATGTTAATCACAAAAAATAGTTGAATTAAAGTTTGAATGAATGCATTGATAATCTAAAGGAAAGGAATTGTAAGTAATTTTTGCATTCATTGTTTTAATTAGAATAAAAATCATAAATCCAAAAAAGTTTTGCAAAATTCAACTATAGACACCGGTTGCATATTTTTTATGAATGTCAGCACAAGATGGTCAAAGTGGGCTTGTTTTGTTGGAGTTATTCGTTTCTTGCTTCAGCTCTTCGTTTTCCCGGTATTCTTCTAAATGTTGCTTTCACAAATGACGAAGAAAATTCGATGCTATATGTGCTGTTCCAGTCAACACTTTGTCACAACAAAGGCATTTTGCTAATATATATTTTATATTTTTTCTTTAGGTTTCTACTCTGGATACTCTTGCTGTAGGAATACAGATAGCTGCATTTATATAAAAATATCTTACCTACTTTGATAGTAAAATATTTCATAAAGAGTGACCGCATCGCGTTGGACATTTGCGACTTCAGGTGATGATGTGACATCCCCACATTCAGGCTCATCCCTTTGTGCTAATTCTGATTTACACTCTTTTGAACTGGATGACCCATCGTCATTTACAAGTTCATCCAATGTTTACAGACATTTTTGTTATTTTTGTGGAATAAATTTTACGACATAGACATATGAAAATGGAAATAATGAATGAAACAATTAATTAAAATTCATTTCGCTTATATTATCGATGAATGCATTCAAATTTTAAATCAATTATTTATGTTGGATGAAATGAATGCATTTAAGAAATTAAATTCAAGATGAATTAAATAAAGTTTAACTAAATTAATTTTTTTTGGTGAAATGAATTCATATAAAAGTTTTTAATTCATGATGAACGTATTTATGTATTGATTCAATGCATATTTTGGGCAAAATGAATGCATTAAAAAAATAATAATTCATTGTCTGAATGAATCGCAGATTCATTCAAAAAGGAATCATTCTTTTACAGCTCTGCTACAAACTTTAAAATAACAACTGCGAATTTCAAAACAAAAAAGAATTGCAGATCACACGAAACTGTGTACCCCCTCCCCAATCTTCTCACTCCTCTCACCAACACACTCAAGAATTGCTGGACTTGAGGACTTATTCCACGTCTAGACTTGCAATTTTTAAAATTATGCTTTGAAATTGCATAAGTGTCCTTATTAGGAAATTCTAGTTTTGCAATTACGTATTCAAAAATTCTATTACACCAAAAATTTCCCAAAAAATTAACAATTCTATTTAATTTTTATTACATTTTTTGTTTTGAATATAACTTAAGAAAGAAAAGAAAATAAAACATAAAATATATTTAAATTAACAAATGAGAATTTCAAAACAAAGCAGAATTGCTGAGCACATGTGTACACTTCCCCAATCTTTTCGCCTCTCTCACCTGTAAACTCAAGAATTGCTGCAACAAAAATTGCAAGTCTGGACAGGGACTAAGCAATTGTTAACCAAATATCACAACTAAATAGAAAATCAGTTAAAATTTTATAAAAACGAACTCGAGTTTAACAAACATAAAAATACTTTCTTCTTTTGCTAGTAATAAAAGGCATTTCAATAATTTCACATTTTAAACGCCTGTTGCACTTTTGTTAAAAAAACAAATTATGATGATAGGTCTTTTCGTTTCAGAAAATAAAAATGCAAAAGATATGTTTGTTACATTGTTACGCAAAAAATATTTCGAAAAATATTTTTGTTTCTTTTTATATACATAGTTCAGTTGATGTAGTTTATTTCCATATTCCATCAGTTGTTTCTATTTCTAAAGTATATATTTATTTTACAACATTTTTGGCTTTTCCTGTAAAATTATATAGAAAGTGCTATTACGTACTTTTGGATTTACGACGACAATATGTACTCCCTATAGGAACTCAAACCCATTTGTAAGTAACTCTAAACTGGGTTTTTAATAACCACAACTGGTTGATTAAGTGACTTTTTTCCTTGTCGCCGACTCACTATTTTAACATAGGCATATCATAGGCGGAAGTCAATTGGCCATCTCTGCATGACTTTTAAATTGACTACTAACTACTTATTTTTCAACCAATTTGTAGTTAATTAATATTATAGCAAAAAAAGATATATGTACATATATTTATATTATATATATACATACATATGTATATGTATATATTCATATATATCTATGTAAATATATAAATACATATATGTCTATATAAATATTTATTATTATTATATTCACTAAAAATAAAAAATTCGTATATACATATACATATGTATATGTACATAAATATATCCATACATATGAAGAGCTCATGAAAAATATTAGTGAAATTATTTAGTTTTTTTTTCAACACAAACATTTGGCATTTGATTTCATGGCGTGCTTCTTTTGATTTTCTTATTTTCATTTCATTTACTTATTTTGCTTTTATTTATTTCTTACGTTTGCTTCTATTCAATATGTTTGGTTGATATCTGCATGATATTTAAACCAATTTGTAGTCACTTGCAAACTAATTAATTTATAAGTTAGTGTTTTTTCCAGGGACCGAAAATAATTGTTATTTTTTTATTTTAAATGAAAAGGTTACTGTAAAATGTGTTTTATTTGGTTTGGGTTATTTTTAACCATTATCGTAAGAGATATTTTATTTTGGTTATTGTAACCAATTTAAGTGAGAAATATTTTTTTTTGGTTACGAATAACTATTATGGCAACCAAAAAAATTTTTTGGTTACCAATAACAATTGTCTAAAGAATTTAAATTTTTTGGTTACTTAAGTATCAATTATTGCTACCTGAAATATGGCATTTTAGATGTATAAGATATATTTGTAAGGGGTATGCAGGACAAAAAATTTAAATATCTTTAGCAAAATTGACAAAACACGCAGTTTTATAAGAAATATTTATCAATTTCATAATAAAATTATTCAGGTATTTAAACTAATTATTTTGCTTTTACTTTTATTTTTCGCAAATTTCTACTAAAAACATTACATATTGCAAAAAATATACTAATTTCCAAGGGATTAAAATAATCGAAAAACTCTCCCAAAACAAATTATATAGACCGCCAAAATCGGCAAGAACTTGCGATAATTTGCTAAAAATGTGAATATGTTAAAAAAAACTTCCAAAACCGCAAAAACTGTAAACAAAAAAACTCAGTGGATTTTAAGAATCAAAAACAATCTCATTTGCAAAAAACTGCGAAAATTCGCGATTAATTTCATAATTGAAAAAATGCGATAGAATTTATTAAAACCCCTTAAAATTGTAAGGAATGCCAAAAATTCGCAAAATCTTAGTAACATCAACAAGATATCAAAGTCTGACACTTATTAAAAATAGTTAAAACTGCAAATGAAAATAGAGAATTGCGAACAATCACTTTTCTTGCGATATTAGAGAAAATCCGCGATAAATTGCAAAATAGCCAACAAGCCCTAAAATTACTTACAAATACAAATTCCAAAAAATGGGAAAAATTGCCAAACTTATAAAAATGCATACAAGATTCGCAAAAATTACGAAAACTTGCAATAACTTGCTAACATCAAAATGATAGCAAAGTGTGATATTAATTAAGAGTCGGCAGAAGTATAAAAAGGGAAAAACTGTAAAAAAAAATAATACTATCAGACAATAACGTAAGTTTGTTGAGTCACCCCTAATTTATAAAAATTGTGCGCAGAAGCAATAAGATTTATTAAAAATTACTTGATTAGCAAAACTTACTAAAATTTGCAAATAAATACTAAACCCCTTAATTTTAAAAGGATAAATGCTCGAAAAAAATGTTCTTTCACATATTGCAAAAATTACAAAAATTCGCAAATAGTTTTCGGATACAGATAGAAAAGCTGTTGAATAATTTTATCATATTTTTGCATTTTCGTATTAAATATTATTTTTTATCTTTGGACCTAATGTATCGTATTTTAGGTAGCAATAACCAAAAAATTAAAATTCTTTAGATAATAGTTATTGGTAACCCAAAAAAATTTTTGGTTGCTATAATAGTTATTCGTAACCAAAAAAAAATATTTCTCACTTTAATTGGTTACAATAACCAAAATGAAATATATCTTACTATAATTGTTGATTATAACCAATATTTAAATTCATCAATTTTAATTGTTAAATATAACCTTTTAGTCATTTCTCTTATAACTGTTATGTCCCTGGTTTTTTCTCAACTGATTACTTTATTTACTACAGCGCTTATACATATCGCAACCTTAATCATAAATAGTCACATATAATTTTAAGTGGGTTCAAAGTAAAAAATTAAAAACTTTAATCTAACTCTTGTTAAAATTAATTTTTTTCTATCTGCCGCTTGATAGCCGTAATTTGAACTCTTGTTAATATGAGCTGGCGATTTTTTGAATTTCTTTACGGTCCCTCTAAATTTCAAATTATCTAGGGTCAAGTGTAATTGAAGCAAAAATCAAAATATATACAGGAGGCGATTTAGGTTACTCAATATCGATTGAAGTTTCCTTACAAACAATATTGAAATTGTATGAGAATTTCTTAGATATTGAATAACGTAATTTCATCCCAGTTTTTATTCTTCGCTTATAAGTTTTTCAAAATTTATTACATTATTGCAATATTCTTACATTGCGAAAACAAGTTTTTTAAACAGTACATTTGGAAACGGTGTTAAATATATAATTTCATTCTCCTTGTCACAAGTACAAAAAAAAGTAAGAAAATAATCTTCTTATCGTATGTGCAAAGTATCACACATGCAAAACATTTCACTTACCATTTATAACATTTAACGTCACAGTCACACTGGGGCTATTTGACGGGCTACACGTGTAATTGCCGGTATCACGTTTTTTTGCTGATTCAATGATTAATGAACCGATCTGTTATTATATGGTTATTATTTTTTCACATTTATTATTTGTTTTTCCACACAATACAAACAACAATGGGAATGTTGTGCATTGTTTGTATTATTTTTTTATTCGTTTTTTTTTTTCGAAGTGTTGCCACAAATATATTATTATTATAGTTGAATATTGAAGTGAACGCATACATATTCATCGTATGGCAAGGACATCAGTACAGCAAACAAACATGTAAAGAAAATTCGAAGAAATACAAATGATTGTTAATATAATACCTGCATATCATTGGGTATTATTATGGTAAAAGGTATTGATACTTTTGTAATTACATTATATAAAGAAATATGTAAATGTATGCATGGCAACATAAAATATATGTATATAAAAATAAACATTTATGTAGCTTTAGATTTTTTTTCTTTTCTTTTTTACGATTGGTGAAGGCTGTTGTTTTTTATTCCCAGAAACAAACAATAGCACGTAAGTAAAATCCAAAACCACTGGCAGTAAAAAATCTTCCCCACACTAATTTAACTTCCTCCGTGATCAAAACATATATGTACATACGTTTATTTAATAATGAAACTGACATTTTGTAACAATACGTGTTAAAGTCAATATTATGTGACATCATTACAATATTCATTAAATTCGTATCAGTGTTCGCATATTTAATTATTAATTAAAAGTCTGTAGCTTTAAAGTGTTTTTGCAATAAAATGAAATGTTATTTTAAGAAAATCATTTCATATTATTTACAAATTATGCTTATGTATTTCCCATATACTTCCATGTCGTCACCTAAAATGCAAGAGTATAGAAGGTGGAAATATAATTAAAAAAAAGCTCTAAGAGACAGCTAGATTTTCATTAATAAAACCCACATCAAAACACTTGCGAATAAATATTTGTATGTAGACTTATTCTGTTTAGTGCCATGCAGAAGTAAATTTTATATATTTTCACAAACAAGTCCTTTGCTAATTTGGTAAATTCTCGAGTATACTTTTACAGCTACGCTAGTTATGTCACCACACAGGAGCTGGGATGGATTTTCGTAACAAAAATAATCGATACTATTACAACTAAAAATTTATTTTTGTTTTTTGATTTCTTTGTACTTAAAACCAGTAGCCCATTTCTGTAACTTGTGAGAAGTTCTCACATCGAGAAAAATTAAATAATTATATTGGTTTTCCTATTTTACACAGGGTTACTCACCTAAAAACTTATATAAACTTACAAAAGATATCAACAAATACAGTTTTTTTCTTACTCACCCTGTTTTTCACAGGATGATAACAATTTTTTCGATTCGAAAAGTTCTCACATTCCTTACAGAAACGAGGCACAATATACGAAAGCAAACGAAACAAATTGTTTGATTTTGTTTTGTTTCGTTCTTTGAAGTGAGTGAAACAAAAACAAAACAAACAAAAATTAGAAGGATTGCTCAATTAGGTTTTGTACTGTTTTTGAACATGAGCACAACCCAGAGAAGCTGACTAACAGCCGCCGCCGGTCACAAACAATACGTTAATTTAGTAGTAGACCGCTGGAAAAGAAAATAGCGGGAAATTAATGGAAAAATTTTTAAATATTTGCGGAAAATTTGACATCATTGTATAATATAATTTTATTGCATTGTTATTTAACACATTAAGTTTGTTTTATATAGCAAAGTAGCATAGCTATAACCGGGTGTCCTAGGATACATATGTTCTTTTTTTCATTAGTGTCCTTGTAATGAGGATTCCAGTAGGAAATTCTGAGCTTTGACAATTAATGTCACTCATATTTTTGAAAGTACATCTGTCGAATTGGCTTTCATTCAGTCAGTCAGTCCATTTTGTTAAATCAATGTATACTTGCATATAACTGTGGCAATAAGGAAAAAGTTCTTAAGTCGAGATAAGCAGATTTTGAGCTAATGGAACTTTTGTAATCTTCGTATTAAAAAGTACCTTTGGAAAAAATTTCAATTATATTGTGCGATTGTTCAGGAAATTAAAGCGCAATGAATTGCTGCTTATTTTTTAAAATTATAATATCATATGTAATAATAGCTTAATTTATAAATAAATGATATAATTCAAATTAAATATATTATTAATAGTGTGTGTGTTTTAGGAAAATATTGTTCTTTTTTCCTAAAAAAAATTAAAGCGAACGTCGCATTTCCGTATTTAACTGTAGAAGTAATAAATTTCTAAAAATTTACTTGCAGGTCTAAAAGTGTTCTCCTACAAAACAGTAAAATATAACTAAAGAACTTTTTCCTTATTACCACAAATATAACGTGCAACAATACACGCGCTTCGCACATTTTACGGTTGCTTTAATCTTTCAATAAAGGAGAGTATTCGCAATGCGTTGGGTAAATTTGAGACCACTGGATTAGTAAACAAGTAATCATCCGATTTCTTTTATCAAAAGAACTCTGCCTTTCAATGACCACAATTTGCAAAGTGACATGGGTTGCACCAGTACAAAATTCAACTAACTCTGGAGCTGAAAGCAAACGATCATAAGTAACGAAGTTTGTTCGCTAAACGCACTCTGGAGCAGTTGTAAGCTAATGTCCTGCACAAGACCATTTATAAGACCTTTCAAGACATGAGAGATTTTTCAAATGCTTTACTACAGCGAAATATTCTAAAACAAATGTTTAACAACACTATTGGCAAGACAAGCAACTGAAACAAATGTCTTTCCAATAGTATTGTTTAGCGTTTGTTTTAGAATATTTCGCTGTAGTAAAGCATTTGAAAAATCTCTCATGTCTTGAAAGGTCTTATAAATGGTCTTGTGCAGGACTTTATTGTCAACTGACCCTAATTTGCATGGAAAAATAATCTTCAGAGAAAAGTCCCATTTTATTATGAGTAGGTACGTCAACAAATAATGATAATTTTCCGCATGAGATACAATAACATCCAAAGCATCCCGAGCAAGTCACTGTCTGGCATGGATTTTGCCATGGCAGTTTCATTGCTCTATATATTATTGAGAATGACATTAGCCATATCTTTAACGGTAATGGAGATGACTATAAATCGATGATTACGAAATTGTTTTGTGTGGAATTGCGTGACATAGACACGAACGACATGTGGCATCAATACGATGGCGCTGCATGCCGCACAGCTTATGCAATATTGTTTATTCTTTACGAGTAATTTGAGCGCCTGGTCAGCTCACTTGGAGGTGATGTAAATTGTCAACCAAGATCTTAAGATTAGACAGCAAAAGACGCTTTCTT